>CM046876.1:363319488-364519488 GCA_025667525.1 Glebionis coronaria
TATTAATATATATATATATATATATATATATATATATATATATATATATATATATATATATATATATATATATATATATATATATATATATATATATATATATATATATATATATATATATATATATATATATATATATATATATATATTATATATATATAATATATATATAGGATCCGGTTCCATTGAGAAGGTTTTTAGATTGAGAAGATTGAGAAAAGATCCTGACCATCCATTTGTATTAAATTAAAATAATTTAATTAATCATTTATAATACTGATAAGGGTAAATAAGGAAATGAATCAATCCCATGTTTCTCTTCCTATACTAACTACGTGGTTATATATCCCTAAAAATATGCTTTCCAAATTTTGAATTTATAGAGGATCAATTAATTTCCATCGTGATTTCAGGTTCTAAAAATATGAAACATATCATTCTTCTTTATTTTCTCTGAATAATCGTTTTTTACAGTTCATATGCTTTTGACGATGGATAAAAGATCGAAGCTACAACTCCCGAAAACTAGGAATTATAAAGGTTAGAAACTATTATTTTGAATCATGTTAAGTGAGTATGATATTGCTTGTTCTTTTTTGAATCTTAAAAAAATGAACCGTGTTACAACCAAGCATGTAATGAATCCATTGAATCCTAGAAATTGAGCCGAGTTACATGCAATCATGTTGACGAGTCTGCTTAACATGATTCATATTTGAAGCATATTTTTTTCAGAATTACGAAATGTTAATGAATCATTTGTATACATGAATCATTAAAAAAAGAATCGAATGTAATACCATCATGTTAGTGAATACTTTGTATATATGAATCGAAAAAAAATGAATCAAGTACTACACTAGTATATTTTGTACATTTACATTCATGAAATGTTATACTTCGTATATATGAATCGCATAAAAAATGAATCAAGTACTAGTCCAATTTTTAATATGTGAATCACTGGACAAGTTTTTGCTTTGTACATTTACATTCGTGAAATATTATACTTATTATACATGTATGTGGGAATTAGTTGAATTTGTAGATCTGAAGTGGACAATGTTCGCTAGTGATTCAGATGATGATTTCGTGAAGTCGCCAACACGACCTAGTTTAGTATGCCCTAAAAGAAAAGCGAGAGATAATGAAAATGAATCGAAGAAGCGACAGAAGGTTCATGAGAAGGTTGATAATTTTAGTGATATTGAACAAAAGCGTGGAAAGAAAAGGATAACATATCCACCTATGAATAGGCGACATCCACCGAAATGTTTAATTGATTCAATAAAAACAGTTTACAACTGCCAACGAGTAAGCGTAAAAAAATATGGGATTCAAACATGGTGTTTGATCTAAAAATTGAAAAGATTCCAAAAAAACTTGGTTTTTGGCTTGTAACCAATTATGACACTGAAACAAACAGCTTAAAAGTTAATGGCAGGGTCACTACTCATAACAAGGGAGGGTGATACACGATGTTCTATGGGGTTCCGATGGGAAGAAGTGCCTATCAAAGGTTTTTAAAAAAATCAAAAAAGGCAAGACAGCGTTATTGAAGAGTGGAAGAGACAGTTCTTTGTTAAAAAGAATGGAAGAATAAAGGTAAGTGGCGTTTGTAACACCCCACTTGGATAAGTGGACCGTTACGTGTATTTATGGCGTGTCATCAAAGCATAAGGTAAATGTCCTAAAACATTAACTGACCATAAAGGAAATACCGAAATCAAACATCGGCAATCCAAACATAAGCCCAAAATATGAAAAAGTAAAATACTGAATGAAAGGACTAAACAATGTCCAAATAAGTAGAATAACGTAAGAAATGCATAAAGTAAGAAGTCTGGATAGCTTCCATCCAATGCACATGCTCTCAGAATTCTAAGAGCGTCCTGGTGTACCTGCCGTTTAGAACATGAAAGGAACTACGGCTGAGCATAACGCTCAGTGAACGGATATAAAGCATGATAAGAATATACTGAAAGAAACAGGCGATAGAATACTGAAGCTGTAAGACTGATATGTAACATGTGGTAGAACTCTGCATAAAATCTGAGAAACCTGGTTCATATATATTGATACTGAAATATAACTATTAATTCTGAAAACATGCAATTACTGTATTTTGTTTGCCAGAGCTTATATAGGTCACGTGCTGTAACAACCGTGCATGAATAACTGGAGGGGTGACCTCGTCATGCTGTAGAGGGGGTGACCTCTAAATAACTGTGCTGGGTGGAGGGATCAGCTCCAATGTGAAGGATGTAGAGCACACACCACATTCACCCTGATAACTTTTAACACTTATAAGCCTAGGATGCATCCATACGCCCCACTAATAATACTGATAAAATGGCCAAGCTGAGCTGAGTGGGACGATGCAGGATATCACTCTCCTGCATGTGAGTCACGACACCGGTGCCCTCTAGTGCCGTGGTTTACGGGTACCTCCGTAACTAGTACATAAACTGGTCGTGCTTGTATATAATGCTCAGGCAATTTATTTAGCTATTAACATGATTACTGATAAACTTAAACATATACTGGGGAAAACATTTGGCTGAAGACGGGGAATCCTAATCATGCAGGAAGTCCTTACTGAAAGGACGGAAAATCCGTACCTTGTGTCCAGCAAACAGTGAAAAAGATGGATAACAGAAACGAACTACTCCAACTCCATTTACTGGTCCAATTATTATTTACGTCAGTTTAACATAACTGAACTTTTAATTTCATATATTATGAAAAATTTATATGCTTGCATGTCTAGACTACTACAACATCAACGTCGATTTCGATAAGGTCGCTTCTTGCAATACAATTAAATAATATATTTTCTTCTAAAACAAATGCTTCACTATGCAATGTGTTTGAAAATGAAATTATTTAGTACAGTTCTTTATTTGTAGTTATTATTTTCTGATAAAACTAGCAAATTAACATATCATATATTTAAACACATACATGGTAACAGTATAGTGCACCATGGCTAGAGATTTACTTTTGAACCTACAAACAAAGATCGAGACCAAACATCAGTTCAAAACTGAAATGTTTACATATCCAAAACCGACTCATCATTGCTTCATCATAGCGTTAGAGGGTTTGTATCTTATTAAGATTTTCGGTGTCGAGACGCCATTTACCGACAACAATTTAGGACGATCCAACTTCTTAGTTGTTTATTGTTGCCATTTAAACCTTTTTTATCATATAATAAGCATCTTCATTTTGATTGCAATAAAGAGATTACCTTAAAATCTAACTTATATGAATAAGTTTAGATTAACTTCACACAATCAGAGTATTGTTCAAAAAGCCTTATATCAAATGTCATTATAATAATATAAGTATTATTGTTTCAGTAAATGTGTGCATATGCAGCTTTTTAAATGCCAAAACGTGAGCTTACCTCCCCTAGCCTAACAGAAACATTTCGAGGCTGAAAATAGTAGCAGCGGCGAATCAAACTCGAACACGACTATATCTATCTTCTGCTACCAAAATTAGTATATCGACAACACAATTCTATCGAGCACACGCCACCCAAAATAAAATTCGAACTAGAATAACTGAAACCACAACTATGGAGACGTACTAAAATACACGTACAGAAACTCGGACAAGAACGATATCGACATGAACTCAACTGGGAATCTGCTACTCATCTAATGTTTGTTGATTATAAAAATGAATTATGGTTTGGAAGTAATCATGGCTTTTTGTCAAGAGTTTTAAGGAGAAATATGAAGATGCATTCTATAGTATGTGTAGAAACACTTGGAAAAGACGGGATTTTAAGATAATATTTTCTTGGCGAATAATTCTCATATTGATTAAGTCATTTACTATATTCTTAAAATGTAAAACGCTTGTACATACTCTCGGTCTTTTTTCGTAACTGAATAGAATACATGATAAATGCATGATGGCCGCGATTCTTGCTATTGCCCATTTACTCGTTAACTGTTTCCATTTTTATTTTCATCATTGATATCACACAATGTTGACTCATACTAGTTGACTAGTTTTACATTTAGATATTAGATTTAAAAAAAAAACTCTTATGTTAATAAATAATAAAAAAAATAATTAAAATGTAAGGTTTTAATATCAAATGCTTATTAGTTAAACATAAGACTATATTCAAAATGATAATTAAAATGCAACCCGAATCTTTGGGTTTTACAACTCTTCCTCTCTAAAAGGATAATTCGTCCTCGAATTAGAAACATCTTATTGCTGAAAAGAATATGGAACGTGACATGGCTGAAGAGAACATGGAATGTAACATGACTGAAAGAAATTAACTGAATTGTTGAAGGGGAAAGGATGAGAGGTCCGGATGGACTCCTCTGTTTCAAGTGGCTTCCCGCTCGAAACGGTTCCTTCAAAGATCTTGACATATTGACCATCTTGGTCTTAATGATCCTGTCTTGACGATGCTGACAGTTTCTGATTCCATGAATCGGTACGTACAAATATCCTAAAAAAAATACATTTATATCTCTGAGCAGAGTTGCTGAAAACATATTAGAACGAACTACATGAACAATTGTGAACGTGCTACGTGAGCAATTGTGAACGTGATACTAGGACATATAATGAACATATGCTGACTGAGGAAGGAATGCCAAACGGTATGGCCTGAGACGTGAAACATCTGTCTGGGTATGGAGAGGCTCTGTTAACTTGAGTCTGGTTTCTTAAGCTTTCTGTAACCGTATCCAATAACAAGCTGTGAAACGTATATCGCGAGATGGAACACGAACCTGAACGTGGACAATGTCATGAACGCGAACGTGAATTTAAATCATGATATAGCATAAATATGGACTGAAACATTTCGAGGCTGAAAATAGTAGCAGCGTCGAATCAAACTCGAACACGACTATATCTATCTTTTGCTACCAAAATCAGTATATCGACAACACAATTCTATCGAGCACACGCCACCCAAAATAAAATTCGAACTAGAATAACTGAAACCACAACTATGGAGACGTACTAAAATACACGTACAGAAACTCGGACAAGAACGGTATCGACATGAACTCAACTGGGAATCTGCTACTCATCTAATGTTTGTTGATTATAAAAATGAATTATGGTTTGGAAGTAATCATGGCTTTTTGTCAAGAGTTTTAAGGAGAAATATGAATATGCATTCTATAGTATGTGCAGAAACACTTGGAAAAGACGGGATTTTAAGATAATATTTTCTTGGCGAATAATTCTCATATTGATTAAGTCATTTACTATATTCTTAAAATGTAAAATGCTTGTACATACTCTCGGTCTTCTTTCGTAACTGAATAGAATACATGATAAACGCATGATGGCCGCGATTCTTGCTATTGCCCATTTACTCGTTAACTGTTTCCATTTTTATTTTCATCATTGATATCACACAATGTTGACTCATTCTAGTTGACTAGTTTTACATTTAGATATTAGATTTTAAAAAAAACTCTTATGTTAATAAATAATAAAAAAATAATTAAAATGTAAGGTTTTAATATCAAATGCTTATTAGTTAAACATAAGACTATATTAAAAATGATAATTAAAATGCAACCCGAATTTTTGGGTTTTACATATAACGGTCATGCTGTAAAAGTATGATATAATCATGTTACATATATAGAGGGGTGACCTCTATATAATCATGTTACATATATAGAGGGGTGACCTCTATATAATCATGTTCATATAACTTGATATAATCATGCGGTAGAGGTCACCCAACACAGTTATTTAGAGGTCACCCCTCTATATAATCCGTTAAACATAAGTGGACCGTTATATGTAACATGTTACGAAAAGTATGAAAACATCATTTGACTGAAAAGCATGAAATTTGACTTGAAAAATGGTGAACGTTTATGGCTGGTTCACTAATTAATATTTGACTGAAAACATGAATCTGACATGAGTAAGGGTAAACGCCTATGGGTCGGGTTACCAATGCAAAATCTGAACGGGCAAGGATGAACGCCTATGGGTCGGTTCACCAAAACGAAAATTCGCAGAAAAGCACATGCGACTAAATATGGCCAGTCCTGTACCAACCTTTTACTTAGTCAAAAACTTTAAGAAACCGGCTGATAACTGAAGAAAACTGACTGATTAATGCATGAGAAACATGAAAGATAACAACGCCAAAATCTGGTAAGCTCCTGGTGACTACCCACTAGTCACATGTCAAGTTTTAGAGCCTACAGGTCGAACCTTGCGCTCTGATACCATAATTGTAACACCCCACTTGGATAAGTGGACCGTTACGTGTATTTATGGCGTGTCATCAAAGCATAAGGTAAATGTCCTAAAACATTAACTGACCATAAACGAAATACCGAAATCAAACATCGGCAATCCAAACATAAGCCCAAAACATGAAAAGTAAAATACTGAATGAAAGGACTAAACAATGTCCAAATAAGCAGAATAATGTAAGAAATGCATAAAGTAAGAAGTCTGGATAGCTTCCATCCAATGCACATGCTCTCAGAATTCTAAGAGCGTCCTGGTGTACCTGCCGTTAGAACATGAAAGGAACTACGGCTGAGCATAACGCTCAGTGAACGGATATAAAGCATGATAAGAATATACTGAAAGAAACAGGCGATAGAATACTGAAGCTGTAAGACTGATATGTAACATGTGGTAGAAATGTGGTGTGTGCTCTACATACTTTTCGTAACAGTTATTAAAATGCTTTTCAGCCATAAAAGTATGATATAATCATGTTACATATAACGGTCCACTTATTCGTAACATGTTACATATAAAAAATACATTTTTATATGTATGTCCAGAAAAATACATATAAAAATGGCCAAACAATTGTTCACGTAGTTCGTTCTAATATGTTTTCAGCAACTCTGCTCAGAGATATAAATGTATTTTTTTTAGGATATTTGTACGTACCGATTCATGGAATCAGAAACTTGTCAGCATCGTCAAGACAGGATCATTAAGACCAAGATGGTCAATATGTCAAGATCTTTGAAGGAACCGTTTCGAGCGGGAAGCCACTTGAAACAGAGGAGTCCATCCGGACCTCTCATCCTTTCCCCTTCAACAATTCATTTAAGTTCTTTCAGTCATGTTACATTCCATGTTCTCTTCAGCCATGTCACGTTCCATATTCTTTTCAGCAATAACATGTTTCTAATTCGAGGAAGAATTATCCTTTTAGAGAGGAAGAGTTGTAAAACCCAAAAATTCAGGTTGCATTTTAATTATCATTTTGAATATAGCAGTTGAATTTTAATAAACAATTCACAACAGAATATATTTACGAGGATTTATTTACGAACACGTAAGCAATGTTTAAAATCCATGAATATTAAATTCACACAGTCTCTGTTTAATTAAGATCGTGATGTAATTAATTATTTCGGAAATAATTCAGAAAATAATTATTCAGTATTACGTACATATTTATTTTCAGTAAAATGAATAAATACATAACGAGATTTAAAACACGAGCACGTAAAATATTAAGCGAAATGGAAACATCAGTATGCATATGTCGGGCTTGGGCTGCGTTTCAAATACCAAGACAACAAGGGAGTGTTGGGCTTTCAGCCCAAGTCCAAGTACAAAAAAAAATAAAACAAACGGGGTACCCCCCCCCCCCCCTTTCTTTTCTCACGAACAGTAACACAAAACCAATTAGGGTTTTGTCATTGGTATGCCGCCAGTTCAAAAAAAAAGGTTTGGTTCGATTCTAATCTATGAGTTCGTGAATCTTCGTTAATCCTCAAGCACACCAATCTCATATAACGGTATTCCCTTTCTTTTACCTTCATAAATCATGAATTTAGGGTTTACATCAAGAACACACGAAGTTGTAATATTAAACCCAGAATCCATCCATTTTAGACAGGTTTTGGGTGTTAATCGCGAAAACCGACATTCCACTGACCCTCGGTGGGTTCTTGGTATGTACAGCCGAGACCTATAAGGTCTCGGTGATGCTTTGGTGACCAACCGCGAGTCAATAACCCAAACAGGGGGTAACTGGGCAATTAGGGGGCGTTTGGTTTAAGGACAGTGGGAAACAAGCGTAATCCAAGGGTCTTCTATGACTAAGCTTACGTATAAAGAAGGGAACCTACACCGAATTATGTATACTCCTCCGTGAATATTCACTCAGGTTCCACCATAATGTACCAAAATTCCAGGAAGAATTTTGATAGACACAGTATGACACGTTGAGGCAGCTATGTTCATATCTAATGCCTGCCATTCCAGCAGGTTTAAGATAGAACACCGTCATGCTATCAAGTGATTACTACCAGTAGAAATTTTGGACCGAAGGAGATAAGACTCCATGGAGATTATTACCAGTTTACCACAGACTCAGAAAAAAAATATGATACTATCTAAGTCATCGTCAATCATGTAATCAACCTGCGCGTTTTCTTCCATCCGCAGTAGTGGACCTGCAGAAAATTTATCAGTAAATTGTACGAATTCAAGGTATTCCACCGACAATCATATCAGACATAAGTCATGTTCACGATCACGGGTATGTTTACATTCACATTTATTTTCACTTTCATGTTTACGTCACATTCATAGTAAGATGCTATTTCAGTTCATGTTTTGTGCTATCTCATGATTTAAGCTCACGCTAGCGTTCATAATATTTTTCACGTTCAAGTTCGTGTGCCATTTTGCGATACACGTTTCACAGTTTATTACCGAATACGGTTACAGAAAGCTTGAGAAACCAGACTCAAGTTTAGCACATCTGTTCCATAACCAGTCAGACGTTACACATCTCAGGCCGTATCGCTTGGCATTCTTTCCTCAGTCAGCATACGTTCATGATATGTCTAGTATCACGTTTACAGTATGATCCACAGATCACGTTCACGACATATTCCATGCCCAACGTTCATCAGATGATCGTGAACCACGTTCAAAATTGCTCACGTAGCACGTTCACAATTGTTCACGTAGTTCATCCCTATATATTTTCAGCAGCTTGCCAGAAGTATAAATGTTATCTTTTCAGGATAATTGTACGTATAGTTTCATGCATACTACATGTTATATCTTATTCATTCTATCAGATTCAGAGAATCCATCTTAAGTATGGAACCAGAAACTATTTAGCATCATCAGAACAGGATCATCAGGACCAATATTTTTATTATTATGTTTAGACCTTGAAGGAATCGTTTCGAGCGGGAGACCACTCGAAACGGAGGAGTCCATCCGGACCTCTCATCCATTTCCTTCTATAAGCCAGTTATATTCTTTCAGTCATGTCACGTTCCATGTCCTTTTCAGTCATGTCACGTTACGTCTTCACTTCAGTCATGTCATGTTTATACCTTTCAACAGCATTATGTCTTAATTAGAAGACGAATTAGCCTTCAACTTAATGGTCTTTTCAGTTTATGTGTTCTTTCAGTTCTTATAACTTCGTCAGCTTAGTATCTTTAATTCGAGGACGAATTCTCCTTTTTAGAGGGGAAGAACTGTAAAACCCGGTATAGTGGTGTCTTTAATTCGGGGACGAATTATTTTTTTTTAGACGGGAAGAATTGTAAAACCCGTATTTAATTGATGATATTCAATACACAGTTGAATTTTAATAAAAAATTCACAACAGAATATATTTACGAGGATTTATTTACGAACACGTAAGCAATGTTTAAAATTCATGAATATTAAATTCACACAGTCTCTGTTTAATTAAGATTGTGATGTAATTAATTATTTCGGAAATATTTCAGAAAATAATTATTCAGTATTACGTACATATTTATTTTCAGTAAAATGAATAAATACATAACGAGATTTAAAACACGAGCACGTAAAATATTAAGCGAAATGGAAACATCAGTATGCATATGTCGGGCTTGGGCTGCGTTTCAAATACCAAGACAACAAGGGAGTGTTGGGCTTTCAGCCCAAGTCCAAGTACAAAAAAAAATAAAACAAACGGGGTACCCCCCCCCCCCCCTTTCTTTTCTCACGAACAGTAACACAAAACCAATTAGGGTTTTGTCGTTGGTATGCCGCCAGTTCACAAAAAAAGGTTTGGTTCGATTCTAATCTATGAGTTCGTGAATCTTCGTTAATCCTCAAGCACACCAATCTCATATAACGGTATTCCCTTTCTTTTACCTTCATAAATCATGAATTTAGGGTTTACATCAAGAACACACGAAGTTGTAATATTAAACCCAGAATCAATCCATTTTAGAGAGGTTTTGGGTGTTAATCGCGAAAACCGACATTCCACTGACCCTCGGTGGGTTCTTGGTATGTACAGCCGAGACCTATAAGGTCTCGGTGATGCTTTGGTGCCCAGCCGTGAGTCAATAACCCAAACAGGGGGTAACTGGGCAATTAGGGGGCGTTTAGTTTAAGGACAGTGGGAAACAAGCGTAATCCAAGGGTTTTTTTTGGTTCGAAAACAGTAAGTGCAGCCGATAAGGGTGCGTTTGGGTCTGCATCATCAGCAGGGGCTGTTTGGGATTGCAAAACAGGGGGAACTAAATAAGGAACAGTGGGAACTTAGACAAACGATGGGAACAGAATCAGTAGCAGTGGGAACACTAAGAGTAACAGTGGGAACCGTATACTAGCAGTGGGAAAACTGCATTGGCAGTGGGAAAATAAACAAAACAATGGGAACCACGAATTAATTTAATTTTGTAAATTATTTTTTAAGTGAGTTATATGAATAAATTAATTATATTATCCAATTTTGTTTATCTAATTAATAAAATTAAATTAATTCTAGCTTTCATTTTTATCCTATTAAAAAAAAACTTATGATTTATAAATAACTTTATTTAAAGATATTAAATTGGAAATATTTGAAGATAGAAAACTTTCAATAATAACGAGTTACTATGTATAGCAATACCGGGGTATACATTTTACGATAATCAGAAATACCGAATACATTAAATTAGTAATATTTACGAACAGTCAGGACTTATCAGATTATATACGATCAACATTTCAAGAATAATTTTAATCCAACGAAAACAGTAAGAGCAGTAAAATAAATAAACATCAGTCAACTTATTTTCGCGTACATTATTTATGTAGTATCCGTGAAGTCGGAGTCGATCCTGCAGCTTCATTATCGGACATGAGGTACGGATTTTCCGTCCTTTCAGTAAGGACTTCCTTTCTATGCATGATTAGGATTTCCCGTCTGCAGCCAAATGTTTTTCCCCAGTATATGTTTAAGTTTATCAGTAATCATGTTAATAACTAAATAAATTGCCTGAGCATTATATACAAGCACGACCAGTTTATGTACTAGTTACGGAGGTACCGTAACCACGACACTAGAGGCACCGGTGTCGTGACTCACATGCAGGAGAGTGATATCCTGCATCGTTCCACTCAGCTTAGCTTGGCCATTTTATCAGTATTTTAGTGGGGCGTATGGATGCATCCTAGGCTTATATGTGTTACAAGTTATCAGGGTGAATGTGGTGTGTGCTCTACATCCTTCACATTGGAGCTGATCCCTCCATCCAGCACAGTTAATTAGAGGTCACCCCTCTACAGCATGACGAGGTCACCCCTCCAGTTATTCATGCACGGTTGTTACAGCACGTGACCTATATAAGCTCTGGCAAATAAAATACAGTAAATGCATGTTTTCAGAATTAATAGTTATATTTCAGTATCAGTATATATGAACCGGGTTTCTCAGATTTTATGTAGAGTTCTACCACATGTTACATATCAGTCTTACAGCTTCAGTATTCTATCGCCTGTTTCATTCAGTATATTCTTATCATGCTTTATATCCGTTCACTAAGCGTTATGCTCGGCCGTAGTTCCTTTCATGTTCTAACGGCAGGTACACCAGGACGCTCTTAGGATTCTGAGAGCATGTGCATTTGGATAGAAGCTATCCAGACTTCTTACTTTATGCATTTCTGACATTATTCTGCTTATTTGGACATTGTTTAATCCTTTTATTCAGTATTTTACTTTTCATGTTTTGGGCTTATGTTTGGATTGACGATGTTTGATTCCGGTAGAACATGAAAGGAACTACATATAAAAATGGCAAGAAACATACATATTTATGGCGTTACATATTCGTAACAGATTCCTAATCATGTCATTCGTAACGGATAATTGTTACGAAAGAAGACCGAGTAGCAGAACTAGATTAGATGAGTAACATGTCACGAAAGAAGACCGAGTAGCAGAACTACATTAGATGAGTAGCAGATTCCTAATCATGCTTTGATGACACGCCATAAATACACGTAACGGTCCACTCATCTAATGTAGTTATCAGGGTGAATGTGGTGTGTGCTCTACATCCTTCACATCGGAGCTGATCCCTCCACCCAGCACAGTTATTTAGAGGTCACCCCTCTACAGCATGATGAGGTCACCCCTCCAGTTATTCATGCACGGTTGTTACAGCACGTGACCTATATAAGCTCTGGCAAACAAAATACAGTAATTGCATGTTTTCAGAATTAATAGTTATATTTCAGTATCAATATATATGAACCAGGTTTCTCAGATTTTATGCAAAGTTCTACCACATGTTACATATCAGTCTTACAGCTTCAGTATTCTATCGCTTGTTTCTTTCATTATATTCTTATCATGCTTTATATCCGTTCACTAATTTGACTGAAAAGCATTTGATATAATCATGTTACGAAAAGTATGAAAACATAAGTGGACCGTTATAACTTGATATAATCATGCTGTAGAGGTGAATGTGTAAAGTTGATATAAAGCATGATAAGGAATTACTGAAATGAAACAGATGATGAAATACTGGAGCTGTAAGACTGTTAAGTAAGGTTGCAGCGGAAATCTGTATATAATCTGTAAGGCCTGATTTTTAAATAATAAAGTTGAACTGATATCTGTTAAATCTGAAAACATGCATTTACTGTATTTTAATTGCCAAGAGCTTATATAGGTCATGTGCTGTAACAACTGCTGCATGAATACATAGAGGGGTGACCTCGTCATGCTGTAGAGGGGTGACCTCTAAATAACTGTGCTGGGTGGAGGGATCAGCTCCAATGTGAAGGATGTAGAGCACACACCACATTCACCTGCTAAACTGTAAACTGTAGCCTAGGATGCATCCATACGCCCCACTAATAATACTGATAAAATGGCCAAGCTGAGCTGAGTGGGACGATACAGGATATCACTCTCCTGCATGTGAGTTACGACACCGGTGCCTCTAGTGCCGTGGTTACGATACCTCCGTAACTAGTACATAAACTAATCATGCTTGTATATAATGCTCAGGCAATTTATTTAATTCTTAACATAATTACTGATAAGTTTAAAACATATACTGGGGAAAACATTTGGCTGAAGATGGGGAATCCTAATCATGCATAGAAAGGAAGTCCTTACTGAAAGGACGGGAAATCCGTACCTCGTGTCCAGCCTCGATGCCTAAGTAAATCATGAAAACCGAGAGCCCATGGCTCTCGGTGTGCTGCTATTCGACCCAACCGAGACACAGCAGGTCTCGGTGGTGTTTTCTATTTCCCAGCCACGAGTCACACCACAAATGGAGGTAAGGGGTGCGAGATGATGTTTTGGTGGAATGACCAACCGAGACTTCAAGTCTCGGTGGTAAATTGTTGTGACCAGCCGCAGCCAAACACAAACAAGGGGTGTTTGGGATTAAATTTCAGAAAAACAGGAGTGTTTGGGTCTATTTCGCCAGCAGGGAGTGTTTGGCACTGCACTAGCAGTGGGAACTCTAACCTCAAACTAACAAGGGGAACTTTAAAAGCCAAAACAGTGGGAAAAATATAAAAACAGTGGGAACCGGGGTGACATCAGTAGCAAGTGGGGCCGGTTCGATTTGACCGAGACATGAATGTTTCGGGACGGTTTTAGCACGAGTTTTCGGAATCGCTAATAATAATTATTACACGGGATTAATTAAATTCTTTAAATCATTTAAAAAGGAGTTTATAAATAAATAAATTTATGAAAGGACTAAAAAATGTCCAATTAAGCAGAATAATGTAAGAAATGCATAAAGTAAGAAGTCTGGATAGCTTCCATCCAAATGCACATGCTCTTAAAATCCTAAAAGTGTCCTGGTGTACCTGCCGTTAGAATATGAAAGGAACTACGGCTGAGCATAACGCTCAGTGAACGGATATAAAACATGATAAGGAATTACTGAAATGAACAGATGATGAAATGCTGGAGTTGTAAGACTGATAAGTAAAGTTGCAGCGGAAATCTGTATATAATCTGTAAGGCCTGATTTTTAAATAATAAAGTTGAACTGATATCTGTTAAATCTGAAAACATGCATTTACTGTATTTTAATTTCCAAGAGCTTATATAGGTCATGTGCTGTAACAACTGCTGCATGAATACATAGAGGGGTGACCTCGTCATGCTGTAGAGGGGTGACCTCTAAATAACTGTGCTTGGTGGAGGGATCAGCTCCAATGTGAAGGATGTAGAGCACACACCATGTTGGAAATACGTTTTACGTATTTATGAAGGATCGGTCGCTCCAACGATAATTATGTAATGGGCTCGTGGTCTACTTTATAATGTATAGTCCATATAGCCCACATGTAGGGTGGGCTATATATACCCCTCCTAGCATGTTAGGAGGGGGTGGGTTAATTCATTCATTAACACTTATCATTAATCTAATCTTACTTTCTCTCTCTACTTTTCTTCCCTCTCCTTTCTCTCTCTACACCTAATCTCCTTCTTCCCCATCTCTTCCACCAAATCCATAGATCTAATCCATCCAATTACCAAATCCTTAGATTTAGTAGGCCTTCAATTGGTATCAAGAGCCATGGTTGAATCTTAGGATTTGCTTATTTTTTTTATCTTTTGATTTGGTGGTTACAATCCTTTCTTTTCTAATTTTTTTTTTATCAATCTTTTCATCATTTGATCATTTTTTTATCAATTTTTATAAATTTTATCAATTTTCATTTTTTATCAGTTTTATTTTTTACGTTTTTTTATAATCAGTTTTTCTTATCAGTTTTTTTTCAATTTTTAAATCATCTAGTTTTATTAAAAAAAATTTTAAAAAATAATCAGTCTTTGTCTTTTTCAATAATCAGTCATTTTTTTCTAATAATTTTTTAATCAGTATTTTTTCAGTTTTCTTCTTCATTTCTTTTTTCTTCTTAACGGTTCATCAGTCACAAAGTCCAATCTTTTAACTCAGTCCATATTTATCCATCAATCCAATCTGTCCAAATATTGTCCAAAACAGTCCAAAAGATGTCTAAAGTGTCTTCAGTCCTTTAGTCCTTTTTGATCCATCCCGTTATCAGTTTTCCATTCTATTCCGAATAAGTTTTCCGCATAGACAAACTTTCCGAATGGTCATATTTTTCGAATAGTCAAAATTTTCCGAATATACCAAATTTTCCGAATATACCAAATTTTCCGAATAGACCAAATTTTCCGAATAGACAAAAAGTTCCGAATAGACAAAAAAGTTCCGAATAGCCAAAAAAAAAAAAAAAAAAAAAAAGTTCCGAATAGCCAAAAAGTTCCGAATAGACAAAAAAGTTCCGAATAGACTTTCCGCATAGAAAAAGTTCCGAATAGAAGTTCCGCATAGAAAAAGTTCCGAATAGGACTCGTCACAAACACACCCCTCTCTGACTCACTCTATTCGGAATAGGCTGACTGACTAAATTCAATAGGACTCTCGAACACACAAAAACAAGACTCCACAAATCCTTACCTCTTGTCCAAAAACAAACCCACCCACACCCGACTCTAATCCCGACACCCTCACACCCAAACCGACTTCGACTCAAGCAACTACTCAACACACACACCCTCCCCTCACCAACACCTCTCGACTCGACCCAAAACAGTGACTCATTTACCCACCCTCGTCTCACATCTCACACAGACTCCACACTCAACCGACTCTTACACCATCTTCAACACACACCTCTCGTCTAAACCCCTCCCTCACACCCACATTCAAAACCAAACTCGAAATCTAACCAAACGGACTCACCCACACTAAAGACTCAACCAAAACTTCTTAGACTCACCCAATCACACCCATCTCGACATAATCACCCTCACACCTCTCGTCTAAAAACACCACACTCAAGACTCACAAGAAAGACACAACAGATGAAGAGAGGGACTCAACAAATCAAAATAAACACACCTACCCGAGACCATTTGAATGATCTTGTTGACGAAATCTTGATTCTTCGTTGTTAATTGGTTTAGAAAATCAGGTTCTTGTGTTATTCAGTTAAGATTGGTGACTAAGTTTTCTGAGGAGAGAGAGAGATTAGGTTCGAAGGATTTTTATCTTGGTAAGGGAGAGAAAACTGTGTTTTTTGGTTTATGAGATCTTGTTCAACAAGAACTGGGGAGACAGATTTAAGGGGGCGGCATAAACAAAGAAAAAGTGGATGGGATTGAGAGAGATCTGCCACGTTTTTAGGTTAAGATATAAACTAGGCGGAGTTAACTAGGCTTTTCAACCAAGATTTTTTTAATGGGCGGAGGAAACTAGGGGATACACGGATCCATTTTTAGCCACGTATTGGGTTTCTACAACCACGTGTTTTTATTTTCAATATATATTAGATTTTTTTTTTATTTACTATTTTGAATATTAGTTAGGTAAATTTTTTTTTTTTTTTTTTTTTAAGTAAAGTTTAGTGTTTTAATATATCCGTTTTTTTTAGTAAACATCTCATATCACGATTTACTTTCTTTTCTTTAAACGTTTTTTTCTTTACTTTTATTATCAATTTTTTTTTTTCTTTAAATAGATAAATCATATTTTTCTATTTTTTAGTTTAAATTTCAAATTTTTCTAATTTGTTTAGTTTAAATAGATAATCACAATTTTCTTTTTTAAAATAAGTTAATTTTTTATATTAATTTTTTGGCAAAATCGTATTGAGGCGGGTATTTTAATAGAATTAACGTGGAAAAATATTTGACGGGTTCAAATTTTTCTGGCCGGATTTGAAGTCAAATTTACGAGTGAAAGTGACGGGATATATTTTTAGCAATTACAGATTTTTGATCGGGTTTTATTCATAATCTTTTGAGCCGATAACACTTTTTGAGCCGAGTCGTATTGTTCAAACCCGACAACAACAACAGCCACATCATTTTTCCTCGATTACCAATGGAATCGTTAAAATCGACACTTAAAGAGGGAGAATCGCATCAAGTGCAAGCCAACGCTAGGGAAAGTGGTATAACTTCATTTCGAATGCTTCAGTATCATCTAGTTAATCTTTCACGGATTCAAGGAGGGAGCGAATTTGTGACAATCTTTGGACAAGATCGTCATATATTCATCGACTCAATGTTCACCACTTTGACCCAACTCGCCGAGGAACTTAACAATAAAAGCTTTAATCACTCTGCATCGGCACTTGCTTATAAGGCTCTTGTGACACAACTCACGCCTTTTCTCCAATTCAATATCATCATGCCTGAAAGTTCAATGATTTGCCAATCATTTCTTCGAGATACACATACCGAGTTTAGAGCTTTCCGTGATACAATTTTGAAACTCATGACATCGGTCTCGTCTTCAATTTATCAAATATCACAACTTCAGCAAGCATATGATAATGGAGTGCAAGAATCAATGACACAGATGCAAGAAGAGAATGGTCATACGGTTGACAACTTGGAGCCTAACGATGGCAAGAGCACCGAATCAGGAGGACAACATGATGCCAGTGGCACGTCAGGGAATGTTCACGAGATTTCTCTTGATGAAACCTTACCCATTTATGACGAAGAGCCTGCAAACATGGTACAATGTGATGTTGGTTATGATGTATATGCTGATGACATGTCGCATATTGAGCATTCTGAACCTAATTATGACAAACATGGGATGGAAAAGAGTGATAGCAATACCACTTCTGATTCATCCGATGTGAGTCATACTGGGGGAGAAAGTGTTCAAAATGCTATAGTTTATCATGATAAATGCTTTACAACTGCCTCGTTAACTGATTCTGATTCCAAGATTAAAGAGCTTGAAACGATTGTAGCTCAGCAATAAAAAGATCTTGAGGATGCCAAACTTGAATTTTCTAAGAAAACGGTCAAATTTGAAACATACTTTGAAAAACTTGAAAAATCAAACGTTGTTCTTGAAAAAAAATTGGATCAAACTGTTTTAGATTCTAAAGCTGAAAAGGATAATTTTTTGAAACAAATTCAACTGCTTGAATCTAAGTTGGCATCCCAAGATAACTTGATCAAAGAAAATGAGACTTTAAAGGCCCAAGTACAGGAAAAGGTTTTTGCTATAGCTGCGTTGAAAAACGAGTTAAGGAAAAGTAAAGGACCTAGTGTGGACACTAAGCTTGAAAAACCATCAATCTTGGGGAAACCGCCTACAAATCAGTTCGTCAGACAACCGACTGTCAGACAACCTACTGCATTTGGATCCGAGCGATCACAATCCTCGAGACCGCGGTTTGCCTCCCAAGGTGATTTGGGTCATATTTCTAGAACTGTCACTCCAGCAACTAGGCCCAATGTGATCACTCCAGCTTTAGCAAGACCAAATCATATGATTGCCTCTAGTTTCCCTAAAAATATCAAGACCACGTCTAGAACTAGTTCAAATGACGTTTGCCACAAATCTGGTCAAAGGGAAGCTATTGAAAAGACACATGTAAGAGATAGCAATGTCCAACCTAGTCAGATGCCTTCTAGATTACCCAACACTGCTAACCGTAGCATGCCATCTTCTAGGAGCATCGATCAATCATCTAGGAATTATTCAGACATTAAATATGCTACTTGTAAAACATGTAGAAAATGTGTCTTTACGGCAAATCATGATGCTTGTGTCAAAAAATTACTTGATGAGGTGAACTCCCGTGCTCGAATTAAGTCCCAGTGGATAGCTAAAATCAAACCCTTTGGTAAAGTTTGGCGCCCCACTGGTAGAAATTTTACTCTTGTAGGAAACGAGTGCCCTTTAACTAGGATAGTCTCTGATTCTACGAAGACTACTAGGGAGGAAATTGCAAAGGATGGTACATCACTTAAGCCTGAACTTAAGATTTTCTATAAAAGGAAACGTTTGCCAACTAAGACAAGTGAATCATCCCCTCAGGCCACCTCTGACACAAGTAAAGCCAACTGTGAACCCCCACGTGCTTCAAAAATAGATATCTCTAACCCATGCAAAAGTATACAAACTCCTAATGAGAATGCAGGTACCAAAGTTGATGTTCCAAAAGAACGAAGCGGTCCAATCGTTGTATACCGTTCAACTAAGGACACTCTTAGAGTTTGGTTGCTGAAGAAGCAGATATCAGAGAAACAACTGTCTCAGGGGATTCATGGTTAAGTTGCAACAAGGACTTACAGTCACATAACAGACTGTAACTCGATCTCCAAAGAAAGGAAAGTTCATCCCGATGATGACTTATCCTAAAAACGAGAAATTCATTTTTCTCGGGCATGAGCTTATATCAAAAACATTCCAAGTTTTTAAGCTCATGCATTATGGTTTATCATTAAATATCAGATGGTAACCCGTGCTTCAAATAAAGGAAAGTTTATCGCCGATGATAAACTTATCCTTACAACGAGAAATTAAGTTTTCTCGGACACGAGCTTACATTTAAACCATTCAAAGGTTTTAGGCTCGTGTACATGACTTACAGTTAAATGTCAGACTGTAACTCGAACTTAAAATAAAGGAAAGTTTATCATTAATGATAAACTTATCCTCATAACGAGAAATTCAATTTTCTCGGTCATGAGCTTGTCTTAAAACGTTCGAAGTTTTAAGCTCAGAAAGGAAAGTGTATCTTTTAAATAAGAGAACTTTTCCTCGTAACGAGAAATTAACCTTTCTCGGTCATGAGCTTTCCGTTAAAACAGTCAAAGTTTTCAAGCTCATGAACACGACTTCTAAGTAAATGTCAGCTTAGGACTCGTCCTTCAGATAAAAGGAAAGTTTATCGCCGATGGTAACTTATCCTTAACAACGGGAAGTTCACAACTTCTCGGACTTGAGCTCACTTTTAAGATATTCAACATCTTAAGCTCAAGTAATTGTTTTTCAAAACTTTGAACACAATTTTTCGAGAATTTCTCAAAAGGTTTTTCTAAATCTTTCAAAATTGTGTGTTCAAAAACGTTTTGATAAAACGAGCATGTCTTCTGGAATCGATAATATTTACGAACCTAGAAATGTCATTCAATAATGACACGGGGTTGTAAATAAAGTTCGAGCAGAAGTTCAAATGATTTTAAAACATGCTCCATATGGTTTGCTATTATTTCAGATAGTAACCCGTTTTTCATAATCAAGTCAAGCATTTCACCGGAAAGCTTTGACTCAACAACGAGAATTAATTTTCTCGGGAACGTGACGAGGAGACCAACATTCGTGAACAAGAACCATGTGATTCTTTCATATGATGTTCTCCATCATTCAGGTCCTACCTCGTAAACTATTAATCTTGTGAATTCATTATCATATATGATCTTTGCACGTGATAAATACCTTACACTTGTGTTTAAAAGGTATTTATTCTACGTTTCAGCACACCCTCATTAATTTGAGGGGGAGCTTGTGTTATTCATGAAGATAATTGGACTTGCATTTTTCTTCCCAAATTTTCTTAAAATGCTATTAAATCAATTGATATTAAAAACATCGATTGGGTTAATATTTTTAATATGGGGGAGAAAATGTGATTTAATATGGGAAATGATTAATCACGAATGGTTTGACTTAACGTGCTAGCTCATCCCGACATGTGCGAAATGTTTTCGGATATCGTGGCATATGTTAAGGGGGAGCAAAATGGATTTGCAATTCAAAGTGGATTTCATGGTGACATACACTTACCCAAAACATCTCTATTCACGACGGTGAAGAGTGTGGTGACATAAGGATGGTAGGATAGGTTAAAGTCCAATGATTTCTCTAGAACCGGAGGAATCTTCCCAAGGACATTCCATAGCTAGAAATAGTAGTCCTTAGGAAAGATGGAGAAAGATTGTGAACGTAGCTGAATGCCGACCAAGTACTTAAGTTAGCACTGGAACAATCACAACAAGGTGCTAGTGATGACGTATTGGTAAGCATTGAAGGGGTTGAAGAATGAAAAAGAATTGTAAAGATAAAGGGTGTAAAGAAAGAAGCCCTCCTTACAACTTTAGGCAGAAACCGGGTCAATACATATGCTATTGAGGTCATTTTTGCTAATGATTCTCGGTATTGAAGAAAGACATCATGGACCCAGTGATGCAATGCACAACCCTTCCCAGCTAACTCAAATATCTCTCAAAAGGTATTTGTTTTAATCACACGGAGATCAACACATTATCTATTGATTTATTCACTCCGAATAAATTGGTATTGAAAAGGTGGCACTCCTCTCCAGCCTCCGATCACTAAAATCCAAAATGCACGATCGAGTCTAGAGCCATTTGAGATCATCAAATATCTCATTAGGACACACTTTCATATTTACTTGCTTCTTCACACACTGTGAAAAGTAAGAAAGTTCTTAAGAGTCCTACGCAAAATCTTCATGATCTTGCCTGAACATCCGAGTAATACGAAAGTATTTACAATGAAGATGGAAATCCTTCTTGAGCGAATATCAAAAAGCTCATGGTAGGTGACTTGTGTGATTCTTTATGAATCAAACTTGTGATAACTGGAAAGCAACAGTGGTTTAATTCTTAAATGAATTTAAACACGTTCCAGGCCTCTACGCATTATCATATGATCTTGCCAGAACACTCAGAGTGACTCTTTATTGATCACAGTGACGAGTGGAAATCCTTCTAGTGTTAACATCAAACAGCACTTGGTAGGTAACTTGCAAGATTCTATATGAATCAAGCTAGTGACAACTGGAAAGCAACGATGGTGCGGTTCTTAATTGAACTTCACTTGTTCCAGGAACATGAATTGACGGCTTCAAATCATGCGGATAATATTATCCAAATGATTCACTCTTTACGTTCGCAGTCAGCTTTGGACGGTCGAGTAAAGAGAACGGGTTTACCCGCGAAATCTTGTCAAGGAGGTTCTTTATTGAAACTACCTGCCACAAGTACGATATTTAATATCGTCCAACGGTCTTCACCGACCGGAGGTAAAATGCTACCGAATTAGAATGAAATGTTCAAGGCCATTTCATCCGTGTATATTGTTTGTTGCTAACTGTCTTATGCAGCGTAACAAGAAGGTGGCATTGCGGTGTACAATCCAAAAGAAGTCGTCACCACATGCTTGTACTACATACACTTAGTACTTCAACAAATTCAAGAAAGTCTGAAGGTCAAGTCTTCCGCTGTATCAAACTCTGAAGCTTTCAAGAATTTAAAGGTATAAGTATGTGGGACATGAAGTCACGAAGAGGCAAATTTCACAAGTGATGAATGCACAAGGTCAAGGCAAGGAAACATGCTCAAGACTAAAGTCAAAGATCACATCAAGCATATTCACAAGAACAAGATCGAAGACTCAAGCATAGTATGCTAGGTTTAAGATTTTGTAAAATGGTGTGACCTCCCTTAGGGGGAGATTGTTGGAAATGTGTTTTCCCAAAGAAAGTCTCGGTCACATCATTATTAGCATAGATCACGAGCTATAGAATATTTAGAACTTTGTAACTTGGAGCGACCTCCCTTAGGGGGAGATTGTTGGAAATACGTTTTACGTATTTTTGAAGGATCGGTCGCTCCAACGATAATTATGTAATGGGCTCGTGGTCTACTTTATAATGTATAGTCCATATAGCCCACATGTAGGGTGGGCTATATATATACCCCTCCTAGCATGTTAGGAGGGGGTGGGTTAATTCATTCATTAACACTTATCATTAATCTAATCTTACTTTCTCTCTCTACTTTTCTTCCCTCTCCTTTCTCTCTCTACACCTAATCTCCTTCTTCCCCATCTCTTCCACCAAATCCATAGATCTAATCCATCCAATTACCAAATCCTTAGATTTAGTATGCCTTCACACCACATTCACCTGCTAAACTGTAAACTGTAGCCTAGGATGCATCCATACGCCCCACTAATAATACTGATAAAATGGCCAAGCTGAGCTGAGTGGGACGATGCAGGATATCACTCTCCTGCATGTGAGTCACGACACTGGTGCCTTTAGTGCCGTGGTTACGGTACCTCCGTAACTAGTACATAAACTAATCATGCTTGTATATAATGCTCAGGCAATTTATTTAATTCTTAACATAATTACTGATAAGTTTAAAACATATACTGGGGAAAACATTTGGCTGAAGATGGGGAATCCTAATCATGCATAGAAAGGAAGTCCTTACTGAAAGGACGGGAAATCCGTACCTCGTGTCCAGTAATGAATTCAGAGTGAAAGCTGAAGGGCCGACTCTGACTTCACGGATACTACATAAATAATGGACGGAAAATAAGTCGTCTAATTACTGTTTGCTGTTACTGATTCTCATATGTTCTAAATTTAATTTAATTTATTCTTGTATTCTTATTTATGAATACACTGGTAAATTCTGACTGTTCTCATAATATTACTTCTGATTAACGTATCCTCTGTATTCCTGGTTATCGTAAAACATGCTCTCCAACACAAAAATATTACTATAAATAGCAACCTGCTATAAATAGAAAGTTTCCCAAATTTAGAAAGATTCCCGAATTAGTTTTTCTGAAATAATTATTAATTTAACCATAGTTAAATTCGACCTTTAATTAGTTGAAGGAAAAATGTTAAAATCAATTTAATTCTACTAATTACATATTTAAATAACAAATATGTTTAACTTTATTTTTTTTTTATAATACAAAACTTATTTATAAAGTGCTTTAACCAAAACTACAATAATTCCCACTGTTTTTGTATTAAAGTTCCCACTGCTTTTGTATTAAAGTTCCCACTGCTTTTGTATCAAAGTTCCCACTGCTTTTGTATCAAAGTTCCCACTGCTTTTGTATTAAAGTTCCCACTGCTTTTGTATCAAAGTTCCCACTGCTTTTGTATTCCGACAGACCCAAACACCCCCTTATTAAATGATAAACCAAACGCCCCTGTTGGTTTTCTTTTTGAGTTCAGGCTGACCAAAAGGAACCACCGAGACTCATTTGTGTCTCGGTTCCCTACATCAAAACAATCCGACACCCTAAATTATATAACCCCCTGCGTGGGTTGTTTCGTTCCAGGCTAGTAACCAAGAGCCACCACCGAGCCACCCTGGTGGTCACGGTTGGGCAGCAGCAACACACCGAGGCACTTATGTGTCTCGGTTTCTGTGATAAACAACACCCCCGACCCCTTTTTTATTTAATTTTGTTTCATTCCCTTGTTTATTATGTTCTAAAATCTGGTTATACATGAAAGAAAAAAAATGATTAACGATTACCGTGATGGGATTGATGTGGGATGAAGAATGCACGCAGGTTATTAACGACACTAGGCCGAATCTTTCTCTTTCTTTGTTCTTGTGATTCCAGCCGGCGGCCACCATAGGGAAACCCTACTTCCCGTTTCTCTTTTTTTTTGTATACTGTTATGACAACACAAAGGGGTAAACCCCCGTTTTGTTTTTCTTCACATGGGCTTGGCCCAAAATTTCTTTTTTTTTTTTTAAAACACACCAGCCCCTTTACTTCTTATATTTATTTATTTATTTTTTTAAAATACTTGTATATATTATTTTCTCGCGTTTTTGTTTCTGAAACGCGATAATTATTTTTCGTGTAATAATACATACGTAATATATTCTGAACTTATTAATTATTTTCTGAATAATTATTCATTTGTAATATTTAAATAAACTAAGACTACACGTATTTAATATTAACGTTGAATTATTTCTGCAAAATAAATAATTCATCTGTAATATTTTCTGAGACTAAATACTTATTATTTGAATAAACTGTAATATTTATAGTATTTAAATAAACTGGGATTGCGTATTTAATTTCTGCGTTTATATCTCTGTCTAATAATTAATACTTATATAGTTTAATAATATTAAACCGCGTATTTAAATATTCTGATTTTTAAATACGGGTTTTACAATTCTTCCCCTCTAAAAACAATAATTCGTCCCCGAATTAAAGATACGACTATACTGGGTTTTACAATTCTTCCCCTCTAAGAAGGAGAAATTCGTCCTCGAATTAAAGGTAATAAGCTGATGAAGTTATAAAAACTGGAAGAACACGTAGACTGAAAAGACAATTAAGCTGAAGGATAAATTGTCTTCTAATTAAGATATAATGCTGCTGATAGGTATAAACCTGACATGACTGAGATGACCATGTAACGTGACATGGCTGAAGAGAACATGGAACGTGACATGACTGAAAGAACATAACTGAATTTATTGAAGAAAACAATGAGAGGTCCGGATGGACTCCTCCGTTTCGAGTGGCCTCCCGCTCGAAACGATCCCTTCAAATGTCTAACATAATAAATAAAATATTGGTCCTGTTGACCCTGTCCTGATGATGCTGACTGGTTTCTGGTTCCATACTTAAGATGGATTTATGAATCTGATAGAATGAATAAGCTATAGCATGTAGTATACATGAAACGGTACATATAATTATTCTGAAAAGATAATATTTATATCTCTGAGAAAGCTGCTGAAATATAGGAACGAACTACGTGAACACTTGTGAACGTGGTTCATAATTATATGAGGAGCTTTGGAATGGAATATATTCTGAATGTGATACGTGAATCATACTGTGAACGTGATACTAGACATATCATGAACGTATGCTGACTGAGAAATGAATGCCACACGCTACGGCCTGAGATGTGAAACGTCTGTCTTGTTATGGAATAGTTGTGCTAAACTTGAGTCTAATTTCTCAAGCTTTCTATAACCGTATACGGTAATAAACTGATAAACGTGTATCGTGAAATGGCACACGAACTTGAACGTGAACAATGTTATGAACACAAACGTGAGCTTAAATTATGAGATAGCATAAAAGATGAACTGAAACAGCATCATTCTGCGAATGAGACGTATACGTGAAAGTGCAAATAAACGTAAACGTAAACATACACGTGATCGTGAACCTGAATTTTGTCTGATATGATGGTCGTCGGAATACTTGAAATCGTACGATTTACTGCTAATTTTCTGCAGGTCCACTACTGCGTAATCCTTCCGGATGAAAGGAAACGCGTAGGTTGATTACATGGTCGACAATCACTTAGATAGTATTATACTTTTTATGAGTATGACAACAATCTCCATGGAATCCTGTCTCTTTCTGTTCAGATTTTTCTAATGGTAACACACTAACATAAAGGTGTTCTATCTTGAACCTGCGGTATGTCAGGCATCTAGATATGAACATAGCTCTATCAATGTGTAATACGGTTTCTATCAAAATTCTGTCTAGGCTTATGGGACATTCTGGTGTGAATCTGGTTGAATAGTCATAGCAGAATTTATGCGTTAGCCTGGGCTTTAGTGATGACTGTCAGCAATTTCTGCGTTAGCAGTCAATTGAGTTCTAGAAATTTTATACTACGTTCACAGCCGTTAGTCGGGACCATCAGGTGATGTCCTTCACCTTCGCAGGATTGTCTGAAATTTCTTTCTGCTAAAATAGGGTGGCTCAGAAATGCCACTCAGTTCAGGCGAATTTTATATCTGGAAAGTTGTGTATAAAATTTACTCCTATTGAAGATTTGTGCAACTGTGAGAAGACGAGTCTCGTGTTCTTCTCTAGCATTGGGCAGATCGGAATGTGATCAATGAATATACTGATGATATTGCCTAAGATTTATGGAAAAATTTTATTCATAATTTCATAATATAGCTGGAGCATTAGGGAGCTCAAAAGTATAAATTTAAATTTTTAGAGAGACTGAAATATGTGCAACATTAGTCTGGAAACGTCATGTTCTTTCTCTCACCACTGATGGTAGCAAGATCGGAAATTTGTTCTGGAAAATGTTTAAGACATCGTAGCGGATCAGAAGAACCTGCTATTTATGGAATGAACATAGATTAAGAATGGTGATCTTGTCAAAAAAAATCCAGTGGTCGCTACATGATCTCATGATACCGGCCTTCTCCCTGATAGACATAAACGGTGCACTTCCTAGTGGTGCGCTAGGGCGAATAAAGCCTCGTGCCGGTAATTCTTGCAACAAATGTTGCAACTCTTTTAACTTAGCTGAAGCCCTGCGAAAAGAGTTTCTAAAAATATGTTCTGTACTTGATACAAGATCTATGTAGAATTATGTTTCGCGGTTAGAAAGGAATTTCTGAAAAACTTTCTGAGATTATGTCTGAAAGCTCTGGAGTAATCTGTTGGTCATGAGTTTAAGGAATTTTAGAAGTGAATAAATGATTGGTGGCTAGACAGTCTTTGTAGCTATGGACTGCTAAGTCACGCGCTTGCAAGGCAGAAACAATGTGAACTGATTTTTCTGGCAGAAATATAATGAATATATACTTGGGATTTAGTAAGACAGGTTTCGTCGTTAATTGAAAGGAAAACTTAATAATATAGGTGATTCTGTGGAGTCCTTTCGGCTGAGAGGTAGGTAAATACCTGATTTGCATAAAGCTGACATAGGAATACTTGGAGTAACGTGGCGACTTCCACTGAGTGGGTTCGTTTGTAACCTTACAGAGTGAATACTACGTGTTTAATCTGGATAATAATCTAGTGTGGTGATTGAATTTTAATGATCCGATTCATGCGTGGCATAATAGAACGGGTATACCCCTTTCTGAAAGGTACCCTGAATTACTAAGGGTCTCGCTTGGAAACATACTAGAGTTAAGAGTTCGGACTCGTACTCTGAGAAGATATTCGTATGACGGGTATCATGACTGGTGCCCTGATATGTGTCTTCCGAAATGATACATGAGAACTATGTCTTGACTGATGTCTTGGCACGTATTTTGGTGGATGAATCTGGATAAGGCTGGAAATTTTGGTAACTATTAGGATCGGCGGACCGGTTAAATTGCTGACCTCCGTAATTTTTATCACGTCCGTACCGGAGTTTCGATGGTTACTGACTAACTAATAATAAGTACGATGGTTGTCACTACTGCTTTGTCTGTCACTTTATGACGGTCATTATCATGACCGTGATTCATGTAAATATTCTGCTGAGTGGCCGGCTGAGTTCTGGTTCCCACTCTTCTGACAGAAAGATTAGCTGAGTGAAGTGTGACATCTAACTGAGGAAGTAACAGCATGGAATAGGATGGTAGTGTCTGATGGTTGAAATTTATTCTTGTTAGGAATTTCAAATCTATATTTTTCGTCCTTGTTTTGCAGAGTCTTCATAGGATGAACGGCATCGGCATCTTGAGAGATTTCCAAAGTATCAGTAGCATCAGCATCTGTGTGGTCTTCAGAGTGTTAGCAGCATCAGCATCTGGTAAAATCTTCAACTCACGCGCAGCATCAGCACCTGGTAGAATATCGACAAGTGGAAACGCCCGCGATGATTAAGGAACAATCAGCAATATCCATGGAGTAGGATACCTGGAGTACACTTGGACTACTGTACATGAAGTACAAAATGAATATTGCACATGGAGCAAATCTGAGACACTGTACGTAGAGTACACGTAAAATACTGTACATGGAGCTGGTGGAAATTTTATGGGATGATCGATACTGGTGTCGCTTGTTTGACATGATCAAGGAAATAAATTGATTTAAACGGTAGTAAACTGATCTGAACTAAATAACATGATAGGCTGACAATTCCTGCGTCGAATTACTGCTGGTCGTATCGAGGCTGAAAAGTACGATATAATTGAATTCCCAACAGTTGTCATCATGAAGCATGATTAATGAAGGACAATCATGATTTATCACGAAAACGGGCTTTACTGACATCCTTGTGTATCTTAACATGAAAACATCATTACTTTGCTGAAAACATAATCCTCGTAAGGAGACATGAACTAAATCATCATGGAGACGGCAGCAACGTGAGGGTATGAAAATTTGACTGTTACAAGGAACATAAAAAAGCCTAATCAACTGAGATGTAATATCAACTGATGTGGACGGCTATGGTTCAATTCACATAATTCAAAGAAGAAAACATGAGACTAAGTATGGGCTATTCTGGTTCGATCCATACTGGTCAAAATTTTCTGAGAACTGTCATGTATAGAAATTTATAATCTCGGACTAAATATGGATGGCTGTAATTCAATCCATACTTGTCAAAATTTATGAAATCTCCTGATATGACAAAAGTGAACAACTGTGGATCGGTTCACAAAACATCATTCGACTGAAAAGCATGAAATTTGACTCGAGAAATGGTGAAAGTTTATGGCTGGTTCACCAAGTAATATTTGACTGAAAACATGAATCTGTCATGAGTAAGGGTAAACGCCTATGGTCAGTTTACCAATATAAAATCTGAACGGGCAAGGGTGAACGCCTGTGGTCAGTTCACCAAAACGAAAGCTCGCTAAAAGCACATGCGACTAAGTACGACCAGTTCTGTACCAACCTTTTACTTAGTCAAAACTTTAAGGAAACTGACTGATAAATGAAGAAAACTGACTGAATAATCCATGAGAAACATGAAAGATAACAACGCCAAACTCTGGGAAGTTCCTAGTGATTACCCACTAGTCACAGGTCAAGTTTTAGAGCCTACAGGTCGAACCTTGCGCTCTGATACCATAAATAACTGTGTTGTAGAGGGGTGACCTCTAAATAACTGTGCTGGGTGGAGGGATCAGCTCCAATGTGAAGGATGTAGAGCACACACCACATTCACCCTGATAACTTGCAACACTTATAAGCCTAGGATGCATCCATACGCCCAACTAATAATACTGATAAAATGGCCAAGCTGAGCTGAGTGGGACAATGCAGGATATCACTCTCCTGCATGTGAGTCACGACACCGGTGCCTCTAGTGCCGTGGTTACGGTACCTCCGTAACTAGTACATAAACTGGTCGTGCTTGTATATAATGCTCAGGCAATTTATTTATCTATTAACATGATTACTGATAAACTTAAACATATACTGGGGAAAATATTTGGCTGAAGACGGGGAATCCTAATCATGCATAGAAAGGAAGTCCTTACTGAAAGGACGGAAAATCCGTACCTTGTGTCCAGCAAACAGTGAAAAAGATGGATAACGGAAACGAACTACTCCAACTCCATTTACTGGTCCAATTATTATTTACGTCAGTTTAACATAACTGAACTTTTAATTTCATATATTATGAAAAATTTATATGCTTGCATGTCTAGACTACTACAACATCAACGTCGATTTCGATAAGGTCGCTTCTTGCAATACAATTAAATAATATATTTTCTCTAAAACAAATGCTTCACTATGCAATGTGTTTGAAAATGAAATTATTTAGTACAGTTCTTTATTTGTAGTTATTATTTTCTGATAAAACTAGCAAATTAACATATCATATATTTAACACATACATGGTAACAGTATAGTGCACCATGGCTAGAGATTTACTTTTGAACCTACAAACAAAGATCGAGACCGAACATCAGTTCAAAACTGAAATGTTTACATATCCAAAACCGACTCATCATTGCTTCATCATAGCGTTAGAGGGTACGTATCTTATTAAGATTTTCGGTGTCGAGCCGCCATTTACCGACAACAATTTAGGAACGATCCAACTTCTTAGTTGTTTACTGTTGCCATTTAAACCTTTTTTATCATATAATAAGCATCTTCATTTTGATTGCATAAAGAGATTGCCTTAAAATCTAACTTATATGAATAAGTTTAGATTAACTTCACACAGTCAGAGTATTGTTCACAAAGCCTTATATCAAATGTCATTATAATAATATAAGTATTATTGTTTCATTAAATGTGTGCATATGCAGCTTTTTGAATGCCAAAACGTGAGCTTACCTCCCCTAGCCGAACAGAAACATTTCGAGGCTGAAAATAGTAGCAGCGGCGAATCAAACTCGAACACGACTATATCTATCTTCTGCTACCAAAATCAGTATATCGACAACACAATTCTATCGAGCACACGCCACCCAAAATAAAATTCGAACTAGAATAACTGAAACCACAACTATGGAGACGTACTAAAATACACATACAGAAACTCGGACAAGAACGGTATCGACATGAACTCAACTGGGAATCTGCTACTCATCTAATGTTTGTTGATTATAAAAATGAATTATGGTTTGGAAGTAATCATGGCTTTTTGTCAAGAGTTTTAAGGAGAAATATGAAGATGCATTCTATAGTATGTGCAGAAACACTTGGAAAAGACGGGATTTTAAGATAATATTTTCTTGGCGAATAATTCTCATATTGATTAAGTCATTTACTATATTCTTAAAATGTAAAACGCTTGTACATACTCTCGGTCTTCTTTCGTAACTGAATAGAATACATGATAAGCGCATGATGGCCGCGATTCTTGCTATTGCCCATTTACTCGTTAACTGTTTCCATTTATATTTTCATCATTGATATCACACAATGTTGACTCATTCTAGTTGACTAGTTTTACATTTAGATATTAGATTTAAAAAAAAACTCTTTTGTTAATAAATAATAAAAAAAATAATTAAAATGTAAGGTTTTAATATCAAATGCTTATTAGTTAAACATAAGACTATATTCAAAATGATAATTAAAATGCAACCCGAATTTTTGGGTTTTACAGGCGTGATACCAAAGATGCTGGAAGATAAAGAAGGTGGGCGAAAGTTTCAGTTGAATTTTCTTGTGTTGTTTGTTACAGTCATGATCGAGAGTATTAGTAATGGTCCAGTAAACCAAAACTTTCTAGCAAACATTGAAACCAATACGGTTGTTGATAACCTTGATTGGTGCACTTACACTTTAGATTGCTTGAATGAAAGTAAAACTGCATGGAACGAGTTCGACCCATCGAACTTCTACACGGGTCCATTATTGTTCTTAGTGGTATGATCGATTCAACAATTTTTATTTCATGATTTATTAAATAAATATAATTATTTGTGTATTTATAAAATAGTTTGTTTTTATACACATTAGTTGCAGCAATTTTTTTGGCTATGATGCAGGTATTTTACATGAAATCTACAATGTTGAATGCTCAAGACAAAGTTTCTGGAATTATTCCGAGCATGAATGGTTGGACAACAAACCAGCTAAAAGACAGGCAAAGAAAAGAAATTAAGAATGGTGGGTTTGGAAAAGTGACATTGGCAGCTAATGTTCAATTTCTCGATATCGTTGGAACTGGTGAAGCTAACTCACATGAAGTAGCAGAAAAGGAAATGGATACGGTTGTAGCTGTTGGCACATGTGAGGAGAGGACACATGACTCACTGATTCCATATGAAAAGACATACAGTGGTGGGTTTGAATCTAATGGTTTCGATGATGAAAAGCCAAATGAGGGTGGTGATGACGAGACAAATGACTATGGTGATGAAGAAATAAGTCTCGAGGTAATATGATATCATTTAAAATATGAATAGTTATGTATGCTTTATGATGTACTAAATTTTTATATAACATAAATTGTAGGATATCGTTAATGAGGTGAAAAGGAATTTTGGAGTTATTGCAAGCGCAAAGTCATTAGTATATGAAAAAATTTCCAAGGGGCTGGATATGTTTCCAAATAATAAGGATCTCTTGACATTGGAAAAAGAATGTGAGGTAATATTTGGTGTTAACTTTCATCAAGATGGCAGTGGGAGCGAAAAAAATGTGAATGATTCATATGTTGAAGCTCCAGGAATTTCAAGTGGTGTTAACTTTCACCAAGATGGCAATAGAAGCGAAGAAAATGTGAATGATTCATATGTTGAAGCTCCGGGAATTATAACACAAACTATTACTGATCATGTGACATTTGATCAGTTTTTTGAATCGTCAATACAAAAGGCAACAGCAGAAGGCAAATATAAAAGGTTGATACCAACAAACCTCAATTTTTCAAAAGATGGAGTTGAAGAGAATGATGAAAATGTCTCCTTTGTTGATAGTGATTCAAAATATATAACAGGTGAAGTCACTCCGAAAATGGTTAGGGACATTGTAACAAAACTTGATGCAGGTAAGATTAAACCCCCTCGAAATAGGCCTCAATCATTGAATGATTTGTTTCTTGGAAAATTAAGGGCGAAAAGGGAAGTAAAAATACCTGATTCACAAAAATCACCCTTCATAACCCGGATTGTGGAATGTAAAAAACCTCTTAAAGCATATGAAAAAAGGTTTCAAATTGGTTATTTGCATGCACCGAAGACGAAAAGTAAGTATTTTAATAATTTATTTTTTATTGCTAATTTAATTATTTGTTAGAACTGTGATATTAATGTTTTCTGTTATATACACGATAGTGAAATTATTTTTTAAGCACATGGGAAATTGATCGGATACAAGGGTATCATGGAGAGCCTAAGGCCTGGCTCAAAAATTCATGCTACTGTAGTAGATATATGGGCAGCAATACAAAACGATTTGGAAAAAAGACGCTCCAATAGTGCAAGTTCGGGGGTGTTTGTACATTCCGACATCATGGTAGCAATAATCATGCAAGTTCTAAATGAACGTCTATTTTTTTCTTCATATTCAACTGAACTAGTTTCGTGTTATATGTATAAATGAACAGGGAGAGGCGATGATAAATAAAAGTATGACGAATGCTCGTAGATGTGAATTATTCAACACAAACTTGAGGGCTTGCTTGAAGATGTACAACCATGAGAAATTGACAAACATAGAACTGGTATGGATCGATGCACAATTTAGGGTTGTTGTTTTGATGATTCAAAAACTTTTTTTTACCTTAAACACCTTTTTTTTGTTTCTAATAGGTGTGTTTCCCAATCGTCCAATCTGGCCACTTTTACTACATCACATTCAACTTGGTGAAGGATGAGGTTCATGTTATTGACAACTTATCAATTTGTCCGAATTACAAAGACCTTCCAAAAAATTGGTATGTATATACATATATTTTACAAATAAGAAATATGATCTTCCAAAAATTAGAATTATACGATTTATCTTGTTATGTTTTTATGCCTTAATGTACAGGTTACAAAGTTTGCTGGTTATCTGACTGAAATAAAGCATCGCAAAGCTGTTGCCATTGGGAAAGTTAAGCCCGTAAGATTGGAGTTTAGTTGGCAAACCAGATTCAATGGTATTGATTGTGGGGTATTTTTAATGAGACATATGGAGATATACAAAGGCTTGCACAAGATGGAAGGTGGTTTAGCTCAAGAAGGTTCAAGTCAACAAGACCAGCTGAATGATCTGAGAAAAAAATATGCGACAAAAATTCTTGTAGCAGATATCAACAAACACAAAGATGCTTTGATGAGAAAGTCAACATATTTGATAAACTTTCGAAAGAAGATAAAAAAAGAATGAAGCAACACGGGTTGCTAGTCGGGGAATCACGAGTAGCTAGTTTTGGGTAGGAGACTATGTTTACATAAAAGTATTGAGACACATCACGTATGTTTGTGATTCAGAATCGTAGAATTGTTTTTTAATTGTCTCATTTGATCTTTTTTATGGATGGTGTTATTGATTCAATGAACTTCATGTTATGGTTTAGTATTTGTTATTTGATTATATGCGTAAGTGTAAAATGCTTCTCATCCTTCAAGTACAGCAATACCTCTATTAATGCAAGTCAAAGCACCCCTTGATGGGTTGCTGATTTTTGGTTGATGTTCTTCATTGGCGATTCAAGGTTTAAGTTTTTAATGATGGTTTACAACAACTTTATTAACGCCTTTAACGCACGTGCACACAACCCCTTTATGGGTCATTTTATGATGTATCTTAAACTAATGGGTCGTGCTTCACTTGTCTTTCGTGATTCAAGTATTATACAATATAGATACAATTAGTTTTTTTCTCAAAACAAATGATCTTGTGGCAATATATGTGTATGATTCAAAATATATGTGTATGATTCAAAGAAACATATAATTGTTTTAGGGGGTTTAAAGGTGTTTGACTGATGAGTTTTGCTGATGTTATATCTTTGGTGATTCAAGTTTTAAGTTTTAAAAGATAGTTTACATCAAAAATAATAACACACGTCCAAACAGCCCTTAATGGGTCGTTTTAGGAAGTAATTTAAATTAATGGGTCGTTTTAGTATGCACTATATATATGTATGATTCACATAATCTGTGTGTGATTCAAAATCACAAGGGGCTGTTTGGACGTAATATGTGTATGATTCACATTATGTATATGATTCAAAATCACATCTAATAGTTGTTTAGGCTTTTGGGGTGTTTGGCTGCCGATTTTTATTGATCTTCTGTCTCAGTTTAGAGTAGAGAAATCAAGGGTGAATAAAAAGTAATACATTAGATGACATTGTAAATGATATTAAAAAAAATATAGCCTTTTTAATGTGATTTAACCTTTATTAGTGTAAAATTTCACACGAAAACAAACAGCAATAGCATAAGTCTAAAATATAAATGATTCAATATAACAAACAAAAGAGATCGAAATAGTTTGACTTAAAAAAAATTAGTCTTTTGCACCAGATGTAGATGCTTGATGACGTGTTGAACGACGACCCTGAAGATTCTGATTTGCTCCACTTTCAGTTTGCGCTTCAAGTTTCTTTCGTTGTTCTTCCTCGTCTTTCTTTTTCACCTGGCAATTACGAATATCATGTCTGTCATATGAATGACAGTAGTTGCATCGCCTCACATTTGTATTTTGAGATTTTGCGATTGCCTTTTCTTTTAAACTAATCAACCTTTTCTTACCTCCAACACCACCACCTTTATTACTACTGATATATGGATTATCAACTTCAATTTCTCCAGGTTCAGGTTGTGTTACACCAAGAATTGTCTCAATAACTTGTTTATTCTTCATTGGAGGTTGATATGATCAGCAAAAACTTGTTCCATAAGCTCTTTTTGCTTATTCCGGAAAAGTGATAATTTAGAAACATCATTTACCAAACGATCAACAGCTGCTTCAAGAAAAAATACCGACTCACGAATAAGGGCTTGAATCTCATCTTTCTTTTCAAAAACTTCAGCTCTATTTAAATAACCGCCACAGGAAGGAGGCGGAACCACGTCCTTTGTCCAGCGCCTTAGAATGTATCGTTTTGGATACTCGTTAATCTTTAACATACGTAGAACATAGAAACAATGCCGACACATGAACCCCTCTAACTCGAAAAGCTTACAAGTGCACGTAAGTTTCACTTCGGACTCTTCAAAATCAACCTGAAAAACAATAGAAAGAATATAATAACTGAAAGAGCAGAATAACTGAATCGCTGGAAACATATTTTTTAATCGGTGTACAAAGTATATTACCTGAAATTGACCTCGAAACTTGACATCATCATCGATGTCCTTAATAAAGTATCTTTGACCCCCATCAATGTCAGTGACATTATACGACATGCAAAATAGCATTGACTTTAAAATTTGTGACCGAATCACCTTAAAAGCTGTAGAAGTAAAGATCTCAGCCGCTTCTTTCTCAAATTGAAAACTTGTTCTTAGAAGAGGTGACTTGTAACGTGAATCATGATCATCGTTTCTTTGTATGTTTCTTTACGCATCCATAGCAGTTTCAAAGTGATTGATGAACTCAACAAGATATAAATCACAGTTTGACAAAAGCCCAAAGAAATAATTTTCTCCTTCACAACGAGACGTCGTTTGCATCAGTCCAGCCAATGGTGTGTCACGGAAATAAGCAGGTATCCATTGGTCACGGATATCATACATATCAGACATCCATTTGTGTTCTTTTTGGTCATAATCACTCATAAGTGAAGCCCACTTAACCTCAAACCGCTCAGGCGTTAAGGTCTTGCTCCAAACAATATTATTGATACGCTCCAAAAAACCGTTGTTCATCAGTGTTGAACCAAACTATAATATGACAAACAACAAATGAGAATAAGGTCAATATGGCATTTTTTGAATCATAGTTACAAGTTGAATGCTCATACCTTATCTCCAAATTTCTTTGTAATATGCCACATACACAGCCTTTGCTTGGCAGTAGTGAAAACCTTTGGAATAGCTACTTTGATTGATGGATCTTGGTCGGTTACCAACAATTTCGGTTCGCGGGACATTGTTTTCTTAAAAGATTGTAGCATCCACTCATATGATTCTACAGTTTCATTAGATAACAGACCGGCACCAAATGTTACACATCGTTTATGGTTATCGATTCTAGTAAACGGAACAAAGACCATAAAATACCTGAATCAAATCAAACATTAATACTTATAAGTCACTAATAACAAAGAAAATAATTTTATGAAGCATAAGAAATTGGGAACAAATGTCTTACTTCTGGGTTCGAAATGTAGCATCAAATCCCACAATATCCCTGAACGCAATGTAATTACGTCAGCCCAAAATAACCCACTCAACTTTTTATCCTTCCCTTGCATAAATTCAAATGAAAAGTCTGGCAGCAACTCTTTTGCCATGTGGGCATCTCCCCCCCCCCCCCCCCCGATAAATGAGTCTACGTCCCTCTTATAATTTTTTGAATCAGTTTCAGTAGCACCAACCTGGTCAAAGCTACCACGGGCCTGTTTTAAAACCTTGAACCCTTTTCGAGGACCCATATTTAAGTTTCCTAAATCCATCAAAGTTTGTTTTTGACAAAATTAAGTTGCCTTTGGGAATTAAGAAAGTGGGAATCATCCTTATGAACCATACTGTGGTTGTGCTCTTCCTCAAATTCAACAACATCATACGTCCTCCTCTTACGATTCAATTTTAAAATAATTCGTGCTAAACAACCAGTTCGTTTTGTTGAGGTTACACGTTTTCCACTTGGTTCTACCAAAGTATTAGCACATGTCGTTAGGTTTTGACCTTGTTTACTACACACAAAATACTTTCGTGTTATCACGTCGTGTTTACCTTTGTTTTTTGTTGACCTTCGAGGTTCAAAACCACCTTTTTTGGCGTAGTTGCTGTAGAATTCAAAAGCTTGATCCAACGAAACAAATGCCATCTTTTCAACCGGCTTTTCATTATCAGGAACAATTGGCGTCAAAAATCTAGACCCTCTAGGGGTAAAACGCACATTGCCAACCGATTGAGGCTGTGGCACGCATTCAATATCTGTTACAAAAAAGATTCAAATTATGCATCATATAACAACTGAATCATTGAGTACTTGTAACGAACACATCAAAGTACAATTATATTTAATGATTCAATATTCATATTCGTAGTAAAAGCTAAATTATATTTAATGATTCAATATTCATATTCGTAGAAAATGATCGTTTACGACATCAGTAAAAAACAAAATCAAACAACTGATTCAGTTTTTCATCTACACTAAAACATCTATATTACCTAAAACCTTACACGAATATGAATAAAAACCTTACAAGATGTCGTAAATTATAACTGATAATTAAGAACTCGAAAAACTTCTAAAAACTATATGAATAAATCGAAAAACTACAATATGAAATCGAAAATAAACAAAAAAAAACTTACAAGAAAGCTGTTCCGCGTCAATATCATCGTTTAGCATAATTGTTGCATCATTTGTAGATTCATCGTTGGTCATTGTAACTATTTTGGTATTGCAATGATAACTTTTTGAAAACAGAACTTTTATGGAGGTGGTTTTATGATAGGTGATAATTTGATACGTTATTATCTCTAAACAATTGAAAAGAAACTAATTTACAAGATCCTATAATCATGCAATAACTATATTAAATGAATCAAAAATTAATTTTAATACAATTTGTAATATACCAATCTTGCCCTTAACAAGGTCTGATGAGATGAGGGGCCAGGATCTCTTCTCATTCTTCTCAATCTAAAAACCTTCTCAATCGATCCGGATTATATATATATATATATATATATATATATATATATATATATATATATATATATATATATATATATATATATATATATATTAAATTATATATAACAGGAGGGAAATGCCACATAAGCATCCCATTAATCCACCTCATCATTATTTAATTTTAAAATTTGTCCACAATCCAAAATTCCGAACTGTTAATTTATTCTTTAAAAAGTTTCTCTGTTGCAAGATTCGAACTTGCGTCCCTTGACTGATCATGCAAGAGGCCTTACCACTGGAGCAAGCCAATGGTTGTGACACATGACTCAAAAACAAATTCAAAAAGTCTCAAAAAATTCACTCCATCAAATACCCTGATCTCTATAATCACAATATATAGAATTACGATCTTACTTGAACATAGGCAGGCAAAGGGATTTAGTATTACGATCTTATATGGGTTCTTCGCACAGGTTGTCATCTCCCATTGATCCTTGAACCACAGGTAAGTTTGTTTATAACTCATATCACTTTTGCCTCTTTAAAAATCCCAGTATCATAAACCCTAATATAAACCCTAATATTAATGGTTTATATTAGGGTTTATGATATTGGCTTATAAGCTAACTGGCTTATTAATCCCTTTTTGCCAAAATCAATCATCATTTGTTCCACTGACCACTTGATTCACAAGGACTCCTCCTTGAGTTCTTCACAAAATTTGCTTATAACAAGCCTATAAACCATCCCTGATCATTTGGTGAATTTTGGAGCACTTTGACTTTTGGTCAAATAAGCACAATTTGGCTTATTTTTTAGAACTGCTTATTGGTACATGCAACAACTTGGCTTTTGTAATAGGTGTCATTTTTCTCAGCTTAATAACAAATCTGGAAGGTTACAAGTCAATTGTTTAAGCTTATGCTAGAAAACTAGCTTATTTGGCTTTTTCAGCCAGCTTATTGGTTTACACAGCTTATTATACTTGGCTTTTTGTGATTTTTATGATTGATTATTCTTAGTTAAGCTATTTGTGATCTTTGCAATAAACCAGAGCTTCTGAAACAGCCTAGAACTCTAACCCGAATATTTTGTCGTTTTGTGGATTTCTACTTTGCTTATTTATAGTTTATTGATGTGCTTTTTCAAAATTTCTTTTCACAAATCTCTTAGGCATCTCAAAAGAAGGTTGTGTGTTTAAGCAGAGCTTATGGCATTGGTTTATTGGTTAATGGGCTTATTGGCCCAATAAGAATAAGCTGTTGACTATTTAAGCTGTGATAAGCTCAAAACCAGCTTTTGGGCCTTCAGACTTTTGTGTTTAGAATTGAATTTTGAGTCAGATAGGGCTTTTTCAGGTCATTTGGGCCTAGTTTGACTTTTTGGGCCCAAAAGCCCATTAAGGTTGACTGTTTTTGGATTTAGCCCATTTGGGGGCCCATTAGGGGTAATTTGGTAATTTCAGTTTCATTTTCTGATTATTTAGGTTAAAATTAACTAGTTTTCAAGTTTTTAGAATTTTTTTTATAATTTTTAAAATTTTTAATATTATTTTAATATTATTTTATTATTAAATTTCAAATTTCACATTTTTGCATTTCTTATATTTTTCTTAGGTTTAATTCATTAAAATAGGATTTAGCAACTCTTAGATAAATTTTATTGTCACTAGATTAATTTTTATAATTATTTTAAGTTTAAATAGTTTTTAAATCATTTTAATTAGTTTTAATTAGTTTAAAAATTTATAAAAATAGTTTTTAATCTTTTTAGGTCATTTTAGAGGTTTAAAAAGTGAAAAATCTTTATTTGGGCTTTTTGATAATTAATTTTATTTTTAGGGCTTTAATTAGCATTTAAAAATTAATATTTAATTAATTAAAAGGTTTGAAAAAGTTTTGATCATTTGTAAATTCTTAGTTTATTTAATTTGATTTTTGGTAATTTTTTGGGAATTTTTAGAATTAATTTTCATTTTAGCCCTTTTTACGGTTTTACGTTTAGTCGTCGTAGTAATTAATTTCACGTCTTCGTCATTCTATTTTCTCATTCCCTTTTTTTCAAATATTAATCTCAACCCAATTACAAATTAGTCACACACATATACCTCCTTGGGAAACGAACTTTCACATCATAAGGGTCATTAGTGTTTGATTTTCCTAAATCATCACTTAATACTTTCCCTATTTACCTCCTTTTACTAAAGGTGTGTAAAATCACTACAATCATTTTGGCGCCACTGCCGGGGAGGTGTGTCGTGATTAATTTGTCTTGTTTTTTTTAATATTAACCATAAATAGTATTTGTATTAGTAGAAATCTACTAATACGTATTATCATTTTTTTCGTTTTTTCTTGTGAAATTATTATTACTATATTATTAAGTATCACAACAAATACAAAATATCTCCAAAAGTGTGCAAACACAACCTTAATTGGGATTTGATCTCCTAATTATTGTATTCGAATCTCAAACAAAAAGAAATAGGAAAAAATAGATAAATACTTTCGTGAAGCTCGATTTTGAAAAATACAAACTATAAGGTGGGTGTAAGGCGGGTATTATAAAATATACCCTAAGGAAAAAGGATCTTAAGTGCTTCGCGCCGCCTCGTTTCCCCGCTTGCTTGTGAGTATTTTGTGATTGAAGGCTAATCGAGGGTTTTGCCGCCCAAAGTATTATTACGTATCATATATATTTGCTTGGTTTTCTTTGTGATTAAACCCTCTTGAACAATTTGGTTTTCACCAAAGTTCTAAAGTCATTCGAAGGCGTTCACTCCACGTGATCATTTTCATTCTTTTGAGGCTTCTTTAATCAAGAGTTTGATTCGAGGAGAGATTTGGTAGATTGTTTTCTACGAAGATACATAAAATCCAAAAAAATTAAAAACAATCAAAAACACAAAAAAATTGAAAATTCACAAAACACCCAAAAAGAATCTTCTTTGCTCACCTCCCATTCTTCGTGAAGTTTATGCAAACTCGTAATCAAGCAAAATGAGCTCGTAAACGTCGTCAAAGTCAAGGAAATCAAGAGACGTTGATTGAAGAACAAACTCCAATTGTTGAACCTATTGTAGAACAAGAAGTCGTCATGGCTAATCGTACTATGATGGAGTTGCTTCAAGCACCCACCGAGGGTTTTGGAGAAGCTATTGTGATTCCCGCTATCCTTGCGGAGAATTTCGAGATTAAGACGGGTTTAATGTCGATGTTGCAAGCAAATAAGTTTAGAGGTCATGAGAAAGACAACCCGCATTACCACATAAGGAATTTTAATCGTCTCACCGCAACTAGCAAGTTTAAGGATGTTCCACATGACGCCATTAAGATGATGTTGTTTCCATACTCGTTAGATGGACCCGCTAAAATTTGGCTCGAGAAAGAACCGCCAAATTCAATTTTGACATGGGGTGATCACGTCTCTAAGTTTGTGAACCAAATTTTTTCACCATCTAAAACAACACATTTGAAAAATGAGATTTCAAGGTTTACACAACGTAATAATGAAAGTTTTTCAATGGCATGGGAACGATTTAAGGAAATGTTACATGAATGTCCACACCATGATTTTTCAGAATTGCATCAAATAGATACTTTTTATAATGGGCTTAATGATCATGAACGAGATTATTTAAATGCCGCCGCGGGTGGTAATTTTTTGTGCAAAACAACCGATGAGGCTTTAAAGATTATCGAGAATAGATCTAAGGTTTATAACCCTCGTAACACACCGAGTGTTGCCAATATGGGTTCGTCATCGTCGTCATCGTCTCGTCACATTAACGCCTTACATGATGAAGCTAATGAGGAAAATTGGTTTTTCGATAGGTTTTCAAATCTTATGACTCATTGGAAAGCACAAGATGCTTTGAATTCCGCTTCGGTTAAAGCGGTTGATAAGAGTTGTTTGTCTTGTGGTGGAGCTCATGATCTTTCCGAGTGCATTACCTTCGGTGGTAACACTTCAAGTGCTTACGTAGCAACGGGAACTTACAACCAAAATGGCCAAGGTTCCCGCCCAAATCAAGCTCCACCAAATCAAAATGTTAATAACTATCGAAACAACAATCAAAATGGTGGTTATCAAGTCAATTCACGTAACTACAACAAAGGGAATTATCAAAGTGGGAATGGACAAGTTGCAAATCAAAACCAAAACCGTGATTTTCAAGGAGAATTTTTGGATTATGCTAAAGCAAATGATGCTAAGTTTGATTTAACGTGAGATAATTAGCTGAAGATCCGAGTTGAAAAACGTGCTTAAAAACGAACTTGCTAATGAACTTAAGACTCATGCTAATCAAATGGAAGGAAATGTTCAACGCCTTCAACAAAATCAACAAAAGATGGAACAAGGACAATATGAGATTAAGCAAGAATTGTTAAAAGCGGATTTAAGGCAATCAAAATTTGAAGACCGAATGGAAAAAATGTTTGAAGCAATCATGTGTAAACCCTCTTCCTCGGGTGGTCTTCCTAGTGATACCATTGCAAACCCGAAGGGAGAAATGAAGGTTATTACTACACGTAGTGGTAAAACTTTCAAGGAACCAATCTCTCGTCCAAGTACTTCTACGGAGAAGGAAATCGGGAAGGAGCCCAAGGTGATGGTCGAAAAGGAGCATATCACAAGCCCACGAAGTACCGATCAAACCACACCTACGGTTGAACCAATACCAATCATGGAACCCGAGATTCCAAGACCGTTGCCTAATGTCCAACCCACACCACCCTTACCTTACCCTTCGAGACGAAACAAAGAGAAATTGCAAGAACGTAACAAACAACAAATCGAGCTTTTTATAAAAATGTTTCAACAAGTTCATTTTGATGTAAGTTTAGCCGACGCGTTGTTATATATGCCTCGTTTCGCTTCCACTTTCAAAAGTATGATGAATGATAAGGAAAAGCTTTCAAAGCTTGCTAATTGTTCTTCGGTTTATCTTAACCGCATACCGGAAAAAGTTGGTGACCCCGGAAAGTTTCTCATTCCTTGTGACATACAAGATATGAAAGAATGCCTCACCTTGGCACGACAATGGCTTAGTTTGGGGGAGTGATGAGATGGCTTTTATACATGATCTCATTGTTCTTTTCGGGCTTTAAATGCACAAAATGTCATCAATATACCATATATATGCTTGTATTTGTTTACTTGTGTGTTTTTGGTATCGATATCGTGAAAAAGACAAAAGATCACAAGAAACAAGGAAAAACAGACACGAGAAACGAAGCCGTACAAAGAACCGGGCCCTAGTTATGGAATTATCCATGATAAACCCTTGAAGACTTGAAGATGTGCAAGATTGATCCTTAAATTATGAAGAAATGACACTTAAAACCCTTGTATATTTATAATTATAAGTTTGGTCCCTTGAGTTTGTCAAAATTACAAAATGGTCCTTCAACTTTGAAGAATTGGCAAGTTTAGTCCCTAAACTATTCTGAATTGTCAATAAGGGTCCCTCATGAAGTCAAAGATACAATGAAGACCTTTAAAGATCAAGAATGTCCAAGATCAGTCCCTCAAATATTCAAAATTGGCAAAACAAACCCTTGTAATCTTTTTGGAAAAGTTTTGTGCCAAAAGTATGAAAAGAGAAACATAAATAACAAAGGAAATTAAGTTTCATGGCTGAAAAACGTATTTTACACACTTCACCAAAACACAAGGACCATACCTGCCATTTCCAAAGTTCAAATAATACAAACACGCGCCAAACACCACCTCCCCACCTTTTTAGGATCAAACTTACCACTATTCACCCTTCTTCACCCCTAGAACTTACTCCACTTAAACAAAGGGTAAATTGCAATTACCTTGACCCACGCTTAATTCACACGCTCAGAAACACATCCCTTACCAAAAACCCTCACTCCCACTCACCCAAGGACCCCACCATTCAAACCCGTCCACCTATCACATCAAACCTTAACCTCCAAGGTATGCCACGTGGCCAAATCAACAGCCCACACTCCTTGTTTGGTTACATAGCTAAAATGAATAGCCAGGATGCATTTGGACAGCTCAATATCAAAATTCATCTAGAAGATTCAAGGGCATTTCAGGAACTTCATAGCTAGGGTTTTCTCTTGTTATCTCAGCCCTTGTGGCCTATATAAGGACTCCTCAACTTGTGAGAGAGCCTTGTTCCAGTTGTACCTTTTAAACATTGTAATTCCTTTTAAAATTTTATAAAAGTTGGTATTTTAAGAAAATTGTAATTCCTTTTTATGTTTTTGAAAGTTGGTGTTGTTTAAGGGTAATTTTGAGTTCCATTTGATTTTATAAAGGTGTTTAGATCTTTTGGTTTGAACACGTTTATGTTTGGTAAGGTTTTCAAGTTTGAAAATAACTTGAAATCAGTCATCTGTTTTTGATATTTTGCTTGTACTAATCCTTAACCAAAATCCATAAGCTCTTACAAGCTTGTTTACATCAAGCTTATGAAGGGGTTTGAGCCTTTGGTTAGGCTGTTTGTTGCTTGTGTTGAAGAAATCAAGTCCTTGAGGTTCTACTTTGAACCATCGACCAAGGCAGTCATCATCTCCTTTGTTGAAGTACCTTGGTCTTGTTCTAGTTGTTGAACAAGGTCCAAGGAGCATTGCTGATCCTCCTCGGATGTTGTGGAGGATAGGTATAACCTCTTGTTAAGATTCCTCTAAAAAATCACATGTTATGGTCTGATTTATACTTTGCTATGTGATTTGTTGATTTTGTGTTTGTGCTTTGTGTTTTATGATTGGTATCTGTTAGTTGTCACCTAGTTGAGCTATTTGAACTATAAAATCAGTAGGTTGTTTGTAGAAATAAGAAGTTTCTTTGAAAAAGGGCTTATAAAAGGCTGTTTGGGATTATTGGTTCATAAGGCCTTGTGGCCTTGTGCCCTTGGTTCTTAGGATTTGGGAGGTCTAAACAAGTCATATACAATAGTTTTTAGTCATTGGTTAAGTTTCTAAAGGTTTGGAAAAAGGATTTCAAGTTTTGCAAAAATCTGATGAGAAGTGTTTTGAAATTGGTCAAACAAATCAGATCCAATAAAATCTTTGTTTGTTGGATCTAAGGTCTGAAATCAGGTTTGGGAAGAGTTTAGGTGATAAGCTATATGTGCATTATCTGTTTGTTGATTTTGGTAGCTTATTAAAGGTGCTAGAGGTTATCAAAGTTGGCTGAAGTGGTCAATTGTATCAGCAAATTAACCACCTCATTTTGTGCTTGCATTTGTGATTCTAGTGTATGCCTTGTTGTTTTGTTGCTTGGAACTTGATATTGTTCTGCTTGTGAGTGATTTTTATTATTTGGTGTGCCTTGTTGCTGGCTTATAAGCTAACTGGCTTATTAAGCCCTTTTTGCTAAAATCAGTCATCATTTGGTCCACTGGCCACTTGATTCACAAGGACTCCTCCTTGAGTTCTTCACAAAAGTTGCTTATAACAAGCCTATAAACCATCCCTGATCATTTGGTGAATTTTGGAGCACTTTGACTTTTGGTCAAATAAACACAATTTGGCTTATTTTTTAGAACTGCTTATTGGTACATGCAACAACTTAACTTTTGTAATAGGTGTCATTTTTCTCAGCTTAATAACAAATCTGGAAGGTTACAAGTCAACTGGTTAAGCTTTTGCTAGAAAACTAGCTTATTTGGCTTTTTCAGCCAGCTTATTGGTTTAAACAGCTTATTCTACTTGGCTTTTTGTTATTTTTATGATTGATTATTCTTAGTTAAGCTATTTGTGAGCTTTTGCAACAAATCAAAGCTTCTGAAACAGCCTAGAACTCTAACCCGACTATTTTGTCGTTTTATGGATTTCTACTTTGCTTATTTCTGGCTTATTGAGTGTGTTTTTTCAAAATTTCTTTTCACAGATCTCTTAGGCATCTCAAAAGAAGGTTGTGTGTTTAAGCAGAGCTTATGTCATTGGCTTATTGCTTAATGGGCTTATTGGCCCAATAAGAATAAGCTGTTGACTATTTATGCTGTGATAAGCTCAAAACCAGCTTTTGGGCCTTCAGACTTTTGTGTTTAGAATTGAATTTTGAGTCAGATAGGGCTTTTTCAGGTCATTTGGGCCTAGTTTGACTTTTTGGGCCCAAAAGCCCATTAAGGTTGACTGTTTTTGGTTTTAGCCCATTTGTGGGCCCATTAGTGGTAATTTGGTAATTTCACTTTCATTTTCTGATTATTTAGGTTAAAATAAACAAGATTGCAAATTTTTAGAATTTTTTATAATTTTTGGATTTTTAATATTATTTTAATATTTTATTATTAAATTTCAAATTTCACATTTTTGCATTTTTTATATTTTTAATACATTAAAATAGGATTTTTGCAACTCTTAGATAAATTTTATTGTCATTAGAGTAATTTTATAGTTATTTTAAGTTTAAATAGTTTTTAAATCATTTTAATTAGTTTTAATTAGTTTAAAAATTTATAAAAATAGTTTTTAATCTTTTTAGGTCATTTTAGAGGTTTACAAAGTGAAAAATCTTTATTTGGGATTTTTGATAATTAATTTGATTTTTAGGGCTTTAATTAGCATTTAAAAATTAATATTTAATTAATTAAAAGGTTTGAAAAAGTTTTGATCATTTGTAAAATCTTAGTTTATTTAATTTGATTTTTAGTAATTTTTTGGGAATTTTTAGAATTAATTTTCATTTTAGCCCTTTTTACGGTTTTACGTTTAGTCGTCGTAGTAATTAATTTCACGTCTTCGTCATTCTATTTTCTCATTCCCTTTTTTTCAAATATTAATCTCAAACCAATTACGAATTATTCACACACATATACCTCCTTGGGAAACGAACCTTCACATCATAAGGTGTGTAAAATCACTACATTCATGGCGCGAAGCACTTAAGTACCTATTGACCCTTAGATGGCATTTTATAGCACACCGTCTTTCTATTCACTTTGTAGTTTGTATTCTTCGAATTATTGCCTATTGGAAGTATTTATCTATTCTTACTTTATTGAATTTGATCGATACACGTGTCAAGGACCGGAACTCCCCTAACACGGTGTATTGCCTTGGCAATACTTATGGAGAATATGTGTATTAGTTGTTCTTATACGTATACGTATTTACATATAATAATATAGAGAAAATATTTTGTATTTATTGGGGTTTTTTAAAGAAAATACTGTATGTACATACAAACCGAGGAAATCCAATAATATATATTTTTTGGTGCAATCTCGTAGGAAAAAGATTGCTCTTTGATTTTTCAATTTTTTTGGTCAATTCTTTAGGAAAAGAATTGTTTTTTTTTTATTTTTTTAGTTTTTATATTTTTATATTTTTGATTTTTTTATGTTTTTTATTTTAATACGTAAAAATAGCGTTCACGAGGTGAACGGATCCCAAAAGCCAATGAAAACCGTCAATCGATAGTCTCTCGTAAAGTCAAAGAACCGGCAGCGGCGCCATTTGAAATTAGTAAATTGAAGTTCGTTTATCTCGATTCTTAACCAATTGAAAGTCCTAACAATATCAAGTTTATTATCGTTTTTGGTTGATAAGATTTTTTTGGATTTTCTATGTATATTTAATCAAGCACGTAAAAATGGTGAAAAATATTAAGATACGTAACCGTAAAACACTTAGCAATTACCAACTTTTTATTCACAAAAGGACAAAAATGTAAATCTATAAAAGTAATGTGCCAAAAATGTAAGTAAATGAAAGTTCAAAGCTTAAAATGTAAAATTCAGAAAGATAAAGGACCAAATATGAAATATCTAACAACTTTCTAACTAATTCTAACAACTTCAAAAACTGTCTAACTGAAATTGACAATTTGTTAAAAGTTTTGGACTAGAAACTTGCAAACCCTAATTATTAGGAAATTTATCTAGTAATGAAAACAGCTACAAACAAAGAGGACTAAAATGCAATTAAATGGAAAATTTTACCAAAAACGGGCACAAGGAACAAATGAGCTCGTATAAGCTCAAAAATGAACCAAATAAGCTCTAACAAGTTTCAAACAGCTTAAAATTGAAAAGCACTTAGACTTGTTCAAGGAAAAAGCTTAAAACTCACTAGAACTCAAATAAGCCAAATCCAATAAGCCAAGAATAAGCTACCATAAAATCCATACATGCACATTCAAATTTTAAAGTCAAATCTTATTAAACAGCTTATTGTGAGTCTGGAATGTCTTTTCTTGTGAAAAATGGTCAAGTAGATAAGTAGGAAAATGAAATTAAGCTGAATCCTAGCTTATTTGACTTTTGGTGACCAAAAGTTGAAAATTCTCAAAAGATCAAAATCTGTTCAAGACATGTTTCTAAGTAAGAATGTGGAAGAAAAATGCAACTTTTGTAAAGTAGAATTGCTTATCTAAGAAATCAGTAGGCTATTTTATCACAGAAACTTTCAATTGCCTAGAAGCTTATTCAAAAGCTAATTCCAAGCTTATTTGTGAAAACTGTATAATTTCCTTATCAAGACTTAAAATTCAGATGTTAATGAACAACTAGGAACGGGTTTCGATGATTTTGATTAAGAAATGAAGCAATGGTAAGAGATTGAAATATGCTACTTTTCTAATGAACTAATAACAAAGACTTGACCCAAACGTTTCACTAACCATTTGCCTGTTTGACCCAAATTTTGATCTCAAAACTTTACAAGCTTGTTTAAAATGACTGTAGAATGGAAAATGAACAACTATCAACTATATTATCACACTTGAACTCCAAGATGTATGCAGATCCAAACACAAGTTTTAAAAACTGATATGAACTTTAATGAAGAGAATTTGAGTAAATGATTGAAACAAGCTATGACTGATTTCTAAACAAACTTAATGAGAAAAATGAAATGTAAATGAGCTAAGAACAGACCAGATAACACACTAGAAGTCAAAATGCAATAACAAGCTTTACTGATGAAAATTATAATAGAAACTAGTAAAAGACAGGCTAACATCTAACAATCTATCAACAATCTATTTAATCAACATAATCACACCAAATCAAACTAACACACTTGATCAGGGCATCAATTAATATTTATACTAAAATTAAGCATGCATTGGACATTTATGTGGAACCAAAACTTAGAATCTTGAAACCTTTTAGCATTGGGCCTCCATTGATGGAGTAGGTAGGCGTTGAGCCTCCTAAACAGTGCTAAACCACCACCTTAGCACTATTCTTAACCAATCAATCATCTACCATCATCATTCTGATCAATTCTACCAAAATCTGCTACACATATCAACTCAGCAATCTGGAATCAACAAAGACAGCTACAGTTCTTCAAAGAGCTTCTAATGATCAAGTGTGATCATAAGAAACTCATAACAGCAACAGCAATCAACAGTAATGAAGGAAATTGTAAGAAGATTGAAGGAATTGAGTGATCTTATTGATTTTTAAGTGAAAGTTTGTTACAAGGGTAGGTAAAGTAGTTACAACTAACTAATAACTAACTCAAGAGGTTGTCAAGCTCTTGAGGTCGTTATACTAACTGCTAACTAACAAGATTGAAGGAAGAAAGTGGAAGTGTGTGTGAATTTCACACTTTTCTACATACAACAAATGAGAGGTTCTATCCCTATTTATAGAAGATAAATGAGAGTGAGTTGGGGTCGATGACATGTTCCATCCAATAGCAGGCTGCCAGGTGTCATAATTTGCTCAATTGTAGATTCTTGTGTTCATCACGAATTGGGGGATTTTCATCCTTTGAGTTTCAGCTTGATTAAGTGTTTCCATTGTGTTCCTCTCTTGAAAACGAGCATCTTTCATGTACAAATCTTTTCTTGAAATGCATTGTAGCTTGAGATTGAATCTGGGTTCGTTTGTTGAATAAGATGCCACGTGGCAGTCTTTGGTTGGGCAAAAGTTGAACACACGGATTGATATCCAAAATGGATAAAAGGATTATGGGGTGTCAGCTTCTTATTGGTCCAAAATTGAGTTAGTGGCTGCACTGTAGAGAGACGGCTCATTTAATGAGCTGGTGAGCTGGCTTGTTTAGCTGGCGATCCATGTTTAATTATTCTTGCATTTTGATTGGTTATAAGCCTTAGCACACGGATCATGTCCAAATTTAGTGTATTTGGCAAGTTAAGCCCCTAAACTTCGGCAGAATGTCCAAATGAGCTAGAATCTTCATTCCAATGACATTTTTGGTCCTTCCACTTGCATACTTGTCTAGTTTGACCCTTTGACTTGTTTGACTTTGGAGTTGACCATGTTTGACTTGGATCTTGACTTTGAACAATTTACACTTTGAGTCCCTCAACTTTGGGATGTTGTCAAGATAGGTCCTTCATCTTCAAAGTCTTGTCATCTTTGATCCTTCTTTATCTTTTTCATCCAAATAAGCTTGATTTCTTCTTATTTGCTTGAAAATGTATCCTTCTTACCTATTTAAACACAAACACAAAACATACCACATAATTCTGCTTTATAGCACAAAAGTTAGGTATTTTCCATGTGTTTTTAGAGTGATTTGTTGATAAATTGATATGAGTTTTTGCTCATATCACAGAGCCATTAGCATAATTTATGTGACTACATGTCACAAAAGGTCACACAAACATACCCTTCATGTGACTATTTGATGCATATAGTCACACAAAATACACTAATCACATAGTAAATGTCACACATATTGTATATTCATGTGACAAATTTATAAACAATAGTCACTCTTAAAAAAAACTCGTGTAACTGTAGAGTGTTTACCGTCACACATATTCACTAAAACACCAAATATTGTACCTAGCTCGTCATACATTTTTGAGTATTGGTTATATTTTTTTGCTGGTTATCGTCACAGAGATCAGATCGTGACCGTAGTGTACCTATGGTCGCGGGACCTTTGGTCACAAAGACAAAAGAAACCGCGTGTGACTGTATGCCTATGGTCACTCTTTTTTAGTGTGACGGATACCATTTTTCGTACTAGTGCAGAAGTTGGTTGAAGTACCATTAGGAGATTGATGAAAGTACTAGCGGATGTGAGGGTAGAGTAGAAATTTTCTACTAATGGAAGGATTAACACGCAAGGGAATTGGTATTGTTATGGAGGCGAGGTAGTAGTAGACATGTGAAGGAAAACATGGATGTGAAAGAATGATTGGTAGGAGGCTGATTAATGGTGAAGTACAACAAGTAAGGAAGAGTGAGCCATTGAGGGGTTGAAGTACCTTTAGAAATATTGTGGTAGATGAGTTGAAGTTAGAGGCTACTGGGTAGTGTGAAGTTCCTAAGTAACATCATAGAGACGAGAAGGAGTGCGTGAAGAGCTACATCGTGAATCAAGGAGCTGAAAGGATTACATGCCGGCTGCTAGAAGGAAGCAAGAGATTTCAAAGGAGTCACAGAAGTTGCAAGGACTAGAAAGGTGACAAGCACTGTGATGGGAATCTTCGTATGGTTCGTGACGAAGAAGGACAGATCGAGTACCGGAGTGGAGTTACAAAGAGCTGAACTAGTGGATCATGATGAATTGAATACATAACATGGGAGATTAAGAACTCGTGGAGGTAACAAGGGGAGTCGAGTAACTACGCGGATAGAATTTTTGTGGCAATCAATATCGAGGAATGAGTAGTGAAGCTGAGCTGAATAAGTTCATGGAGAAGTGATTAGAGAGTCGGTTTTGTGAAGGTGTTATGAAAGATCTTTCGAAGAGACGGTTATGCATTATCCAATGCACTAACGATTTCCATAGAGTTGATGAATTGAGTGAGAAGTTTTGGTTGGACATGATAGTGAAGGAATTAGGGAGAACCATGGAAGGAGAGAACCAAGTATTCCTAGAAGATAATGATTGAAAGTACCTCATGTTGGGTGCAAGATCAAAATAGAAGTATGAGATTTGAATAAGAATTTAAAATATGGCTTAGTTTAGACAAATGGAAACTAATATGGGTATAAGATGAGAGTGTGATCGCACAGGATCACATAAAACTCTAGTCTTTCCCTATTAGGAGGGAGTAGGAGAACTGATCGTGAGGAAAAACTAGTGAAGCTACTTAGAAATTTTTGAGGTATAGATAACTTGAAAGACGGGAAGCATAACATCGTGATGTATGTCATGAGCTGAGGAAGAAGAAGGAAGTGTGGATAGATGTGAATCATGAATGCAATAGGTCGAGATAGAAACCGAAGGTAAAACTTTGGTATAGCCTAATGAGTAGATTAAGGCACTAAGCATGCTAATATTGTTGTAGTGTGGAAAGGAAATGGTATTGACCTATACTGTTTGATTGGAAGGCTTGGTATCGATAATCGAATGGTTGAGGAGTTATAGATGTGATGTGTCATGAGAGACGAAGGGCTTGGTCTAACTGAGACAAGATGAGGAGCACTATGACCTTGAAGGTAAGACATTGTGTAGGTATAAAGGAAGTGTTAAGTATCAGGGAAAAAAATCTTTCATGGAGAAAAGTGAGAAAGAAGTGTATAGGTGCTACTAATGATCTATCCAAATTTTATGGAAGTAGTTGTAGCATAGGTTTGGATGGCATTTGATAGAGTAACTGAGATAACCGTCCTTTTGGTGATGTTTATAGATCATAAGTTGATTTGGATTGGAAGAGCCTCATTGTGATAAACTAATCAATATGTGAAATATCGTCATAGGTCACTTGTGTAAGGAAATTGGAATTTTTAAGTAGTTTGTGGTATGGACTAAAGGAAGTTGATGAACATGATTGGATATGAGTATATCCAGCTAATTGGAAAATGATTGACGAAGTGGGAAATTGATACAAGTATAGGAGTCGTGTTGAGAGCTTGGGTGACTGATTTAGAGGGATGTGGGAAACTCCTTAGCGATGTCTGAGTTTTCATATAATAATAGTTATCATACTAGAAGTCGATGAATGTCATTTAAGGCACTATAGGGGAGGATAGGGTGAGTTGTCCTTATTGTGGATTAAAATTCCTTAAAGAGACTACTAATGTGGAAATGGTGTTTGTGGAAAGGATGAGAGTAACAAGAGATGATATGTTGAAAAATAGGAAATCACTAGAGTTTAGTGACAAAGTTATGTAGGAAATTTCACCTATAGTAATGGGTGGCATGTTTTGGTAAAAAGGAAAATTGATGACGAGTTTTGTAGGTCTATTTATGATATTTGGAAAGATTGGACCAGTATCTTATGGGTATAAAATTACCTAGGGAATTGAATGGTATACATGATATATTTCATGTATTAAGATTGGTAAATGTTGTTTGAGAATGTGTAGGTCCATAGTTTCTTAGGATTAAGCAATCTATGAATTATCTATTGAATGGAAATGGAGAAGAAAGAACTAGAGAGAGAAAGGAGAGGAGAAGAGGTGTAGAAAGAGAAAGTAAATGAAAAATGTGTGAATTACAAAGTGAGCAACCCCTCCTAACATGCTAGGAGGGGGTTTATATAGCCCACCCTACACGTGGACTATATGGACTATATTGGATCACGAGCCCAATATCATTGGAGTGACCGATCCTTTCTAAATACGTAAAAACGTATTTCCAACAATCTCCCCCAAAGGGAGGTCACTCCAAGTTACAATGTCCTAAATAGTCTATAGCTCGTGATCTATGCTAATAATGATGTGACCGAGACTTTCCTTGGAAAAACGTATTTCCAACAATCTCCCCCAAAGGGAGGTCACACCATTTTACAAAATCTTAAACCTAGCATACTATGCTTGAGTCTTCGATCTTGTTCTTGTGAATATGCTATTGAGATCTTTGACTTTAGTCTTGAGCATGTTCTCTTGCCTTGACCTTGTGCATTCATCACTTGTGATATTTTCCTCTTCGTGACTTCATGTTCCACATACTTATACTTTTATAAATTCTTGAAAGCTTCAGCGGAAGACTTGACTTTTAGACTTTCTTGAATTTGTTGAAGTATTAAGTGCAGAAAGCATAAGCATGTGTTGACGACTTCTTCTGGATTGAACACCGCAATGCCACCTTCTTGTTACGCTGCATAAGACAGTTAGCAACAAAATATATACACGGATGAAATGGCCTTGAACATTTCATTCTAATTCGGTAGCATTTTACCTCCGGTCGGTGAAGATCGTTGGACGATATAAAAATATCGTACTTGTGACAGGTAGTTTCAATTAAGAACCTCCTTGAAAAGAGTTCGCGGATAAACCCGTTCTCTTTACTCGACCGTCCAAAGCTGACTGCGAACATAAAGAGTGAATCATTTGAATAATAATATCCGCATGATTTGAAGCCGTCAATTCATGTTCCTGGAACAAGTGAAATTCAATTAAGAACCGCACCATCGTTGCTTTCCAGTTGTCACGAGCTTGATTCGTATAGAATCTTGCAAGTTACCTACCAAGTGCTGTTTGAGGTTAACACTAGAAGGATTTCCACTCATCACTATGAACACTAAGGTATCACTCTGAGTGTTCTGGCAAGATCACTAAGATATTACGTAGAGGCCTGGAACGTGGTTAAATTCAATTAAGAATTAAACAACTGTTGCTTTCCAGTTATCACAAGTTTGATTCATAAAGAATCGCACAAGTCACCTACCATGAGCTTTTTGATATTCGCTCAAGAAGGATTTCCATCTTCATTGTAAATACTTTCATTTTACTCGGATGTTCAGGCAAGATCATGAAGATTTTGTGTAGGACTCTTAAGATCTTTTTTACTTTTCACAGTGTGTGAGGAAGCAAGGAAATATGAAAGTGTGTCCTAATGAGATATTTTATGATCTCAAATGGCTCTAGACTAAATCGTGCATTTTGGATTTTTTAGTGATCGGAGGCTGGAGAGGAGTGCCACCATTTCAATACCAATTTATTCGGAGTGAACAAATCAATAGATAATTTGTTGTCTCCGTGTGATTAAAACAAATATCTTTTAAGAGATATCTGAGTTAGTTGGGATGGGTTGTGCATTGCATCACTAGGTCCATGATGTCTATCTTAAATATCGAGAATCATTGAAAAAATGATCTCAATAGCATATGTATTGACCCGGTTTCTGCCTAAGTTGTAAGGAGGGCTTCTTTCTTTACACCCTTTATCTTTACAATTCTTTTTCATTCTTCAACCCCTTCAATGCTTACCAATACGTCATCACTAGCACCTTGTTGTGATTTTTCCAGTGCTAACTTAAGTACTTGGTCGGCATTCAGCTACGTTCACAATCTTTCTCCATCTTTCCTAAGGACTACTATTTCTAGCTATGGAATGTCCTTGGGAAGATTCCTTCGGTTCTAGAGGAATCATTGGACTTTAACCTATCCTACCATCCTTATGTCACCACAATCTTCACCGTCGTGAATAGAGATGTTTTGGGGAAATGTATGTCACCATGTAATCCATTTTGAAGTGCAAATCCATTTTGCTCCCCCTTAACATATGCAACGATATCCGAAAACATTTCGCACATGTCAGGATGAGTTAGCACGTTAAGTCAAACCATTTATGATTAATCATTTCCCATATTAAATCACATTTTCTCCCCCATATTAAAAATATTAACCCAATCGATGTTTTTAATATCAATTGATTTAATAGCATTTTAAGAAAATTTGGGAAGAAAAATGCAAAGCCAATTATCTTCATGAATTACACAAGCTCCCCCTCAAATTAATGAGGGTGTACTTGAAACGTAAATTAAATACCTTTTAAACACAAGTGTAAGCTATTTATCACGTGCAAAGATCATATATGATAATGTAATCACAAGATTAGCGATTTATGAGGTTGGACCTGAATGATGGAGAACATCATATGAAAGAAGCACATGGTTCTTGTTCACGAATGTTGGTCGCCTCATCACGTCTGAAGTTATCTCTTGACTCCATTTGGTTGATATCGTTGTCTTGACACGAACATGTGAACTTGGCACTTTCGGCGTCAAAGATTCTTAATGATGGACAATTGCTCCCCCTCAATTGTTGACCCGTTTTCTATTGAAAGAGTTGTAGTCGCCGTTTGAGTAGTCGCATCGTCGAGTATGTAGATATCAATTGTAAACTGCTACGGTTGGTGGAGATGATAACTTCATAAAAAACAAGACTTCTCTTGTTTTAACAAATAAATGCACTGAATCGTACATATATTCGTGTTAGATTGTGTTATAACGTAAACATAATCCCTTACATGGTTATAAATTAAACCATGCCCGAGAAAATTAATTCCCGTTGTTGAGTCAAAGCTTTCCGGTGAAATGCTTGACTTGAGTATGAAAAGCGGGTTACTATCTGAAATAATAGCAAACCATTTTGAGCATGTTTTAAAACATTTGAACTTCTGCTCGAACTTTATTTACAACCCCATGTCATTATTGAATGACATTTCTAGTATCGTAGATATTATCGATTCCAGAAGACATGCTCTTTTTATCAAAACATTTTTGAACACACAATTTTGAAAGATTTAGAAAAACCTTTTTGAGAAATTATCGAAAAATTGTGTTCAACGTTTTGAAAACCAATTCCTTGAGCTTTAAGATGTTGAATATCTTGCAAAACGAGCTCAAGTCCGAGAAGTTGTAAACTTCCCGTTGTTAAGGATAAGTTTATCATTAGCGATAAACTTTCCTTTTAACTGAAGAAGGAGTCCTAAGTTGACATTTACTTAGAAGTCGTTTTCATGAGCTTGAAAAACTTTGAATGTTTTAACATAAAGCTCATGACCGAGAAAGATGAATTTCTCGTTAAGAAGAAAAGTTCTCTTATTTAAAAGATACACTTTACTTTATGAGCTTAATACTTGGAATGTTTTAAGACAAGCTCATGACCGAGAAAAATGAATTTCTCGTTACGAGGATAAAATATCTTTAAAGATAAGCTCTCCTAAAATTAAAGTCCGAGTTACAGTCTGATATTTAATTGTAAGTCATTGTGCATGAGCTTAAAAACTTCGAATGTTTTTATTATTAGCTCATGCCCGAGAAAAATTAATTTCTCGTTGTAAGGATAAGTTTATCATCGGAGATAAACTTTCCTTTTAATTGAAGAACGAGTTCTAAGTTGACATTTACTTAGAAGTCGTTTTCATGAGCTTGAAAAACTTTGAATGTTTTAACGTAAAGCTCATGACCGAGAAAGATAAATTTCTCGTTAAGAAGAAAAGTTCTCTTATTTAAAAGATACACTTTACTTTATGAGCTTAAAACTTGGAATGTTTTAATACAAGCTCATGACCGAGAAAATTAATATCTCGTTACAAGGATAAGCTATCTTTAAAGATAAGCTTTCCTAAATATGAAGATCGGGGCATAATCTGAAATATAATTATACACCATTGTGCATGAGCTTAAAAACTTCGAATGTTTTTAATATAAGCTCATGCCCGAGAAAAGTTAATTTCTCGTTATGAGGATAAGTTTATCATCGGCGATAAACTTTCCTTTATTTGAAGAACGGGTCATCATCTGTTATTTATGATGAGCCTTATACACGAGCTTAAAACCTTTGAATAGTTTTAGGATAAGCTCGTGTCCAAGAAAACTTAATTTCTTGTTAAGAGGGTAAGTTATCGTTGCGTAGATAAACTTCTCTGTCTCTGAAGTCCGGGTCATCGTCTGTTGTTTAACGAGGAGCCATATACACGAGCTTAAAACCTTTGAATGGTTTTAAGATAAGCTCGTGATCGAGAAAACGTAATTTCTCGTTTTGAGGATAAGTCATCATCGGGATGAACTTTCCTGTCTTTTGAGAGCGAGTTACAGTCTGTTATGTGACTGGAAGTCCTTTGTACACTGTAAGCTTAACTACAAATCCCCTGAGACACTTGTTTCTTAGATATCAGCTTCTTCAGCAACCAAACTCTGAGAGTGTCCTTAATTGAATGGTATACAATGATTGGACCGCTTCGTTCTTTTGGAACATCCTCTTTGGTACCTGCATTCTCATTTGGAATTTGCATGCTTTGATATGGGTTAGCGATATCTATCTTAGAAGCAAGTGGGGGTTCACAGTTTTCTTTTCTTGTGCTAGAGGTGTCCTGAGGAGATGATTCACTTGTCTTAGCTGGTAAACGTTTCCTTTTATAGAAAACCTTAAGTTCAGGCTTAAGTGATGTATCCTCCTTTTCAATTTCCTCCCTAGTAGTCTTAGTAGAATCGGAGACTATCCTAGTTAAAGGGCACTCGTTTCCTACAAGAGTGAAAGTTCTACCAGTGGGGCACCACATTTTACAAACGGGTTTGATTTTAGCTACCCACTGGGATTTAAGTCTAGCACAGGAGTTCACCTCATTAAGTAATTTCTTGATACAAGAATCATGATTTGCCGTAAAGACACATTTTCTACATCTTTTACAAGTAGCATATTTAATGTCCGAGTAAGATCTAGAATTCTTGGACGATTGATTGATGCTCCTAGGATTTGACATGCTACGGTTAGCAGTGTTGGGTAAACTAGATGGCATCTGTCTAGGTTTGAAATTCCTATCTCTTACTTGTGTCTTTTGCTTAACTTCCCTCAGACCAGATTGATGGTGAACGTCATTTGAACTAGTTTGAGACGTGTTCTTTGGGGTATGTCTAGGGAGACTAGAGGCAATCATGTGATTAGGTCTTGCAGAAGCTTTTTTAGTCACAATAGGCCTAGATAGTGGAATGACTGGTCTAGAAAGATGAACCATATCAACTTGGGAGGCAAACCGCGGTCTTGAGGATTTTGTTCGCTCGGTTCTAAATGCAGTCGGTTGTCTAACAGACTGAATTTGCGGCGGTTTCCCCAAGATTGATGGTTTTTCAAGCTTAGTGTCCACACTAGTTCCTTTAGTTTCCTCAACTCGTTTTTCAGAGCCGCTATTGCAAAGACCTTTTCCTGAACTTGATCTTTTAAAGTCTCATTCTCTTTGAGCAATCTATCTTGGGATGCCAACTTAGATTCAAGCAGTTGAATTTGTTTCAAAAGATTATCCTTTTCAGCTTTAGAATCTAAAACTTTTTGATCCAATTTTCTTTCAAGAACAACGTTTGACTTTTCAAGTTTTTCAAAATATGTTTCAAATTTGTCAATTTTCTTGGAAAGTTCTAATTTGGCATCCTCAAGATCTTTTGATTGTTGAGCTACAATCGTTTCGAGCTCTCTAATCTTGGAATCAGAAGCAGTCAAAGAAGCAGTAACAAGACAATTATCATGATGTTTAGCATTTTGAACACTTTCTCCCCTATTATGACTCACATCGGATGAATCAGAAGTAGTATTTCTATCACTCTTTTCCATCCCATGTTTGTCATAGTTAGGTTCAGAATGCTTAATATGCGATATTTCATCAGCATATACATCATAACCAACATTACATTGTACCATGTTCGCAGGCTCTTCGTCATAAACGCTTGAATCATGTTGGCGTGATGCAATGACGTTGCTATCATTGTTAACCGAGGTGGTCTCCTTTGAGGCATCCGTAAGACCATTTGTTTTCTCTGGCATCTGCATCGGATTTTCTTGTATTCCACTATCATGCTCTTGTTGAAGTTGTGAACTTTCATAAATAAAAAGTGCAATAGATTTCATGAAATCGAGCAATCTATCACTGAAGTCTTTAACCTCGATTTGTGTGTCTTCAAGGAATGACTGGCAGATCGTTGAAGCTTCAACCTTGGCAGGATCAAATTGAAAGAAACTCGAAAAATGTTGCTCTAAAACTTGAAGTGAATGTGAGGATTCAATTTGATTAATGTCTTCTTTGTTGATCTGCTCTAGTAGTTGGTTAAATTTGAGGAGCATTTGGTGGACGAAAATAGTACGATCTTGACCGAAGAGTGTCACAAATCCGCTTCCTGCTTTAAGTAGAGAAATGTTCGACAGATGGGACCGAAGTGGTAGAAATAAAGTCATTCTACTTTCTCTAGCTTTAACTTTCATTTGATGCGATTCTCCCTTTTGAAAAATCGAATTCAACGAGTCCATTGTAGTTCGATAAAGGTAATTGTATTAATTGACGAAAGACCAATACGAGATTTGACAATTTCGATTATAACCAATATACCACTTAATATACAAATTTTTTAAACCAAATCTCGTTTAGAATATTTGACTTACTAAAAAAAATGATAGAACTTTTTGCCCAAAAGTTTAGTACAAAATTCGGATAGAACAAAAGTCTAACTTTTGGAAAATTTATAAATCTGAATTTAATAAAAGTTCTAGATGTATAATGATTTATCAAAACGTATCTAAACTTTTGGATAAATTGTTAATTGTCCATGACATTTAAAACCCAATGAAACACCCCTGTGTCAAAAGTCACAGCCCAAATTCATATTAAATCCAGCCCACCAAGTATACGTATGTTCACAGATTGGGATAATTGAACAACAAACAAAAAAACGTGGTCAACTTTGATGATACGTGGCCTGAAATTCTTAAAGGTGCCAAAAGCGTTGCAAGAACAGAACGGTCAAACTCCTTAATATAAACTTCACCCCTAGATTGACTCACATAAATACCTAGTTACACACCTTGTTTCCTCCGCCCTGTTACTTCACTTCCCAAAATAACCAATCAATCTAAACCTAATCTAACTCTTGGGAAACCTCCACCCCATCTTTTTATTTTACTCTCAACTCAAACGCAGCCCCCCAAATCTTCAATCTGAACTTGCACCCAATCTTCAATCTAAATCAAATCAATCTCACCTCAATCTTAATTGATCTTCGTTACTGTAATCAAATAAGCTAAATAACAAGGAAGCCAACCAATCTATAGCCGAAACCCACCCATTCGTATCATTAACCCACGAAGGAGAATCATGAAAGGCTACAAGATCTGTAAGGATCTCGGGTAGGTGTTGTTTTCTTTTTAAGTTTTTGGATCGATGAAAGTTTAAATGAGGCTGAGATCTGTTCTTTGATGTGTGGGTTCGAGTCTTGTGAAGGGTGAGTCCAAAATCTTTGAGTCGAGTCTAGAGTTTTGGAGTTGGGTCTGTTGATGTTGGTGTCTTGAGACGAAGGTTTAGATGATATGGAGTTTAGATGATGTTTAAGTGTGTGAGTTTAGAGTCGAAAATGGGTGTTGTGTGTAGTCAGTTTTTTGTCGAGAGAGAGATGTGTTGGCTGTGTTTGGGTTTGTGATTCGAGGGTGTGTTGGAGTTTGTTGAGTATACGTATGTTCACAGATTGGGATAATTGAACAACAAACAAAAAAAACGTGGTCAACTTTGATGATACGTGGCCTGAAATTCTTAAAGGTGCCAAAAGCGTGGCAAGAACAGAACAGTCAAACTCCTTAATATAAACTTCACCCCTAGATTGACTCACATAAATACCTAGTTACACACCTTGTTTCCTCCGCCCTGTTACTTCACTTCCCAAAATAACCAATCAATCTAAACCTAATCTAACTCTTGGGAAACCTCCACCCCATCTTTTTATTTTACTCTCAACTCAAACGCAGCCCCCCAAATCTTCAATCTGAACTTGCACCCAATCTTCAATCTAAATCAAATCAATCTCACCTCAATCTTAATTGATCTTCGTTAATGCAATCAAATAAGCTAAATAACAAGGAAGCCAACCAATCTATAGCCGAAACCCACCCATTCGTATCATTAACCCACGAAGGAGAATCATGAAAGGAACAAGATCTGTAAGGATCTCGGGTAGGTGTTGTTTTCTTTTTAAGTTTTTGGATCGATGAAAGTTTAAATGAGGCTGAGATCTGTTCTTTGATGTGTGGGTTCGAGTCTTGTGAAGGGTGAGTCCAAAATCTTTGAGTCGAGTCTAGAGTTTTGGAGTTGGGTCTGTTGATGTTGGTGTCTTGAGACGAAGGTTTAGATGATATGGAGTTTAGATGATGTTTAAGTGTGTGAGTTTAGAGTCGAAAATGGGTGTTGTGTGTAGTCAGTTTTTTGTCGAGAGAGAGATGTGTTGGCTGTGTTTGGGTTTGTGATTCGAGGGTATGTTGGAGTTTGTTGAGTAGATGTTGGTTTGGTTGTTATGGGTCGTGTGTTCGAGGGTTGGTTGAGAGCGAGTCTCGAGAGTTTAGGGTAAGGGAGTTTTTGTGTTCGAATGTGGAGGCAGTGGTTTGGAGTTCGAGTGTGGTTTTATCTTTTCGAGTCCAGTCTGTGAGTTTTTGAGTATGAGATGAAGTTTGTGATTGGGTGAGTTTGGAAAATGAGTGAGATTGTTTTGAGATGATAAAGAGTCAGAGAGTTGGTGCTACCCGTTAGATTTGAATCTTGTTTGAGTTTATCCGGAATAAGTTTCCTTTTGCTTATCCGGAATAAGTTTCCTTTTGCTTATCCGGAATAAGTTTCCTTTTGCTTATCCGGAATAAGTTTCCTTTTGCTTATCCGGAATAAGATTTAATGGCTTATCCGAAAAACTGAATTTTAACCCTTATCCGGAAAAACACAATTATATGCTTATCCGGAAAAACACAAATACTGCTTATCCTGAAAACAACTTCGAACACTTACCCGGAAAACAGCGTCGAGCACTTATCCGGAAAACGGTTTCTGTAGCTTATCCTGAAAACAGCTTCGAACACTTATCCGGAATGAACAAAAAATGACAGTTTGACAGATTTATTTGGAAAATGAGTTTGATAGAAACGCAGATAAAGTAAACTGAGATTTTTGATTTTTTGTGACAATAATAACTCCCAAATCGAGACTTTTTAATCTGATGACTTTTTAACAAAAAACTGATAAAACAAAACTGATAGAAAAAAAGAAAAAAATTAGACAAAAGATGAGACACGATGATCAGATTGATAGAAAGAAAAAAAAACTTTATAAATTGATAGACAAAAGATGACAAAAACAAACAAAAACTGATGATTTAAAAAAAATTTGATAAAAATTCGTAACACCAAAAAGACTAGAAAAAATTTAGAAAGAAAGATTTTTACCATCAAATCAATAAATAAAAACGCTTCAATCCTAAGATTTAACCATGTCTCTTGATACCAATTGTAGGTCCATAGTTTCTTAGGATTAAGCAATCTATGAATTATCTATTGAATGGAAATGGAGAAGAAAGAACTAGAGAGAGAAAGGAGAGGATAAGAGGTGTAGAAAGAGAAAGTAAATGAAAAATGTGTGAATTACAAAGTGAGCAACCCCTCCTAACATGCTAGGAGGGGTTTATATAGCCCACCCTACATGTGGGATATATGGAGTATATAGGATCACGAGCCCAATATCATTGGAGTGACCGATCTTTTCTAAATACGTAAAAACGTATTTCCAACAGAATGCGTATTTGCATGTATGGTTATTCGAGATTTGTGTTAATAAGAGTCTTCGTTCTATCAAGACTCATTTGTGAGATTTATTGGCTGTGAGGTCAAGAGTTTGGGAATGAATTTAAATATTGTTGGTTAGTATATGTGGTATATTGAGTCATGAACTAAGGTACACATGGACATGAGAAGAGTTCATTTTGAACAAGTATCCTCATGTGATGTGTTGTTTGTGTGTTTGATCCTAAGAATTAAATCTCGGGACGATATTTCTATTAGGAGGGAGTGATGTGACAACCATGGTTTTGGGGTCACTTAGACTATAGTTTAGGGTGTTTTGTGCAAATATGTGCTTTTATGTGCTTATGTGTTTATTTTGTGTGTTTGGAGTGAGGTTTGGATATCGTTTATGGGTATATGGTACTCATATGTAAATTGAGGAACGGTTATTTCATGTTCATGAGCTCACAAGGTATTGACTATGAAATGAGATGGTGTTATTTCGTGGTTTTACGTATACGTAAATGTATTATAGAAAATCGTATTTTTACGATTTAAGGTTTAGCATTAAGAGGTCTCGGATGAGGTAATTAGTCACGGGAATAATTTACGGGATGGTTTTAAGTCATTTAGAACTTATTTGTATAGTTTATTTCATATTCTAAGAGTTTTTATAAAACTGTATATTTTTACGTCTTTTACGGTATACGCGTAAATTGACTAGTTTTACGGTTTAGCGGTTTTGGAGGTTTTAGGAGCTGAAATAAATTAAGGAAATTTAAGTTAATGATAATTAATAGTTAATGTACAGTAAATAATAAAAAAAATAAAGAAAAAGGCTATTTGGGTCGGTTATGGGCCAATTTGGTGAAAGGGGGTTAGAAAATATGGAAACTTTTGGTTTTAGCCTTAAATTTGGATTAGGAAAGGTGTTTTAACACAAATTAAGACCCCTAAAGGCCATGAACGACTTATATCAGCTATAGGGTCAAAAATACAACAATGGAGGTTAGGGTTTTCAAGAAAAATCAATTCGTTGAAGATTAGAGGTAAAAATCATGTTTTGTTAACGTTTTTATTAACTAAATCATGTTTCTAATTCATGTAAACATCAATTATGATGGATTTAGGGTTAGGGCAAAATTAAAATCTGATGATTTATGTTATTATAATGATTAGATAAATTAGGGCTTGTGATTAAATAAATTATGAATAATTAATTAGGTTAATTCAATTAAATTCGTAATTAAAAACTCGGCAGAATATTTGGTACATTGTTTTGATCATATAAAGAGTTCTACAAACTTTTAATTTTCGAATCTTATATCCCTGAAATGGTAATTGAATTTGAATTCAAATGCAAGAAACTAGAATTGAATTAGATGTCGGGAAGTGTGTCAAAAACAGGTTACAACAGTCGGAGGTCAAAGCAGTTTTGAAATCAGTCGGGTTTAAATTCATGTTTTAAGATGTTTAGGGTACTTAGGAGTATAATTGTACCTTGAAACGAACATGAGACTTAGATTATATATCAAATAAAAGATCTGGAGGAGGGCTAAATAAATGGGTTAGGGTAAGACCCTCTGATCATAACAAACTTTTCATATGTTAAAAATCAGTAAATTTTGGATAGGTAAAAGTATATATATATATATATATATATATATATATATATATATATATATATATATATATATATATATATATATATATATATATATATATATATATATATATATATATATATATATATATATATATATATATATATATATATATATATATATATATATATATATATATATATATATATATATATATATATATATATGGAGGCCTTAACAGTAGCTTTAAGGTTGCGGCCAAAGGAGAGAGTTAGCTAACACATTTAAGGGCATAGGGTTTCTTTTACAGGTCATGTTATTTTGGTTAAGGGGTTGTTCGACCAATAGTTTTAAGTATGAAAAATGGGACTGTTTTGTGTTAAATATTAACGAGACGAGTTATGAACTAAACTAAGTTAAGGGCTTTATATAGGGGTGTAATGAGATTCATATGGCATATAAATGGGGTTAAGTTGTAGGAGAAGGTTAGATATCCATCATAGATTGATGAGCTATTTTGGTATGTGGTTCATGTCTTGATTGTATACGTTTGTGTGCTAGATTTATGCTAGAGCGCGGGTACTTGGAGAAGCTTGTTCAGGTAAGTTTTATAGTCTCATATCTTTTGATGTATTGATTTCCATATGGGATGGAAGAGACAATGTATGGTTTTGTAAAGAATGATGTGAATGTTTTTATGGTTTGTGATGGACTTGTGTGTACACTTATGTAATTAACTGTTATGTGATTCTTGATTGTGTTTATGATTTGGATCGGGGGACATGTACCGTCTCAGTTATTGTGGTTTGACTTGGTACCAAGGGAATGTTGACAAGGAGGGGCCTTGGGATTGGTTCATAGGTGTATGGGCGCCTATGAGACCATGGTGATTGGTAAGGCTTGGAGCCTTGGAATTGTGGTTATTGGTAAGGCTTGGAGCCTTGGATTTGTGGTGATTGGTTAATCTTGAATGCTAGTTGTTAATACATAATTGTAGCACATTGTACATATGTTCATTTGTTAGTGGTTGTGATTCACAGCTTATAATTGATTTAGAGTTGGAGTCTAAACCTATGACTCTCACCAGCATTATTGTTGACGTGTTTTAGTGTCTCTTTCAGGTGAGAATGTGGTTAAGCGTGAGAATAGGAGTGGCTAGCTGGAAGGCTTAGGATTGCATTTGGAGGAACCCATTCCTCTTAGCCTTTATTTTATGTTTGAATAAGTGATACATTGTGGACACATATATGTTGATGTGTGTATTTGTATGTCTTTGGTAAGAGGTAGACCTGTTACCTACTTACCTAGACGCCTACATTGTTTGTGATATTGTCATGACATTGTGTCACCCATTTATGATATTTCTATTATATTTAGTTATCCCTATAGACACGCTATTGTTGTGATGATATCCATACATCGTACCCCATATTCCACCATGGTGGGGTGTGACACCCTATGTGTCCTTCTTGTGTAGTTCTAAGAAAAAAATTAGGCTGAGAAAAAAAAAATAAAGAAAATACAGAGAGTATGCATCTTGTACTCAATGATATAAACATGACTAATTAGTATTTTAATTTAATATCTTTTAGTCTAATAAGAAACTGAACCAAAATAACTCACTTGACCCAGTCTTCTCAACTTGTTTCATAATATGAAAACAACCCCTAATGAGCTCAGTCCCATTAATGTATTTTTATAACAAATATGCGCTACAAACCTTTAAAATTTGGTGGAATTTAATTGATGGATGGTAGACAACAGAAAATCTGATGGAAAGTCTCTTTGTCTATGCAGTTTTATGTAAATAAAACAAGATGGTATGGGTTTTCATTACTGTATACAAACATGTTAGATATTGGTTGGTTTTGTTATGGCTCGATAAGTTCATGTTAGCCAGATTTCTTGTAGAACAAAAATATAGGTGAGGTTTTATTACATTGACTTAGACATTGTCCAATGTTATCTATATATCCTAATAAAATGAAATAATTTACAAGCTTTTTAAGCTTGCAATATTAAAAATGTTTCCATAATTAACTCAATTGTACAATCACATTAAGTTTGAGCATTAAAATTGTCATAAAAATGTTTCTATAATTAACTACTATTTTTGTACCAATCTAAGTTGTGAATAAATAAAAATTATAAAAAAAATACAAACTGTGGCATTAAATAATTACTAACATTTATGAGTTTTAGTTATTTTTGTTAAGTCAATGATGATTAAATAGTTTTGTAATAATTTAAATAAAAATCACTTTTGTATGGGCTATTGTATTTTTTTAAATCTAATGCAAAACTTTATTTTTATTAACTCATTTTAATGTTAAACAGTATTGTACACATTTTTTATTACTTATCATGAAGCCTATACAATTATTTTTTTAAAACATTTTGTATTTTAAAATATTAGAATTACTAAACAGGAAATTAAATTCAGATTTTTATAATTTTGGAAAGTCATAAGACTTATTTAAATTAAATTCATATTTTTGATCAAAATTAAAAACAAACGTTATAATTATAGAAAGTAATAATACTAATTAAAATTAAATATATATTTTAAATTTAAAGTCTTAAAAGTTATTTAAATGTTTTGAATAAAAATAGTAATATTATTTTAAATTTAAGTAAGTCATCAATTTTTAAGTTAACAAGTATTAAGCTTTAGCATTAAAAATGTGATAAAAATTGCATAATAAATTTGCAATCTTAAATCGTTTGAAACTTTTCTTGAAACTTTATAAAAAGAAAGACGCGTTATTACTTTGTGATATGTCTGTAAAGTCATTAATATTTTTAAATTGTATTTAATAAAAGTCTGAATATTAAGGAGAAGACTTTTACAACATATATGTTTCAAAACTTTACATTAAAAGAGACTCTCCAATCCAAAAATACATAAAGTCATAACGCTAATTCTTTCTCTATTGAGTTCTTTCTTTTTCAAACCCATCATTTTTAAGCAAATTAAATGTCCTTAAACCTTCCAAAATCATTGAATGCTTATAAAAACCATCACGCTATGGTCATAGATCTCATTCTTCAGTTTATGTATATGCATATGTATTAATTAGCATTCAACTCTTTTTATGTTGATTAAGCAATTGTGTGTGTGTTTTTTTTTTGCAATGTAATATATACGATAGATTGATTATTAGCATTGTTTATATGCAGCACCACAATTACCAAATTTAATAACATGCAACTGTTAGACACGTGATTCTTCCCTTACCTTCAACTCATCGGTTAATTTCAGATTTTCATCAAGAACACCTTTTCTACGACCCAGTTCAGATTTTCATCCCGTCAGTCAATAGAATAACTCGGTTCTTGCAGGGCTGCAGGCTGGGTAGCCTTGGTGAATCCAAAGGATGTTTGTCACAGCTATCCTCAGGCATTTTTTGAAATGTGGCGTTGCTCGGTAATCTGCTCAGCGTTTGTTTTTAGAACTAGGATGAGTTCTTCCATTAATTAGTTGGCATCTTTTTTATTATTATTATTTTCTTATTAGTTTCCATTGTTTAGTATTTGCCTAGGCAATGGAACGATCCAAACTTCAACTTCTAATATCCGGCCATGGGGGTAAGAATTGTGCATTAATGGCAATAGAAACGTTAGTCATGGGGTCGAAGAGGTGATTGATTTGGAGAAGCATATGTACATGAGAGTTTTTTGAAATTCTGGATATGAGTTCGGGTGAGACGATGTTAAGAAACCTTTTGCTTTGGAAACAACTTTGTGTATCGAAGATAGGGTTACAACAGGTGGTTTGGGGATACTTTAAATTCAAAATGGAAAAAATAAGTAGTGATAAAATATGAAATCTGTATAACTAGAATTTAATAAGTTGTTAAGCTTGAACTTTTAAATGCTATTTTTTTGTCTAATTTTATCTCATCGTTTGAATTCTCTCATCTTTTTGAATAATAGTGTATGAAGTAAATGACTCATGCTTAGACATATTTCTTCTCTTGATTGTCATTAGATAGAAAATAAATACTTTTAAGATTTCCAAAATAGAAGTGTGGATTTAATGGATAGAAGTATATGTTTTATTAGAATTATATGTTAGAGATCTTCGTTGTGCAATCTATGGGAGGAAACACCATTAGCATAAAATCCGTAGCACTGTTTGAAGTTACCATTTCTTGAGAAATGATGTGCATACGTTCCCATTAGTTGGATATGTATGCCCCACAGTATACAATAGATAGCTTATTAGAACTCTAGAAGAATTGTGCAAGAAAGATTACTCGAGCAAAAATGTCAAGGAAAAGACATTGTCTGTGTAAAGTACATCCAAGTTAAGTTTGTTGGTGTTAATATCATGACAAAGTTGTAGTCTATTACATAAACGTCTTAATAGTTTAGAAAGCTTTATGTAATTTTCTTTGGTTCGAAGGAAAAAATTAAGAATTTTTTAAAAGCATGATAAATTGTAGTATGTACTTTTATTTTTAACTTTTGAGAGTAAGAAAGAGTAGCTCTTTTCGATGTTAAAACCAATGTTTGAAACTCAGTTCGACCCGGCCGGTCAACTGGTTCACTCGGTTCCGGTCGAAAAAATGCCATATTAAACTAGGTTTTACATTTTCGAAACCCAGTTAGACCCGTCATGTTTGGGGTGACTTGGATCAACCCGATTATCAAAATCCGGAAAATTTTCAATCTTTTCATGTTTTTTTTAAGTTTGTAGATTATCTATATTTGAAACATAATTTACAAACTTATAAAAATGTACCCCCTTAATCCAGTTACGTTTAAATCTTTCTTTGTTATTCATTCATGTGGTTATTGTAAGTTTATGTTTTATCGAGTAGCCGCTTTGATCAAGAGATAAAAGTTTTAAACGTTTTGATATTTGTATGATCATTATATATGTGCATCGGATTGTTAATTGAATTAGTATATGATCTCTATGTGTTCCATGATACAACCAAATTTATCAATAGAGGAACTCTTTTGTGGTGGTCTCGCATGAAAAATAGTTGTAAAACAATTTTTATATGGCGAATGGTGAGTACGTGATAAATACAATGAATTAGGAGACATAAGTAAATCGAATTTGTCGTTCCAAGTTTTTAACTTCATAAGCACTTTCATGTCAATGATTTCATCATGTTAGACACAATGAATTAGGCTTTGATATAATAAGAGATTAACTTATGACTAAATAAATTCTAAATCAATGAGTTGGTTCCCCGAAAAAGTAAATAGGGAACAAGTGAGGTGAATTGAAGAAGAAAATGTAAATGTATCATTCGTGATTGTTTGTTAATCTATTATGATAGATATAATATATCTAAATAAAAAAATCTTAACTCCTATTATATTATTTAGAAAAAATGTGAATTTTAATTATGTTTTAAGGGTAATGATTCATTTATTTGTTATTCATGGTTGGCTAATAATTCATTTGTATTATAATTCTGTTACTTAAAGGGACAATTGTTAACGTTTCTGTAACCATTATGTGTTACATTCATTCAATCATTACATTTTTCTACAAATGAGAAATGATGTTAATAGTAAAACCAATTAAGTATCATCGTTGGAATTTTTTTGTGTAACGGGTCGTTATGGGTGATTTTTTCTAATGTGTCGATATGGGTAATTTTGTATAACGGGTTGATATGGGTGACTTTGTGTAAAGAGTCACATTATTTTGTGAAACGGGTCTATAACGTGATTTTCTTGCATGCCGAAATGGTTTGGTAACCCCTAAAGGTACGTACAATCGACACGCCGAAATGATTTTGTTACATGCTTTTTACCGAGGCTGAGAATCACTCCCACCGAGAAGCGTTTGCCGCTAAACATCATCCGAAAATAGTTCTCTGTTTCAACTTTATTTGCAATGACCATTAACAAAAACCAAGGACAATCCTTTCAAAAGTGGGTTTGTACCTCCCACGTCCTGTTTTCACAAACGATCAATTATACATAGCGGTTTCAAGAGTGAAAAGAAAGAAATGATCGAAGGTTGTTGTTTGTAATATTAATGGAAAAATATCTAGAACGACTACATGTGGTTTACAAAGAGAGGTTACACGGTCTCTGAATAAATTTATGATTATATTTATAAAAAAAAAGAATTCAAATATTTTGTAGGTAAATCTAAAAATTACCGGTCACACTTTTGTTTTAATTACTTTTACGCGCAAGTTTTAGGTGTTCATGGAATGGACATTGGCTTTTCACTTTGTTGTGACTCACATACGTTATACATGAAGATTATAATGCATGAAGACTATTTTTATTATTGTTACAAACATAAACTCTTATCGAATACTTCATGTTCTTTGTAAGACTGTTTTCATCTATTAATAGAACCCGTTTGATTTCTTTTAATATTAAGAACTGTTTATTTATTTTTTTAAAATTTTCTCATTAAGTTAAACCCGACGTTAGACGGGTCTTTAAGCTAGTCTATTATAAAGTCAAGCTAGTCCTAGTCAGTTCTACGACAGTCCTTTAGCATCAAACCCTTCTAGGTGGTCAATGAACCAGTATTGAATGGTTTAAAAAGTCGGTCATAGCGGTCCTGAAATTAATATCAATGATTGACTTGCGATCAGCAGTCAATGGCTAAAAAATATGGTTTTGGTTGGCTCCATTAATATTATGATTTGTATTCTATTGAATTTGCGACTAATATTGCTAGAAAGGAATTTTTGTTAAAAACAGACATTTTTAAATTGCGGCTTCATTGTACCCTTAGGCCTTAGGGCACGAGTTAGACAGACTTTTAAACATTTTGTCTCAGATTCTTAGTCACATGTTAAGAAACAAATGATGAAGATTATTATCAATTTAATTAATATTTTAATGATTTACTAATACTAATAAAGTTAATTTTATAGAAATGCGTACAAGGCTTCTTACTCTCGATCCCGAGCTGATTAACTGGTGACACAAACTGCTGATGTAACTGAACAGACCAAACAACACAGGGCTTTTTTGAAGAAGAATACTCTTCTCTTTCTTCATTCTCACTCTCATCCTCGTCCTCGTCTGCCTCTTTTTAACCTTTTTCCAGTTATGCCCTTTGTTTGCAGAAGAGGAATAGGCACCATCTTCTAGAACTTTCTAATTTTGTTCAACATCTTCAGCACTTGGTATGTGCCTAAACAAATTTAATTTGATGGGCGTTTCTATCAGTTAAAAGGCCTTTGATTTGAAGACGAGGTATGATGAAATTAATATTCAATTTCTATAAAAATCCGTTTAATATATATCTATAAGATATATATTAGTACCTAACTTGGTATTTCAGGCATGGTGTTTCCATCCGTATATAGATGACTCCTCGTAAAGATGTCACATGACTGCAAAGTCCCACATGATTAATACTTATTCGACAACTCGTTATAAGTAGATATACAATATAAATGATAGTAATAATGAGCCTTTGAAATTGCAATCGCCGATCAGTGTGTTTCTCTTGGAGCATGAGTTCTGGTAAGCAACCCCAAACACCCTTGTATAATAGACGAGAAATGCAGAAAACTATACAAAGAAATTAGAACTTCTATAGAGAAAAATGTGGAGTTTAAAATCGTCGGAGGGTAATGGTCTATAAAAGCTATCTTATGTGCTTTAGTTCAGGAAGTTAGTTTTTGAATGTGGAGAACCACGATGTGTGCGTAGACTGACCGCTGCAGATGATGAGGCAGGCACCGAGTAAGTTAATTTATATTCCCATAAAAAGACCAGCAAGTAAAGCGGTCTGATTTCAACATAAAGGAGACCTTGTTGATTCACCTTTATATCAATTTTTCAACGCAAAATTCATCATTCACTTATACTGCCAATAAATACCACATGTTGTCATCAGCCCACCACACGAGTTCTCGCTTTTCTGCCAATCAATGGAGAGAATGATGATGTTTCAGTAGACCCATTTGCATGTGCAGGCAAAACCCAAAGCACTCCAGATAGTCCTACAAAAGAAAGCGCCATTACGCTATCAGGTATAAGTTTCTTCTAAAGAACTTGTGAATACTGATAAATTCATATTTAGATAGTATATGATTTAGGAGGTTTTATGCAATTAAGAAAACACTTTTGGCTACTTTTCGCCTGTTTGACCCATCTCTTTTCAAAGTAAAAACTCGAATCAGCGCATATCAGCTCATCTTTTTTTCGACACATCAATTTTAGGCAAAAGTTGGGATGGAGGTAAAGAGGATTCAGAAACTCCAAACAACTTTTTAGTTTCGAAATATGGAAGACGATTTTGATGCAACAAATGAGAAATAATGCGTGTTGTGTTTCTAAGACGGACATATGTCTGCAGTCACCTACAAAATGCTCTTCTGATCGCTTCACGTGTCTAAAACATGCAAATTCTTTATGTTCTTGTGAACCAGAACAATGTTCTGTTTATCTCCGCTACACCTTTGATGACTGACTATACTGGTTGATTCACTCGAGGTTGATTTAGTTTCTTTGCATAAATGCGCACCAACAATTCCTGTAATACATCGATATAAGATTTTGATTAAGCAAATCTTGGACTCAGTAATTGCGAAGGTTTAACATATAGGCCTAATTTATCATGATCTTCCTAAACATGGCTAGAGTAAGAGAAAATTTCCTACCGATTTAACTCAACAAAAACGTATCTGAAAATGAGGAAACTGATAACAACGATATCTAGGTCTGTTATCGGTGAACGCAATTAAACGATCCAAACAATATGTAAGGTTATGGTTTTTGTCTTGGTAATATATGGGAATTAATCTTACAATATCTTCTCAATTATTTCAAATGCAAGAAGTACAATACGCTTATGGTGTAAGTTACTTGTTACATTCAGAAGTTGAACTACTTCGTGTATGTTTTGCTTTTTTATGTATTGCAGCTATTGCATAAATGTTTTCCTAAAGTACCGAGTGACATAATGAAATTTGCTATACCACTTTTATGTTTTCTCTGTATCATCAGATTCAGTTGGAAAATGTAGTGATTATCATCTTAAAAATTACGCCTAGATAACAGAATGTGATGTACTTTTGTGACATTTTAAGGTTTACATTATGAAAAATATAGCAAAGACATTCGCCATAAAGTGGATACTTGAAGCTTCGCCCTATATAAGTAGATAGAGTCCATTATCGATGATTTCTAACTGTTGTCTATTCCAATCAGGTTCAAATCTATACAATTATAGAATACAAACCCATAAAGTGAAGGAACATATATTAATTTCTCAAGAACAATAACAGTGTTGCTGAGTATTGAGAATAACTTACTTGAGGTTTGATGTGAAGTGAAAATACTCACCACTAAGAGCTATAGTTCTTGAATGTTTTATCCATTAATTAATGTATTGTGCGGCTATCCATCAAACCTCAAGTAAGTTATTCTCTTGAGAGGTAGATGTGTGTTTTGAAATCAAGAACACCGTTATTCAAAAGAAGTAGATGCCAGTGACAGGAGCACCAAAACCGCTGCATTTCAGTCAAGAAATCGATTATAAGTAAATGGTTAAGAGATCATACATAGTTTTTGAATATATATGCTCAGTTTTATATATCAAGTTTTACAGCTGAATGTTTCGTTTGCTATTTAAATTTTAGCAATTAATCAATTAGCCATTAAAAGTTCAGTTGTTGGTACGTACCAGCTAGTGCTTTGTCACATCCATTCTGTATGATCTCATATGATGGTTTCATCTAGCAAAAATGCACCTCGTACGACAACAGAAATACATGATGTAATGTAAGGATCAGTCCCATGTAACAACAATTCATTACTCTTATACAGATATAAGAAGGAAAAGCACCGATGGAAATCATTTTCATTACCTGCCAATAGCTATTTCAATTTTCTTGCTACTCGATTGAGCCCGTCTTCTTAGCACCATCAAATTACTTATAACTTGCAAGTCTGTTGCAGAACCAAACACCCCTTAAAACTTTAGTTTTTCATACCTAATTGGACTGGTCATTAATGGTTATCGAACCCTGTTCATCTCATCCCACTCCCACTTGTTTCGTGTAATCAGCTTGTCCAAGCGTGTGATCAGTTCCATTAGCTTGTTTAATTCCTTCTCTTTCCGTTCTTGCTCATTTCTCTTTCAGCTCATTCAACTTATGATGATCCTAAAAAGCATACACGTAAAAAGAAGATGAATAAAAAGGCACTAAAATAAGACATGTAGGTCCCGACACATTTCAATAATATTAGTTTCAATCTAGGCAATATTCGTTCACTATGAAAAGTAGCTGTTGCAGCACATTGTTTAGTGTGTTTTATTTATGTTATGTGAGACCATGAAACTCCTTATGGTTATTTTATCAAAAACCTTCAGTCTTGGGTTAAATGCATTAACTTGCAGACCAAATGTTAGCCTATGCTAAAGTTAAATATATACTTGTTCATAGTCAACACTAACAAACTGATTGTTATTAGTGTCCAGTATATTCCTTTATTTAACTATATCCTTGTTCAGGTAATGACCAGTAGACTAATCGGTAGGATATGAGACTTACTGGGCTTGAAATTTTCTCTTCCGAAGTCTTGTCAGATTGAGTTAAGGTTAAACCCACACACGCTTAAATTCATCATGGAGAACACCTGTACTTAATTCAAATAACTTTAAGAAAATGAAGGCCTATAGCGCTATTTGTTAGTTTCTACAATCCAAATTAGATTAGGGAGAATCTAAAACCTGCATTTATTAGGTGACATGAATTTTTGCAAAGCATTCAGCAACTAATGGAGCAGAATGAATGTCCGCCACAACAGGTATATTATAACTACAAATGACCAGCATATATAAGATATATTAGCAGGAAATAAAGACAGATTCCAACAGTTAGGATGTAGACCTACTTCTTTTGAATAACGGTGTTCTTGATTTCAAAACACACATCTACCTCTCTTTTCCCTTGGATAGTTATTCAGCAATGTCAGCTCCTCTGTCAGACACTTACATCTAAGACTTACATGTAAAATTGTTTTTGTCGTATTTGGAAAGTGAACTACCTTATGATGCGGGCCCAAACTAAGCGCTGCAGATGATAAGGCAGACAGCAGGGCTGAGCGTGGTTTGAGAAATGTTCCTTATATCACATGCTTAATTATTACTTTGTGCCTTCGAGGAGGTAAAGTAACTTCTTCCTGCACTAACATCCAAATTTTATTTCTCTTGACACCTATACCTCGAGAAAGAAAACAGAGATAGATGAAATTCGACATTTACAAATTAAGACGTAAAACCCAAGAGGGAGACGCAAACCTGTCATCTGATGCAATTGGCTCTAAAACAGCCTCCTTTTAATTTGGTCCAAAAAGTGGCATTGTGAATACTGCATCCTTCAGTCCAAAGGTCAGGTGAAGAACGTAGATTGCCTGCGTACATGGGGAACCATAAAATTATGCTCATGTATCTCGTCCTTCATAAACTGCTCACGTGCACTTCTCCCTTATTTTCAAAAGCAGTAATAAAGCATTATGAAAGATCAAACTTAAAATTAGTAGAACAACGGTGGCCTCTTTTAGGCACAATCGTAGAAGAGTTTACAAGTATGCATAAATTAAGAAAAGAGAATGAGTAACCAATTCTACAAACAAATCCGGGGAGTCCATGTTAAACAGCAGTACCACATAAAAACAAAAATATAACATGAATGGATGAATGTATTTATGAATTTAACCTTCATCATATATGAATAGATCAAATGTGAAGACAAGAAAAAGTAGTAATGAACATGGTCTGAATAGCAGCAGCTACATCTGTACCATACAAATGACCATTTTTGTCGTCTTCTAAGAATTCTATCATCTATTCATAGGACTTCCTGGCCCACCTAGGTGTCTGGTCTTGTGAAGTTTGCAGCTGACCAAACATCCCTTTAAACCTGGAAAAAACAATCAGTATGATGATCATTAACTTTAGATTTGCATATCTTTCTTAACGCACCTGAAAGTTATTCAGCATACTTGAATAAGCAAGTCTCCTCCATCGCCATACTTTAGTTGTAATAAATCTAAACATGATATTTGAATTCAAATTCATACGATAATTAATTTAACCATAAATTTTAGATATGGACCAACAGCTAATGCAAATTAGTACCAGTGGAATAACCAAAACATACCTTATTTTATTTGACAATGAATCTGATGAAAACATTACTAATCAATAAACGAATCAAAAGATTCAATTGCATCATCATGTATACATAACCTACCTTCCACATAAGAGTTTGGTCGATCTTGCCCATAGGAAAGGCTGCTAAACCCACCTTTTTTCTGGTGAAAGACAAACCTGTGCCAAGAAAATTGTTAGTGTTTAGAAAACAAAAAAGAAATATGCATAAACAATCAGTTGAAAAATAAAAAAGTCGTTTTGAGAATAGGAGGCGTGACTTTATTTTTAATTAGGGTTTGAGGTATTGACACGTCTGAGATTAGCTCGTAATGTTGTATATGTTATCTGGTTATAATTTTATAGTATATCCTGATGTATATGAATAGCATTGTTTTATTACAATTTATTACTATTGTTTTGGATAGAAAGTCAACAAAATTAGTCCAGCTTAGTGGTAAACCAGGTTAGTTGTGAACCATAGGTTACGAGGTCAAATCTTTCATTTGACATTTTTTTACATAATTTCCGAAAATCCATATCAGAACTTCGTTTCAAAAAGTAATTTTCAAAACTGCGTTTTCAAAACGTGATTTTCAGAAAGCTGCGATTTTAAATCATCAAAACCGTGGGAAATGGAGATCTTTTAGGGATTTCGGAAATACAATTGGCTAATAGCTGCCATGTCAGATATAACTGGGATTAGGGGTGTGGTATCAAGTCATAGTTATACCTATAATATATATATATATATATATATATATATATATATATATATATATATATATATGTGGGGCTAAGTTTTACATAGGAAAATAAAATGCGCCATGTCATATCCTATGTGACATTATTTCATTGGCTACATAAATGTTTACTTAATATATAATAACAATATTTATGATTTTATTTTATTTTGTAATAGCCGATCAAAGTTTTAACCAAAAAATCTGGCGTATATTTTTCCTAAAGATAAATAGATTTTTTCCTAATATATAATGTTTTGATAAAAAAATCATGCGTATATTTTCCCAAAAGGATTTTTTACCTAATATATAATAACATATCCATTATTTTATTTTATTTACCGATTCATACACATCCGTATATTACCAAGGTAACCCTAACATATCACACACGTAACCATAACCTCAACGATGGTTATCGTAAGTTTTTTTATCATAAACCTCAATGTCTACTTATCATTCATGTATATTTTTTTTCAAACACACAGGTAACCCTAACCCTAACTATGATCATCGTAAGTTTGGGCGGGTCATCATCTTTTTGGCTAGCTTATTCATATATTATTCTTATTGGTTCAATTCTTATTAACGGTGAGATCTGTCTTTTTAATTTATTTTTAATTGTATTCCTTATTGTAACACCCCCAAATTTACATGATTCGATACAGCGGAAGACTCGTTGGTGTTACGGGATAGCACATTACTCACATCATAGACAACGCTTAAAAATCGCGTCGTTTAACAATAAAGCATTTCCATTCATAAATGTCAAATTTACATAGGTCCCAAGTCATCGTATTTTATACAGGTTTTACAAAGCATTTGAATGGAAATTAATATTTAAGTGCGGGCAATGAATTCTTGATGTCTTCCCGAGAATTACCTTCAAGTACCTGAGACAAACATGTTAAAAGAAAAGGTCAGCGATAACGCCGAGTGAATTCATAGAGTTTAATACAATCCATCAATATAACATCGGTATAAAATTATTACCGAAAATCATTTTGTACAATTCTTTGTAATAGGCCATAAAATAACCAAAGTCATTTTATACAAATCCTTATCAAAATCATAATATAGGCTTTTGCCTTAAAAATCATTATACGAGCCATTGTCGTAAAAACATCATACAATATGTTTTATAACGTTGTATAGAGTTAAATAAAAACCGTTATATGAATATGGTTATGAAAAACCAAAACACGAACATAATATCAATAGTAAGACCCCGTATTGCTAGTCATGCAATATATCGTTATTTAGTGCGTATAGAAGTATTTCGTTATTTTTGGATTATTATAAGCCGCATGACATTGTTACCTTACTACAACAAACAACGGGTAGCTATCCCGAAACTCAATTTGCCCATCTAAATTAGCGTGTCGTCACAATAATCACGCTTGTGTAAATCTTCTCATACATAAATTCGCTTACCAATCAATGTGGCACGACGGGGATCAACCGTCAAGGCGCGAACTGGGGTGATCGTCCCCAAATAGTACTATTATATGCATAAGCGTCTACCAAATCCCGATAGTTCACAATTCATGCTAATGGGACTTTTAGTGACATAACATAACTTTAATAATCCATTTTATCTCATTATCGGGTCATATAATCATTCATCGGGTCATACAATCATTCGGGTCCAAATCAATAAACAAACAATCGGGACAAAAGGTGTCCTATTTTATCAAAACTAACATGTTATCTCCCTCGTGGGTTTATAAAACATTTCATAAAACATTTAAAAGAGTGCGAGGCTATGAACTCACGTTGATGTGGGAAAGCGGGTTATCGGCAATTCGGATGTACGGTACGTGCTTCAATCACGGAAACCTAGACAAATAATACTCGTCTTAGACTCTTGTCCAATGACTTTATAAAAAAATAACAATTATGTATACATATGATGATTTTATATATATGATGATCAAGTGGGTTTATACATTCTCATTTACTCATTTTAGTGTTATGTATTGGTAACTTTTATACTAGTTTACTAGTTTTACTTATTTACATGTTTTAGGTCCAATAAGCCTATTATAAGTCCATTACCTTAAATTAGACCATTTTATACTTTTATTATCAGTATTATACTTTACATGTTGGGCCCAAGTGGGTTAAGCCCAATAAGTAAATTTATAAGTGTTTAGCCCATTTAGTTGGATTATTAGTCCAATAATGCTAACTTAGCCCGTTAATGTCCATATGTTATTTAGTTCGGGTTTTATCAGTTTTTACTTGTATTAAGTACTTATATATCAGTATATGACTTTTAAAAAGTTTACATTAGACGGGTCCGATCGTCTAAGTTTTAATTGACGAAAAACGTTAATTTTACGGTACTAGCCAAAAAGATGTAAAAATCTTGTTTATAGTTTTTATAACTTATAAAACTTACCAAACTACCATTTTTATATAATGTCCATTTTATATCATAATATATGAAATTCTTATTTATAATTACTATTAATTGTTAGTGGGTTTTCATGTGTATATATTTTATAAATATATAAGTGAGTGCTTATTTTATATAGGTTTTTATTATACAAATCTGATTTTAAATTTCATGTTCACCAAAACAGCCATATCTAGAGTTCTATATGGAGATAGAAGCCAAAATTTTTATGGCATAAACTAAATGATATGTGCTCCATTTAACTCTTCTATGGCTACTGTTGAATCAGCTTCTAAGTATTTTATAAAAATCGTCCAACACAGTCTATGCAGATTTACACTTTAAACTTGTTTTGATCATATCTCACTAATTATAATGATTCCATTGTATGGCCAACTCTCACATGTGTACAAGACTCATAGATTACTGTATATCAATTCATCTATACCATTTTATCAGTTCATCATATGGTTATTTACTGTTTTTATACAGCCTACTAATTTAAGCAAGATTAACCACTTTTACATATAGTTTTTCATCTTTTTACCCATGTTTATCAAATCTATCAACACCAAATCCCCACATAATATTTTTAATTATCATTCATCATCATATACATATACATAAATAAAGAAATTACAAGATTACATAATCAAAATAACAAGAGGATAGGAAGAAATAATCCTTATACCACCAAAGTGATGAAATGATGAGTTTTTGATGAACAAGGTTTGGTTCCTTGTTACCAAACCTTCAACTTGGAAAATGAACTCCTTGAGATATTCATATGCATGAATACCTTCCTGAAAATCAGCCCTTGATCTCCATGTAAACTCCTTGCTAGTTGTTAAAATCACCTCCAGTCTTCATCTTTTCAAAGGGTTATCAACATATGTTGAATATAGATGAAGTTTATGGTTAAAATGATGATGATGATGGGTGATTTGGGGTGGTGTTTGGACGTTCACCATGAGAGAGGAAGGATGAGAGAGTGGTTTGCATGTGGTGTGTGTGAAAAATGGTTTGGAGTGAGTGGTTTTGGTAGAATAAGTGGCTTACAAGTTAAGCTTGGTTAAGACAAGTGTAAGCATTAAGCTACCACTTTGACACATCAAGTGGAGTGGTGGCAAGCTTAAACCTCCCATATTGGGGGTGGGGCAAAACTTGTTTTGTCTCATCCCCAATTATTTACGGGTACTCCTCGATTCTAGTTTCCCGATTTGCGTGCCCTCGGGTCATTTTACGAAAAACGTTTTTATAAATTATGAATCAACGGCACAAAACGAATCTAATAAAAATTGTCTCATCAAAAACGGAGTTCGAAAACGTAAATACGTAATCCTGAGGTTTCCGGTTTAGTCGTAAAGGACGTTAAATTATAATCGTAAGTCCTAATCTCTTCTCGTAAATTTGTGAGTTTATGAAGCAACACAAATTTAAAATTCTAAAATAATATTCACGGATAAATTTATTTTCTGAAATGTGGGATTGTCACCAAAACGGTGTATGTAAACGTAAGCACGTAACGTTGAATCCTCCGGTTTAGACGTAGTCGATGCTACTTCAAGACGTAAATCCAAATTACTTCCCAAAAATAAGTGAGTTCATAATATAACATTAAAATAATATTTTTAATTAATATTTGTGAATAAAATATCAACCATAAATTGACGGATTGTCACAGCATTTACCCCTAAACAGGATCTTTGTCCTCAAAGATCATCTTACCTTACTACTCGCTTCTTATAGAGTTAAAGCCATGTAGGTATTTCCTTCACATTCGGTTTTTTCTCACAAGTGTAATTCATTACAATACGCGAGTTTCATCAAACATAACTATGGGAATAAGATCAGGCTTAATGTTGACTTACTTTCTCTATCCATGATGTTCACGGGTTTTTGATGAATGCAACTTTTCGCCGATCTAAACTTTACTAAGAATAATCAGATTCTCACTTGATAGACATTTCATCAAGTTCGATATACGAAACATAATTCACGCAGCTCTTGAAGTCCTAGGGTAGATCCAGCTTATATGCCTTTCAAACCAACTTTTACATCATCTCAATGGTCCCATACAACGGGGACTTATATCCCATGATCTTTCAGATCATCAATTCATTTTTCCGTAGTTAAATTTTTTGGCATAACTTCGCTACCCATTTGGCACTTCAAGATCTACATTTCATATTCACATAACCTCCTGCCCACTACCGGCAGTCAATAATCAAATCCTAATTTCGACAATCATTTTAGGTCTCGCGGGTCGAGTATTTTGTAAGGTTATGTTCGCCATCATAGGAAACCTTAAACCTAAAAGACATGTACAACTCACAATGGGTGTATGTCGGGTGTCTTCATCCCAACTCCTGCTTACAGATGCTCTAATATTTAAATCTTAACAAGATTCGATCTCGATCCTAACACGATAATTATCAATGATAATCTCTCCAAAGGAAAACGATTTTTACAGTTTATTACCAAAGGTCAATCATTCAAACATAGAACATCACTTATAGTATTTTGTATCGTTACTTTACCTCGTCCCTTCGATTGGGGTGGTACACAGTACTCTCATCAAGATTCATTCTTAATGACTTCTGAGCAAATCTCTAGAAATTCGATGCGAAGCGAGGATCTTGATAGAGATGATCGATACAGGCACACCATGTTTACAAAACTCCTTTAAATACAAAAGAGTCAATTTCTTCATCGAGAATCTATCATTAACAGGAATGATATTAGTAGATTTGGTTAGTCTGTCGACGATGACCCAAATCGAATCAAATTCAGATGATGACCTTTGCAATAGTTAGACGTTTAGTAATATATGAGGCGATGTCTGCCTTCATAATTTGCCATTAGTACAACTTCTTCAGATAAAGATACATTAAATCAGAAATGGCAGGAGTAAAATACTTATACTTACAAGATTCCAACATAACTATATCTCAAAATATCCATTTTTAGACAATCACAAGTGTCCTTTTATACATTTAACACTATCGGCTTCTCAATTCTGATGGTTCACATTAGCCGTGAACCCCTTTTATTATCTATATTATCCTTTTTACAAGCATTGTTTATTTTTATATTGTTAGACAATTTATTTTGCACCTTCATTATTAAGGAACATGTCCTAATTGATTCTTTATCCTTTCTATATTATGTGTCAGTATCTACATTCATATTCCTTGATGAAGTAATTATCATGACCACAATTCACTCAGAAATTCTTTCTTCACATTTTCTAAATTTTAGTTTCGTCTCAACTATCATTTTTATCAGTTTACTCAATCCGACGTTTAAAGCGTCCATAAATATTTCAAGTAATTAAGTAATAAATATTCAATTTTTATGAAACGCAAGCGTAAAATTTTTAAATTTCTTAGCTCGACCAATTATCTACAAAATAAATTTGAATTTAATTAACACGATTTTTGTTGATTTATTGAAAAAATTAATAAGATTTGTAAATGTTCGAAAAATCTTTGGTTATATTTTGGTCAAAATTTCCTTAGTTGAAAAGCAAAAGTTGTTGTTTCTTATTCCAAGTCATGGTTTAAATGGTTTCCTCAATCCCTCTTAGGTTGTCTTGAGGTATACACAAACATTTACCCCTAAACAGGAGTTTAGTTAAATGATTTGGGTATAAAGGAATAATCCCTTAAAAATCCTTTGTTAAAACATTTGTCAAAACATATTTGCACTTTTCTTTTTGGTATATCCCAAAGTCTTAAGTGGCTATAACTTTTGAAGAGTCAATATATTCCATTATCTATTAATCACACGGTCAAATAATGTAAAGGATTAAGCCTTAAATCACATGTTAAATACTCAAGGTAGATGTTTTTATTGTTCGGCCAACTCAAGGCAGTTTATAAATAATTATTAACTCATTCTTATTCTTATAAACAAACATATGGTCCTTAGTGATCACAAGCATGAATTTATCAAATTACATCCTACACACGTGATTCACCAAATTTATGGATGCTACATGTGTATTAGTCAATCCAAACAACATCACATGAAACTCATAATGTTCATTACAAGTTCTGGATGTAGTGATTGGAATAAATAATGTTTTTCGCGGACGCGAAATTGATGATAACCATGCTGTGGATCAAATCTTTAAAACATACGCTAGAACCTTGTAAATGATCGAACAAATCTATCATCTTGGGTAGTGGATATAGATTTTTAATCGTCAATTTACCTAGTTCACGGTAATCAATAAATAAAAGGAATAATAACACCATAGCTCTTCATGATGACGAGCTCGGTAGAATAAAAACTTTCTCCGACAACTCTCTCAGTTGTACGGTAATTCCTTTAATTCAGATGGTGCTGACGTACAGTGCACAAGCCACAAGTGCAGCACCGGGAATATAATCAATACCAATTTCAACTTACCTTAATGGCAAAAGTCTAGTTAATTCACTAACAAATACCTCCAAAAGTTTCAGATAACAGAAACATCTTTTAATAAATTCATATTAGGTTCTTTCTAGATTATAATATTTATGACTAACTAACAACCATTCACGGTATAATTTCAAGTGTAAATGCAGGATATAATCATCCATCAAGAATTATTCAGATTACTTCTGATAATCAACATCTTATCTTTTAGGGGGATTCTACTCGAGTTTCCATCAACTAAGACAATGTCGTCATGTCATAATCAATCAATCCATTCTACTGGCATTACCAACTTTTCAGTTTTATTGTCGTCGATAAGATGTGAACTTCTAAAAAGACTAATAATAATTCATAATCCTTCACAAATTCAAGGATATCAGGAGACATAACTAACCTTCAAAGAGTAAGGTCAACGCGTATCTACGCGAGAGAATTTCAACTCAGATATAGACGAAAACATTTAACGAATATGAATATATCATATGTTTTCATAATTTGAGTACGCATTCGAAAGCTCCTCGGATCGTTACCCAGGTCATTCAAATGAAATCTAATCAAAAGAAATGATACGAACGTCGATACATCCAGTCGGGTATCAATACTCGTTAATCAGATACTTTTCCTAAGAATCTCACTACGAGAGAATTGGACAAGAAAGAATTGTCAATTGTCAAATAAGACAATTTCCACAGATGAGTAAATTCAACTCAGAAGAATAGATGCTACAGGCACATATTTAGGTGTCCCTAACACTATGTCCCTATTTTTCACTTCTTGCAGATCCCATAAAATTTAATCTTTCATAATCTTCAAAGAAAATGTAGTGTTTATTCATTAGTTTTAAGGTGACTACTAATCAGCCTTGCATGGTCCATTCCAAATTGTATATAGGCGCGGAACTATATACAATTTCAAGATTAACGATGCAATACTCAGTTCGTCAAAATCTTATCATCATGTTTATAATAAAAACATTTTCATGCTTAATTCTTAAATAAGAATCAAAAATAAAGTTACAAAGATTTTCTTTGTTATGAAAACAATTAAGTTTTCCAAGGTGTTTTATAAACAACCTCATTTTGATAACAATCACTTATAAATCTTACTTTGAATAATCCTTATAGTGATGAAAATTCAATTTTTCTCAAGGAATACTGTTTTATCTTATAAAAACAATGAGTGATCTGCAAAACAGTGATGAAAAGCTGTTCACCAAGAACTAACTACAATCTAATAGGAAATGAGCTTATCCAACTAATCATGAGGTGCATGACCTCGATGGCACTCAAAAAGAATAACCCACAACGTAACTCAATTCGAGATGAGTACTTGTTCAATAGTTGCATCACTAATGCGAGCATTAGGAAGAAGCAAGAAAAGATAGATAACATCGATACATGTAGGATTTAGTAATCAAAGGTAGTCTTTTCATTAATCACAAACAAGTCAAAATTGTACCGTAACACATTACGTGTCACTATGTCATACAATTCCAAGAACTCATCCTACCAACTGATGTCTCAGTTAAGTTAGGGATTATTTTTAAAAGATACCACAATGAATACTAATCTACAAGAGTCATTAGGTGTTCCACATGTCCCAGAAGATCCATCGGTCTCAATTCAGAAGAAGATTTCTTCAATTTATTTCTTGGACACTGGGCATCCTCGTTAGTGGACAATGGCCTAGGAACAACCCTTAACACGAACTAACAATCATTTAAAACCTTATAATTCAATCACAGAACTTAACGACTTCCTCTTATAAATTTCATATCCCATACGGGTTAAATTTTACTTTATTCAAGTTTTAACCAATTTTATACTCAATTCGATATCCTACCTCATTTTCCAGTACTTTTAACCTTATTTATAAACCTTAAAAGGGCAATAAAAGCTCGATATGATCAAAACTTAATTTCCAATCCTATAGCTCTTACAACAATAGTTATCAAATGAGTCACTAGTATGAAATGACTCACACATTCAATTAGACTTCTCGGAAAGGTACTAGTGGCATGAGGCTTTTGGGTAATGGTTCCAATGACAGCCTTAAGTGCAGCATTCACCCTTTCGATTTCAGTTTAAGAATTGGATGACAACGAATGAGATGACATCTTTCTAGGTGGTAACGTTTTGTCAAACTCCACTCTATAAGGAAAGATCGTCATGACATCGATATCAAATTTAATCTTGCCAATTCTTTTTCAATATCACAATCAACTAATATCTATATTTCTACGAATATCAACCATTTTGTTGGGATCATAAATATCCACAACTTGGTTTAGATCTGGAATAGCTAGATTTCCTACAGGAATAGCTTAGATAAATTTACTAGGGGATTTAGGGTTCCTTGTTACAATCTACGTCGTATAAATACCTCCTATAAATATTAAAGTAATCATCAAACAATCATGTAATCAAATTACATCATATATATATAATTCAAGTTATATATATTAAAGTAACACTTCTTAGTCTGGCCTTGTCGGTAACTCGGGAATTCTTCGGCACCGTTATAGTCAAAAGATTTTTAGACATTGTTAGAAAAATGTTTATAGTTAAAATATTTTGAAATGTTTTATTCAAAACCTTGGTTTTTAAAAATCTTTCGTTCTCTATAACGAGAGCTCTGGTACCAAACTATAACACCCCTAAATTTACATGATTCGATACAGCGGAAGACTCGTTGGTGTTACGGGATAGCACATTACTCACATCATAGACAACGCTTAAAAATCGCGTCGTTTAACAATAAAGCATTTCCATTCATAAATGTCAAATTTACATAGGTCTCAAGTCATTGTATTTTATACAGGTTATACAAAGCATTTGAATGGAAATTAATATTTAAGTGCGGGCCATGAATTCTTGATGTCTTCCCGAGAATTACCTTCAAGTACCTGAGACAAAACATGTTAAAAGAAAAGGTCAGCGATAACGCCGAGTGAATTCATAGAGTTTAATACAATCCATCAATATAACATCGGTATAAAATTATTACCGAAAACAATTTTGTACAAATCTTTGTAATAGGCCATAAAATAGCCAAAGTTATTTTATACAAATCCTTATCAAAATCATAATATAGGCTTTTGCCTTAAAAATCATTATACGAGCCATTGTCGTAAAAATATCATACAATACGTTTTATAACGTTGTATAGAGTTAAATAAAAACCGTTATATGAATATGGTTATGAAAAACCAAAACACGAACATAATATCAATAGTAAGACCCCGTATTGCTATTCAGGCAATATATCGTTATTTAGTGCGTATAGCAGTATTTCGTTATTTTTGGATTATTATAAGCCGCATGACATTGTTACCTTACTACAACAAACAACGGGTAGCTAGCCCGAAACTCAATTTGCCCATCTAAATTAGCGTGTCGTCACAATAATCACGCTTGTGTAGAACTTCTCATACATAAATTCGCTTACCAATCAATGTGGCACGACGGGGATCAACCGTCAAGGCGCGAACTGGGGTGATCGTCCCCAAATAGTACTATTATATGCATAAGCGTCTACCAAATCCCGGTAGTTCACAATTCATGCTAATGGGACTTTTAGTGACATAACCTAACTTTAATAATCCATTTTATCTCATTATCGGGTCATATAATCATTCATCGGGTCATACAATCATTCGGGTCCAAATCAATAAACAAACAATCGGGACAAATGGTGTCCTATTTTAGCAAAACTAACATGTTATCTCCCTCGCGGGTTTATAAAACATTTCATAAAACATTTAAAAGAGTGCGAGGCTATGAACTCACGTTGATGTGGGAAAGCGGGTTATCGGCAATTCGGATGTACGGTACGTGCTTCAATCACGGAAACCTAGACAAATAATACTCGTCTTAGACTCTTGTCCAATGACTTTATAAAAAAATAACAATTATGTATACATATGATGATTTTATATATATGATGATCAAGTGGGTTTATACATTCTCATTTACTCATTTTAGTGTTATGTATTGGTAACTTTTATACTAGTTTACTAGTTTTACTTATTTACATGTTTTAGGTCCAATAAGCCTATTATAAGTCCATTACCTTAAATTAGACCATTTTATACTTTTATTATCAGTATTATACTTTACATGTTGGGCCCAAGTGGGTTAAGCCCAATAAGTAAATTTATAAGTGTTTAGCCCATTTAGTTGGATTATTAGTCCAATAATGTTAACTTAGCCCGTTAATGTCCATATGTTATTTAGTTCGGGTTTTATCGGTTTTTACTTGTATTAAGTACTTATATATCAGTATATGACTTTTAAAAAGTTTACATTAGACGGGTCCGATCGTCTAAGTTTTAATTGACGAAAAACGTTAATTTTACGGTCACACAAAATACAATTGGCTTGACTTGACAAAGCATACAGTCACACTTATTACTACTATTGGTAACTCTTTGGTTAATTGTATGTGATAAACTCAGAGTGAAATTTAGTAAATTGAAGTTCGTTTATCTCGATTCTTAACCAATTGAAAGTCCTAACAATATCAAGTTTATTATCGTTTTTGGTTGATAAGATTTTTTGGATTTTCTATGTCTATTTAATCAAGCACGTAAAAATGGTGAAAAATATTAAGATACGTAACCGTAAAACCTTTAACAATTACCAACTTTTTATTCACAAAAGGACAAAAATGTAAATCTATAAAAGTAATGTGCCAAAAATGTAAGTAAATGAAAGTTCAAAGCTTAAAATGTAAAATTCAGAAAGATAAACGACCAAATATGAAATTTCTAACAACTTTCTAACTAATTCTAACAACTTTGAAAACTGACTAACTGAAATTGACAATTTGTTAAAAGTTTTGCACTAGAAACTTGCAAACCCTAATTATTAGGAAATTTAGCTAGTAATGAAAACAACTACAAACAAAGAGGACTAAAATGAAATTAAATGGAAAATTTTACCAAAAACGGGCACAAGGAACAAATGAGCTCGTATAAGCTCAAAAATGAACCAAATAAGCTCTAACAAGTTTCAAACAGCTAAAAATTGAAAAACACTTAGACTTGTTCAAGGAAAAAGCTTAAAACTCACTAGAACTCAAATAAGCCAAATCCAATAAGCCAAAAATAAGCTACCATAAAATCCAGACATGCACATTCAAATTTTAAAGTCAAATCTTATTAAACAACTTATTGTGAGTCTGGAATGTCTTTTCTTGTGAAAAATGGTCAAGTAGATAAGTAGGAAAATGAAATTAAGCTGAATCCTAGCTTATTTGACTTTTGTTGACCAAAAGCTCAAAATCTGTTCAAGACATGTTTCTAAGTAAGAATGTGGAAGAAAAATGCAACTTTTGTGAAGTAGAAATGCTTATCTAAGAAATCAGTAGGCTATTTTATCACAGAAACTTTCAATTGCCTGGAAGCTTATTCAAAAGCTAATTCCAAGCTTATTTGTGAAAACTGTATAATTTCCTTATCAAGACTTAAACTTCAAATGTTAATGAACAAATAGGAACTGGTTTCAATGATTTTTATTAAGAAATGAAGCAATGTTAAGAGATTGAAATATGCTACTTTTCTAATGAACTAATAACAAAGACTTGACCCAAACTCTTCTCTAACTATTTGCCTGTTTGACCCAAATTTTGACCTCAAAACTTTACAAGCTTGTTTAAAATGACTGTATAATAGAAAATGAACAACTATCAACTAGATTATCACACTTGAACTCCAAGATGTATGCAGATCCAAACACAAGTTTTAAAAACTAATATGAACTTTAATGAAGAGAATTTGAGTAAATGATTGAAACAAGCTGTGACTGATTTCTAAACAAACTTAATGAGCAAAATGAAATGTAAATGAGCTAAGAACAGACCAGATAACACACTAGAACCCAAAATGCAATAACAAGCTTTACTAATGAAAATTATAACAGAAAATAGTAAAAGACAGGCTAACAGCTAACAATCTATCAACAATCTATCTAATCAACAGAATCACACCAAATCAAACTAACACACTTGATCAGGGCAGCAATTAATATTTATACAAGAATTAAGCATGCATTGGACATTTAAGTGGAACCAAAACTCATAATCTTGAAACCTTTTAGCATTAAGCCTCCATTGATGGAGTAGGTAGGCGCTGAGCCTCCTAAACAGTGCTAAACCACCACCTTAGCACTATTCTTAACCAATCAATCATCTACCATCATCATTCTGATCAATTCTACCAAAATCTGCTACACAAATCAACTCAGCAATCTGGAATCAACAAAGACAACTACAATTCTTCAAAGAGCTTCTAATGATCAAGTGTGATCATAAGAAACTCATAACAGCAACAACAATCAACAGTAATGCAGGAAATTGTAAGAAGATTAAAGGAATTGATTGATCTTATTGAATTTTAAGTGAAAGTTTGTTACAAGGGTTGGTAAAGTAGTTACAACTAACTAATAACTAACTCAAGAGGTTGTCAAGATCTTGAGGTCGTTATACTAACTGCTAACTAACAAGATTGAAGGAAGAAAGTGGAAGTGTGTGTGAATTTCACACTTTTCTACATACAACAAATGAGAGGTTCTATCTCTATTTATAGAAGAGAAATGAGAATGAGTTATGGTCGATGACACGTTCCATCCAATAGCAGGCTGCCAGGTGTCATAATTTGCTCAATTGCAGATTCTTGTGTTCATCACGAATTGGGGGATTTTGATCCTTTGAGTTTCAGCTTGATTAAGTGTTTCCATTGTGTTCCTCTCTTGAAAACGAGCATTTTTCATGTATAAATCTTTTCTTGAAATGCATTGTAGCTTGAGATTGAATCTGGGTTCGTTTGTTGAAGAAGATGTCACGTGGCAGTCTTTGGTTGGGCAAAAGTTGAACACACGGATTGATATCCAAAAATGGATAAAAGGATAATGTGGTGTCATCTTCTTATTGGTACAAAAGTGAGTTAGTGGCTGCACTGTAGAGAGACGGCTCATTTAATGAGCTGGTGAGCTGGCTTGTTTAGCTGGCGATCCATGTTTAATTATTCTTGCATTTTGATTGGCTATAAGCCTTAGCACACTGATCATGTCCAAATTTGGTGTATTTTTGGCAAGTTAAGCCCCTTAACTTTGGCAGAATGTCCAAATGAGCTAGAATCTTCATTCCAATGACATTTTTGGTCCTTCCACTTGCATACTTGTCTATTTTGACCCTTTGACTTGTTTGACTTTGGAGTTGACCATGTTTGACTTGGATCTTGACTTTGACCAATTTACACTTTGAGCCCCTCAACTTTGGAATGTTGTCAAGATAGGTCCTTCATCTTCAAAGTCTTGTCATCTTTGATCCTTCTTTGACTTTTTCATCCAAATAAGCTTGATTTCTTCTTGTTTGCTTGAAAATGTATCCTTCTTACCTATTTAAATACAAACACAGAACATACCACATAATTCCGCTTTATAGCACAAAAGTTAGGTATTTTCTATGTGTTTTTAGGGTGAGTTGTTGATAAATTGATATGAATTTTTGCTCATATAAAATCCCCTACACTTGAACATTGCCATGACCTCATGCAATGCTATATTTTAAAGCACAAATTTACATTTTCCTCATAATTAACCCACCTTGGCCAATATGGAATGCTATTACACTACGCTACTCTATATGATGCATGATTTTGATTTTGTAGAATGCAATGCAAAAGAAACAATTCTATTTATATCTTTTTGGATTTTTCTTGAAATGGCTTTGATGGAAAAACTCATAAAGAACTCAATGACTTAAATTAGGGCTTTGGTACTATGGATACTTATCACCCACAAGTTTCACTTTCCCCATACCAAGATTAAAAATGGAATCATTGTATTCACAAGTAAAAAGTGCATCAACTTATTCATAACAATTAAATGTGGAACCAGTTATTATTTGAGCAAATTGCTTTTGGGCAAATTTGTCATTATTTGAAGCATGAAATAGAAAAAATGTAAAATCCAAAAATAAGGAAGCACAATTTTAATCCTAAGTAATCCTCTCATCCATTACTCGAAAAACCGCCCATAATTAATATAAGTCCGACTCAAGAGTAATAAGTCATTCGCCTTATGTGTAAAATCCTCATGTCATGCATTAATAAGTAGCTACACACTCGCTAAGGAAAGAAAAATAAAACTCACGCAATAATTTACATCCACCATCTTTTTGAGACTTTGGATCTTCAATCCCGCAACCCGTCAAGGTAATACTGGATTGGAGAAACTATTAAATCCCCGCAACCCGTCAAGGTAATATTGGAATCTAATAGTTACTATAATTAACACTTCACTGCCCCTCTTGGGAGTCTTGTATAATTATTTTTTTTCCTTTTTTCTCTTTTTTTTTCTAGCCACTCATTTTTTTGTAAGCCGCTCTTATTTTTCTTTATTCCTCACAAAGAAAGTTGAAAAGAATAAAAGGAAAAACACCCGCTAAATATTAAGCATGACATAATTCTAGTACACATAAAATGTTCTAACTTAGAATCTTAAGACGTACTTATACCTTAATGTTTACGAGCATGGAAGTATAAAACTTCCCCTACACTTATGAAAATGAATAGACTTTGCTTAACCCAAGTTAAGGAAAGATCAACTATAGTGAATTCATTTTTAAAGCACAATGTGTCTATGAAAAATCATAATAGTAACGAAGTGAAGCGGATCAAGGGCCTCCTCCAAAAGCGCCAAAGCATGTGCTGAGTGAGCAACCCTACAAGCAACATGAAGATAAAAGAAGGTCTCCCCTACACTTCTCATCAATTCTCTATCCTTATTTCTAACCTACAACACTCTAAGTCTAAAAACTTCTAAACCTAGTTATTCAAGCTTGATTTAAGGAGTCTCTAGCTCGATTCTTCCCACAATGATTTAATTCATGGGGAAAATGAGGATCTCTTGGACCATTTCCACGGAAATGTCCTCCCCAAAATAGTGCTTCACACGGTGACCATTCACTTTAAAATTGGGACCATCGGGTTGTGACAATTCAATAGTTCCATATGGAAATACTTGAGCAATAGTGAATGGACCGGACCATCTCGACTTAAGCTTGCCCGCAAAAAGTTTCAACCATGAGTTAAAGAGGAGAACCGGCTCTCCAACTTTAAACTCACGGTTCTTAATCTTAGCATCATGTAATTTATTAGTCTTCTCCTTATAAAGCAATGAGTTCTCAAAAGCATTGGCTCTCAATTCATCCATTTTATTAAGTTCATCCTTTCTATGTGAGTCGGCTTGGTTTAAATCAAAGTTAGCCCACTTGAGAGCCCAAAAAGCCTTATGTTCTAACTCGAATGGGAGGTGGCATGCTTTTCCATAGACAAGCCTATATGGAGTACAACCAATTGGTGTCTTAAAATTCGTCCTAAAAGCCCACAAAGCATCATCAAGCTTATCCGACCAAGAAGCTCGATGCTCTCCCACCGTTCTTTCAAAAATTCACTTTAAAGCACGATTTGTGACCTCGGTTTGACCATTGGTTTGAGGGTGATACGCGGTATAAAGTCTATGATTAACTCCCTATTTCTTCATAACTCTCATGAATTGATCATTACAAAAGTGTGTACCACGATCACTTATGATGGCCCGAGTAACACCAAATCTAGCAAATATCACATGTATTAGGAAAGGAAAAGGGAGGGTATGCACGAGGAGTGGGAGGCAGAGTTACGTGCAGAAATTTCTTTGATCTACCTAGAAGGAAACAAGGAACTGATGTAAGGATTGCGTTGCTTGAAAATGAACTTGAGAAGGAGAGACGGGCGCGTAAAGATAAAGAGAATAGAGTCGCTCAATTAAACATCAAGATGTCACAAACACAAGAAACTATTGAAAAAATGTTGAAAGTTATGTCTGCACAAGGGGTTAATATATTCGAGTTAATGCCAAGTCAGTCAAATGTAAGACTAGTTTTCTAATTTTGATTTGATGATTTTCAGTCTGTAATACCATTAACAATTAACATACTTATATATTGCAGGTATTAACTACAAAACCTAGTGAAGAACAAAGGACGTCGATCAGTGGTGGTGGTCTTCAGAAGGGTGTGTTAATTCCAATGTCTAAGTCAACTACAACTTTGAACAAGGATTTCGACACTACAACTACAGCTGAAACTGCAACTGCAACTACAACTACGAACAAGGTAAGTTATAAAAAAAGCATGTTTGGTTTCTAAATTGTACTATACAGGACTTATTTACTGTCTTATGTATATATGCAGTGACCTGGTAGAACTAGGGGAGCAAAAAAAAAGACTAGATCGTTAGAAAAGAAGTCTCCACTTCAAAATTCCCAATCTCAAGAAGATATTTCTCCAGCTTCCGGTTCACAACAAAATCTGTCTCCCTCGACACAACAAGACGTACCTATTTCATCATTACGAAAGAAGCGTACACCTTCTAAATCGAAAGTAAATCAGTCTCCACCATCACTACCAGATGTAAGTATTTCATCATTTTTCATATAATTACTTGTTTAATTTATTTCTCATTAACGTATGTAAACATATTTTCTTCAGACATTTAAGTGCAAACTGTGGAGCATATCTAGGACAAATATCATTGGTAACAGTACGGTATACAAGTCTAAGGATGGAGACAATGTAATGATTCATAACCAACCACTACCAAAAAATTGCTACAAAGTTTCAGTTGATGAATCCCTAGTGGATGCAGCATTCATACCTGGTTACGGAAATAATGGTTTACAAACTGTTAAGGATGTAAACCATTATTTCCGTACCATAGATTACCCGGTAGGTATTGCGGACGATGTGTTTGTAGGTGTGGATAAGTTTAACTTTCCGGCCGACTTTGTAGTGGTTGATTATGACATGGACCCTAGAGTTCCTTTGATTGTTGGTAGATCGTTTTTGAGAACGGGTCGTACTTTAATAGATGTGGAGGAGGGAGAACTAATTATGAGAGTTGAGGATGAGAAAGTGGTGTTTAAGTTAGGGAAAGTGTGTGATGAGAAGGTGATTAAGACTTCTAAAGCTTGTGAAACCATTAACATAGTTGATGTACTATATGAGGTGTGTGATGAGCATTTTCATGACGCTTGTAAGAGTAATAGTGAGGATATTCCCCATGTTGAGACCGTGGCCTCAATTGCTCCCTCCTTAACACCTTTTGGAGAGAGTGATTTCCTCTTGGAGGATTTTGAGTCTAACAATGATGAGTCTCACATCAATTGGGAAGAAGATATTCTCACTATCCAAAAGTTGCTCAATGAGGACCCCATTCCTTCACCCATTCCACAAGAAGTAACCAATGATGATTCATCCATAGTAAAGCCTTCCATTGAGATTCCACCTCCACTTGAACTTAAGGACCTTCCATCCCACTTAGAGTATGCTTTCTTAGAAGGGAAAGACCAATTACCTATGATCATTGCAAAAGATTTGAAAGAGGATGAGAAAGAGAAACTCATAGAAGTCCTTTAGAAACATAAGCAAGCCATAGCATGGAAAATATCTGACATAAGGGGAATTGATCCACATTTTGTACACACAAAATCCTTATGGAGGATGATTACAAACCCGCTATTCAAAGCGAACGAAGGGTTAACCCTAAAATCCATGAGGTCATTAAGAAGAAAGTCATCAAACTCCTTGATGCGGGCATGATTTACCCCATTTCCGACTCTCCATGGGTTAGCCCGGTACATTGTGTTCCTAAGAAGGGTGGAATCACCGTAGTGCCCAATGAGAACAATGAGCTTATTCCTATGAGACTTGTTACGGGTTGGAGAGTTTGTATTGATTATAGGAACCTCAATGAGGCTACTAGGAAAGATCACTTCCCATTACCTTTTATGGACCAAATGCTTGAACATCTAGCGGGAATGGAGTATTATTGCTTTATTGATGGATTTTCGGGTTATTTTCAAATACCCATTGACCCTAAGGATCAAGAAAAGACCACATTCACTTGTCCCTACGGTACATTTGCTTACAAGAGAATGCCTTTTGGCTTGTGTAATGCACCGGGGACATTTCAAAGGTGTATGATGGCAATTTTCCATGATATGACTAAGCAAACTATGGAGGTTTTCATGGATGATTTCTCGGTTTTTGGATATTCATTCACCTCTTGTCTCTCTCATTTAGAACGGATGCTTAAGAGGTGTGAGGAAACACGTCTTGTTCTTAATTGGGAGAAGTGCCATTTTATGGTGAAAGAGGGGATTATCTTGGGACATAAGATATCCAATAAAGGATTAGAAGTGGATCGTGCTAAGATTGATGTGATTTCTAAGCTTCCCCCACCCACTACGGTTAAAGGTGTTAGGAGTTTTTTTGGGTCATGCGGGGTTTTATAGACGTTTCATACAAGATTTCTCTAAGATAGCAAGACCGATGACCCACCTCTTGGAAAAAGAGGCTCCTTTCATTTTCAACCAGAAGTGTTAGGATTCGTTTGAGATTCTTAAGGAGAAATTGACTAAGGCTCCCGTTTTGGTTTCTCCAGATTGGGAATTACCTTTTGAGCTTATGAGTGACGCTAGTGATTATGCGATGGGGGTCGTGTTAGGACAAAGAGTGAATAAGCATTTTCAACCTATACACTATGCTAGTAAAGCCATGACGGGTGCACAACTTCATTACACTACCACGGAGAAAGAGTTGCTTGCTATAGTCTATGCTTTTGAGAAATTTAGACCCTATCTTGTGCTATCCAAAACCATAGTGTATACGGACCATTCCGCTCTCAAGTATCTCATGACAAAGCAAGATGCTAAGCCTAGGCTTTTGAGATGGGTTTTATTGCTCCAAGAGTTTAAGATAGAGATTCGAGATAAGAAAGGAGCCGAGAATTTAGCGGCGGATCACTTGAGTAGACTTAAGCATCCTTTTCAAGGAGATTTGCTTCATAAGGAAATCAATGAATCCTTTCCATTGGAGGAGCTCATGTCTATCTCTTCTCAAGAGGATGCCACCCCTTGGTTTGCGGATATTGTAAACTATCTTGTGGGGGATGTGCTTATAGAGGGTCTTACTTCCCAACAAAAGAAGAAATTTCTAAAGGAAGTGAAGTATTACTTTTGGGATGACCCTTACCTCTCTAGGCAATGTGCGGACCAAATCATTAGACGGTGTGTTGATGGGCTTGAGGCATTTAAGATTTTAGAAGCTTGTCATAAGGAACCTACGGGTGGACATTTTGGGCCCAACTATACCGCCAAGAAAGTCTTTGAATTTAGTTTTACCTTTTAAACATTGTAATTCCTTTTTAAATTTTATAAAAGTTGGTATTTTAAGAAAATTGTAATTCCTTTTTATGTTTTTGAAATTTGGTGTTGTTTAAGGGTAATTCTGAGTTCCATTTGATGTTATAAAGGTGTTTAGATCTTTTGGTTTGAACACGTTTATGTTTGGTAAGGTTTTCAAGTTTGAAAATAACTTGAAATCAGTCATCTGTTTTTGATATCTTGCTTGTACTAATCCTTAACCAAAAGCCATAAGTTCTTACAAGCTTGTTTACACCAAGCTTGTGAAGGGGTTTGAGCCTTTGGTTGGGTTGTTTGTTGCTTGTGTTAAAGAAATCAAGTCCTTGAGGTTCTACTTTGAACCATCAACCAAGGCAGTCATCATCTCCTTTGTTGAAGTACCTTGGTCTTGTTCTAGTTGTTGAACAAGGTCCAAAGAGCATTGCTGATCCTCCTAGGATGTTGTGGAGGATAGGTATAACCTCTTGTTAAGATTCCTCTAAAAATCACATGTTATGGTTTGATTTATACTTTGCTATGTGATTTGTTGATTTTGTGTTTGTGATTTATGTTTTATGATTGGTATCTGTTAGTTGTCACCTACTTGAGCTATTTGAACTATAAAATTAGTAGGTTGATTGTAGAAATAAGAAGTTTCTTTGAGAAAGGGCTTATAAAAGGTTGTTTGGGATTATTGGTTCATAAGGCCTTGTGGCCTTGTACCCTTGGTTCTTTGGATTTGGGAGGTCTAAACAAGTCATATACAATAGTTTTTAGTCACTGGTTAAGTTTCTAAAGGTTTGGAAAAAGGATTTCAAGTTTTGCAAAAATCTGATAAGAAGTGTTTTGAAATTGGTCAAACACATCAGATCCAATAAAATCTTTGTTTGTTGGATCTAAGGTCTGAAATCGGGTTTGGGAAGATTTTAGGTGATAAGCTATATGTGCATTATCTGTTTGTTGAATTTGGTGGCTTATTGAACAATTGCATAGTACCTTATTCATAGTAAAGTTACCATTAAAAACACATTAATCGTAAACAATTGTTTTTAACTGAACATCAGTCCAGTACTCCAATCTTTCAAAATTGTTGATCAAAAGAATGTTGGTTTCAGATATAAACATAGTCACGCACTTCACAAAAGGCACCCATTAATAACAAGGCTTTGGTATTCCTATATTATGTTTGTCCTAAAATTATTATTTACAAGTTTTAAAAAAGTAGAATTATCACAGGTAGAGTGACATTTTTACTTTTACCTAATTAATTTAGATACTTTTTATTATTTGTAATATTAATTTCAAATAAGGATAATATGATAAAGTTGAACTACATTTTCTATCTATTTTCGAAAATAAACAATAATTTTGAGACAACCTAAAATATAAAATAGAATAGTAGACAATAATTTTGAGGCCAAGATAATATCTTCAATTAAAATATGAGGAATCAAAAAGTAAAAATATTACTATCTATTAGAGGTGGCAAATCTTACCCATTTTGATACATATGAGCACTTTTTGCCCATATTCAAAAAATGATGGGACACTTTTTGCCCATTCTTTATTATTAATGGGCTAAACGGACGCATATTTACGAAACTAAATGACTTAACGGGCGTACTTGTAAAATACAAATTAGGATACTCGACGAATATTTTTTATTAAATTTTTTATCCCAGGCTTTCAAATAAATATTTTTATTTATTAATTCTAGGATTTTATATGGTTTTTCCCTTTTTTACCTTGCGCCCGTTTAACCCGCCCGTTTCGCCGTGCCCATTTAGCCCGCGCCTGTTCACCGCCCATTTAGCCCGTTGCCCATTTAACCCATCGCCCGTGCCCGCCCACCCGCCCGTTTTGCCACCTCTACTATCTATCATATAGCCATTTCAAGTAAGTAAGAAGCGCATGTAAAAAGACTCGAGTATTGTAAAAAGTGGCTCACCGTGAGATGCAAAAAAAAAAGTAATTCGATAATTCATTTGTCACATGAAATAATATTTGTGTTAATCAAATATCATTCCCCGAATTCATTATTAAACATTTTATTAAATTGTTGGTATGTTGGTGCATTTGTAATACTAGAATGATACTCGCAATGCAAAGACCGGTACCCGGAGAATATATTTTTGACGAACAAATATTACACTTTTTATTTACCAATTTCGTATTCAAATTAAAGTTAAAATTATATAAAAACTTAAATCTAAATAAATAAACTCACTAAAAAAGAAAAAAACTAAAGTTTAATCAAAATATTATATCAAAATTGATATTGAATTAAAAAGTGCAAAATTTTAGAAAACATGAAACTGATTATTATGGATGTGCTATCTCCAGTTTCTAAGTTGATTAGGAAGTTAGTGCATTTGAAACCGAACTTTTCAGCAATGTGCATATTCAATAACCTTGTGTCATCAAACAAAGAGGTGCAATGGTTGTGAAGGTTATGCAGAAATAGATGGGCCAGACAGAAAAGACCAACAAAGCTCCTTTAGAAACCAAATATGTAAGCCTATCCGTTGAACAGCTTCTTGGAGTCAAAAATTTAGCTGCAACAGGACCAAAAATTTAAGATGAACTTGGCTAAGTGTACACTCATAATAAAGATGCTCCTTAGTAAACGGCGGTTGAGGAAAATATTGATAACCACTTTAAATTTTTTATCATTCTATATTTTATTTCTTCAGCAATAAATGATTTATGTAATCTATCTCGTTATCTAACATCTTTCACATTAATGAATTCACGATTTATTCAGAATCACTGATAAAAACCAAAACACATTTGACACTAATAACCTTGATACATAAACTTCTTACCCGTTCTTTAACTGAGAAAAAATGTTTGCTGATAAGCCTGCTAATATCGTGATTAAGAGTAGACACCAACATGGTCCCCTGTCTCGTACCTGTAAATAAATACTTTTAGCATCCACGATAATAAGTTAAGATGCGCTTGGATATGAATCATTAAAGCATTTAACTTCATGAAAAATTATCTGAGGTTGGTGATACAAGCTTTTTAGTGTGGTGAAAAAGTTCGTTTTCTCGGAATCCTCTCGAATTGATCTCAGTTTTAAGTGGAATGATTTGTTCTTGGTGACAAAAAGGAGTTTGGTTTTCTATTCTATTAAAAAGGGAAATGAATAAAGTGATAATGATATAATCTTGAAATAAGCAACAAATAAAAAGCAAACTTGAATTAATACTGGAAAATGCCCTATGCGGAAAAAGGCTTATACGGAAAACAAGTCTCTATGCGGAAAGCTTTCCTATTCGGAAAATGTTGCCTGTTCGGAAAACATACCCTATGCGGAAAAACATGCTATGCGGAAAAACACACTTATGCGGAAAAATAGTGCTTATTCGGAAAGTTCCTCCATTCGGAAAGCAATGTCCTATTCGGAATAAATTCTTACGCGGAATAAAAGTCCTATGCGGAAAAGGAATGCTATGCGGAAAGTTCGGCTTATGCGGAAAAAATGGTGCTATTCGGAAAACACCGCTATGCGGAAAATCAACACTGTTCGGAATATTTAAAATATTCCGAGTAAGGGAAAAGTGAAAAGCCCTATTCGGAATATCCAAAATTCCGAATAAGGGAAATGGGAATTCGCCTATTCGGAATATCGGTTCAGTTCGGAAAGATCTGGGAATCAAGAACAGTCACAGTAACAGCAAAACAGGGACTCGAATTTTATCAAAATCAAACTCAATAATCAAAAAGGTTTAACCAAATCAAACATAAATTATTTAAATACCATAAGTAACAAATCCCACCAATAAAAACACTAAATCAACAACTTTTTAAGATCAAACTAGAATCAAATAAAAACTTAAGAACTTGCAATAGATGATGATGAAGAACAAGATGAATGAAAAGATGGAATTGATAGATTAAAGTAAAAATAACAAGAGTAATGATTAAGAGTTACAAGATTAAAAGAAAAAGATGAAAATCACCAAACACCCTAATGGTGTTTGTGATGGAACGAACAAAGAACTGGGAAAAAAGAAAAATGAAGCTAACTCCCTAAAATGTGAAGGAAAAGTCTATTTATAGTCCTAGTGATTGGTTGGTGAGTGGGCTTTCTCCCTTTCTTCTTGTCTTCTCGTCTTTTCAGAAAAGTTGACGTTTTCGATTCTGATTCGGGATTTGTCGTCGATTAAATTCAACTCGTCTTTTAATTTCTTCGTTAAATAGACTTGAGTTTCTTCGACATATGTAAACCTTCCATCTTTGGTCCTTTTCTTCGATAAATCTTCAAATAGGCCCATTGACTTCAAATCTTTTGCATCTCTTGGACAATTGACTTCGTCTTTAGTCTTTTTCCTTGATAAAACCCGTGTAATCCCATGTTTTCTTTAATATTCATCCGGTTAGCTCTGAAAACATGATAAACACAAAAACCACGCATAATTCCAAACAAATGATATTAAATACGTGTTTTGGTCTCGTTTTAGCCCGAATTAAGTGGTAAAAGGATGGGTGTTTACACAACTATCAAATCCCCTACACTTAACCATTGCCATGCCCTCATGCAATGCTTAGTGATAAAGCAATTTTACATTTTTCTCATAATCAATCAACCTTGGCCTAATTTAAATTCTACTAAACAACAATTAAAATACTAAGAGAACTTAAAACTTTAAAATAAACAAAAGGATGGAAATAACTTGTAAAGAAATCAAGGACTTATATTAGGGCTTTGGTGTTGCGAAGATTTATCACCCTCAAGTTTCACGTTCCCCAAACTAAGCTTAAAAACGAGATCATTGTTATTATAAGTTAGTAAATCAAACACTTACACACATAGCTTAATTAAATGCTTAAACTCCCTTATTCCTAGGTGTATCTCTTATATTTTATTTTTGTCTTAGAATGATCATGAAGATGCATTTTTGGACTTATTTCGATAGTTTATTAAGGCTGAAAGCAAAGTAGGACGATTTGATCAATAGTTAGCTAAAGGACAAAATCTCTTAAAACTGCTTCTCGGGATATCAAAAAGTTCATATCTTGGCATAACTTGGTTCACGATTTGAGACCTTTCTCGGGCCGATATTTGGCATGTACTTCATACTTCATATCTTCGAGAGACGTTCTTGAGATAATGGTCTTCTCATCATAATAGAGTTTCTTCACTTGGAGACTTTTGAGGGGTACTCCAACTTTGTTGACCACGACTTCATGATTATTTCTTCAATCTCTAATTGGGATTTTGAGATACAACGATCCGCCTCCTTTTCGGACTTGGATCTATTTATCCTCATACCTTGTTAGGGTCTTTTCGGATAGACTTCTCCATGATCTTTATGGGAGTTGAGTGCTTTTCGTCGTGAGTCTTGATCCTTCATATTGACTTTAGGAATAATGCTTTTCACATCACTTTGGATCTTTCAGCAATAAAATTGAATCCTCATGCCTTGTTAGGGCCTTTTCGGACTCGCCAATCTTCGCGCCCCGCTTCATAAGTTATGCCTTGGCTATGAACTCTTATCATTACCGAGCAACTTTTAAACGATCTTGGGCTAGAAGCTAAGTAACTTTTCAAATCGTACGACCTTACTTATTGCAGATAAATTAATAGCAAGTGATGGGAGAATAGGCAAATAATTACACCAAGTGAGCTTGCGCAAGAATACCGACTTATAATTGACTCTATCATTTCTCGTCCTCCACAATTTAAAATCTCAAATAATGAGACTCGTGGATACTTAGCCTAATAAACCAATTAAGGTCTACATGGTTAAGGATACTAGCTAGAATAAACTTAGATAAGTCTATTCGGGTTGAGTCAAAATAAACGCAACGGGCCTAATATGTCAAAGATTTCTAAACTAGCTACACCACTTTATTAATATTTTTGATTTTATTGCGGGATATATACATATGAAAGCAACGATAAAAATTTAAAAAATTGCGACTAAATGGCCAAAGTTAATAAAAAAATTGAAAAATGTTGAAAAATAGGATTTTCTTGTTAAATGAAGGCATTTTCATGGAAAAGTCCACTTAAAACTTCGATAGAAGTCCCCCCTACACTTAAGATAAACATTGTCCTCAATGTTTAAGCATGTGGGAAAAGTCTCCCCTACACTTATGACATTGTGCACGTTGGTTAACTCGAGTTAAGGAAGAGACGACTAAAGTGATCAATTTCAAATGTAAGTAAGAAGAAAATTGAATCACGATAGTTGAGAGATAGAACCGGATTTCGGATAACACGGGAGCACGGTTCTTCAAAGATTTCCAAGATTGCAGTTATCCCTGTAATCACATCACCACACAAACACAAACGACCAAAATAGGTCCTCCCCTACACTTAGGGGGTTAAAGGGATAGATACTCGGGCTGCCTCCCGAGGAGCGCTTGTTTTTGATAACCGAGTCACGAGCCTGACTCGACCCAAATTCAGTTCATGGGGAACGTGGTGAGGGATGGAATCACCTCGTGAGAGGTGTCCTCACTGATATGAGCTTAAACTCATATCCTTTTATCAACAAATAACCCTAAAACATGAAGCAAAATACCCTTTTATATTGTAAAAAGCAGTGTTATGTGGTATGTTTGTGTTTGTGTGATCTTATGTAGGTAAAAGGATACAATTTCAAGCAAACAAGGAAAAACCAAGCTCAAATGGATGAAAAAGACAAAAGAGGATCAAAAGTGACAAGACTTTGAAGTCAAAGGACCTATCTTGACAATTTGTGAAAGTTGAAGGACTTAAAGTGCAAATTATGGAAAGTCAAGATTAAAGTCAAATTTGGTCAACTACAAAGTCAACTCAAGTCAAAGGGCCATTTTATTGAAGAATCAAAGTTGAAGGGTCAAAAATGTCAAAGGAATGAAGATATTAGCTTTAAATAGCAATCTGCCAAGTCAAGGGACCTAATCTGCCAACTTTGGAAAGTTTTGTAATGTTTAATCCAAGTGAAAGGCTATAGACCAATCAGAAGCAAGAAAGGAGTTCACACGGATCAAATAATTAAATCCCACTTACAGCCACCACATTTATTGCTAAATCATAACAGTGCAATCCGCAACACACTTTTTCAACCAATAAGAAGCTGACACGTGTCCTTCTCTTTCAACAAAATATTTACCAGGAACGGGATTTTGATAGAAGGCGTTTCAAGAGAAGATCAAAACATCAAAGTTGCTTAATTTTGGAAGACGAATCCAATGGTGCAATCCATTTAACATATCATCCATTGAATCAAAAACCCCCAATTCAAGTTCATCACCTTCAAAGAAGATTTGCAGAATTCCTCCACGTGTCAAGTGATGATTGGCTCAAACACGTCACAACTCCAACAGAATCTCCCTTTCTTGCCTATAAATACTTAGCTTGTACCTCATTTTTCTTTGTAGCTTAATTTTGTAAACACCTAGTTCTCTAAATTTCTCTTTTCCCTTTTTCCCTCCTTTACACCTAACTACTCAAGAGTCTGACAAACTCTTGAGTTAGTTAGTTAGTTAGAACCTTGTAACTACCTTTTGTAACTGATTTCATCAATAAAATTTCAAATTCAAGTTTTCCCGCCAAATTCTGTTCTTCAATTCCTGCTACTTTACTGCTGTTGTGTGATTCCATTGTTGCTGTTAGAAGTTTGTTATGATCATACATTGATCATAACTGACTTTGTTGAAGACTTGTTGCTGTTTGATCAGAAATCTAGCATTTCCATTGTTCTTGAAGGTTTCATGGCAGAATGATGATTTGTAGCTGAATTGATTGTTGATTTGAGTTGATAGCTAGTGATAGGTGGTGGTATCACTAGGGCAAGAGAGCTCAGCGCTCCTCTTCTTCCCAAAGGACCTCTACAATAGGTTCTAAGGTTTCTGTTTTAAGTTCCTCTAAATCAGTACTTGCATGCTCAATTTCTTAGTGTAAACTTGATGGCTACATGTTATACTTGATTAGTTGCTGATTGATTGTGTTTGAGTGTTTGTAGTTCAGCTATTTCATACTTTTGCACTTGTGTTCAGTCTTATAGTTTTAAGCTGATTTTCAGTACTTTTTAGTCCATTAGCTACTTGCAGTTCTAGACTTGGTTTTTACTTGTTCTTAGCTTGAAAACATTTCATTTTGTTCATCTAAACAAGTTTGCTATAGCTTTTGTAACAGTCTTAATCAGAACTTAATAAGCCTTTGATAAACTTTGTTAAAATTAGATAAAGGTGTGTTTGGGACTAGTTGTAAATCAGATTTCAAGTGTTAGAAATTGTTGTTTAGAAGTTCATTTTTACTGATTAGGAGTTAACAAGTAGTCCTAAGTCTTTTACTAGTCAATATAATAGTCAAAAAGGCAATTGGTTAACAAAAAGTTTGGGTTATACTTGTTTTCAGCTTTGGTTCAGAAACTTGCCAAATTCATTTGCTTAGTTCTCCTTCAATTCTTAATGAAATTTGTTCAAATTTGTTTCCAGACTTAGTTCATATCATAAACTTTTAGACTTTAAAAGGAAAATCTACAGTATCAAGAAATAAGCTAGAAAACAGCTTTTTAGCTCAAGCTTGAGCAAATGTCATTCTCTGATGTGAATAGCTTACTGTTTTGCTAGATTTCATAATCCACTTCATAAAAGTTGTAGTTTTCTTTCACATTTCCATTTAGAAAGTATTGAATATTAGTTTTTGAGATTTTGAGCTTTTTCCAAAATTTGGTCAACGTTTGGTCAACATAAGCTCATTTGAGCTTATTTTCAGATATCTAGCTTATTACTGGATGAAATTTGTTCTAATTTGATTTCCCCTTCCTTAAATCGAGTGCTTAATCAGTTTTGATAATAAAATCAAGTTGTGGATGTTTGGATTATGCTATAGCTTATTTTGAGCTTATTAATAAGCACTCTTTTGCTTATTTTGGACTTTTAGCTGAAATCCTTGAATACACGTTTCTTGATTTGGATTTGAAGTTGTTTGCAAGTTGTTTCAGCTTATTTGGTTGAGAAATAAGCTCAAACGAGCTTAATCTTTCTTTGAGCCCGTTTTTACTTGAAAAGTTTGATTATTTGCACTTTAGTCCCTAGAATTCTATTCAGTTTATAAACCTAGCTAATCTTCCTTATTTAGTGGTAATTGCATAATTCAGTCCTTGCTTTTATTAGTTTGTTAAATTTCAGTTTTAAAGTTTGTTAGTTTGTTTAAATTTGGTTAGTTTGTTAAAGATTTTACAAGTTTAGTCCTTTTAGTTAACTGTTTTACATTTTTAGTCCTTATAACTTTTAGAATTTACATTTCAAGCATTTTCATTTCATAGAAATTACATTTTCAGTCCTTATAGTTTTATATTTTGCATTTTAATATTTTACTTGAATAAAATTTGGAATTTGCAACTTGTTTTACGTATAAGTAGGTCTATATTTTTCATTTTTAGATAGCTTTGTTTGAATTAGCAATAGATTACCAAGCAAGCTTGAACAACCAAAAACAATTATAAATTTGATATTGATTGGACTTTCTATTAGTTAAGAACTGAGAAAACGAACTTGCATTATACACATTTCAAATGGCGCCGCTGCCGGTTCTTTGACTACACGAGAGACTATCGATTGACGGTTTTCATTGGCTTTTGGGATCCGTTCACTTTGTGAACGTTATTTTTACGTATCATAAATCAAAAACAAATAAAAAATCAAAAATATAAAAATATATAAAAACTAAAAAATTAACAAAACAATTCTTTTCCTAAAGAATTGACCAAAAAAATTAAAAAATCCAAAAAGCAATCTTTTTCCTAAGAGATTGCACCCAAAAATATATATTATTGGATTCTCTCGGTTTTTATGTACATATAGTATTTTCTTTTAAAAACTCATAAATACAAAAATATTTTCCATATATTATTATAAGTAAATACGTATACGTATAAGAACAATCAATTTACATATCTTCCATAAGTATTGCCGAGGCAATACACCGTGTTGAGGGGCGCTCCGGTCCTTGACACGCGTATCGATCAAACAAAATAAAGCAAGAATAGATAAATACTCTCAATAAGCAATAATTCGAAGAATACGAACATTTAAGTGAATAGAAAGGCGATGTGCTATAAAATGCCATCTAAGGGTCAATAGGTACTTAAGTGCTTCGCGCCACCTAACCCCCCGTTCACTTGGGAGTATTCTAAGAAGGAAAGCTTCATTGAGGGTCTTGCACCCAAAGTAGTATTACATATATTGTTACTTTCTTGTGGATATTTAATATCGAAACTCGAAGAGGATAATCTTATTCTTTTCAAAGTCACACGAGAGCTTCTCTCTCATTCATCGTATTGAGTTGCATGCTCACTCGCGGGCGTGCACAAATACCGATTGGTGTACAACCTCTTCCTCCGAAAAGGAAGAAGAAGAGAAAGAGTAAGACCACCACCGTCCACCAAGCCGATCACGAGAATCGTGCTTTGTCACTACCACAAGGAGCCATGGCTGTTGATAACCGTACTTTGTTTGAACGTATGCAATCCAACATTCATGGATTTGTTAGTGCCATTAAGATTCCCGACTATCCCGCTAACACATTTGAGCTACATACATCTATGATCAATATGGTTGCTGCATCACCTTTCTATGGAAAACAAAATGAGGATCCTCATGCTCATCTTAAGAGATTCCTTTCACTTTGCAATACCATTAAGCATAATGGGGTTCCACCGGATGTCATTAGATTGTTGTTAGTGTCATTTTCACTAGATGGGAGTGCTAAGCATTGGTTAGACACCCAACCACCCGATAGTATCACCACATGGGATGATTTTACCACTAAGTTTTTGAACAAATTCTTTCCTCCACAAAAGACTATGGCTTTGAGAAATTTGATTATGGGCTTTACACAAAAACCTAGTCAATCCTTTGGTGATGCTTGGGAAGAGTATAGTGAGTTGTTGAGGCGATGCCCTAATCATGGAATGGATGATCTAAGCCAAATCAATACTTTCTATAATGGCCTTAAACCTCACCACCAAGATTCACTAAATGCTTCCGCGGGAGGGAGTATTCATTTCAAGACATACCAAGAGGCTTTGACCATTATTGAGACTAAGGCAATGGTTCAAACAAACGATCCATTTGAAGAAAGAGTTCATGTTATCCAAAACACTTCTCAAACACCTTGTGATAACCAATTCCTTAAATATCACCAAGAGATCCTTCAACAAGTCAAACAAGGACAACAAGAAATGACTCAAGAGTTAGTTCAAGCCTTGAAGAGCTTGACATTGAACAATTCCTCAAACAATGTGAATGCTATCACCATTTCTTGTGTTACTTGTGGAGGCCCTCACTCTTATGAACAATGTGACAAGGTGCAAGGGTATCAAGGGGAATGTTATGCTTATCAAGAGGAACACCGTGAACACTTCAAGCCTAACATCAATCCAAATAACCTTTCTTACAAATCCCAAAATTACCTTACTCCACCCGGCTTTCCACCCCAACCACCCACCCAAATTCCACAAAATCCTCCTCAAATTTTAGCAAGGAATCAAGGGCAAAGACAACCATACCAAGGAAATAATTACAAGGCACCCAATCAATTTCAACCTCAAGCAAGTACCTTTTATCCACCAAATCAAGGATTTACCTCCCAACCTTTACCTTTCCAACCTCAAGGTTTTCAAGGTTATGTGCCACAAGAGTTAAACACAATGGATCTTTTGCAAAAGATGAATCAAGAGACTGAAAAGAAACTCCAAGCTATGGACAAGAAAATGAATGACCAATTCAATAAGCTTTTCATGGCATTAAATCAAAGACCACAAGGAGCTTTACCTTCCAACACACAAACAAATCCTAGGGCCAATGTCAATGCTATTACAACAAGGAGTGGTACAACAACAAAGGATCCTTCACCTCCTAAACCTACTATTGTTCAACCCACTTGTGCTCCTACTTGTGTTAAGCCTTCTACTTCTACTCCACCTCCTCAAAGTGCTCCTATTCACTCAAACACACCTTCTCAACCACCTCATACTTCTCCTTCACCTTCTACACTTCCCAATGAAGAGGCTCACCAAGACAAATCTTCCACTACAACACCTATTCCACCTACACCCAAACCTACTCTTCCATACCCTTCAAGGTTGAAAAAGGACAAGTTAAAGAACAAAGATGACATACAAGTCTCCAATTTCTTAAGGATGTTCAAGCAACTCAATATCAACATATCCTTTGCGGAAGCTCTTGCTTATATGCCAAAGTTTGCTAAGATGTTCAAGGATTTGCTCTCAAACAAAGAAAAATTGGTTGACTTGCCCAACACATCACTTAATGAAAATTGTTCCGCGGTGTTACTTAAAACCTTACCAACCAAACTTGGAGATCCGGGGCGCTTCTTGATACCTTGTAATTTTCCCGGTGTTGAAAATTACATGGCTTTGGCGGATTTAGGGGCAAGCATAAATCTCATGCCTTTATCGGTTTGGAAACAACTCTCTCTTCCCGAGCTCACCCCCACTAGGATGACTCTTGAACTAGCCAACCGAACCATAGCTCACCCCGTAGGTATAGCGGAAGATGTGTTTGTAGGTGTGGATAAGTTTACCTTTCCGGCCGACTTTGTAGTGGTCGATTATGACATGGATCCTAGAGTGCATTTGATTGTTGGTAGACCGTTTTTGAGAACGGGTCGTACCTTGATAGATGTGGCGGAAGGAGAATTAATTATGAGAGTAGAGGATGAGAAAGTGGTGTTTAAGTTAGGGAAAGTTTGTGATAGAAAAGAGGTTAAGGAGTCTAGACCTTGTGAGACGATTAACATTGTGGATGTGTTAGATGAAGTGTGTAATGAACACTTTCATGATGCTTGTAAGAATGCTAGTGATGAGATTCCACATATTGAAACCGTAGCCTCAATTGCTCCCTCTTTAACACCTTTTGGAGAGAGTGATTTCCTCTTGGAGGAATTTGAGTCCAACTTTCTTGGTGATGATGATTCTCCCATTAATTGGGAAGAAGATATTCTTACAATCCAAAAGTTGCTCAATGAGGACCCTATTCCTTCCTCTATTCCACAAGAGATTACCATTGAGGAACCTTCCATAGTGAAACCTTCCATAGAGAGTCCACCTCCCATTGAACTTAAGGAACTTCCATCCCACTTAGAATATGCTTTCTTAGAAGGAAAAGACCAATTACCGGTGATTATTGCTAAGGAATTGAAAGAGGATGAGAAGGAGCAACTTATTGAAGTCCTTAAGAAACATAAGAAAGCTTTAGCATGGAAAATATCCGACATAAGGGGAATTGATCCACATTTTTGTACTCACAAAATCCTTATGGAGGATGATTATAAACCCGCCATTCAAAACCAAAGGAGAGTTAACCCAAAAATTCATGAGGTTATTAAGAAAGAAGTGATTAAACTCTTAGATGCGGGTATGATTTACCCCATTTCCGACTCTCCATGGGTTAGCCCGGTTCATTGTGTTCCAAAGAAGGGTGGAATCACCGTGGTGCCTAATGAGAACCATGAGCTTATTCCCACGAGACTTGTAACCGGTTGGAGAGTTTGCATTGATTATAGAAAACTTAATGAGGCAACTAGGAAAGACCATTTCCCGCTTCCCTTTATGGATCAAATGCTTGAACGCTTAGCGGGAAATGAGTACTATTGTTTTCTTGATGGCTTTTCGGGTTATTTCCAAATCCCAATTGACCCTAAGGATCAAGAAAAGACCACATTCACTTGTCCATACGGTACATTTGCTTACAAGAGGATGCCTTTTGGCCTATGTAATGCACCGGGGACGTTTCAAAGGTGCATGATGGCAATTTTCCATGATATGATAGAGCAAACCATGGAGGTTTTTATGGATGACTTTTCCGTATTTGGGAACTCCTTTAGCTCGTGTCTCACCAATCTTGAGAGAATGCTTAAGCGTTGTGAGGAAACACGTTTGGTGCTTAATTGGGAGAAATGTCACTTTATGGTGAAAGAGGGGATTGTTTTAGGACACAAGATATCCAATAAGGGATTAGAAGTTGATCGAGCCAAAATTGATGTGATTGCTAAGCTTCCCCCACCCACCTCGGTTAAAGGTGTGAGGAGTTTCTTAGGTCATGCGGGTTTTTATAGGCGCTTTATACAAGATTTTTCTAAGTTAGCTAGACCGATGACTCATCTCTTGGAGAAAGAGGCTCCTTTCATTTTTGACCAAGCTTGTTTAGAATCTTTTGAGACACTTAAGGAAAAATTGACAAAGGCTCCCGTTTTGGTTTCTCCAAATTGGGAATTACCTTTTGAGCTTATGTGTGACGCTAGTGATTATGCGGTGGGGGCCGTCTTAGGACAAAGAGTTAATAAGCATTTCCAACCTATACACTATGCGAGTAAAACCATGACCGGTGCACAACTTCATTACACTACCACGGAAAAAGAGTTGCTTGCTATAGTATATGCTTTTGAGAAGTTTAGACCATACCTTGTGCTTTCCAAGACCATAGTGTATACGGATCATTCCGCTCTCAAGTATCTTATGACAAAACAAGATGCTAAGCCTAGGCTTTTGAGATGGGTTTTGTTGCTTCAAGAGTTTAAGATAGAGATTCGTGATAAAAAAGGGGCCGAGAATTTAGCGGCGGATCATTTGAGTAGACTTGAGCATCCTTTTCAAGGAGATTTCCCACATCAAGAAATCAATGAATCTTTTCCATTAGAGGAGCTCATGTCTATCTCTTCCCAAGAGGATGCCACACCTTGGTTTGCGGATATTGCAAACTATCTTGTGGGCAATGTGCTTATTGAGGGTCTTACTTACCAACAAAAGAAAAAGTTTCTTAAGGAAGTTAAGTATTACTTTTGGGATGATCCATATCTTTTTAGGCAATGTGCGGACCAAATCATTAGACGGTGTGTAGATGGGCCCGAGGCATTTAAAATTTTAGAGGCATGTCATAAAGGACCTACGGGTGGACATTTTGGGCCTAACTACACCGCCAAGAAAGTCTTTGACTCGGGTTACTATTGGCCTTCCATTTACAAGGATGCCCAAGAGATGGTGAAATTTTGTGATGTTTGTCAAAGACAAGGAAAAATTACACAACGTGATGAGATGCCACAAAATTTTATCCAAGAGTGTGAGATATTTGATGTATGGGGAATAGATTTCATGGGACCTTTTCCATCCTCTAAGGGAAACAAGTATATACTTGTGGCGGTGGATTATGTGTCCAAGTGGGTGGAGGCTAAAGCCTTACCTACTAATGATGCTAGAGTGGTTGTAAAGTTTTTGAAACAATTGTTTGCTAGATTTGGTGTACCTCGGGCCATCATAAGTGATCGCGGTACTCACTTTTGTAATGATCAATTCACGAGAGTTATGAAGAAATATGGAGTGAATCATAGACTTTCTACCGCGTATCACCCTCAAACAAATGGTCAAACCGAGGTCACAAATCGTGGTTTAAAGAGAATTTTAGAGAGAACGGTGGGAGAGCATAGAGCTTCTTGGTCGGATAAGCTTGATGATGCTTTGTGGGCGTTTAGGACGGCTTTTAAGACACCAATTGGTTGTACTCCTTATAGGCTTGTCTATGGAAAAGCGTGCCACCTCCCATTTGAGTTAGAACATAAGGCATCTTGGGCTCTCAAGTGGGCTAACTTTGATTTAAACCAAGCCGGTTCACATAGGAAAGATCAACTCAATGAGATGGATGAGTTGAGAGCCAATGCCTATGAGAATTCTTTGCTATATAAGGAAAAGACTAAGAAATTGCATGATGCTAAGATTAAGAATCGTGAGTTCAAAGTTGGAGAGCCGGTTCTCCTCTTTAACTCAAGATTGAAGCTTTTTGCGGGCAAGCTTAAGTCGAGATGGTCCGGTCCATTCACTATTGCTCAAGTGTTTCCATATGGAACTCTTGAGTTGTCCCAACCCAATGGTCCAAATTTTAAAGTGAATGGTCACCGTGTTAAGCATTACTTTGGGGAGGACATTTCTGTTGAAATGGTCCAAGAGGTCCCCATTTTCCCCATGAATTAATTCATTGAGGGATGAGTCGAGCTAGAGACTCATTAACTCAAGCATCGTATAACTAGGTTAGAGTGTTGTAGGTTAGAAATAAAGGCATAGATTTGGAGATAAGTGTAGGGGAGACCTTCTTTTGTCTTCATGCTTGTTTGTAGGGTTGCTCACTCATCTCATGCTTTGGAGCTTATGGAGGAGGCCCTTGTATCCGGTTCACTTCGTTACTTTAGTGATTTTTCATTGACACCTTGTGCTTAAACTTGATTTCACTAATAGTAGTCCTTTCCTTAACTTGGGTTAAGCAAAGTCTATTCATTGTCATAAGTGTAGGGGAAGTTTTTATACTTCCATGCTCTTAAACATTGAGGACAATGTTTAGCTTAAGTGTAGGGGGGTCTTCTATCGAAGTGACCTTACCTAGAACTTGTCATTGTCTTTCATGATAATTGGGAAAATTGAATTTTAAACATTTTTCAAATTTTTGATCTACTTTGGCCACCAAAAATATGCATTCATAATTTTTGCATCAATCATTTTTCATTTGCATATCACATTTGCATTGTATATATTTCTTCTTTTATGTTTCATCAAAAATATATAAAAAGGAAAAATATAATAAAACATGGTTTTAACAAGTTTAGATTTCTTTGACATATTAGGCCCGCCATGGATATTTTGACTCAACCCGAGTTTGCTTATTTTAGCACTCTCTAGCTAGTATCCTTAACCATGTAGTCCTTCATTGGTCTATTAGGCTAAGCTTCCACCAATTTCATTCTTTGAAATTTTAAATTTGTGGAGAATGGGAAATGATAGAGTTGAAGCAAGTGTAAAAGGGCTAGATAGACTTCATGGCAATTACTTGTGGCTAAACCCTTCTCTTCTTGACCTCTATTTTCTTCGCTTGTATATAATTGTTAATAAATAATCAAGTACGGTTTTAATTGGTTTGTAATCTCTTATGCATTTTTGGCTAATCATTTATGGTTGATATGAGTACGTCTTAAGATTCTAAGTTAGCACGTTTTATGTGTACTAGACTTGTGTCATGCTCCATATTTAGCGGGTGTTTTTCCTTTTCTTCTTTGCAAATTTCTTAGTGAGGAATAAAGAAAAATAAGAGCGGCTTATGAAAAAAAATGAGTGGCTAGAAAAAAAAAGAAAAAGAAAAAAAATAATAATACAAGACTCCCAAGAGGGGCAGTGTGGTGTTAATTATAGTGACTATTGAGTTCCAATATTACCTTGACGGGTTGCGGGGATTCAATAGATTGCTCCAATCCAATATTACCTTGACGGGTTGCGGGGTTGAAGATCCAAAATCTCAAAAAGATGCGGATGTAAATTATTGCGTGAGTTTTATTTTTCTTTCCTTAGCGAGTGTGTAGTTACTTATGAAAGCATGACATGAGGATTTTAGACATAAGGCGAATGACTTATTATTCTTAATACGGACTTGTATTAATTGTGAGCGGTTTTTCAAGTAATGGATGAGAAGATTACATAGGATTAAAACCGTGCTTCCTTATTTTTGGATTTTACACTTCTTATATTTCACACTTGAATAATGACAAATTTGCCCACAAGCAATTTGCTCAAATAATAACCGGTTCCACATTTAATTGTCATGAATAAGTTGATGCACTTTTTACTTGTGAATGCAATGATCCCATTTACTAGCTTGGTTTGGGGAAAGTGAAACTTGAGGGTGATAAGTGTTCATGGTATCCAAGCCCTAATCCAAGTCATTGAGTTCTTTATGAGTTATTTCCATCAAAACCATTTCAAGAAAAATCAAAAAGATATAGATAGAATTGTATTTTGATTCATTGCATTATTAAAAGTCAAAATCATGCATCATTTAGTTTAGAGTAGTGTAGATGCATCTCATATGGCCAAGGTGGATTAATTATGAGGGAAATGTTAATTTTTAAGCCTTGAAATATAATATTGCATGAGGACATGGCAATGCTCAAGTGTAGGGGAATTTGATATGAGCTTAAACTCATATCCTTTTATCAACAAATAACCCTAAAACATGAAGCAAAATACCCTTTTATATTGTAAAAAGCAGTGTTATGTGGTATGTTTGTGTTTGTGTGATCTTATGTAGGTAAAAGGATACAATTTCAAGCAAACAAGGAAAAACCAAGCTCAAATGGATGAAAAAGACAAAAGAGGATCAAAAGTGACAAGACTTTGAAGTCAAAGGACCTATCTTGACAATTTGTGAAAGTTGAAGGACTTAAAGTGCAAATTATGGAAAGTCAAGATTAAAGTCAAATTTGGTCAACTACAAAGTCAACTCAAGTCAAAGGGCCATTTTATTGAAGAATCAAAGTTGAAGGGTCAAAAATGTCAAAGGAATGAAGATATTAGCTTTAAATAGCAATCTGCCAAGTCAAGGGACCTAATCTGCCAACTTTGGAAAGTTTTGTAATGTTTAATCCAAGTGAAAGGCTATAGACCAATCAGAAGCAAGAAAGGAGTTCACACGGATCAAATAATTAAATCCCACTTACAGCCACCACATTTATTGCTAAATCATAACAGTGCAATCCGCAACACACTTTTTCAACCAATAAGAAGCTGACACGTGTCCTTCTCTTTCAACAAAATATTTACCAGGAACGGGATTTTGATAGAAGGCGTTTCAAGAGAAGATCAAAACATCAAAGTTGCTTAATTTTGGAAGACGAATCCAATGGTGCAATCCATTTAACATATCATCCATTGAATCAAAAACCCCCAATTCAAGTTCATCACCTTCAAAGAAGATTTGCAGAATTCCTCCACGTGTCAAGTGATGATTGGCTCAAACACGTCACAACTCCAACAGAATCTCCCTTTCTTGCCTATAAATACTTAGCTTGTACCTCATTTTTCTTTGTAGCTTAATTTTGTAAACACCTAGTTCTCTAAATTTCTCTTTTCCCTTTTTCCCTCCTTTACACCTAACTACTCAAGAGTCTGACAAACTCTTGAGTTAGTTAGTTAGTTAGAACCTTGTAACTACCTTTTGTAACTGATTTCATCAATAAAATTTCAAATTCAAGTTTTCCCGCCAAATTCTGTTCTTCAATTCCTGCTACTTTACTGCTGTTGTGTGATTCCATTGTTGCTGTTAGAAGTTTGTTATGATCATACATTGATCATAACTGACTTTGTTGAAGACTTGTTGCTGTTTGATCAGAAATCTAGCATTTCCATTGTTCTTGAAGGTTTCATGGCAGAATGATGATTTGTAGCTGAATTGATTGTTGATTTGAGTTGATAGCTAGTGATAGGTGGTGGTATCACTAGGGCAAGAGAGCTCAGCGCTCCTCTTCTTCCCAAAGGACCTCTACAATAGGTTCTAAGGTTTCTGTTTTAAGTTCCTCTAAATCAGTACTTGCATGCTCAATTTCTTAGTGTAAACTTGATGGCTACATGTTATACTTGATTAGTTGCTGATTGATTGTGTTTGAGTGTTTGTAGTTCAGCTATTTCATACTTTTGCACTTGTGTTCAGTCTTATAGTTTTAAGCTGATTTTCAGTACTTTTTAGTCCATTAGCTACTTGCAGTTCTAGACTTGGTTTTTACTTGTTCTTAGCTTGAAAACATTTCATTTTGTTCATCTAAACAAGTTTGCTATAGCTTTTGTAACAGTCTTAATCAGAACTTAATAAGCCTTTGATAAACTTTGTTAAAATTAGATAAAGGTGTGTTTGGGACTAGTTGTAAATCAGATTTCAAGTGTTAGAAATTGTTGTTTAGAAGTTCATTTTTACTGATTAGGAGTTAACAAGTAGTCCTAAGTCTTTTACTAGTCAATATAATAGTCAAAAAGGCAATTGGTTAACAAAAAGTTTGGGTTATACTTGTTTTCAGCTTTGGTTCAGAAACTTGCCAAATTCATTTGCTTAGTTCTCCTTCAATTCTTAATGAAATTTGTTCAAATTTGTTTCCAGACTTAGTTCATATCATAAACTTTTAGACTTTAAAAGGAAAATCTACAGTATCAAGAAATAAGCTAGAAAACAGCTTTTTAGCTCAAGCTTGAGCAAATGTCATTCTCTGATGTGAATAGCTTACTGTTTTGCTAGATTTCATAATCCACTTCATAAAAGTTGTAGTTTTCTTTCACATTTCCATTTAGAAAGTATTGAATATTAGTTTTTGAGATTTTGAGCTTTTTCCAAAATTTGGTCAACGTTTGGTCAACATAAGCTCATTTGAGCTTATTTTCAGATATCTAGCTTATTACTGGATGAAATTTGTTCTAATTTGATTTCCCCTTCCTTAAATCGAGTGCTTAATCAGTTTTGATAATAAAATCAAGTTGTGGATGTTTGGATTATGCTATAGCTTATTTTGAGCTTATTAATAAGCACTCTTTTGCTTATTTTGGACTTTTAGCTGAAATCCTTGAATACACGTTTCTTGATTTGGATTTGAAGTTGTTTGCAAGTTGTTTCAGCTTATTTGGTTGAGAAATAAGCTCAAACGAGCTTAATCTTTCTTTGAGCCCGTTTTTACTTGAAAAGTTTGATTATTTGCACTTTAGTCCCTAGAATTCTATTCAGTTTATAAACCTAGCTAATCTTCCTTATTTAGTGGTAATTGCATAATTCAGTCCTTGCTTTTATTAGTTTGTTAAATTTCAGTTTTAAAGTTTGTTAGTTTGTTTAAATTTGGTTAGTTTGTTAAAGATTTTACAAGTTTAGTCCTTTTAGTTAACTGTTTTACATTTTTAGTCCTTATAACTTTTAGAATTTACATTTCAAGCATTTTCATTTCATAGAAATTACATTTTCAGTCCTTATAGTTTTATATTTTGCATTTTAATATTTTACTTGAATAAAATTTGGAATTTGCAACTTGTTTTACGTATAAGTAGGTCTATATTTTTCATTTTTAGATAGCTTTGTTTGAATTAGCAATAGATTACCAAGCAAGCTTGAACAACCAAAAACAATTATAAATTTGATATTGATAGGACTTTCTATTAGTTAAGAACTGAGAAAACGAACTTGCATTATACACATTTCACTCACCAAAGTACAACTTCACTCGTTGGCCATTCACCTTAAAATTAGGTCCATTAGGTTGAGCGAGCTCGAGAGTACCATATGGAAAAATTTGGGCGATGGTGAATGGGCCGGACCAACGAGATTTGAGCTTGCCCGAAAAGATTTTCAACCGAGAGTTAAAAAGTAAGACTTTGTCTCCAACATGGAACTCTCGGTTTTTGATCTTGGAGTCGTGAATGAGCTTAGTTCGTTCCTTATAGATCAAAGAATTTTCATAAGCCTCATTACGGAGTTCATTCAGCTCATTGAGTTGGATCTTGCGTAGGTCACCGGCTTTGTTTATATCAAAATTAGCCCACTTCAAGGCCCAATAAGCCTTGTGCTCCAACTCAATGGGGAGGTGGCACGCTTTCCCGTACACAAGACGATAAGGTGTACAGCCGATCGGGGTCTTGTATGCAGTACGAAAAGCCCACAAAGCATCATCGAGTTTATCAACCCATGCGGCACGATGCTCTCCCACGGTTCTTTCCAAAATTCGCTTTAGTCCTCGGTTGGATATTTCAGCCTGGCCATTAGTTTGTGGGTGGTAGGCTGTGGAAAGACGATGATTTACACCGTACTTAGCCATGACTCTAGCAAATTGGTCATTGCAGAAATGAGTCCCACGATCACTAATAATGGCGCGAGGCACACCGAATCTAGCGAAAAGAGCTTTCAAAAAGTTACAAACCACCCTTGCGTCATTAGTAGGTAAAGCTTTGGCTTCAACCCACTTTGAAACGTAGTCAACGGCGACAAGGATGTATTTGTTTCCTTTAGAGGAAGGGAATGGCCCCATAAAGTCGATACCCCAAACATCAAAAATTTCACACTCTTGAATGAAATTCTGAGGCATCTCGTCTTTATGTGTGATTTTGCCTTGCTTTTGGCAAACATCACATTTTTTAACCATATCGTGAGCGTCACGATAAATGGAGGGCCAATAAAATCCGGAACCAAACACTTTTTTGGCGGTGTAGTTGGGACCAAAGTGACCACCGGTGGGTCCTTTGTGGCAAGCATCAAGGATTTCAGACGCTGCCGGTCCGTCAACACATCGGCGGATAATCAGGTCGGCACATTGTTTGAATAGGTAAGGGTCGTCCCAAAAGTAAGTCTTAATGTCGGTAAAAAACTTCTTCTTTTGTTGGGACGTCAACCCTTCCTTGAGAATTCCACCCGCCAAGTAGTTTGCAAAGTCCGCAAACCACGGGGTTTCATTCGGCTTCGAGTTTATAGACATTAAGGTCTCCAAGGGAAAAGAAACATTGATTTCTTTGTTCGGATGATCCCCTTGGTAAGGATCCTCAAGTCTGCTAAGATGATCCGCGGCTAGGTTTTCTGCTCCTTTTTTATCGCGAATTTCGATTTTAAATTCCTGGAGCAGCAAAACCCAGCGAAGAAGTCTTGGTTTGGAATCTTGCTTTGTCAACAAGTACTTCAACGCGGAATGATCGGTATACACGATGGTGGTGGAAAGGACAAGATAGGGGCGGAATTTTTCAAAAGCATAGACAACAGCTAAAAGCTCTTTTTCGGTTGTCGTATAATGCAATTGTGCCCCTGTCATTGTCTTGCTAGCGTAATGGATCGGTTGGAAGTGTTTGTTCACTCTTTGTCCAAGAACAGCTCCAATAGCAAAATCACTAGCATCGCACATCAACTCGAAGGGAAGCTCCCAATTAGGGGTAACCAAGACGGGTGCCTTAGTTAGCTTATCCTTAAGTGAGTTGAAGGCTTCAAGACACTCTTTGGAGAAGATAAAAGGAGTATCTTTTTCCAAGAGGTGGGTCATCGGGCGAGCGATTTGAGAAAAATCTTTGATGAATCGACGGTAGAAGCCCGCATGACCCAGGAAACTTCTCACACCCTTCACGGTTGAAGGTGGAGGCAACTTTGCGATAACATCGACTTTAGCACGGTCTACTTCAAGACCGGCTTGCGAGATCTTATGTCCAAGCACGATGCCTTCTTTTACCATAAAATGGCATTTTTCCCAATTCAGAACTAGGCGAGTGTCTTCGCACCGCTTGAGCATACGTTTCAAATTGGCAAGGCAAGAAGAGAATGAATCCCCGAAGACCGAGAAATCATCCATGAAGACTTCCATGGTTTGTTCAACCATGTCATGGAAGATAGCTAACATACACCTTTGGAAAGTCCCGGGCGCATTACATAAGCCAAAAGGCATTCTTTTGTAAGCAAAAGTGCCATAGGGACAAGTGAATGTAGTCTTCTCTTGATCTTGGGGATCGATGGGTATTTGAAAATAACCCGAGAAACCATCAAGAAAGCAGTAATATTCATTACCCGCTAATCGTTCAAGCATTTGGTCCATAAAAGGTAGAGGGAAATGATCCTTTCTCGTGGCATCATTGAGTTTGCGGTAGTCTATACAAACTCTCCACCCAGTAACGAGACGAGTGGGAATCAACTCATTGTGTTCATTGGGAACAACGGTTATTCCGCCCTTCTTGGGCACACAATGGATTGGACTAACCCATGGTGAATCCGAAATAGGGTAAATCATACCCGCATCAAGAAGTTTGAGAACCTCTGTTTTGATGACTTCATGGATTTTTGGATTCACCCTTCGTTGGCTTTGAATTGTGGGCTTAAAGTCGTCCTCCATGAGAATTTTGTGTGTGCAGAAGTGAGGATCAATTCCACGAATATCCGAAATCTTCCAAGCGATAGCCTTCTTATGATCTTTCAACACGGCGACAAGTCGGGCTTTCTCTTCATCTTTCAAATCCTTAGCAATGATGACTGGCGACTTCTTTTCTTCTTCGAGGAATACATACTCAAGATGGGGCGGCAACTCCTTAAGTTCCAAATCCGGAGGATTTTCGACGGAAGGCGTATTCGAAGTCGGAGTCTCGATAGCAATAACAGTGGGAGATGGAGGGGAAGGATTGTCTTCTCTGAGGAGGTTTACAATGAAACTGAGATCGTCATCCCAATTGGCAGTAGAATCGTCATTGTCTTGCTTCACATCTTCCAAGGTGGCTTCCAAATCTTTCCAAAGGAAATCACTTTCTCCAAATAGAGATAGTGATGAGTCGATAGAGGAAACGGTCTCAACATTGGGAAGAGAGGTAGGAATATTTTTACAAGCATCCTTGAAGTGTTCTTCACAGGCCTCATCAAGAACGTCAATACAATTAACACTCTCGTAAGAATAAGGCTGTTTAGAAAGCTTTCCCATGTTAAAGACTACTTTATCGTCACCCACTCTCATGATAAGCTCACCGGCTTCAACATCAATAAGAGTGCGACCGGTCCTCAAGAATGGACGACCAACAATGAGTGGCACACGGGGGTCCATCTCGTAGTCGACGACAACAAAATCGGCAGGAAAGGTGAATTTGTCGACTCCTACAATGACGTCTTCGGCTATCCCCACAGGATAAGCAACCGTACGGTTAGCTAATTCCAAAGTCATTTTGGTGGGGACTAGCTCTAGGAGAGATAATTGCTTCCAAACACTTAGAGGCATGAGATTAATACTGGCACCTAGATCGGCTAGGGCCATGCAATTCTCTACTCCCGGGAAATTGCAAGGGATAAGAAAACGACCCGGATCACCAAGCTTGGTTGGCAATTTCCTTAAGAGCACTGCAGAGCAGTTCTCATTAAGTTAGGTGTTGGCAATATCGAGGAGCTTTTCCTTGTCGCTCAGAAGATCTTTAAACATTTTGGCATATTTGGGCATGTGAGCGAGAGCCTCAGCGAAGGAGATATTGAAATTCAGTTGTTTGAACATTTTAAGGAAGTTCGAAACCTGAATATCATCCTTGCTCTTTTGCTTCTCTTTCCTCAACCTAGATGGATAAGGTATATTGGAAGAAGAGTAAGGCTTTGGGAGAATAGGATCACTCACAGCCACGGGTGGAGGAGGGGTAGAAGAAAGAGGTGGAGAATTTGGGGAAGGAGAAGGAGGAGGAATAGGAGCAGGTGACTCGTTCTCCTTAGTCACAACCACCGGTGGAGGTATAGGAAGCTCGGGTTCCTTGGTACCTTTGCCACTTCGAGTGGTGATTGCTTTCATCTCCCCTCTTGGATTTGCAACGGTGTTACTCGGAAGAGTACCCGAAGAAGAGGGTTGACTATTTTGGAAGAAACTAGCCATCATGTTCCTCAGATCATTAGTTTGGCTATCCAACGTGTTTCTCATGTCTGCTCTCAAATTGTTTCCTTGCTTGACCAAGTTTGCTTTCAGGTTGAGCACCTCTCTCTGAAGATTTCCCACTATCGCATCGTTAGTCCTCATATAAGTTTCCACTTCTTGGTGAAGAGCGGTGGGTTGGTTGGGAGGAGCATTGTATGCAGGTGGTTGGTAAGCAGGTTGTTGGTAGACTTGGTTGTTTCGTTGAGGTGGTTGTTGCTGCTTGTGAGGTGGGATGTATGGTTGTCGAGGTTGTTGGTGTTGTTGAGGAGGGCGATTAAGGTTATGTTGTTGGTTTGGGTTGGCAGGAGGGAAACCAGGTGGTGAAAGATAGTTGGTGCTGCGGTAGCTAAGCAAGTTACGGTCACCTTGGGGTCTAGCTTGATAAGCAGGTTGAGGATAGGTGCCATATGCCGCATTCACATTCTCAGCAGGGTAATCTTGGGTGGCGGTACAAGTTGTGTAAGAGTGAGGACCACCACATATTTCACAAGGTTGGCTGACAGCGTTCACTTGAGCGTTTTTGGCGTTGTTGCTGTTGTTGTTGCTGACGGTGTGGGTGATAAGCGATTCAAGAAGAGTAGTGATTTTGTCTAATCGCTTGTCGCTGTCATTAGTGCTAGCACTAGCGACATTGGTCCGAACACTCTTGGTTTGCACACGAGATTTATTCTCAATGATATCCCAAGCAACATTGGAAGTCTTAGCCAATAGATTACCCCCCGAGGCACTGTTCAGTGAATCTTGATCACTCATGCTTAAACCATTGTAAAAAGTATTAATTTGATGTACTTTGGTAAAACCATGTTGTGGGCATTTTCTTAAAAGATCTTTGAAACGATCCCAAGATTCACTGAATGACTCATCGTACTTTTGTTCAAAATTTATGATCTCATTCCGCAAAGCGGTAGTACGAGAGGGTGGAAAAAAGTAATTTATAAACTTTGTTTCCAAATCCGTCCACGAGAGAATACTCTGTGGCGGTTCCTTAGCAAGCCAATGCCGGGCTTGTCCCTCTAAAGAAAAGGGAAAAAGTTGTAACCTTATAACCTCTTGTGGAACACCATTGAATTTGACCGTGTTAGTGAGTTGCAAGAATCTCTTAATATGGTCATGTGGGTCATCAATGGTACGTCCCAAGAATGGTTGAGCGGAGACCATCTGGATAAAGCCTGACTTGAGCTCGAAATTGTTGGCGGCAATTGGAGGGATGACAATTGGGTCCGTGTTGCCATCTACATGAGCTTGCAGCAGTTCAATCATCGGGCGATTATCCGGAAGGGGCTCATTGTTGTTGTTATTGTTCATGTTGTTGAAAGGCGGGTTGTTGTTGTTATTATTGTTTGGAGGTGGTACAGCGGCCATGTCTAAGTGATCGAGAGGCTCGGGCTCTTGATAGGACTTGGATCGAGTGCGCATACACCTACAAAAGAACTAACAAGGCAAAAACAATACAAAAATATTTTTGGTTTTTTATGGTTTTTACTTTTTAGGATTTTTGAAAATTTTATATTTTTTAGTGTTTTTGAAATTGTTTGTGAAAAAGTAACGTTCACGGGGAACGGATCCCAAAATCCAAGTTCTCACAAAAAACTTTTGATCTTAACGAGAAGAGCCGGCAGCGGCGCCATTTGATACAAGCTTTTTAGTGTGGTGAAAAAGTTCGTTTTCTCGGAATCCTCTCGAATTGATCTCAGTTTTAAGTGGAATGATTTGTTCTTGGTGACAAAAAGGAGTTTGGTTTTCTATTCTATTAAAAAGGGAAATGAATAAAGTGATAATGATATAATCTTGAAATAAGCAACAAATAAAAAGCAAACTTGAATTAATACTGGAAAATGCCCTATGCGGAAAAAGGCTTATACGGAAAACAAGTCTCTATGCGGAAAGCTTTCCTATTCGGAAAATGTTGCCTGTTCGGAAAACATACCCTATGCGGAAAAACATGCTATGCGGAAAAACACACTTATGCGGAAAAATAGTGCTTATTCGGAAAGTTCCTCCATTCGGAAAGCAATGTCCTATTCGGAATAAATTCTTACGCGGAATAAAAGTCCTATGCGGAAAAGGAATGCTATGCGGAAAGTTCGGCTTATGCGGAAAAAATGGTGCTATTCGGAAAACACCGCTATGCGGAAAATCAACACTGTTCGGAATATTTAAAATATTCCGAGTAAGGGAAAAGTGAAAAGCCCTATTCGGAATATCCAAAATTCCGAATAAGGGAAATGGAAATTCGCCTATTCGGAATATCGGTTCAGTTCGGAAAGATCTGGGAATCAAGAACAGTCACAGTAACAGCAAAACAGGGACTCGAATTTTATCACAATCAAACTCAATAATCAAAAAGGTTTAACCAAATCAAACATAAATCATTTAAATACCATAAGTAACAAATCCCACCAATAAAAACACTAAATCAACAACTTTTTAAGATCAAACTAGAATCAAATAAAAACTTAAGAACTTGCAATAGATGATGATGAAGAACAAGATGAATGAAAAGATGGAATTGATAGATTAAAGTAAAAATAACAAGAGTAATGATTAAGAGTTACAAGATTAAAAGAAAAAGATGAAAATCACCAAACACCCTAATGGTGTTTGTGATGGAACGAACAAAGAACTGGGAAAAAAGAAAAATGAAGCTAACTCCCTAAAATGTGAAGGAAAAGTCTATTTATAGTCCTAGTGATTGGTTGGTGAGTGGGCTTTCTCCCTTTCTTCTTGTCTTCTCGTCTTTTCAGAAAAGTTAACGTTTTCGATTCTGATTCGGGATTTGTCGTCGATTAAATTCAACTCGTCTTTTAATTTCTTCGTTAAATAGACTTGAGTTTCTTCGACATATGTAAACCTTCCATCTTTGGTCCTTTTCTTCGATAAATCTTCAAATAGGCCCATTGACTTCAAATCTTTTGCATCTCTTGGACAATAGACTTCGTCTTTAGTCTTTTTCCTTGATAAAACCCGTGCAATCCCATGTTTTCTTTAATATTCATCCGGTTAGCTCTGAAAACATGATAAACACAAAAACCACGCATAATTCCAAACAAATGATATTAAATACGTGTTTTGGTCTCGTTTTAGCCCGAATTAAGTGGTAAAAGGATGGGTGTTTACACACCTATCAGTTGGATAAAAAGCCTGGCAAATCATGACAGCGCAACTGCTTATTAGCCAAATCATATGTAAAAAGACAAAAAAAGCAGTAGAATAAGTTGGTGCTCAGTGTTACAAAATAAGGATGTTTATCTTATTCACGTTTTCAATAATTACTCCTTAATAATATGATCAGTAGAAATTTGTGTTGTCTTTCTAACCACGTGATCATCTAACCACCTTAAATAAGTCGACCCATTTACATCCCTACTAAAATCAATGGATATTGGTTGGTATTTATTCTACATCAGCGCCTTATCATTCCATGGGTAGCGTGACGTTATGTTTGACCATACCGATTATCTGACATTATGAGTTTCAATTTCGTTAAAGCCAGTTGCAACCTATATTACATAAAGCTTAATAATAACTACAACCTTTTTTCCCGTTATTTTGTTCTAAGTGAAGTTATGTACATACTAATAGATTATAGATAATTTATCAATAGCATGAGACATGGCGTTGCAGAATGATCAAATCTCAACTTTTAGCGGCTAAAACGAAGCATCTGCGTTTTAAGGCATGAAATAAAGCAACGTAAACTATGAAAGTATTTATAAATTATTATATTTATATCATATTTCAAATATATTTAGTTTAAAAAATGTCGTATATATATAATAAAGTTTAAAAACTATATTTGCTTATAATCTTTTTTATGTATATATAAAACAGAATATATTATCAAAATTTAAATGAATAATGTTTCCCTGATTCATGACTTATCGCGTTTTACCCCGTTCATTCACTTCTCATATCACGACAAACTTTAAACATATGCCTTGATGTATAACGTAGCATGAAAGACGAACCTTACGCATTTACAAGACTGTTTCGAGCATTTTGAAACATCTATTGTAGATTATAACATATAACTTATAGATAAACGGAGAAAGTATGCCTCCTTAATCAGTTTATTCCACATAATTCTTAAGTTACATAAGGTGTATATATGCCAATAATTAAAAGCTAAATATGATCTCATGGACGTCACCATATTGTACATATAAATTATAGCATATAACTTACAATATAAATAAGGATAAAGACCCTCTTAAGTTGAAGGTAATTTAATTGGTCAAGTTCTCCAATCACAACAAGGATAAATGCATGTGTACTCCTGCATTTCAATAAAAGAAATTTTTTTAAATATTTATCTAAATTCTGATTGACCAACATGATCAATCAAGTTATCTTCAACTTAAGAAGATTTTGATCCGTTTCTAATATCTTACATACATATGTGTGTCTTTTTTTCTAGAAACACAGTCATTTGTGTAAAAACAATGGCTTTTCTACCATCAAGTCAAAATACGATCAAGCTTACCAAAATTCTACTATGTACCATGCATGAAGCTCAAGTTAGATATCAAAAAATGTCAATCGTAATTTATAAAACTTTTATAAGTTGTTAAATATATTTAGTTAATTTTAATTTGGATTTAGTTAATTTTAATTTGGATTTAGTTAATTTTAATTTGACTTTGACATTTGTATATAAAATTATAAAAATACAATGTAGTCTGTATACATTTTCATTTGATTATCTCAATCTTTTGAAACCCGGTTTTCAAATCGATCCGGTTGAGTCATCGGATCTGAGTCAACTCAGTTTGACCCGGGTCAACCCAGTTTTCTAAAAAAAAAGAAAAAAAAATATTTTTAATAATTAACTAAAATTATACTTATATAAATACCATAAAAACTTCCGTATATTAAAGATATAATAATGTGTAAAAATAAAAATTTGTCCCAAATACGTAAAATTTACATATTTTTTGTAAAAAACAAAAAAAATCGAAACCCGGCTGGGTCTCGAGACCCGGGTCACCCTAAACCCGGCGGGTCAATCCGGGTTTCAAAATGATAAGCTCGGGTCGATATGACTTTTTTAGAATTGAGTCAACCGGTTGACCTGGTCAGGTCGACCCGGGTTTAAAAACATTGGATTATGTTGCTATACCATACTAAACCTGATGTCAAACACCGCATGACTTCATATATATAATAGAAAAATAGTAAATGAGAACAAATTACACTGTAGGTGCTAATCTTGAAACACGAAGCAAAGAAGCAGCATACGACAACATGATGAGTCTGCTTAACACAGTTTCCGAGTTGTGGAAATTTTATTAGTGTAAACTAATCCGAAGTTTATATCCTGCTAAATTTGTACCACCTGCCTATTAGTAATGCTAGAAATCTTCCCATTTGGCTCCTAAAACCAACCGTTCTAATTCAACTGTTGGTATGGCTGACTCTTATTTCTTATCTAAACGTAGTATGGTGTACCAGATTTTGGTACTTTAAAACTGTAATTATATGTCCATAGCATGATTGTACAAAACGTATTAACAACGCCAAGCTTTTGGCAAGAAAGTAATACGTTCTACAAAATATATACCGAACAGTACAGATGCTAAAACAGAAAATTATTCGTATTTGTCAGAAAATCTTTTCTTGGAATGAACCATTATAATGCATCGTGTAGGGTTTAAGCCCTACAATCCTGGTTATCTAGATGCGGAATACACGATCTCGAAGTCACAAACCCACAAACAGAATCGACAGAAAATAAGGCGACGCCCACAAGGTAAATCCCTAATCGTTTCCGATTAGTTTATTGAAAGAATGACGTAATTGGTTTGTTCCCCCTCACCTCCTTTTATAGAGATGAGGGGGAACCGACTATACAAGTCCTACGGGTCGGGTTGGGCTTAGACATTGCCAACCGACCTTTATTCATAGCTATTAGGAAACTAGGCTACTCGACTCTTGATTACCCTAGACACGACTTAGGCGAAAATATAAGACTAGATATAACAATTTCCACCTTAGGCTTATATTAGCCTATCCCAACACTCAGCAATTCCAGGCAGTGTTGTAACTTGCGTCCAGGTACCACCTTCGTCAAGGCATCCGCAGCATTGTGTTCAGTACCCACCTTCAGAACTTCAACCGTCTTTGCTTCCAAGACTTCTCTGATAAAGTGATAACGCACATTGATGTGCTTTGTCCTCTCATGAAAAACATGATTCCGCGATAAGTGAATCGCGCCCTGATTATCACAATTAACTGCAACAGTGTTGAGCTTCACGCCCAACTCTTCCAAGAGTCCTCTTAGCCAAATAGCTTCCTTCACAGCCTCCGTAAGGGCCATATACTCTGCCTCTGTAGTTGAAAGAGCCACCACGTGTTGTAGCGTTGCTTTCCAGCTTACAACACATCCCTGTACTAAAAATGCGTAACCAGTGAGAGACCTACCTTTATCCGGATCTTTAGCGTAGTCTGAATCAACAAAACCTGTTACGTCCACATGGTTGCCACGATTTGTCCCATACACTAAACCCACGTTTACAGTGCCCTGCAAATACTTCATAATCCACTTCACTGCTTCCCAATGGAGTTTACCCGGATTCGCCAAATATCTGCTAACTACACTTACTGCATACGCTATGTCTGGCCTCGTGCACACCATCAAGTACATTAAGCTCCCAACTGCATTTGAATATGGCACCCTACTCATTCTTTCAACATCACAATCCCTAACTGGGCAATCTTTCAACGACAACTTGAATTGCCCATCCAATGGTGTCTGAACCGACTCCCCATTGTCCATTCTAAACCTTTTTAAAACTTTAGAAACGTACCCGGATTGTGACACCCTCAGAATCTTGCGACTCCGATCCCTGAAGATCTCCATACCAAGAATCTTCTTTGCTTCCCCGAGCTCTTTCATGTCGAACTCCCTTTTAAGCAAAGACTTGGTAGCCGCGATCTCAGCCTTGCTTTTACAAGCAATCAACATATCATCTACATATAACAATAGATAGATATACTCCCCTGGTGCATAACTCCTGTAATATACGCAGCTGTCGTAACTGCTACGCTTAAACCCGTTGCTCAGCATATACTCATCGAACCTCTTGTACCATTGCCTAGGTGACTGCTTCAAACCATAAAGAGATTTCTTTAACAAACATACCTTGTTACCTTGTTCAAATCCCGGTGGCTGCCTCATGTAGATCACTTCTTCAAGATTTCCATGTAAAAACGTCGTCTTTACATCAAGCTGCTCCAGCTCATAATCTTTACACGCAGTTAATGCAAGTATAACCCGAATAGATGTGTGTCGAACTACCGGCGAAAATACTTCATTGTAATCAATACCTGCTCTTTGTGTGAATCCACGAGCCACCAGCCTTGCCTTGTACCTAGGCTTTTGAACACCTTCAATCCCTTCCTTTATTTTGTACAGCCATTTGCAGCTCACCAGCTTTTGCCCAGCTGGATTATCTACTAACACCCAGGTCTTGTTCTTCTTCAGAGAATCCATCTCTTCTTTCATAGCAGCTTTCTACTTAGAACTGTCTTCACAAGCAACTGCTTCCTGGTATGTCAATGGTTCATGAGTATCTTCTTCCTCTGCTGCAACAAACGCATAAGCAACCATATTACTCTCATCCCGAAACCTTGCCGGTTTCGTTCTTGTCCTTGGCTCTCTATCTCGAACCAATTGATAATCTGTGAGATCCGGTGGATGATCAATTTCTTGAACCCCTGCATCTTCATCATAGCCATCTTCGTGATCTGACTGATCTTCCTGATCTGTCTGGTCTTCTTGACCTGGATGGTCTTCCTCAGGCGTATGATTATTTAATCTCTACAGTTCCACCTCAAACTGTAATTCCTCAACAGACTTATCTTTACCTGCACCAGTATCCTTCAACGTGTCTTTGTACATGACACTTTCATTGAAGACTACGTTCCTGCTTGTGACTATTTTAGGCGATTCTTTATCAAGCCTATATAGTCTGTACCCCTTCACACCTTCAGGATACCCCAAAAGAACGCATTTTACAGCTCTCGGCTCGAGCTTACCTTGTTTAACGTGTGAATACGCGACACAGCCGAAAACCCTCAACATCCCATAATCACTAGGATGTCCCGACCACATCTCCATAGGTGTCTTCTTCTCAATCGCTGTCGATGGTGACCTATTTATAAGATATGCGGTCGTACATGTCGCTTCCGCCCAGAAGGTCTTGGGCAATCCAGACTGTATTAATAAACAGCGTACCTTGTCCATGAGAGTTCTATTCATCCGTTCTGCTAACCCATTCTGCTGCGGAGTCCCGGCAACTGTCAAATGTCTAGCAATCCCACTCTCAGTGCATAGCTGATTAAACTCCCGGTTACAGAACTCAAGACCATTATCCGTCCTAAGCTTCTTAACCGTCCTCCCAGTCTGATTTTCTACTAACTGCTTCCACTCTTTGAACTTTTCAAATGCTTCGTGTTTGAACCTGAGAACATAAACCCATACCCTTCTGGAATAATCATCGACAATAGATAAGAAATACCTCTTACCTCCCAATGATTCCACCTGAGACAGACCCCATAAGTCTGCATGAACATAGTCTATCACTCCTTGAGTAGTGTGCCTTCCTACACCGAAACGGACTCGATGTGACTTTCCCAGAACACAATTCTCACAAAAATCGAGCTTACCTAGACTCTTCTTGCCAAACAAACCCTGCTGTTCCAGCACGTGTAGTCCCGCCTCACTGATATGTCCCAGTCTTTTATGCCAAACCTGCACAAGACTGTCTTTTTCTTCAACACTAGCATTAAGCTCACCGGCCAATGCATGGCCATCCAAAGAGTACACGCAGTTCTCCCTTCGGGTTCCAAATATAATAACCCTAGAACCATTAATCACCTTGACTTTGTCTGACTGCAATTTTACGGTATATCCATCTTTTTCAAGAGTTCCCAGCGATATCAAGTTTCTTTTCAATTCAGGAATGTACCTGACATTGTGTAACACAAAACTTGACCCATCTTTCAGTTGTACCTTTACCTTGCCAATACCCCTGATCTTGCACTCCCTGTTGTCGCCCAACAGTACGCTGCCCCCATCGCATTCCAGAAAATCAAAAAATACATCTAACCTGGGTGACATGTGATATGAACCTCCTGAATCCATGATCCAATCTTGCAGTCTTTCTGCACTCATCACCATCGTCACCTCAGAATCGTCGTAAATCGAACCACTGGAGCTTGGTTGATTATCTTTCTTGACGTAATCTTTTGACTTCTTGCGATTATTCTTCGGACAGTCTCTTCTCAAGTGCTCCTCAGATTGGCAAATAAAGCATTTGAGTCTTCCACCTCGAGATTTTGATCTTGACTTTCTCTTTGACTGATGCGAATTCCTGCGATCAGTTCTTCCCCTCACATATAACCCTTCACCATCATCCCCCTTCGCCTTGAACCTTTCTTTGATTTCCTTTGAATTTAGTGTGGCCATCACGTCCTCCAAAGTCAAATCTTCCCGTCCATAAAGCAAGGTATCCACAAAGTGTTCGTATGATGCTGGTAAAGACGTGAGTAACAATAAAGCAAGATCTTCATCTTCGAATTTTACCTCAATATTTGCTAAATCAAGAACGATTTTTGTTGAACTCATCTATATGCTCGGAAATCTTTCGTCCAGTCGGCATGTAGAATGTATACAACTTCTTCTTCAGGTACAACTTGTTGGCCAATGACTTTGTCATGTACAAAGACTCAAGCTTTGACCAAACCCCCGCTGCAGTCGTCTCCCCGGTAACCTCTCTTAGGACCTTGTTACCTAAACACAAAATCATGGCACTGTGAGCATTCTTGTCAAGCTTAGATTTCTCTTCAGCTTCCATATTCGCGGGGAAAACCTCCAGAGCTGCTTCACATCCGTTCTGGATTAATAAAGCACGCATCTTGATTCTCCATAACCCGAAATCACCAGTTCCATCGAATTTCTCGATGTCAAACTTGGCTCCCGTCATTCTTTAATCTCTTTGTTGATTTGCTAAACCTTGTGAAAAACCTCACAATCACAAACCGACAAAGTCCCTTCGGTAACTCGCTAAACCTTGTGATACGTTAAACCTCACAATCACGAATTACGAAGTCCCCTTGTGTAAATACCCTTCAAAACACTACCTTTTAATTTTATAATATTTAAACCAAACAAACAAAATTAATTAGTAGTATATCTTAGCCCTAACTATTTTTAAATCCAAATTAAGATATTTGGCCCAATAAAAATAGCCCTAAGAAAACCCCTTGAAGTGTGTATACTGTGTTTGACTTAAATAGAAACACACAACCGTCTCCTTGTTTCTTCTTCTACCTGCTACCAAACCACCAGGATAGAAAAAACAATGACAAAGGTCGATCTTCAATCACCGAAAATCAAAACCCAACGATACCCTTTTAAATCGATCTCCCAGCTGCAACCTTGATGTTCAATAACCTCAAACACCAATCTTTCTTCGATCGTTCCTAGTAACCAGCCTCGCGAACCGAAGCTCTGATACCACTTGTAAGGTTTAAGCCCTACAATCCTGGTTATCTAGATGCGGAATACACGATCTCGAAGTCACAAACCCACAAGCAGAATCGACAGAAAATAAGGCGACGCCCACAAGGTAAATCCCTAATCGTTTCCGATTAGTTTATTGAAAGAATGACGTAATTGGTTTGTTCCCCCTCACCTCCTTTTATAGAGATGAGGGGGAACCGACTATACAAGTCCTACGGGTCGGGTTGGGCTTAGACATTGCCAACCGACCTTTATTCATAGCTATTAGGAAACTAGGCTACTCGACTCTTGATTACCCTAGACACGACTTAGGCGAAAATATAAGACTAGATATAACACATCGAAAGATGAAGTCCGTGTGAATATTCGAAGGTAGAAGAAAACCATTGGTCCAGGTGGCATATATACCTTCGAAGCCTCAAAATGTAAACATGTCTTGTTACATGAATTTTTTTCAAAAGAAATCAAAATGCAATTAAAATACTAAACAAATTTCTCATCGTTGGGGGTACACATGTCCTAAAATGACAAAAAAAATTATACCAGCCAAAAGGCAATGTATCAGCATCCAACATAAGTGTTAACTTTAATGTCCACTTTATGGTCACACCGACTTCAGCAGGTCATACATTTATGTCAAGTAGAGTGTATCCCGCCTGCAAAAACAAAATCAAGGTTCAATTGCAACACCATGTGTTGCCACTATTTTGTGCAGTGAATCAATTGAATGACTCGAAGGTACATTTGCGAAGTCCGTAAAGGTTCAAGAAACAAAAAAATCAGGGGGCTCATGAAATAAATCCAGTTGGAGGATACAAAACATCATGTATGTAAATATCAAGGTCTCGCCCTTAATCTGAGAAACTCGGTCTAGAGAAGATGAGAAGTAATCAAGTATAAGGATTCCATGTCCACCAATCACACAACTTTCTTACTTTTCATCACTTAACTTTTCCAATGCTTACAATCTGATATAAATACTGCTACAATCTGATATAGATGCATCCACATCGAGTAAAAGGTATAATTGAGGAAAAATAAATTACATTTATTTTGTGACCGAAGATAGTAGCATATATATATGTACACCACTATCTCCTAAATCAAATTGACAACAGGTGGCGCATGCGACTCATGCATCTGAAGATGGAGGTTCTCACTCTTTCTACTTGTCCTATACATAGACACACAAATTTATATATTGGATCAAAGTAACATATATGGAGCTTTTGGTTATGTCCGTTTGATACGAACCAGATCGATAATAGAGATAAAAGGATAGATAGATTATATTAATGGGATAACCCGACCCCCCAGTGGCTTATATTAGTGAGATAAACCGACTCCCCAATTGATTAATAAAACCAATACTTCATTATCATTAAACATAATCATCTTACAGCCCTTAATCCTCTATATATAATGAAAGTTGCCCTAGACTTAACTTGGTCCCTAAGATAAAACAATAAAAGGAAAGTAAATAAACTAATTATCTTATTAATATAATAAGAGACAGCAGGATCGTATCAATACTCCCGCCCCCAAACACACCTTGTCCTCAAGGTGTTGCATAAAGATGTAGCCTCGAGTAATCCCGGGATCCCAAACTCTTCTTTGAACTCCCCTCCTCTCATGTTGGTCATCATTAGGCCTAAAAATTTGAAACACATGATTGCTTTTGATAATCGATTTTGTATAAACATTCAGGCCAAAATTCCATTTTCTTTCTGATGGATGACGATGGATCCCTGGATTCCAAGTTATCCTTTCTTCCTTCCTTATGTCACAATGAAGCCCCTCGGAAGCCCTTAAATCAAACCCAATAGTATGTTTTTCCAGCACTACACCCAAAATCTGTCCAACCATTTGTTGTTCTCTCGGCCCATGCGAAGGTACATCCTTCTCTCGTACACGTGGCTGATCCTTTGTCATGTTCGTGTTGTCTTGGTTATTTGCTTTTTCTGGAACCATGGTGCATGTGCCAATGTCTTTTGTATCCAAATCCGGAAGTGCATTTTCTGTTTGTGGTAGGTTTCCCCCACCATGTACATCAGCATCTTCTTTTGAATCTGTGACATGAACACCTTTAACAACGTTGCCTTTCAACTCTACTTTCACCTCCTCACCACTTGTATAACTTTGCCCGCTATTTTCTTCAAAACGTAGGGTATTTTGAATCGGTTTTGCGGGTACCTTGGTTGTTACTGGTGGCGATATGGGATTCCGTAAAGACTGAATTATATTTTTCATCTCTTCAAGCTTTTGAATACATGCTTCACGCCACTTATCCTCTTCAATTTTTTCTTTAATCATTTGATTCCATTCTTCACGCCTCTTATTCTCTTGGTAGGTTCTAATCGCCGAATATTGCTCATACGAACTACCCTCACGAGATTGTTCGAATCTGTTTAATATTCGCCTTTTAAAATCCTCCCAAGATCTAAACGGAGTTCGACAATCACTCCAACATAACCAAGAAAGAGCTTGTCCCTCTAAACATAACTCCACAGCCGTTAATTGATCCTTAGCCTCAATCCTCTCGATATGAAAATATCGTTCCATGCGGTAAATCCACCCAAAAACATCACCTCCTTCAAAGTTAGACATCTTTAAATCTCTTCCGAATGAACGCATGCTGTTAACCATCTTCTTGTGCCCCGGATGAACAGTAGTCGATGAACAGTAGCGATGAACAGTAATTTCTGGACGTGAACAGTGATTCGGATGAATAGTGTCCGGGTAAACAGTTTTTTTTTTTTTTTTTTTTTTTTTTTTTTTTTGTTGAAACCCTAGAATCGAAACAGCTCTGATACCAATTGATACGAACCAGATCGATAATAGAGATAAAAGGATAGATAGATTATATTAATGGGATAACCCGACCCCCCAGTGGCTTATATTAGTGAGATAAACCGACTCCCCAATTGATTAATAAAACCAATACTTCATTATCATTAAACATAATCATCTTACAGCCCTTAATCCTCTATATATAATGAAAGTTGCCCTAGACTTAACTTGGTCCCTAAGATAAAACAATAAAAGGAAAGTAAATAAACTAATTATCTTATTAATATAATAAGAGACAGCAGGATCGTATCACCGTTCAAGAAAAAACTTGATGTCTTGCATGCTACTAAACTAAATCACTTGCTGCTAATAAGCATCGGAATTCAGAAAACTGTGTATGGTTTGATTGAAGTAATGTCCTACTTTAAGGAAATAGCTCCGTAAATTTATACCAACCCTCTCCTATCATTTGACCTTGTAAAAAATACGATGTGAAATATAGGGTATGAGCGTAGGGTTTGGAAGTCTAATATCAGATACATTGCGTTAGAATGTCCTATATTAACCTCTTGAAACTATGCTTCTGGTCAGACTTGAAGAATCACAAACTTGTTTTTTAAAGGTTTTTTATGCTCCTCATCCCCATATTTTTATATATTGATGCTCATGGAGTCTGCAAAAAAAAAACTACAGAAAATAATCATAATCATATAATGATAAATCTTCCAACCAACTTGAATAAAAAATGTTACAAGTACATTCAAGTAACTCAGCTAATTTATGAAGACGCAAACCACCATATGTTACAATAGCAGCAAGCGCCACGTCAGGTTCAAACATCACCTAGAGGAAACGAATGCACCATTTTAGTAGACGTTTGCCTATAATTAAGTAAATACTTTTGCATTCCGGGTTATTTATGAACAACTCTGAGGCTAATCCAATCTTATTTGACTATGCCGTTATGACATTACTTAGTGGTCTGCAAAAAATCTTCAGCATCTAAGTACAAAAAAAGCTGAATTTATTGGATATAAAAACTGCAAAGTCGATAATATATATACTAAATGTCTTTCCATTGAGATAGCCTACGATTACCTACAACATTTTCAGCCAGTATGACAATCTATGTGTATAATACAACATGACAATCTATGTGAAAAATGTGTACATACCTGGTCTTCGCTGAATCTACCAGCATTGGTGATCTTACTAAAGAGTTCACCAGCAGCTGCATATTCCATGTCAATAGCCTGAAAAAAGGGAAGTTGAATGTCAATATAATAAAGATACACTAATCATCGTTTGTGATTATTAGCAAAATATCAGCAAATTGTAGGAGCGAGGGTGGTGTAAGGTTGCTCACAGGGTGGTGTAACGTTGCTAGTTGTGTAACCCGCCCAACGGGCGGGTTTGGTTCATATATCTTTTTTGGTACAATGTTAGTCAATTAGTTGCAGTTTTTGTTTATGGAAGGTGTTTGGGACTTATTTCGAGGAGCACCAGTTGTAATAAGAATAGAAAAAACCTGCACTTTTTAACCAATTCAGAAAATTAGATCGAGCGTCGTCTGACTCTGATATGATTTTCCTCTGCCACGCTTGTATGACCAGAAAACCGACAACGCTAACATACTCCAAAACAGGAAATGTGGATTTGAACATCTGGAATCTCATAACATAGATAATCTTAAATTTAGAAGATTCATGTTATTCATAATTCAGAACGATGCATAGTAAAGGTGCATACATGCTTTAAAACCTGAGAAGCACTTTTTGATACTTAAGAAGCAATCATCTTCTTTAAAAGCGATACAACTAATTTAGGACAAACAGTTAATATATTACCTAGCAGACAAGTCTAAACATACTTACTAAAGGTTTCTATGTAAATAAGAACAGATAGCATAATATTTAAGTTTAACAAACCAAGGCTCTATAAGAAATAAAAAACATACCCTGGAGATGGTTCGCGAATACTTTCATCCAAAGCATTGCATATACAAATGTCAGTATTATCCGAAAAATCACACCTTGTCATTTGATCAAATAATGTAAACAACCAAACATGACCACCGAATTCGCAGCAGATACAAAGCTCAAAAATAAGAATCCTGGTCTGTAAAGGGGCAATCTTCATGACACAAAACAAAGAGATAACAAAACATATGGATATATCAGAAAATATAGAAACATATTACCGTTGATCATTAGGAATTGTAGTAGACAATACTTCAGCTCCAACTAATATAATGCATAAACCCTTTCAGTTTTGTGACACTTGGCGAAGGAGTCCATAACCAGACCAATGAAGAAGATTAAAGCTGCTCCATAAAGAATTCGAAAGATAAGTCCAGAAGTTATGCCAAACACGCCTTACAATACTCCAACGGCGTTTATCAGAACGTGAACTGGGTTCCTAGAACATAATGAAACACAACGCCTGAAATTTAGGAAAGAAACAATGTTCCTAAATGCCAATATTTTATGATCACTAAAAAAATCAAACAGAATTGTGATTTTTCTTTAGAAAATAATCAAGCTAAGCATTTGCATTTATTTTCTCCTACTTATAATAAGTTAATTTTCATCTATTTATAGGCATGTTAGCAGATTTTTTAGTTTTGACTCATTCAACATCTCTCTTTCTACTGGAGCCGAGTCATTATCATGTACACGACATTTTGCGCGAAGTATATTAATAATTCCATCCTTAAGTAAACATTTGTAACACAGAATATACATATTGTTTTGCAACTACAGGTGCAATCAGTACCAAACTGAATTAGAACAAAAATAGGTACGTAATTAAAGAATGGTTTAATCCTAAATTCTAAACTGAATAATTCTCTACTTTCATCAGTTAAGATCACCTGTTTATGGAAGGTGTTTGGGACTTATTTGGAGAAGCACCAGTAGTAATAAGAATAGAAAAGACCGGCAAATTTTAACAAATTCAGAAAATTAGATCGAGCGTGGTCTGACTCTGATATGATTTTCCTCGGGATAAAATCTTAAAAAAACTATAAACAATTTATGACATAGCCACAAAACTTTGAATTGGTAACGATAAATAATTCAGGAAAATGACTTACTTGTCTGTTTAAAACCGAGTAGAGCTTTAGCCTCAGTCTGAACTAATCGACCTCAGTCCTCTTTGCATATATTGAATACCAGACTTTCGAGGTACGTCTCCACGTTATTTGCTGAAATTGTGGCATATTTATCAAGGGCATTTTTTTAATGATCCTTTTGATGCACCAGTAGTCAGACACAAAACAGTATTTGGGTGTTTGGGATTCATACCAAAATTGGGTAGGACACAAATATGTATTTTCTCGAAAAAATTATTTCAGAAAAGACGATAAGCTCATATTTTTCGGTGTATAAGCTTATCCACTTAAACTAATGAACTTGTGAAACGATAACATACTTAATAACTGATTTACATCATCTATGAGTAACTAAAGGTTATAAAAGTAATAAAGTTGTTCGAGAAAAACCAACTTACATCAGTATCAATTGCTCCTAGCCTGCACTAAATCCAGCTGTTCTAAAACAAATGGTTAAGCCGCTATCTTCATCATCAATGAAGCCTGCCTAGTCACTTGGGCTTACATCGTGTGACTGAATGCAAAAAACATTAGATAATTAATAACACACATCATGTTAATAAGCAGCCAAAAATAGTCAGACCTAAGTTGTATCCTAATATAAGTTGTATCTTGGTTGTGTTACGTTTTAAAAAAAATATAAGCCAATGATGTCTTAAATACCTTTTAGAAGGTACTTGATCGCAAACAGACCGACAAGCTGCATAGTTGCTTAGTATCTTACTGGCATCTTTGTTACCTTTTAAAGCTGTTCAGTTCCGAGAAAAAACGATGCTCATGCAGCCTTCTTGACAACAATACACCTTGTCTTAATGGTTCTGAAACCTATATATATATAAACACTTCCTGTAACAAACATGAACAAAGAGCATGATATCCCTTTGAACCATCCGTCAATTTATGGTTGATATTTTATTCTCAAATATTAATTAAAAATATTATTTTAATGTTATATTATGAACTCACTTATTTTTGGGAAGTAATTTGGATTTACGTCTTGAAGTAGCATCGACTACGTCTAAACCGGAGGATTCAACGTTACGTGCTTACGTTTACATACACCGTTTTGGTGACAATCCGACATTTCAGAAAATAAATTTATCCGTGAATATTATTTTGGAATTTTAAATTTGTGTTGGTTCATAAACTCACAAATTTACGAGAAGAGATTAGGACTTACGATTACAATTTAGCGTCCTTTACGACTAAACCGGAAACCTCAGGATTACGTATTTACGTTTTCGAACTCCGTTTTTGATGAGACAATTTTTATTAGATTCGTTTTGTGCCGTTGATTCATAATTTATAAAAACGTTTTTCGTAAAACGACCCGAGGGCACGCAAATCGAGGAAACTAGAATCGAGGAGTACCCGTAAATAATTGGGGATGAGACAAAACAAGTTTTGCCCCCACCCCCGATATGGGACGGTTTAACCTTTCTACCACTCCACTTGATGTGTCAAAGTGGTAGCTTAATGCTTACACTTGTCTTAACCAAGCTTAACTTGTAAGCCACTTATTCTACCAAAACCACTCACTCCAAACCATTTTTCACACACACCACATGCAAACCACTCTCTCATCCTTCCTCTCTCATGGTGAACGTCCAAACACCACCCCAAATCACCCATCATCATCATCAATTTAACCATAAACTTCATCTATATTCAACATATGTTGATAACCCTTTGAAAAGATGAAGATTGGAGGTGATTTTAACAACTAGCAAGGAGTTTATATGGAGATCAAGGGCTGATTTTCAGGAAGGTATTCATGCATATGAAGATCTCAAGGAGTTCATTTTCCAAGTTGAAGGTTTGGTAACAAGGAACCAAACCTTGTTCATCAAAAACTCATCATTTCATCACTTTGGTGGTATAAGGATTATTTCTTCCTATCCTCTTGTTATTTTGATTATGTAATCTTGTAATTTCTTTATTTATGTACATGTATATGATGATGAATGATGATTAAAAATATTATGTGGGGATTTGGTGTTGATAGATTTGATAAACATGAGTAAAAAGATGAAAAAGTATATGTAAAAGTGGTTAATCTTGCTTAAATTAGTAGGCTGAATAAAAACAGTAAATAACCATATGATGAACTGATAAAATGGTATAGATGAATTGATATACAGTAATCTATGAGTCTTGTACACATGTGAGAGTTGGCCATACAATGGAATCATTATAATGAGTGAGATATGATCAAAACAAGTTTAGAGTGCAAATCTGCATAGACTGTGTTGGACGATTTTTATAAAATACTTAGAGGCTGATTCAACAGTAGCCATAGGATAGTTAAATGGAGCACATATCATGTAGTTTATGCCATAAAAATTTGGGCTTCTATCTCCATATAGAACTCTAGATATGGATGTTTTGCTGAACATGAAATTTTAAATCAGATTTGTATAATAAAATCTTAAATGTCCACCCGTAGGTTCTTTATATAAACACGTTAATTAAAAATGACATAGATTAAGAAGGGCTAGTCCTATAAATCGAATCACGTTAATGAAAAATGACATAGGTCCACATACATGCATTAAAAATTAGTGTAAACCCTAATACCATAACAAACTTACACTATTCGTATGAACCCTAATATTTAAATTAAACAATACTGATTGTTGCATTACCTTTTTTCCTGATTCTTCATGTCGTTAATGATTGTGTAGATTGGCGACTATTGTGTATGAGGGTTTTATTTTTTTATTGTGTATTGGATGAAGATTTAGGGTTTGTTCTTCTTGTGTGTGATTCTGAAGATGGTGGCGGTTACAAGATGGTTGCTGGATATTATTTGTGTTTAATGGAAGTGTAAATATTAAAATTACTTAATAATAAAATTATAATTAACATTTAATTATTAAAAGTTAATAATAAATAAATAATAAGTAAATAAATTCATATACGTTGTATATTTATTAAAAACATTTTTGTCAAAATTAACTAACTTTAAAAAGGTTATAATTTTAAACATAACATAAAAATATTACTTTTTTAAACATAAAGTTATAGTTAAATAACTTAAATATATAAGGTTATAATATTCACCTTGAATATCTTTTGTTTTTTAAGCAGTAAGTATGATTTAGTTGAGCTTTATATCAATCACCTTGAATAAATCTCAAGCAATTTAATATGAATAAGGTCGATTTTGAAGGTCGGTTTAATAAGGTTAGGGTGACAACATTATAGTTTATTAATGGGTTACGGTTTATGGTTTAGGGTTGGGGTTTATGGTTAATGGTTTAAGGTATAGGGTTGAGGGTTAAGGTTTAGGATTTATGATTTAGGGTTTATGGTTTAGGGTTAATAAAGTGGTTTATGTATAGGGCTTAGGGTTTAAGGTTCATTGGTTTATAGTTTATGGTTTAATGTTTAGGATTTATGGTTTAATTAGCTAGGGTTTGTGGTTTAAGGGTTAAATAGGATTTAAGGTTAAATGGTTTAAGGTGTATGATATAATGTTTAGGGTGCATTGGTTTAAGGTTTATGGCTTAGGGTTTAGGGTTTAAGGTTCATTAGTTTATGGTTTAATTAGTTAGGGTTTATGGTTTAAGGGTTAAATAGGATTTAAGGTTAAATGGTTTAATGTGTATGATTTAGTGTATAGGGTGCATTGGATTAAGGTTAAGGCTTAGGGTTTAAGGTTCATTGGTTTATGGTTTAAGGTTTAGGATTTATGGTTTAATAAGCTAGGGTTTATGGTTTAAGGGTTAAATAGGATTTATGGTTAAATGGTTTAATGTGTATGATTTAGTGTATAGGGTGCATTGGTTTAAGGTTTAGGGCTTAGGGTTTAAGGTTCATTTGTTTATGGGTTAAGGTTCATTGGTTTATGGTTTAATTAGTTAGGGTTTGTGGTTTAAGGGTTAAATAGGATTTAAGGTTAAATGGTTTAATGTTTATGATTTAGTGTATAGGGTGCATTGGTTTAAGGTTTAGGGCTTAGGGTTTAAGGTTTATTGGTTTATGGTTTAAGGTTTAGGATTTATGGTTTAATTAGCTAGGGTTTGTGGTTTAAGGGTTAAATAGGATTTAAGGTTAAATGGTTTAAGGTGTATGATATAGTGTTTATGGTGATTTGGTTTATGGTTTAGGGCTTAGGGTTTAGGGTTTAAGGTTCATTGGTTTATGGTTTAATTAGCTAGGGTTTGTGGTTTAAGGGTTAAATAGGATTTAAGGTTAAATGGTTTAAGGTGTATGATTTAATGTTTAGGGTTCATTGGTTTATGGTTTATGGCTTAGGGTTTAGGCTTTAAGGTTCATTGGTTTATGGTTTAAGGTTTAGGATTTATGGTTTAATTAGCTAGTGTTTGTGGTTTAAGGGTTAAATAGGATTTAAGGTTTATAGGTTTAAGGTGTATGATATAGTGTTTAGGGTGCATTAGTTTAAGGTTTAGGGCTTAGGGTTTAAGGTTTATTGGTTAATGGTTTAAGGTTTAGGATTTATGGTTTAATTAGCTAGTGTTTGTGGTTTAAGGGTTAAATAGGATTTAAGGTTTATAGGTTTAAGGTGTATGATATAGTGTTTAGGGTGCATTAGTTTAAGGTTTAGGGCTTAGGGTTTAAGGTTTATTGGTTAATGGTTTAAGGTTTATGATTTATGGTTTATTTAGCTAGGGTTTGTGGTTTAAGGGTTAAATAGGATTTAAGGTTTATACGTACCGGTTTATGATTTAGTGTTTAGGGTTCATTGGTTTATGGTTTAGGGTTTATTGAGGTTTAATGTTTAGGGTTTAATGTTTAAGGATTAGGGATTATGGTATGTAGGATTATGAATTATGGTTTAATTAAGGTTTATGGTTTAAGGGTTATATGGTTTAGGGTTAAATTGTTTAAGGTTTAGGTTTTAAAGTAAGTCAGATAACAAATTACTCATCAGTTATGTTACGTTCAGATGTGGTCTTGGTGAAATAATTCATAAAACCGTTTAAGCGCCGACCTTTTAAAAGGGGTATAAAACGTTTGCATATATTATATATTACTTATTTAAAACATAATTAATGTATTTTCATTAATATAATTTTTATCAAGTTTTATATACTTAGTCTTTCATAATAATTGTCTGTTGTTGACTTTTTTTTGTCTTAATATTGATACTTTCACTTTTAACATATTTGTTTATGTTATATGATTACCTGATAATACGACTCCACCGCATTGGCCCGTTTAAAATAATAATTCCTTAAATATATTTCATGTATTATATTAATTTTGTAATAGATATAAACCACTAAATGTAAGCTTATGACACATAAGCCCATCTCGACTTATGTTTAATAAATCATAAATAACATATTTATAAAAGGGTATAAGTAATAAATACACAAATACTTATGATGGTCCATTGTACCCAATGGACTTTTTATGTCCGATATTCCTATTTGAACAAAAATATAAAGTTAGGACTTTTTATTAGGATAAATAACCGACATTTTCGGGTCAAATTTTAACACCTTTTACTTCAAAATTTTATTGAGTGAAATTTAAAACATGCCTCCAAAATTTTATTTTGTTGAAAATTGAAAATTTGCCTCCAAAATGTTATTTAGTGAACATTGAAAATAACTCCCCAAAATTATAAACTCATCCCACAATTTTTTTTCCATCCCTCATTCTCCAGCCATCAATAACATCAACAACTATTCTGTTCGGCCATCTACACCAGTTTTAATTTCATTACTTTATAAATTAGGTAATGTTTTTATTAGAATTATAATCTGTAGTGTTATGCATTTGTTTAGATAATTAGTATATATGTGATTGGATTTTAGGATTTTATATTATGCGTTATTGATTCATGTTATGTGCCTTAAACCTTTAAGAATGTTTTATCTTGGATATGATATATTGGTTTCTTTTGTGATTTGTAGGATATATACGGTACGATTTATCCTCAACACTATGATGGACAAGTTTTGGATACGAAGTAATAGGACTAAAAAAGAATATTTTGACGGAGTAGAAGCGTTTATTGAATATGCAAAAAAAAGTGCAAGAGGAGATTAACTGCCACCCAGAAAGTCATAATGGACCACTTAAAATTCTATGTCCCTGTAACAGCTGCTTAAACCACATAGAGGGTACAGTAAAATTAGTAGGATTCCATTTATTCAGACATGGGTTTAATCCAAAGTACACAAATTGGAAAAAACATGGAGAAAAGGACGAGCAATCATCAAATGCCCAAATATTAGTTGATGATACAACAGAGTATGTTGACAACACGGACGTCGACAACACAGATGTCGACACGGATGCTGGTTAAGAAATTCCAACATATGGCCCAGCAACAGTTGAGATGGTTAACGCTACAAAAGATTATTTTGATCAGGATGACATTGCCAAGTTTCAACAACTAGTAGTAGACGCGGAGAATCCACTTTATGAAAGGATGTCCCGACTTCAAGAAGTTGTCTGTAATAGTTCAACTTCTCAACTTGAAGGGTAAGTATGGAGCTTGTGATATGTTCTTTACTGAATTACTTGGTTTGATTAAAAAGATGCTACCTGTTGGTAACGAAATAGTTGAAAGAACTTATCAGGCCAAAAAAATGATGCGACTGATGGGATCAGGATACAAAAAGATACATGTATGTATCAACAACTGCATGATTTACTGGAAAACTAACTCAAAATTGACTGCTTGCTCAACTTGTGGGACAACAAGATGGAAGGTCGACAATAAGACAAAGAAAGTTTACGAAAACATTCCAGCCTAAGTGGTGTGGTACTTTCCAATTATACCAAGACTAAAACGATTGTTTAAGATACCAAGTATTGCAGAAAACATGAGATGACACGCAACAAGGAGGATAACAGATGGTGTTTTACGTCACCCTACAGATTCACAGGCATGGCGTACCATAGATGAAAATTCCCCAAAAATGTAGAAGATCCAAGAAATATACGGATGGGAATATCGGCTGATAGGGTTGACGTCAACTCAGGTAATAGGCATCACAATGTATGGCCAGTTTTATGTGTGATATACAACCTTCCGCCATGGTTGTGTATGAAACGAAAGTTTATCATGCTTTCGACCCTTATATCGGGATACCTCGGGAATGATATTGATGTTTTCTTAGAACCGTTAGTTGATGATCTGTATACCTTATTTGAACATGGTGTTGATACATATGATGCGTCAACAAAACAGAACTTTAAGCTTCATTCCGTTGTGTTATGGATGATAAATGATTACCCAACACTGGGTACATTATGCGACTGCCCATACTATGGATTCAATGGTTGTGTGGTATGTGGGAAAGATACACATTGTGTAAGACTTTTGGCCTCATCCAAGCAAAGTTATGTTGGTCACAGACGGTATCTACCATACACCCATCCATTCAGAAAGCAAAGGAAATCGTTTAATGGACAACAAGAACTTGAACGTGCTCCAGTACCAAAGACAGGGGAGGAAATATACGACGAAGTTCGACATATTCAAAATAAGTGGGGAAAAGTAAAGAAAACTAACAATAACGCATCAGGAAACAAGGAAGATACAAGAGGCAGAGGTGGGAAAATTCAAAATAACAAAAGAAAAGCAACAGAAGACGAGAGTAGTTCAAGCCAACCTACTGAATCGTATTAGAAAAATACAACATTTGGTATCGAAGGCTAAGGTATTGAAGGCATAATCCTGTTCCACATTGTATTGACTTTATGCATGTATAAAAATATTGTGGGGAGAGTTTTGTTGGAACTTTTCTAAATGTTCCTCGTAAGACGAAAGATGGATTGAAGTCATGATTGGATCTGGCAGCTTTGGGTATAAAACCAGAGCTTTTTGCTAGGCTAGAACAAGACAAAACAACACTACCTCTAGCAGGCTACACGTTAACTAATGCTGAAAAAGACAAATTTTGTGAAACGTTAGCCAACCTTAGAGTACCACACGGATATTGTTCAAATTTTGCTAGTTTGGTCAACGTAAAGGAAAGGAAGCTCATTGGCCTTAAGTCACATGACTATCACATGCTAATGCAAGAGTTTTTACCAATTGCAATACGTGCAATCATGCATCCACCCATACGATATGCTACTATCAGGTTTTGCTTTTTCTTTAAATCTATAGGTAGAAAAGAAATCAAATTGGAAGAACTAGATGCGATGCAACAAGAACTAGTTGTGACATTGTGCCTACTTGAGAAGTTCTTTCCTCCGTCATTTTTTGATATTATGATACACTTGACTGTGCACCTAACTAGAGAGGTAAGATTGTGTGGTCCCATATGCTTTCGGTGGATGTACCCATTTGAAAGATGTATGAAGGTTATTAAAAACCATGTTAGAAACAGAAACAGACCAGAGGGATGCATTGCTAAGGAGACCATTGCGGAAGAAACAATAGAGTTTTTTAGCGAGTATCATAAAACAATGAAATTTGTTGGTTTGCCACCTGATAAAGATGTAACCAATGAAAATGAGGACGTAATGCCATTGTCAGCCGTCACACCATTTGAAATGAATGGGGAACTATTTGCAAAAGCTCATTTGTGTGTACTACAAAATACATATGAACTTTTACCCTATATCGAGTAAGTATTACTAACAAATGTCTATTTCATTGATATAAATATTCTAAAAACAAAAAAATTAATCAAATATATTGTTTCGTTTCAGGCGACACAAGGATTATTTGAAAAAAGTAACTCGGGTAAACGAATAGCATTTCTGGAGGCTGAGCATTATAAAACTTTTGCTAAGTGGTTACATGATGAGGTAATTACTTGTATGATGTTTATAATTTTTTGTTTGTTGCTAAATATTAGTTAACTTAACATCTCAAAAACCAATACTAAGCTAGTAGTAGAGTATAATAAATAAGCACTTACAACGTAATGAGGCCATCTCCAACTTTCATTAGTAATTAGAAGCGTTGTCATTAGCTAGGAAGAGGTCCACCAGCACACCATTTCTTTATCTGAAACACTATTCTTTAACTGTTGAAATTTAGGTTTTGAGAGAGTTAGCAATATCAAAAAATAGCGCATCAGATACTGTTAGGTGGATATCATTTGGACCACGCGCCACCGTAGTGAAATACGATGCATATAACATCAATGTGTATACATTTCGTACGAAAATAACTGATGGCAAAGTTCACCAGAACAGTGGGGTTTGTGTTGAGGTAGAAGATACTCATATATCCAAAGAAGTTCAAACCCAAAAAAACTATTTTATTATGGGGTTTTATAAGAGATATGGGTACTAGATTATCGTTTCAGGAGAATTCCTCTTTTCAAGTACGATTGGGTTAATCACAAGAAACATGCGGTCAAAACAGTTAAGCTTCTTGGTTATACATTGGTAGACCTGAATAACTTAGGCCACAAAGCTGATCCGTTCATATTTGGCTCACAAGCAGGACAAGTGTTTTATGTCCAAGACCAGGTACAAAAAAATATGTCTATTGTCTTCAGGAAACCTAGCAAGAATTACAAAGATACATATGACGAAGTCGATGAGGAATTTAGTACGGTTATTCACCAGAACAATGATAACACTTTGCCAGGTGTAACTATAGGTGATGATTCACACAGTGACTACTATCGAGCTGACGGTAAAGGAGTTGTCATACGAAAAACCAAGTGAAGCCTTACATGCTCAAGTTGGCACAATAAGCCTTTTTTCGTATTTAACTTGTTCTGTTAGAGGATAGGAATATCTGAATTCTAGTACTGGTTTAAGGATTTATGTTTGTGTGCATATCACAAACATAAATCTTTCATTTTTTTCTATAAAAACACTTGTAATCTCTTTTATTTGAATATAAATTTTCTTTAACATTCAGTGGTAATTTAAATTATGTTTTTATGAAATTTAGATTTCAATTGTGTCCTTCTGATATAGCTAATTACATGTAAGTTTTCATAATCTGTCATATTGAATTCTGTCATACTAGTGAAACTTTATGTTTAAAAAAAGTGTTCAAATTGGTTAGATGAGTTGCATATCTGTTTATATAGTGACATACTACATGTATTTTTTACTCTATATTTGTGTCTGCAGTGTCCATATAAGTTTTCATACTATGTGATAGTGAATTCTGTCGTAATTATGTCGTTTGTGTTCGACTATATTGTTCAATTTGGTGATTGAGTTGCAATTACTGAACTGCACAATGTATATATAGCTATTTCATTAGTTTGCAAGGCTGGTGTGGATGTACATCAGCCCAGGTATAACTTTCAAATCCACTAGTGATTTGTCTTGTGAATGCTTATTTTATTGATTATCAAGCTTATTTAAGTCTTTTGTTGCTCATCTTTATATTTCAGGTTGGTTGCATGCCATGAAATTGCTTAAAGATCATTATTCCTTTGTAAATTTGATATCCTGCTCAACATAAGGGGTGTTTGGGACTGTATGTTAAACTATTATTGACAACATGATTTAAACCTCATATTGCCTGCACACCTAGGGTTTAGTTATAATAGGTTAAAGTTGGTTTTAATTTCAGTCTTTATTCACAAATTTTATGATTAGCATGTAGTGCAAAAATCTACTCTTTACTGGAGTGCATTATGTATATATAGCTATTGACATAATGAGTATAAGGTTGTGTCTGCAAGAGTATAAGTTTGTGTCTGCAAGAAGTTTTAATAATCTATAATTCAGAATTTTTTCATACTTGGCAACTTTGTGCTCAAATTCATACTTAAATCAGTTCATGTACCTTCTTTAATTTCATACACACAACACATTCTGCTATCTTAACCCCCAAAAATAACAACAAATACTAATATTAAGCATAACTATAAGTTAAAGATCAATTTAAGATGTAATATATACCAACTAAGATAAACACAATAGCAGGCTATTCAACGAAATTAAACATAAATGTCAAACATTTACCATTAGACCACCATATATTACATATACAGTAACAAAACATGGATACACAGTACATTAACTTAAACAAAATAACTGGGTTAGACACAACATACCCAAACTGCATATTGATGGTAAAAAAACAACATAAACATACGTGCTGATGCACAGCAATCATCAAACATTTTCTTCTTCTGGTGGTGGAACTATTTCCATTGAAGTGGACCAAGATTTCAACTCATCCACACCTTCAAGTTGTTCCTCGACAATCTTGTTGAAACGAAAAAGCTTCAACTCCAACCTCTTCTTTGAATCAGTAAAAGCTTCAATAGACTCCTCCCATTCAGCAGCTGGATGCTTGGTCTTCATTTCAGCAAGTGTAGTACGAACCCTTTTAAGGCTTACCTTAACTGGTTCAATCAAATCCCGAATATCATTAGTAAAAGCCTTCTCCTCAATAATTTGTTGCTCCAAGAAGACCCTCATGGCATACGAAATAGGTGTACCACCAGTGAGTTGCATAATCTCGTCCAACACAGGGGTGGCATTTGCATCAGAAGTACTTCCTTGAGAATCTACCATGGATCGATTTGTTAATTGAAAGAAGAAAGGTGTTTTTGATTTGGGGAAGATGATAGGTAGTTGGTGTGAGAATCCGTCAATTTATGGTCGATATTTTATTCTCAAGTATTATTTAAAATCATTATTTTAATGTTATATTATGAACTCACTCACTTTTGGGAAGAAATTTGGGCTTACATCTTAAAGTAGCATCGACTACGTCTAAACCGGAGAACTTTACGTTACGTGCCTACGTTTACATACACCGTTTTTGGTGACAGTCCGACATTTCAGGAAATGAATTTATTCTCGAATACTATTTTGGAAATTTTTATTTGTGATGATTTATAAACTCACAAATTTACGAGAAGAAATTAGGACTTACGTGAATGATTTAGCGTCCTTTACGATTAAACCGGAAACCCTAGGTTTACGTATTTACGTTTTTGAACTCCGTTTTTGATGAGACAATTTTTATTAGATTCGTTTTGTGCTGTTGATTCATAATTTATAAAAACATTTTTAGTAAAACGACACGAGGGCACGTAAATCGAGGATACTAGAATCGAGGAGTACCCGTAAATTAGTGGAGATGAGACAAGTGGGACACTTGTCCCACCCCCACTAATAAACGGTCAAAATAAGCCACCCCACTCCCTTGGTGGCAAAATTTTACACTTCATATGGACACTTGTCCATAAACTTTACCAAAAAAACTTAAGCTAACAAAACCACTAGCCTAAACAATTTCCCTTATTTTCCTTACATGCAAACAACCAAAAATTCTCTCAAATCTCTCTACTCTCTTCTCCTTGCCGTCTATAATCATCCACAAACACCACCATTGATCAAAAATATTAACCACAAATCATATGTATAACTTGTATATGTTGATAACCCATTGAAGGCATGATGATTTGAGGTGATCTTAACAACTAAAAAGGAGATTTCATGAAGATCAAGGGCTGATTTCTCAAGGAGTCTACATATTCTTGGTGGTCCTAGAAGTGGTGTCGATATTTCATAAGATTGGTTACCCAAAACCAAGTCTTATTCATCCAAAAATCTCAATCTTTCATCTTATTGAGTGGTATAGAGATTGTTTCTTCCTATCATCTTTTTATTTTGTAAAAGTAATCTTGTATTTTCTTTATATATGTATATGTATATGATGATAAATGATGATCAAAGTATTATGTGGTGATCTTGTGTTGATAGATTTGGTTAAAAAGACTAAAATCTATATGTAAAGATGTTAAAATCATGGTTAAATTTATAGGCTGTATAAACAGTAAATAACCGTATGAACACTTGGTAAAATGACTTGGATTATTGAATATACAGTTTGATATATGATTTTTACATATGTGGTGAATTGGCCACTCAATGGAATTAATATAAGAATTTTTGCAATTCTTTTTAACAATTAATGTTCGTTTCCTCGACTCACTCGAATTGATATCAAATTTACGTGGATTACTTGTTCTTGGTACCTAAAACTTTTTTGGTATTTTAAAACTAAAAACTGTTTAATTAAAAACTATTTAATTAACTATTTTAAAACTTATTTAAAGAAATTTGAAAACTAATTTTAAGATAAAACTTAAACCTAAATTTAAATCTAATTAATTTTAAACTAAAAACAAATCTATTTTTAATTAAAACTAAATTGAAAACTAATTTAAAATTATAAAAGTAATTAAAATAAAATATTTTTTTATCTTTTTATTTTTATTTGAACTTTATAAAAGAGAAAATACTTTGGATTGAAATTAAACTAAAAACGTGTATTTAAAATGAGATCTAAATCTGACAGCTTAAAAATCAACCTATATTAATTAAAAGACTAGAATTTAAACACAAAACAGGTACTAGCTAAGATGGTTATGACGTATGACTGTTAAGTTGGAGGTCCAGGGGTCGAGTCCTGCTATGGACGATTTTTTTTGCTATTTATTTATTTTGACTTTTTTGGAATTATGAATCAAACAGCTAAAATCAACAGACCAATTGGGTTTGTTGTATTACGCAGAAAATAAGCAGGAAAGTAAATATCCCCACAAAAGCAAAACAACTTATCAAATGAGTAGATGAAAGCAAATAAGCAAATCCAAAAACAGAAAACTTAGAAATTCAGATAAGCTAAAACAAACAAGCATAAGCAAGTAAACAACATAAGCAAATAAATCTAAACTTAAATGAATAAGCAAACATCTATGTAAAACTAAGCAACCTAAAAAGCAAAATGAAATAAGCAGTAGACCTATAAACTAAATCGAACAAACAGATAGAGAATTAACAGATTATTACCAAAATATTATAACTACTCAAATTTAGATAAAACAGATTTAAAACAAAGAACAAAACAAAAAAAATAGACAGATTAATCTAAAACTTATTTAAAAAAATAAGCAGGCTAAGAAAAAAAACAAACTCGCAGACTATATCATAACAAAAAATAACAGATTCAAACGAAGCGAACAAACTAAAGCAGATCCAAACAAACACAAATATTCTAAAAATTAAATAAACATAAAAATAAAAGAGATATCACCTTGTGTCGAAAACCGTTGCGACGAAGAGCGGCGCTGAGCCGTCTTATTAACCGAAAACGAACACCACCTTCTCAATCATCAACGAACGAACCAAAGATCTTCAATTGAACCAGATTTTTTTAATAAACTTCCAGTGGGAAGTTTATTTCCTCTTTTTTTTCTTTTTATATATTAATTAATTAAAAACAGTTAATAAAAGTAAATTGCAATTAAATAAAAAGGGACATGATTAAATCAAAATAGAAATTTTCATTAATAAAAGAAAATTACATTACTAGAATAGAAAATACAATTAATCCTACAAACTATTTTTGCATAATTAAAAATAATAATTAAAAATAAAAAAGGCACACAAAAATTACACAAATGAGGGGTTTTTATAGGAAAACCCTGGAAACCCTCTTGGTGAAGCTTCTTGAGTAAGCAATAAGATCTTGACCTCTCTTTCTTCTTTTCTCTCTCTTTTTTTCTTCATCTACGGTGGAAAACATCTCTCATCACACGGATTGCCAGGCTGTCCATTAGGGTGTGTTAGTTGTGTTTCTTTAATCTGAGGTGGAGCCTTCTTATTGGAGGGTTTTTGGTGGTGATTAGTATCCTCCAATCAAAAGGAAGAGATAGGCCACGTAGATGATGGAGATGAGGACCACCATCAAATTAATCCCGAAAACCATGGGGATTTAATTTGGGTGCGTGTGAATCACACGATTTTGGTAAAAGCCCCACTTTTAATTCGGTAAATTTGATTAGGTTTTTTTTGTACAGTAAAAATGGAGCTGTGTGTTGGGAGAGAAAGAAGGTAATGGTGGTTTTCTAGTTTGTATCGCAATAAAATAAGATGTGGGTAGGGTAAATTTGTTTTAATGAAACGTGTGGTGTGAGTGTTTGACCAGGGGTTTTATTTCTTTTTGACCAAATGATTTTAACAAAGTAAAATGTTCACCGTCTCTTATTTGGTTAAATTGGGCTTGGCCCAAATCATAATACATTCCGTCCTTTCATTGATTGGGCTTTTGGGCTTTTTATCCGTTGCTATTGAATTGGGCCATATGGGCTGTTTACCAACAAGTAAATAATAATATATCCACACAAATGGGCTTTTGGGCCCATTAATCACAAGTGGGACCCACAATGCCCAATTAACTCCATACATATTAAATCCACTAAAAACGAGCTCGATTTCGGCTTTGTCGATCTTTTCTTCAAAGTCGTGTCGAATTTTGCCGGTTTTCGTGATCTTTGGCACACTTTTGGTCTTTTGACTTTGTCTTCGTCTCTTTCTTGGACTTTTCTTCAACATTTGACCGTGAAATCTCGTGTTTTCTTTCCTTTTGATCATTTGTACCTATTTCACACAAAACCACATGTAATTCCGACTTTTACGATATTAAACACATGATTATGTCTTGTTTTTCCTTGATTTTAGTGGCAAAAGGATAAGTGTTTACACACTTATTAAATCCCCTACACTTGACCATTGCAATGACCCCATGCAATGCATAATTTTAAAACATAAAATTACATTTTTCTCATAATTAATCCATCTCGGCCTTTATTAATAATTATGATTACTACTACGATGGAAAGATAAAAACTTAAAAGGAAACAAATGTTATAATATTTTATTAACTTGGAATTTTTTTGATGGAAGAAACTTGTAAAGAAATCTAAGACTTAAATTAGGGCTTTGGTGTCATGAATATCAATCACCTTCAAGTTTCACGTTCCCCATACTAAGCTTAAAAACGAGATCATTGTTTCCCATAAGTTCTCAAGTTAAAACCACTTATATAAGATAATTGTGTAACACTCTTTCTCCAATTCCTACGTTGTATCTCTAGATTTTATTGATTGTCATTCACCCGTAGGCTTATTTGACTTTTTGATAATTATTAGTCCAAAAAATGAAGGCCAAATGGTGCAAAGCCGATACTCAAAACCTAACCTCGTCCTGAAAAACGTTGTCACTAAAGTAAGCCCACATCAAGGAGGATTTAACACGATTTGGGGAATAAATTCCCGGACCCAAAATTTGGCCAATAGTACTACTTATTAATTATTCCTCCAAAGTCATGTTGACTTTATGTGGAGTTTAGCAAGTTCACATCATATACCCTTAGGCTCTTTAAGATGTAAAAATGCTCCTCATCTATTCTCCACACCCTAAGGCTCCTTGAACGATAAACGAGGGAATTGATTTTTGATCATTTTTTATTCAACACTTACCATGCCATACACCCTAAGGCTCTAATGACAAGGTTCATGCTACATTCCCCACACCCTAAGGCTCCTTGAGGTCATGTTTTAATCTTATTCTTTCTTATTTATGATATATATAGTAGGCCAAATTCCGTGGTCCCATGGTCCGAATACCTCCTACTTAGTGGTTATGAGCCACCTTAGTCGGAAGTCCACAACGCTGACACCCTCAATGTGTTCATGCTTTAATTACAAGGAGAATAAAGATTTGGCTAAGAGTTAAGATATCGAATTTACACCGCAAAAATCCTCATTTATTAAGCAATTAAATATACAAGCGGGAAGAAAGAGCCACAAAAACTCATATAAACAAGAATTAACCCTTAAACTTATTATCAACTCTATCTTCTCTCGTTCTCCACAATTTAAAATCTCAAGGAATGAGACTCGTGGATGCTTAGCCTAATAAACCAATTAAGGTCCATATGGTTAAGGATACTAGCTAGAGTAAACTTGGATAAGTAAACTCGGGTTGAGTCAAAATATTCACGAGGGGCCTAATGTATCAAAGATATCAAAACTTGTTAAAACCATTTTATTTATTTATTTTTTTTTTGACTTTATTCTTGAAACGGAAAATATAAATATGATGCAATGACAAAAGGAAAGAAAATACTAGGCCAAAATAGATCAAAAATTTGAAAAATGTTGAAATTTTTTGAATTTTCCGGTTAAATGGGGTCAAATTCATGGAAAAGCCCACTAAAATTTCGATAGAAATCCCCCCTACACTTAATATAAACATTGTCCTCAATGTTTAAGCATGTGGGAGAATAAAATCCCCTACACTTAGGACATTGAGTACGTTGTTTGAAATCGAGCTAAGGAAGAGACAACTAAAGTGATTACATTTATTTGTCTTATTTATATACATGTATGAATCACAATAGCAAAAACTTATCGAAGGAACTGGGTACACGGGAACACGGGATCACGGGTCACGTCAAAAACACCAAAAGTGGATCATTAAAGCACATGTCCCTACACAACATCACAACATACAAACAACCTACTTGGCCCCCCCTACACTTATTGGTGGAAATGGGTGAAGGTGAAAAAGGGTGGAAAGAGTGGAAAAAAGGTAAAAATCTAACCTAGTTAAACGATGCTTGATTTTTTTATCACGAGTCTCTAGCTCGACTCGAATTCCCGAATGTCATCATTCAAATGGGAAAATCATGGGAAAAACCAAGATTTCCAAGGGAGGAGAATCTCTCCATGATAAAGGGGTGAAACAAGGTCATATAAGGAATACCCCATGAAAATCCACCCGGGTCAAACACATAATTTCCATCATGAAAGGAAATAAACCCCAAGGTGGTAAAATCACGCAAGGTAAAGAAAATTAGGGTATCCTTAGGCAAAATTTTCTTACGAGGAAAGGTGTTATGGTGATATGGCAATTTTAGCACGAAAGTCTCTATTCTGGGATCAAACATCGATTCCTTAACGGGAAAATAGCAAGAGGTGTTGACATTTAAGCTCAAAATATCATCCAAATCCAAAGTGGGAAAGTCATCCTCTTCCAAACTCGATGTGAAAACATAAGTATCATCGGAGTCATAGGAAAACTCATCCTCATGAGGAAAATAGGTATTTAGAAAGATATCTAAATCCTCCTCAAATGGAATAACCTCTAGAGTAGGAATGATCTCTAAGAGTGGAGGATTCTCCTCAAAAGTCATGACTTCTAAAATTGGAGTATAAAAGTCAAAAGGAGTCTCCATGGAAGAATCACTCATAGAGATATGAGGTGCATTAAGATCATGGGGTGGGTCATCAAAGTTAATGAGATCACTTAAAGAAGTGTCATCATCGTAAGCATCAAAGATTGGGGTATCAAAAATGGGTGGGTCAAAAGTGGGTGGGTCAAAAGATAGGTCAAAAGGTGGGTCGTCTAAACCGAAGATAGTGTGATCACTTGAAGAAGTGTCATCACTATAGGTATCATAAATAGGAGTTTCAAAAATTTGAGGCTCTAAGGGAAGGGATGAATTTATCACAAAATCATTTTGATTAGACTTTTCAATTCCAAAAGGATTAATAAAAATCTCGTCATTATCATAATTAAGAACATCAATCATATTGACCGACTCTTTTTCATTTGATTTTTTTGCGATTTTTTCCATTTTAAAAACTTGTTGTTCATCCCTCACCCTAAGAATTAACTCCCCTTCGGCTACATCAACTAAGGCTCTTCCGGATCGTAAGAATGGTCTACCAAGTATTAACGGAATACGAGGATCCATCTCATAGTTGACGACGACAAAGTCCACGGGAAAAGTGAATGTATCAACTCGAAAAAAACGTCTTCGGCAATACCAACGGGGTATGCGAGAGTTCTATTAGCTAATTCGAGAGTCATGCGAGTCGGTACAAGGTCGGGTAATGATAATTGTTTCCATACTGAGAGTGGCATAAGATTGATGCTAGCGCCGAGATCCGCTAAAGCCATACAATCATCAATTTGAGGAAACGAGCAAGGTAACACGAATCATCCAGGATCTCCTAGCTTTTCGGGAGGCTCTTTGAGAAGTATCGCGGAACAATTCTCATTTAAACGAGTGTTCACGAGCTCAATCATTTTTTCTTTCTTATTAAGCAAATCTTTAAACATTTTCACAAATTTTGGCATTTGAGCAAGTGCTTCAATAAGGCTAATGTTAACATTGACGTTGGAAATCATTTTCAAAAAGTTAGAAACATGAACGTCATCTTTGGTGAGCACTTTAGCCCTGTCCAACCTAGATGGATAAGGGATATTAGGTTTAGACTTTGAAGGTTGAGAAGGAGAAGGACTCACTTCTTGAACAACCTTTGGTTTGGGCTCTTTGGGCAATGGAGTATTAGTACTAGGAGTGGTAGTGGGAGGAATCACCGAAGGGGGAGTAGGATTACTCATTATGACCTCCGGGCCTTGTCTCTCCTTTATCGGCGAAGAGATGGAAGGTCCCACTAAAGTGGCTCCACTTCGAGTAGTGATAGCACTCGCATTAGCACGAGGGTTAATCTCGGTATTAGAAGGTAAGGCTCCTTGGGGTCTAAGGGCTTGAATCATTGTCAAAAATTTCTTATCGGTCGATTCTTGCATCTCTCTCATAATTCGCTCATGGTCGGTGAATGTTTGTAGAACCAAGTCCATTTAAGGATTATGCATATTCATTTGATTATACCCTTGATTAGGAAAACCTTGGTTTTGATATTGAGGTTGAAAACCGTTGTTATTATGAAAACCTTGGTTATTATTTTGAAAACCTTGATTTTGACCATTAAAATTCCCTTGATTTGCATTCCCTTGAAAATTACCCATTTGAGGACCTTGGTTCCTATTTTGGTTTTGGGTATTTTGGGCGGGTGGGGGTGGTCTTTGTGGAGATACAAAACCCGGGGGAGCCAAATAATTAGTACTCTTATAAGACAAATGGTTAACATCAACATTTGGTTTAAATTGAACTCTCTCATTGGCATTGGTGTTATAAGCACAAACTTGTTTTTGTTGATTGTAAACCTTGTCACAATTAAAATATGAATGTGGTCCACCACAAGTCTCACACGTTTCACTAGTTTCTTTCAAGGCATTAACTTGACCCTTTATTTCTTTGGTTTGTAAAGCAATTGATTCAACAAGCGAAGTAAGCTTATCAATTCTTTTGTCGTTCTCATTAGAACTAGCACTTGCCATAGTGGCCCTAACACTCTTTGTTTGCACTTTAGCCTTGTTTTCAATAATGGCCCAAGCCTCGTTCCTGGATTTCTCAAGAATATTTCCCCCCGCGGCACTATTAAGTGAGTCTTGGTCATTAACAGTTAAACCATTGTAACACGTATTAATTTGATGTACTTTAGTGAAACCGTGTTGTGGGCGTTTTCTTAAAAACTCTTTAAATCGATCCCAAGACTCACTAAACGTTTCCCCATATTGTTGTTCAAAAGTAATGATTTCATTCCTTAAAGAAGTGGTCCGTGATGGTGGGAAAAAGTAGTTAATGAACTTGGTCTCTAAATCCATGTAGTAATACTTTGGGGTGGTTCCTTATTAAGCCAAATCCGGGCTTGTCCCTCGAGGGAAAAAGGAAAGAGTTGTAAACGAATAGCCTCTTGTGGCACCCTATTGTATTTCACCGTATAAGTCAAATGGATAAATCTCTTGATATGATCATGAGGGTCATCTTGGGAACGACCCAAAAATGGTGTAGCGGAAACCATTTGAATAAAACCCGTTTTGATTTCAAAATTATTTGCTCCAATTGCGGGGACAACGATAGCGTCATCGTTTCCCTCAACGTGAGATTGTAGAATATCAATCATAGGCCGGTTATCCGTTGCCATTGTATTGTCGAAAGCACGATTCTCGGGATCGGCTTGAATGACGGTCTTTTTGTTCTTCTTCTTCTTCTTTTTGGAAGAATTGGAAGAATTTGGTACACCAATCGGTATGTATGTACGCGCGCGAGTGCGTATACAATTAAAACTTTAGGAATGAGGTAGGAGACCTCGGTCGACTTTGAGAGGAAAGGGATTATCCCTCTCGAGGTGCAATATTAAAATGCTACAAAAATATATACTTAATACTACTTGAGTTGGCAAACCAATAATCGGTCGTCCCTCTCAATATACGCACAAGCAAGCGGGGAAACGAGGTGGCACAAAGCACTTAAAAACCTTTTTCCTTAGACGGCCTTTTATAGCGCGTCGCCTTATACCCACCTTATAGTTTGTATATATCGAGTTCAAACGTCTCACTAGTATTTATCTATTTTGCCCTTTTTTATTTGTTTAGGATTCGAATACAATAGTTAGGTGATGAAATCCCAACTAAGGTCTTATTTGAAAAGTAGGTAAATTAATGTTCTACGTACTACATATAGTAAAAGAATTTTTTTTGTATTTTTTAAGAAAAATATATAGTCACAATATAAATCGAAAGAAATCGAACTAAGAAAAATAACACTAATACGTAATATTTTTGGTGTAATACTTTTAGGAAAAAGTATTACTTTTGGATTTTTTTAATTTTTTTTGGTGCAAATCTTAGGAAAGAATTTGCTTTTAATGATTTTTTAATTTTTGTCTTTTTAATTTTTTTATGTTTTTGATTTTTTTTTGCAAGAAAAGTAACGTTCAAAATGAACGGATCCCAAAATCCAAACGTCTCACGAAATCGTCAATCGTAACGAGCGAAGCGGCAGCGGCGCCAAATTTAATATAAGAATTTTTGCAATTCTTTTTAACAATTAATGTTCGTTTCCTCGACTCACTCGAATTGATATCAAATTTACGTGGATTACTTGTTCTTGTTAACTAAAACTTTTTTGGTATTTTAAAACTAAAAACTATTTAATTAAAAACTTTTTAATTAACTATTTTAAAACTTATTTAAAGAAATTTGAAAACTGATTTTAAAATAAAACTTAAACCTAAATTTAAATCTTATTAATTTTAAACTAAAAACTTTAAATGAGATCTATTTTTAATTAAAACTAAATTGAAAACTAATTTAAAATTATAAAAGTAATTAAAATAAAATATTTTTTATCTTTTTATTTTTATTTGAACTTTATAAAAGAGAAAATACTTTGGATTGAAATTAAACTAAAAACGTGTATTTAAAATGAGACCTAAATCTGACAGCTTAAAAATCAACCTATATTAATTAAAAGACTAGAAGTTTAACACAAAACAGGTACTAGCTAAGATGGTTATGACGTATGACTGTTAAGCTGGAGGTCCAGCGATCGAGTCCTGCTATGGACGATTTTTTTTGCTATTTATTTATTTTGACTTTTTTGGAATTATGAATCAAACAGCTAAAATCAACAGACCAATTGGGTTTGTTGTATTACGCAGCAAATAAGCAGGAAAGCAAATATCCCCACATAAGCAAAACAACTTATCAAATGAGCAGATGAAAGCAAATAAGCAAATCCAAAAACAGAAAACTTAAAAATTCAGATAAGCTAATACAAACAAGCATAAGAAACTAAACAACATAAGGAAATAAATCTAAACTTAAATGAATAAGCAAACATCTATGTAAAACTAAGCAACCTAAAAAGCAAAATAAAATAAGCAGTAGACCTATAAACCAAATCGAACAAACAGATAGAGAATTAACAGATTATTACCAAAATATTATAACTACTCAAATTTAGATAAAAAAGATTTAAAACAAAGAACAAAACAAAAAAAATAGACAGATTAATCTAAAACTTATTTAACAAAATAAGCAGGCTAAGAAAAAAAACAAACTCGCAGACTATATCATAACAAAAATAACAGATTCAAACCAAGCGAACAAACTAAAGCAGATCCAAACAAACAAAAATATTCTAAAAATTAAATAAACATAAAAATAAAAGAGATAATCACCTTGTGTCGAAAACCGTTGCGACGAAGAGCAGCGCTGAGCCGTCTTATTAACCGAAAACGAACACCACCTTCTCAATCATCAACGAACGAACCAAAGATCTTCAATCGAACCAGATTTTTTTAATAAACTTCCAGTGGGAAGTTTATTTCCTCTTTTTTTTTATTTTTATATATTAATTAATTAAAAACAGTTAATAAAAGTAAATTGCAATTAAATAAAAAGGGACAAGATTAAATCAAAATAGAAAATTTCCTTAATAAAAGAAAATTACATTACTGGAAAAGAAAATTACAATTAATCCTACAAACTATTTTTGCATAATTAAAAATAATAATAAAAAATAAAAAAGGCACACAAAAATTACACAGATGAGGGATTTTTATAGGAAAATCCTAGAAACCCTCTTGGTGAAGCTTCTTGAGTAATCAATTTGATCTTGACCGCTCTTTCTTCTTTTCTCTCTCTGTTTTTCTTCATCTATGGTGGAAAACGTCTCTCATCACACGGATTGCCAGGCTGTCCATTAAGGTGTGTTAGTTTTGTTTCTTTAATCTGAGGTGGAGCCTTCTTATTGGAGGGTTTTTGGTGGTGATTAGTATCCTCCAATCAAAAGGAAGAGATAGGCCACGTAGATGATGGAGATGAGGACCACCATCAAATTAATCCCAAAAACCATGGGGATTTAATTGGGTGCATGTGAATCACACGATTTTGGTAAAATCCCCAATTTTAATTGGGTAAATTTGATTAGGGTTTTTTTGTACAGTAAAAATGGAGCTGTGTGTTGGGAGAGAAAGAAGGTAATGGTGGTTTTCTAGTTTGTATCGCAATAAAATAAGATGTGGGTAGGGTAAAGTTGTTTTAATGAAACGTATGGTGTGAGTGCTCGACCAGGTGTTTTATTTCTTTTTGACCAAATGATTTTAACAAAGTAAAATGTTCACCGTCTCTTATTTGGTTAAACTGGGCTTGGCCCAAATCATAATACATTCCGTCCTTTCATTGATTGGGCTTTCGGGCTTTTCATCCGTTGCTATTGAATTGGGCTATATGGGCTGTTTACCAAGAAGTAAATAATAATATATCCACACAAATGGGCCCATTAATCACAAGTGGGACCCACAAGGCCCAATTAACTCCATAAATATTAAATCCGCTAAAAATGAGCTCGATTTCGGCTTTGTCGATCTTTTCTTCAAAGTCGTGTCGAATTTGCCGGTTTTCGTGATCTTTGGCACACTTTGGTCTTTTGACTTTGTCTTCGTCTCTTTCTTGGACTTTTCTTCAACATTTAACCGTGAAATCCCGTGTTTTCTTTCCTTTTGATCATTTGTACCTATTTCACACAAAAACACAAAACTACGTGTATTTCCTACTTTTACGATATTAAACACATGATTAGGTCTTGTTTTTCCTTGATTTTAGTGGCAAAAGGATAAGTGTTTACACACTTATTAGGAATCAATAAAATGAGCAAGATATGATTAAAATACTATTAAGGTTCAAATCTGTATAGTCTGTTTTGGACGAATTATTAGGAACACATAGGATGAATGATCAGTAGCTAAGAAGGAGTTAATTGTAGCACATATTATGTAGTTTGTGCTGCCTAAAATTGAGCTTCTATCTCCTTGTAGAACTCAAGATATGGCAAAAATGGTGAAAGTGAGTTTCATAATCAGATTTGGAAAATAAAAGTATATATTATAAAATAAGCACTCAAGTAATATTAATATAAAGTACCTATGAAAAACCCACTAACTTATGATAATACTTATAAAAATAAGTTATATACTTTGATGAATAAGTATGACATTTTATAAAATTACAAATTGATATGTTTTCTAAGTTATAAAACTATATATATAAGTTTTACGTCTTTTCGGCTAAAACCGAAATATTAACGTTTTCGTCAAATAAAACTTAGACGTTCGGACCCGTCTAATGAAAACTTTTTATAACTCATCTACTGATATGTAAGTACATTTTACATGTAAAAACCGATAAAACCCGAGCTTTATAACATATGGACATTAACGGGCCAAAGTAGCCTTATTGGACTATTAACCCAACTAGTTTGGCTAAACACTACTGGACTTACTCAATGGGCTTAACCCACTTGGGACCAACATATAAGTATAGGCCTGGTATTAAAAGTATAAATGGGCTAATATAATGAATTGAACTCTAAATGGGCTTATTGGGCCTTAATATGTAATTGGGTTGAAACTAGTATAACTAGTCAAAACTTTGACGAACACATAACACTATAATATGTATGAAGAGATAAAATCCCACTTGATCATCATCATACTTATAATGTCATCATATATACATAGCCATTGTTTTTATAAATTCATTGGACAAGAGTCTAAGACCGAGTATTATTTGTCTAGGTTTTCGTGATTGAAGCACGTACCGTACATCCGAATCGCCAATAACCCGCCTCTCCCAATCAACATTAGTTCTTAGCCTCACACTCTTTTAAATGTTTTATGAAATGTTTTATACACCCGCGAGGTAGATAACATGTTAGTTTTTATAAAATAGGACACTAGTTGTCCCGATTATTTGCTTATTGATATGGACCCGAATGATTGTATGACCCAAATGATTATATGACCCGACGAATGAAATGAAATGGATTATTATTAGTTAGGTTATGTCACTAAAAGTCCCATTAGCATGAATTGTGAACTACCGGGATTTGGTAGACGCTTATGCATATAATAGTACTATTTGGGGAAGATCACCCAGTTCGCGCCTTGACGGTTGATCCCCGTCGCGCCACATTGACTGGTAAGCGAATTTATGTATGAGAAGATTTATATAAGCATGATTATTGTGACGACATGCTATTTTAGATGGGCAAAAGGAATTACGGGTTAGCTACCCGTTGTTTGTTATAGTAAGGTAGCAATATCATGCGGCTTATAATAATCCAATAACGAAAATACTGATATACGCATTGAATTACAATATGTTGCTTGACTAGCAATACGGGGTCTTATTACTGATATTATGTTCGTGTTTTGGTTTTACATAACCCTTTTCATATAACGGTTTTTATTTAACTCTATACAACGTTATAAAACGTATTGTATGATGTATTTGCGACAATGGTTCATATAATGGTTTGAAGGCTGAAGCCTATATTATGATTTACGACTAAGAGTTGTATAAAATGTCTTTGGCCTATTTTATAGCCTACGACAAAGATTTGTACAAAAATGATTTCGGTAGTAAATATATACCGGTGATATATTAATGGTTTTTATTAAACTCTATGAATTCACTCGGCATTTTCGCTGACCTTTTTAACATGTTTTATCTCAGGTACTTGAAGGTAATTCTCAGGAAGACGACAAGAATTTATGGCCCGCACTTAAGTAACAATTTCCATTCAAATGTTTTGTAAAATTGTATGACATACTATGACTTGGGACCTATGTAATTTGAGATTCATGAATGGAAAATTTTTTATTATTAAACGACGCGATTTTTAAGCGTTATCTATGATTTGAGTAATGTGCTATCCCGTAACACCAATGACTCTTCCGCTGAACTAAAGTATGAATATTTGGGGGTGTTACAGTTTGGTATGAGAGCTCTCGTTATAGAGAACGAAAGATTTTAAAACCAAGGGTTTGAATAAAACATTTCAAAATCTTTTAACCATAAATATTTTTAAATAAATATTTTGAATAAAAATGTTTAAAAATCTTTTGACTATAACGGTGCCGAAGAATTCCCGAGTTACCGACAAGGCCAGACTGAGAAGTGTTATTTTAATATATATAACTTGGATTATATATATATATATATGTTGTAATTTGATTACATGATTGTTTGATGATTATTCTAATACTTATACGAGATATTTATACGACGTAGACTGTCACAAGGAACCCTAACTCCCCTAGCAAATCAATCGAAGCTATTCCTGTAGGAAATCTAGCTATTCTAGATCTAAACCAAGTTGTAGATGTTTATGATCCCAACAAAATGGTTGATATTCGTAGAAATGTTGATAGTAGTTGATTGTGATTTTGAAGAAGAATTGGCGATATTAAATCTGATATCGATGTCATTACGATCTTTCCTTATAGAGTGGAGTTTGACAAAACCTTACCACCTGGAAAGGTGTCATCTGATTCGGTGTCACCCAATTCTTAAATTTGAAATCGAAAGGGTGAATGTTTCACTTGAGGCTGTCATGGGAGCCTTTATCCAAAAGGCTCATGCCACTAGTACCTTTCCGAGAAGTCTAATTGAATGTATGAGTCATTTCATATTAGTGACTCATTTGATAAATATTGTTGTAAGAGCTATAGGATTGGAAATTAAGTGTTGTTCATATCGAGCTTTTATTGCCATTTAAAGGTCTAAGGAATAAGGTTGAAAGTATTGTAGAATGAGGTAGGATGTCGCATTGGGTATAAGTTGGTTGAAACTTGAATAAAGTAAAATTTAACTCGTATGGAATATGAGATTGTTAAGAGGAATTCGTTGAGTCCTGTGATTGAATTATAAGGTTTTAAATGATTGTTGGTTCGTGTTAAGAGTTGTTCATAGGCCATTGTCCACTAACGAGGATGCCCAGTGTCCAAGAAATAAATTGAAGAAATCTTCTTCTGAATCGGGACCGATGGATCTTCCAGGACAGGTGGAACACCTAATGACTCTTGTAGATTAGTATTCATTATGGTATCTTCTAAAATCCCTAACTTAACTGAGACATCAGTTGGTAGGATGCGTCCTTGGAATTGTATGACATGGCGACACGTAATGTGTGATGGTACAATGTTTGACTTGTTTGTGATTAATGAAAAGACTACCTTTGATTGCTAAATCATACATGTATCGATGTTATCTATCTTTTCTTACTTCTTCCTAATGTTCGCATTAGTGATGCAACCATTGAACAAGTACTCATCTCGATTTGAGTTATGTTATGGATTCTTATCTTTGTATTCCTGAGTGCCATCGAGGTCATGAACCTCATGATTAATTGGCTAAGCTCATTTCCTATCGTAATGTAGTTAGTTCTTGGTGAACAACTTTTCATCACTCTTTTGCAGATCACTTATTGTTTTTATAAGTTAAAACAACATCCCTTGAGAAAAATTGAATTTTCATCATCACATGGATTATTCAAGGTGAAACTTATAAATAATCATTATTGAAATCAAGTTGTTTATGAAACACTTTGGAAAACTTAATTGCTTCCATAACGAAGAACATCTCTGTAATTCATTTTGATTCTTATTCCAGGAATAAGCATGAAAGTATTTTTACTTTAAACATGTTGACAAAGTTTTGACGAACTGAGTATTGCATCGTTAATACTAAAATTGTATATAGTTACGCGCCTACATACAATTTGGAAGGGACCATGCAAGGCTGATTAGTAGTCACCATGAAAGTGTTAATAAACACTACATTTTCTTTGAAGTTGTGAAATATTAAACTTTATGAGATCTGCAAGAAGTGCAAAATAGTGACATATTGTTAGAGACACCTACATATGTGCTCGTACCATTTATTCTTCTGAATCGGATTTACTCATCTATGGATATTGTCTTAATTGACAATTGATATCCCCTTCTTGTCCAATTCTCTCGTGGTGAGATTCTTTGGAAAAGTATCTAGTTATCGAGTATTGATACCCGACTGGGTGTATCGACGTTCCTATCATTTCTTTTGATTAGATTTCATTTGAATGACATGGGTACCGATTCGAGGTGCTTTCGAATGCGTACTCAATTCATGAAAACATGGATATATTCATATTCATTAATCTTTCCATCTGTATATGATTTGAAATTCTCTCGCGTAAATTATGTGTTGACCTTACTCTTTTATTGTTAGTCATGTCTCCAGATATCCTTGAATTTGTGAAAGGATTATGAGTTATTATCAGTCTTTTGAGAAGTTCACATCCTATCAACGGCAATAAAACTGAAAAGTTGGTAGTGCCAGTAGATTGGATTGATTGATTATGACATGATGTCATTGTCTTGATTGATGGGAACTCGAGTAGAAATCCCCTAAAAGATAAGATGTTGATAATCAAAGGTGATTTAAATAATTCCCGATGGGTGACCATATCCTACATTTAGGCTTGAAACTATACCATTAATGGTTATGAACTAGTCATAGATCTTGTAATCTAGAAAGAACTTAATCTAAATTTGTTAAAAGATGTACCTGCTATCTAAGATTTTCTGAGGTATTTGCTAATGAATTACCTAGACTTATGCCAATAAGGCAAGTTGAATTTGGCATTGATTATATTCCTGGTGCTGCACCTGTGGCGTGTGCACTGTACGTCAACACCATCTGAATCGAAAGAATTACCGTGCAACTGAGAGAGTTGACGGAAAAAGATTTTATTCTATCGAGCTCGTCATCATGAAGAGCTATGGTATTATCAATCCTTATATTTGTTGATTACCGTGAACTAGGTAAATTGACGATCAAAATCTATATCCCTTACCCAAGATGGAAGATTTGTTCGATCATTTACAAGGTTCCAGCGTATATTCAGAAATTTAATCCACGACATGGTTATCATTAGCTTCGCGTCCGCGAAAAAGATTATGTATTCAAATCACTACATCCAGAACTTGTAATGAACATTATGAGTTTCATGTTATGTCGTTTGGATTGACCAATGCACATGTAGCATTCATAAATTTGGTGAATCACGTGTGTAGACTGTAATTTGATGAGTTCATGCTTGTGATCATTCAGAACCATTTGTTTGTTTCTAAGAATAAGAAGGAGTTAATAATCATTTATAAACTGCCCTGAGTTGGCTGAGTAGTGAAAACATGTACCTTGAATATTTAACATGTGACTTAAGGCTTAATCCTTTACATTATTTGACCGTGTGATTAATGGATAATGAAATTTATATTGACTCTTCAAAGATTAGAGCCATTAAGGCTTTGGGTTATACCAAAAAGAAAAGTGCAAAAATGTTTTGACAAATATTTATCAAAGGATTTTTAAGGAATCATTCCCTTTTAACCAGATCATTTAACTAAACTCACCTAAGAGTAAATATTTGTGTATACCTCAACATAACCTAAGAGGAATTGAGGAAAAACATTTAAACCATGACTTAGAATTTGGAGCAACAATATTTGCTTTTCAATTAAGAAAATTTTGACCAAAATATACACAAAGATATTTCGAACATTTACGAATCTTATTAATTATTTTCGATAAATCAACAAAGACCGTGTTAACTAAATTAAAATTTACTTTGAACATTTTTCTATAATTGGACGAACTGAGAAATTTAAAATTTTTTACGTTTACGATTCGTAAAAAATAAATATTTATTATTTAATTACTTGTAATATTTATCGACGCTTTAGACGTCAGATTGAGCAAAACTAATAAAAAAAATAATAGTCGAGACGAAACTAAAACTTATAAAATATGAAGAAATAATGTCTAAATGATTGCGGTCATGATATTTATTTCATCAGGGAAGGTGAATGTAGATACTGACACATTATGTAGAAACGATAAAGAACTAATTAGGATGTGTTCCTTAGTAATGACTGTGCAAAATAATTTGCCCAAACAATTTAAAAATAGCCGATGCTTGTAAAAAGGATAATATAAATAGTAAAGAGTTTTGCGGCTAATGAAAACCATTAGAAGTGAGAGCCGATGGCATTAAATGTTTAAAAGGCCGCTTGTGGTTGCCTAAATAGTAAAGTGTTTCGCGGCTAATGTATCTTATTTGAAGAAGTTGTACTGATGGCCAAATATGAAAGCAGACATCGCAACATACGTTGGCACATGTCTAACTTTTGCGAAGGTCAAGGCTGAGCCCCAAAATCCATAAGGATTGCTTCTATAGTTTATAATTCTTTTTTGGAAATAGAATAGAATCACCATAGATTCTTATCGCAAATCTTCCAAGGTCATCTTCTGAATTTGATTCGATTTGGGTCATCGTCGACAGACTGACCAAATCTGCTAATATCATTCCCGTTAACGATAGATTCTCGATGAAGAAATTGACTCTTCTGTATTTAAAGGAGTTGTGTAAGCATGGTATGCCTGTATCGATAATCTCTATCAAGATCCTCGCTTCGTATCTAACTTCTAGAGATTTCCTCAGAAGTCATTGGTAACAAATCTTGATGAGAGTACTGTTTACCACCCCAATCGAAGGGACAGGGTAAAGTAACGATACAAACACTAGAAGTCTTGTTTTATGTTTGAATGATTAACCTTTGGTAATGAACGGGATAATCGTTTTCCTTTGGTGAGATTATCATTGATAATTATCATATTAGGATCGAGATCAAATCTTGGGAGGATCTAAATATAAGAGCATCTGTAGGCAGGATTTGGGATGAAGATGCCCGACATACACCCGTTGTGAGTTGGACATGTCTTTTAGGTTTAAGGTTGCCTATGATGACAAACCTAACCTTACAAAATACCCGACCCGCGAGACATGAAATGACTGTTGAAATTAGGATCTGATTATTGACTGCCAGTAGTGGGCAGGAGGTTATGTGAATATGAAATGTAGATCTTGAAGTGCAGGATGGGTAGCGACGTTATGCCAAAAAATTTTACCATGGAAAAATGAATTGATGATCTGAAAGATCATGGGAAATAAGTCCCCGTTGTATGGGACCATTGAGATAATGTAAAAAGTTGGTTTGAAAGGCATATAAGCTGGATCTACCCTAGGACTTCAAGGGCTGCATGAATTATGTTCGTATATCGAACTTGATAAAATGTCTATCAAGTGAAAATCTGATTGTTTCTTAATGAAGTTTGGATCGGCGAAAGTTTCATTCATCGAAAACCCGTGGACATCGTGGATAGAGAAAGTAAGTCAACTTAAGCCTGATCGTATTCCCGTAGTTATGTTTGATGAAACTCGCGTATTGTAACAAATTACACTTGAGGGAAAATACCGAATGTAGAGGAAATACCCACATGGCTTTAACTCTATAAGAAGCGAGTAGTAAGATAAACTGATCTTTGAGGACAAAGATCCTCTTTAGGGGTAATTGCTGTGACAATCCGTCAATTTATGTTCGATATTTTATTCTTAAGTATTATTTAAAATCATTATTTTAATGTTATTGATAGGTGTGAAAACACCCATCCTTTTACCACTTATTTCTTGCTAAAACAAGACCGAAACGCGTATTTAATATCATTTGTTTGGAATTATGCGTGGTTTGTGTGTTTGTTGTGTTTTTAGAGCCAACCGGATAAATATTGAAAAAACATGGGATTGCACGGGTTTTATCGAGGAAAAAGACGAAAAGACGAAGTCTATAGTCCAAGAGATGCAAAAGATTTCAAGTCAATGGGCCTATTTGAAGATTTATCGAAGAAAAGGACCAAAGATGGAAGATTTACATATGTCGAAGAACTCAAGTCTATTAAACGAAGAAATTAAAAGACGAGTTGAATTTATTCGTCGACAAATCCCGAATCAGAATCGAAAACGTCAACTTTACTGAAAAGACGAGAAGACGAAAAGAAAGTAAGAAAGCCCACTCACCAACCAACTACACCTCCTATAAATAGAGATCCCCTCCCACACATTAGACTAGTTTTTTAGTTTTTCATTTTCCAGTTTCTCTTTTTTTCTTGTTTCGTAGGGTAACCAACACCATTAAGGTGTTGGTGATTTTTCATCTTTGATTTCACAAGTTCTTGTAAGTTTTAATCCTTCCTTTTGATTGTTTAACATTAATCTTTCAATATAATCTTTCATTCATCTTGTTCATCTTTCTCTTGTTGATTTAAAGTTTTAAAGTTTTATTTTGTTGAGTTTGATCTTCAAAAGTAAGTGGGTTTTATGTTTTTGTTGATTTGATTTGATGTTTATGGTTAGTAGATGATTCGTAGTTAAATTGGTTTAAGTTTTGGTTAAAAAACTTGGTTGATTTTGGTAAAAAATCGTATTGTTTATGTTCCCTGTTCTTCGTCTTCAAACATTCCTCAGATTCCGAATCAACTTAATGTTCCGAACCAAGGGTTTTGTCATAATCTTCCGAATGAAGCATTCTAGTTAAGTTATTCCGAATCAATGTTTGTTCCGAATGAAGGTTTTTGATTAAATATTCCGGATGAGTATTATATTCCGAATCAAAGTTTTGTCAAAAATATTCCGAGTCAGTTTTTTTATTCCGAATGAAGGTTCTTGTCAAAGTTTTTCTGAGTCAAGTTTATTCCGAGTATACAAAATTGTTCCGAATCAAGCTTTTAGTATTTTATTCCGGATCAGTGAAAACGTTCTGAATCAAGCAAATGTTCCGAATCAGCAAATGTTCCGGATGAACATATATTCCGAATGAAGGGAATTTTCCGAATGAAGCTTTTGTCCAAATGTTCCGAATGAAGGTTTGCATTCCGAATGAAGCATATGTTCCGAATAAAGGTTTCTGTTTAGTATATTCCGGATCAAGCATAAACATTTCGAATCAGTGACTTTTTCTGAGTTTAGGTATTTAACTGTTTTATTTTAATTCAAGTTTTATTTTTATTAATTGCTTTTAATTAATTGCTTTTAGTTTATCTTTATTTATTTCACGCATTTAGCTTTTTTAGTAGATTAGAAAACCAAAACCCTTTTTAGTAACCAAGAACAACTATTCCACTTTGAACCGTGATCGATTCGAGAAGATACCGAGAACTTAGTTGAACCATACAAAATCTTTGTATCAAATGGCGCCGCTGCCTGCTCTTTTCGTAAGGATAAACGGTTTTTTGTGAGAAATTGGATTTTGTGATCCGTTCACCGTGAACGTTAATTTTTCTTAAAAATTTTCAAAAGCCCTAAAAAATACAAAATTTTCAAAAATACAAAAAAATTAAAAAACATAAAAAACCAAAAATATTTCTTGTTTGCTTTGTTAGTTCTTTTGTAGGTGTATGCGCACTCGATCAACGTCTTATCAAGAGCCTGAGATTCTCGATAACTTAGACATGGCCGGTGTACACAACAACAATAATAATCCACCTCAAAACAACATGAATAACAACAACAATGAACCTCTACCGGACAATCGCCCTATGATCGAACTTTTGCAAGCACATGTAGAGGGCAACAACGATCCTATTGTCATACCCGCGATTGCAGCCAACAACTTTGAGCTCAAATCCGGCTTTATTCAAATGATCTCTGCTCAACCATTCTTGGGGCGTACCATTGATGATCCTCATGACCACATCAAAAGGTTCCTGCAACTCACAAATACGGTCAAATTCAATGGTGTTCCACAAGAGGTAATCCGCTTACAATTTTTTCCTTTCTCCTTAGAGGGACAAGCCCGACATTGGCTTGCAAAGGAACCGCCACAAAGTATTATGACGTGGACGGACTTAGAGACCAAATTCATAAACTACTTTTTCCCACCCTCTCGTACTACCGCTTTGCGGAATGAAATTATTAATTTTGAACAAAAGTACGATGAAAGTTTTAGTGAATCTTTGGACCATTTTAAAGACCTTTTAAGAAAGTGCCCACAACATGGTTTTACCAAAGTGCACCAAATTAATACTTTTTACAATGGTTTAAGCATGAATGACCAAGATTCACTAAATAGTGCCTCGGGGGGTAATATTTTGGTTAAGAGTTCTAATGCCGCTTGGGATATTATTGAGAATAAGTCTAGAGTGCAAACCAAGAGTGTTCGGACCAATGCCGCTAGTGCTAGTACTAGTGACAACAACAAGAGACTTGACAAAATTACTTCGCTTCTTGAATCGCTTGCTGCCCACACCGCTAACAACACAAAAAGCATCAACGCTCAAAACGCTCAAGTCAATGCTGTAAGCCAACCATGTGAAATATACGGGGGTCCTCACTCTTACACTACTTTTACCTCCACCCAAGAATATCCTTGTGAGAATGTTAACACAGCATACGGTACCTATCCTCTGGCCGGTTATCAAGCACGTCCTCAAGGTGACCGCAACTTGCTCAGCTATCGCTCAAACAACTTTCTTTCCCCGCCCGGTTTTCCTCCAACCAATCAAAACCAACAACAAAACCTTAACCGAACTACTCAAAACCAACCCCGAGCACCATACCAACCATCTCAAAGACAATCATATCCACCTCAAAATCCTACTCAAGTTTACCAACCCGCTCCTTACCAACCACCTGCTTATCAAGCACCTCCTCCTACTCAACCCACCGTTTTCAACCACGAGGTCGAAACGTACATGCGGACGAATGATGTGTTGGTGAAGAATCTGCAGACCCAGATTATTAATTTGAAGGGCGATATGGTGAAACAAGGGAACGATCTTAGAGCCGATATGAGAAACTCTTTGAGTAGTCAAACGAATGACCTAAGGGACATGATGGCTGGTTTCTTCCAAGGTAATCAAACCTCTTCTTCGGGTACTCTTCTGAGTAACACCGTTGCTAATCCAAGAGGGGAGATGAAAGCAATCACCACTCGCAGTGAAAAGGTACCAAGGAACCCGAGCTTCCTATACCTACACCGATGATTGTGACAAAGGAAAACGAGTCACCTACTCATATTCCTCAACTTTCCACTTCCCCAATTCCTCCACCTCTTACTTCTACCCCTCCTCCACCCAAGGATGTGAGTGATCCTACTATTCCAAATACTTCCTCTTCTTCCGATATACCTTATCCCTCAAGGTTGAGGAAAGAGAAGCTCAAAATCAAGGACGATATTCAAGTTTCAAACTTTCTCAAAACGTTTAAACAATTGAATTTCAATATCTCCTTCGCTGAGGCTCTCGCTCACATGCCTAAATACGGGAAGATGTTTAAGGATCTTCTTAGTGACAAGGAAAAGCTTCTTGATATTGCTAATACCCAACTTAACGAGAATTGCTCTGCGGTTCTCTTAAGGAAATTGCCAACCAAACTTGGTGATCCGGGTCGCTTCTTAATCCCTTACAACTTCTCGGGAGTAGAGAATTGCATGGCCCTAGCCGATCTAGGTGCTAGTATCAACTTAATGCCTCTAAGCGTTTGGAAGAAATTATCTCTCCCCGAGCTAGTCCCCATGATGAGACTGCTTTTATACATGGTCTCATCGTCCAAATCGGGCTTAAAATGCATAAAATATCATTAAATATGCCAAATATATGCTCGTGTTTGTTACTTGTGTATTTTTAGGTACGGATATTGAGGAAAAGGCAAAAGATCACAAGAATCATTCAAAAACGAACACGGGAAACGAAGCCGCACAATGAACCTGGCCCAAGTCTGGATTTTACAAAAATGCCCTTGAAGAATTGAAGATTGGCAACTTTAGTCCCTCATCTTTGAAGAACTTGTCACAAATGACCCTCCAAATGTCAATTGTACAAGAATGGTCCTTAAGGAATGAAGACTATACAAGATCAGTCCTTGAAGAATCCAAAATATGCATTTGAAGCCCTTGTTCAAGTTTAAAAAGTATTAGTGCCACTTTTGACAAGTTGCCAAAAGTTGATAAAGGGAAAATGGGCATTGATAGCCATTTATTACAAAGTGAAGAAAAGAGAGAAGCTTGGGGGGCAATTCTGCCAACTAACCAAACTCCATTCCACCATTCAGCTTGTGACACCTCAGCAAACCCACCCACTTACCCAACCCGTAACCAAACCCACCCAAGTCCAACCCGGTTTTAATTAAATACCAAGTCAAACACCCAGTCAACACTTACCCCATTTATTCCCTCCCAAACACAATTTTAAAAATATGTTTATTCCCTTTTTGGATTAAACCACCCCTAATCCCTTATAAACCCTAATCCACCCCAGTCACAATCAAGAGCAAAACAAAGGGGTTTTGTCTTAAATCCTCCAGATCCTTGATTACCCATTTTCTCAACAAAACCCACATTCCACATCACCACAAGACACACCCATGTGTCTTGTGGGACCCTCCCCTGCAACATCACTTTCCCTCAAACCCTACACCCGACCAAATGAACGCCCACATCCATTCCTTTGTCCCCAAGCACTTTTTAACGTCCAAGATCACTTGCTAACAGCTGGAAGGATCACATGCTTGGCTGAATCACAAGATGGCAACTTTTTGACTCATTGACCAAAGGGCTTTTCTGGAATTCCATCAACTAGGGTTTTAGCTTATTAATATTTTATTCAGTATCTAGTAGCTTCTATTAGAGCTTATAAAAGGAGGGTGCAACATGTGCATACCCCTTTGTTCCAGATTTTCTTTCTCAAAATTTATGTAATCCGTTTTTTTAAGTAATGCAAACTTTGGTGTTTGTTTTTGAACAAGTGTAATTCCTTTTGATTATTAAAAGAGTTGGTACTAAGTGAGAAAAGAAAATCTGAGTTCCAAATTTACTTTGTGAGTTAAAGTTTCCAAAGAAAGGGAAACTTTCTATTTTCTAAAATTTGTTCTCATTGATTCTGAAATTCACACACACACTAAGTGAAAGTGGATGTGTATGTGTGAATTCCAGTTCTGATTAGTGTTTGTTTAGAGTCAAAGCTCCAAAAGATTTTGAAAAGGTTCTTAAAAGGTTTTAAGAAATTCAGATTTTTGGATTTGTGCTTGTGTTTGTTTCATTTTCTTAGCAGGTTTGAGCTTGTTGCTGTCCAAGGTCCAGCATAGGCCCCAGCCTATATGAGGTGACTTGGATGTCACTGAGGGACTTGGATGTAAGTCCCTCAAGGTAAAAATCTTTTACCATTTTCATATTTCAAATTTATGTGATTTTGGTGGAAATTGCATATTCAGTTTTAAAGGGGTGTTTGGATTTGAGATTTATGCAGATTTGGTGACAAGTTTGAGTGTTGGAACCTGTCTAGAATTACTCATTTGGTTGCTATAGGTTGTATGCTAGGCTAAGTTTTCAGTTTGGATAAGTTTTGTCACATTTGCATGCTTGAAAAATGGTCAATATAGCTTAAAATCAGAATCTGCCTATACTGCTTGATTTTTGAGTAATTTGTGCCTTTAAGTTGAAAAGCTGCTAGATAATAGGTTGATTTAGGGTGTGCTATAACCTGTTTGTGCTTTTGTGGATTTGTATGCAAGCTATAGGCCATTGAAATAGGGATTTGTGCTTGTAACTTTGTCATTTGTCCATCAGACTTACATAGGCTTTATTCAGTAACTATTGTGCCTATATTGTGCTTGTATTTGCTTTTTTGTGTTTTTCTTGACTCCTTGTACTCCAAAGAGTACAAGGGTGCCTTTGTTCCATCAAAATCACCACCAAAAACCAAGAGACAAGCCCTCTTGTCTTATATTCACAAGTGAAGAACACACTTGTGTTCATCAGAAACATAAGCTCAACTGGGCACGTTTTTTTGACTTAATCAATCTTAATCTTGTTAAAAGTGGACTTGTGTTTGTGAATTTGAGTAAAAAGGTTAAACTGCTTGGGTTTGTAAAGCTTAAAAAGAAAAAAAATATATAATTGCCAAAAAGGACGTGGCCAGGACTCGAACCTGCGCCACTCCTCTCACAACACAAACACGTTACCATTGCGCCCTAGGGTCTTTGACTACTAGGGTTGCTTTTGAATTATACTTAAGGTGTGTTTGTTAGGGCTTATTTAATTGAAGCCGTAGCTTATTTGGGCTTTTCTTGCTTATTTATTAAGCTTAATTATGCAAGCTTATTTTTCCTAGAACTAGATATTCACTTAGGATTTTTCTGAGCTAAGTTTTATTTTTTCTCTTTATTTAATTATTTTTTATTATTTTTTAATTAGCCGTATATTATTAATTAGTTAAAAAATAGTTTAAAGAGTTTTTAATTTTTAGAAAAATAGTTTTTAGGCTTTATTTAAGTAATTTGAGGTTTACATTCCAAAAAGTTTTCAAAAAGTCTTATTTTTAATTTTATAAGATTTTAGGGTTTTTTAACAACTTTGAAATTTAATATAAAATTATTAAAAAGGTTTAGGAACTTTAATTTGCATTTTTATCTTAGTTATAATATTCTAGATTTTTAGTAATTTTTTAGAATTTAGTTATAAACTTTTTATTTCTTAGAATATTTTAATATTATTTTATTACTAAAAATAGAAAGTTTGTTTTTTCTACTTTTTTCATTTTTCCTAGGTTAAGGCCACATAATTAGGGATTTTTTCATTTTTCAAATATTTTTTAGGCTTTTCATTTATTTTCTAGATTTAATTTAAGTTTTAATAGATTTTAATAGTTTTTAAGTGTTTAAAAATAGTTTAATTTGGTTTTAAAATTTTTAAATATAGTTTTTAGCTTAATTAGGTCATTTTTGAGGTTTACAAACTATTAGATCTTGTTTAGGGCTTTTTAATAATTAATTGTGATTTTTAGGGCTTTAATTAGCATTAAAAAGTCATTATTTAATTAATTAAAAGGTTTTAGCAAGTTTGGATTTTTTGTAAACTCTTAGAATTTTATTGTGGATTTTTAGTAATTTTTAGGAATTTTTAGGTTAAAATTTTAATTTTTGTAGTTTTACGGTTTTACGTTTACGCCTTTTTCGTCTTAGTTTTAATTCGCCTTCGTAACCGTCTTTTCTTTCCTTTCTCATTTCTTTTCTTCTTGTTAATAATCACAAACATCATTAATCAATTCATTACACAACACACGTGCCTCCTTGGGAAACGAACTTGTTTGGTCATTAGTGCTCGGTTTTCCTAAACCGACACTTAATACTACCACTATTTGTCATCCTTTTCCTAAAGGGTACAAAAACACTACATCAATTTTTGGCGCCGCTGGCGGGGAGGCGTGTTGTGTTTTGATTGAACATTGTTGTTTTTTATATTAGCCATAATAGTATTTGTATTAGTAGCACTCTACTAATACGTATTATCGTTTTTCGGTTTTTGTGTGAATATTATTACTATATTGTATACGTAGAACAATAAAAATACAAGTACTCCAAATACGTGAGAAATTACAACCTTGACTTGGGAGGTCATTACCCAATCATTGTATTCGAATCTCAAACCAAAGAAAAAGGCAAAAATAGATAAATACTTTCGTGAAGCTTGATTTTGATAATACAAACTATAAGGTGGGTATAAGGCGGCTGTATTTCACGACCTAAAGGAAAAAGGCTCTTAAGTGCTTCGCGCCGCCTCGTTTCCTCCGCTTGCTTGTGCGTATTTGATTTTGAGAGTGAATCGAGGGTTTTGCCGCCCAAAGTATTATTACATATCATATATATTTTCTTGGTTTCTATTGATTAAACCCTCTTGAACAATTTGGTGTTCCACCATCGTTCTAAAGTCATCGAAGACGTTCACTTCACGTGATCGTTTTCATTCGTTGAGGCTTCTTTAATCAAGAGATTTGATTAAGGAGGAGATTTGTAGATTATTGTCTACTTAATACATTCACCAATTTCCAAAAAAGTTAATACCATCAAAAACCACAAAAAAAATTGAAAAACACAAAATACCAAAAATAATCTTCTTTGCTCGTCTCCACGTTGTACGTGACGTTTATGCTCACTCGTAATCAAGCAAAACGTGCACGTAGACGAAAGAACAAAACTCCCACTCCAACTCATTCTAGTGAGGAGTATCCTATTGACGAACCCATTGTACGAGAAGCACCAACCATGGCGAATCGAACTATCATGGAGTTACTTCAAGCACCCACCGAGGGTTATGGAGAAGCTATTGTGATTCCCGCTATCCTTGCGGAGAATTTTGAGGTGAAAATGGGTTTGTTGTCGATGATCCAAAACAACAAATTCCGTGGTGATGAGAAGGACAATCCTCACAACCATACCCGCCAATTTAATCGTCTTACCGCCACGTGCAAATTTAAGGATGTCTCGAATGACTCGATTAAGATGATGCTTTTTCCGTATTCCTTAGCGGGGCCCGCTAAAATTTGGTTAGAGAAAGAACCACCCAATTCTATATTGACGTGGAAGGATCTCGTTTCGAAATTTGTGAACCAATTTTTTCCGCCCTCTAAGACTACGCATTTGAAAAATGAGATTTCTAAATTTTCACAAGAATCAAATGAAAGTTTTTCTACGGCTTGGAATAGGTTTAAGGAGATGTTACATGAATGTCCTCATCACGGTTTTTCCGACTTACACCAAATCGACACGTTTTACAATGGGCTTAACGATCATGAAAGAGATTATTTAAATGCCGCCGCGGGTGGTAATTTTTTGTGTAAAACGGTTAAAGAAGCTTTGGTCATAATTGAGAATAGGTCTAAGGTTTATAGCCCTCGTCACACACCGAGTGTTGCCAAAATGGGCTCATCATCGTCTCGTAGTATCAATGCCTTGCAAGATGAAGCCAATGAGGAAAATCGGTTTTTCGATAGGTTTTCAACTCTTATGTCCCATTGGAAAGCTCAAGAAGCTTCGAATTCCGCTTCGGTTAAAGCGGTTTCTAAGAGTTGTTTGTCGTGTGGTGGAGCTCATGATCTTTCCGAGTGCATTACCGCGGATGGTAACACTTCGAGTGCTTATGTAGCCACGGGAACTTATAACCAAATCGGTCAAGGTTCCCGCCAAAATCAAGCTCCACCAAATCAAAATGCTAATAACTATTGCAACAACAACCAAGGTGGAAATTACCAAGGAAATCAAAGGAATTACAACAAGGGTAATTATCAAAGTGGAAATGGGCAAATTTCAAACCAAAACCAAAACCGTGATTTTCAAACTTCGACTCAAGGTTTTCAAAATGATCACACCAAAAATCTTCAAGGAGAATTTTTGAATTATGCAATGGCTAATGATGCTAAGTTTGACAATATGCAACGTGAAATGGTTAGCTTAAGGTCCGAGTTGAAAAATGAGCTTAAAAACAAACTTGCTAATGAACTTAAAACTCATGCTAATAAAATGGAAGGAAATGTCACACGTCTCCAACAAAATCAACAAAAAATGGAGCAAGGACAACATGAGATTAAGCAAGAATTGTTAAAAGCGGATGCTAGGCAATCTAAGTTTGAGGACCGAATGGCTAAAATGTTTGAAGCTATCATGTGTAAGCCCTCTTCTTCAGGTGGTCTTCCTAGTGATACCATCGTAAACCCGAAGGGAGAATTGAAGGTTATTACTACTCGTAGTGGTAAAACTTTTAAAGAACCCATTTCTCGTCCAAGTACTTCTATGGAGAAGGAAAAAGAGAAAGAACCTGAGGTTGTGGTTGAAAAGGAGTAAATTACAAGCCCACGAAGTACCGCTCAAACCACACCTACGGTTGAACCCACACCAATCATGGAACCCGAGATTCCAAGGCCGTTGCCTATGCCTAATTTGCCTCAACCCACACCACCTTTACCCTACCCTTCAAGACGAGACAAGGAAAAGGCACAAGAACGAAATAATTATCAATTTGAACTCTTTATGAAAATGTTTCGTGACTTGCATTTTAATATAAGTTTTGCCGACGCCTTAGTCATGATGCCTCGATTTGCCGCGAACTTCAAAAGTATGTTGAACAACAAAGAGAAATTGCAAAAATCGTCTAGTTGTTCTTCGGTTTTTCTAAGCTGCATACCTCAAAAAGTCGGTGATCCTGGAAAGTTTTTAATCCCATGTGCTATACAAGACATGGAAGAATGCTACGCCTTGGCCGATCTTGGTGCTAGTATTAATTTGATGCCTCTTGAGATTTTTAAATCACTCAATCTTCCAAATCTCACTCCTTCAAGAATGTCAATCGAAATGGCCGATCATTCTACGATTCTAGCTTGTGGAGTTGCCGAGGACGTCTTTGTGAAAGTTGGAAAGTTCTACTATCCTGTAGACTTTATTGTTGTTGACATTCCCATCGATCCTAAAGTTCCGTTAATTTTAGGTCGATCCTTTTTGGATACCTCGAGAGCACTTATCGATGTGCATGCAAGAAAAATCACTCTTCGTTTCAATGAGGAAGAACTCGTCATTAATGCAACCCAAAACTCCACTCTTTCTCATGTGTATTCTATCACATCTTTGTACAATGTCAATCCTATAAAAAACATTTGCAAAAATATTTCCAATAGAGTTTTAGGAGTTGTTGAGAAAAATGAAGTTCCGTCCCCTCCGCCGGTGGAGGTTAAGAGTGTTAAGCCTACGATTCTAATCTCGAGTGATTCTTCGGATGATGAATACGTTGATCCCGATGGGGAGGTTTTCTTTGTTGACAAAAGATTTGAAAACTTACCACCACCTAAACCAAAAAGATTTCAAAATGTGAGAATTTTTAGTGTGACTAACATTGCTTTAGATACACCAAATATTTTTGACATAATTAAATAGGGTTTTCACAAGGAGAGTGTAAAAGATGAAAAAGCAAAAGATTTTAACTTGAATTTAAAAGATTTTTCTACAATTCTAACTCCGTCATCACCACGTGTATTGAGTACTACAAGCTCGTCTTCTCCTTTTGACGATGCTTTGTGTGGACTTAGTGAGAGGGAAGCCCCATATGTTCCCTCCCCTTTCTCCACCGAGGACGAGATATTTGATCCTGGAATTGCTTATATAGGGAAATCTCGGTCTTCCACCGATGCAATAAATGGAAAATCTTTTCATTTGATTGGTGCGAGTCTACCTCGAGTAGCTCAGGTTTTTAGAGATTTACCCATTGTCCCACCCTTCTATTTCTTCTCTCCTATTTTCTTGAAACTCTTTGAGTTTTTGTTGACCATTGATGAAGTGGCGTTGATTAGTTTTTCCAATGAAAACGAGAACGCCATCTTCGATCCCGGTATTTTGCACCATCAAAGGACTTAGTCCTTTATACCGGTTGTTTTTGGGCCTTGTTTATCATGTAAGCCCCACCAAAAATTGACCAAACCATGATTATCCCTAAATGATCACATTTATGGGGATTCGAGTCGAGCTTTTGAATCAGTTATCAAAAACAAGGTGCCTCGTGGGGGAGACCCATGCTTATCCATGTACATATTATTGCTTTCTAATTAGTTTAATGTGAGGGGATTTGTGCCCTTCCAACCTTTGTTCCGTGGTTGTTTGTGCATTGTGGTTTTTAGATCATGATCTTCACGATTGGAGCCTCTCATGTTCGTTTTATGGGAGCACTCGATCGTTTGCTTTGGAGACATTTCTCAATATCCAAATGATATATCCTTGAATGTTCTAACCTTAGGTTTTTAGCACACTTCATAAACGGCTATTACTTATTGGTTACACCCTCTCCATGCTAGATTAGGCATTCGACTACGTCTCTAGTATGGGGTGTTTTGCACCCCTAGACTCGAAACATTGAGGACAATGTTTAACTTTAGTATGGGGGGTGAATAGATACTTGCCTTGCCAAACCTTCACGCTTTCCAAAGTTTATCTTTTTGTTTATCGTTTTATGCAAAATAAGGCTAAAAATGGCCAAATTTTAAAATTTTTCTCATGTTTCATAAGTGTTTGAAGACACGAATGTAGATTTTCCGATGGCGAGAATAAGAGTAATTTTTGACTCGACCGTGCGTGTTGAGCACTTAGCTTTGATTCCTTAACTACACATTAGGCTAAGTCTCTTAAATGAGGATGAGAAATGATAGAGTTAATTATAAGTCACTCTGCTAAACGTAGAGTACTCGTATTCTTTCAAAAACTCATGTGTTCTCGTTGTTTGCTTATTCTCCCTTCGCTTGTAAATATTTTTTGCTTAATAAATATTGACTTAGCGGTTTAGTTAGGATTGTTGGGTTTCTAGTCTTTTCTAGTAGCTTCCGTGTAATTAAATTGGGAAGACATTAAGGTATCGCCAGCGTCACGGTTTTGAAGTATTGGCACCCGAATAATCGAAAGCTTCACCCAATAATAAGATTTCAAGTGCTCACCTAAATCTAGCAAACAATTTGAAGCCCACAAGGCCTAAAATCTATGAAAAATTGAAAGTGAATCAAGCCTTAATCTTCGAAGCTTTAAAGATCCAAAATTCGCTTTAGCGTGAGGATATACGTCTTTGGCTAATAAAACCACCGATGAGGCGGATAATAAAAGGCAAGGCAAGACCGAAGTCATAATAAAAGCTTCATGGCGAAGTTGAATAAAAGATGGAGGTAAACCAAAGATAATAAGGCCCTTCCGTTAGGGGGCGTATAAAAGTCTTGGTAATAAGTCTCATGTTCAAAACCGTTATAAAACCATGTTTATCGATTCTTCTTGTCAACTTAATTTTTTAACATCGTTGTCTATTAGGAGGGGTTATTGATTTGATGGTCTTAGTTACACCGTTAAGACTCTATTTTTAGACCTAAATCTCTATTATCGCATAAGTCAACAATGTATCCTCGTGATCATTAAGACATAATAAAATATAAGAGATACAACTTAGGAATAATGGGAGGATAAGTACGTGATTAGGGCATATGAGTAGTGTTAGCATTACTAACTTATAATGACAATGATCTCATTGCACGCTTGGCATGGAATTAAGGTAAAAATAGAGGACGATGAAATTATTTCTAACGAAGCATTCACGTGTTCTTATTCTATGAACCTAAACATCCCATTTTGCGATGAAAATCATACATTATGTCTAAAACGCAAGTAGTAGTGTAGCTAGTTTATCATTTCAATAAAATGAATAAAAATGAATTTTGGAGATGCTATGATACTTTATTGTAGCATTGCGTGAGGGCACGACAATGGTTTAGTATGGGGGAGTGATGAGACTGCTTTTATACATGGTCTCATCGTCCAAATCGGGCTTAAAATGCATAAAATATCATTAAATATGCCAAATATATGCTCGTGTTTGTTACTTGTGTATTTTTAGGTACGAATATTGAGGAAAAGGCAAAAGATCACAAGAATCATTCAAAAACGAACACGGGAAACGAAGCCGCACAATGAACCTGGCCCAAGTCTGGATTTTACAAAAATGCCCTTGAAGAATTGAAGATTGGCAACTTTAGTCCCTCATCTTTGAAGAACTTGTCACAAATGACCCTCCAAATGTCAATTGTACAAGAATGGTCCTTAAGGAATGAAGACTATACAAGATCAGTCCTTGAAGAATCCAAAATATGCATTTGAAGCCCTTGTTCAAGTTTAAAAAGTATTAGTGCCAATTTTGACAAGTTGCCAAAAGTTGATAAAGGGAAAATGGGCATTGATAGCCATTTATTACAAAGTGAAGAAAAGAGAGAAGCTTGGGGGGCAATTCTGCCAACTAACCAAACTCCATTCCACCATTCAGCTTGTGATACCTCAGCAAACCCACCCACTTACCCATAACCCTACCCAACCCGTAACCAAACCCACCCAAGTCCAACCCGGTTTTAATTAAATACCAAGTCAAACACCCAGTCAACACTTACCCCATTTATTCCCTCCCAAACACAATTTTAAAAATCTGTTTATTCCCTTTTTGGATTAAACCACCCCTAATCCCTTATAAACCCTAATCCACCCCAGTCACAATCAAGAGCAAAACAAAGGGGTTTTGTCTTAAATCCTCCAGATCCTTGATTACCCATTTTCTCAACAAAACCCACATTCCACATCACCACAAGACACACCCATGTGTCTTGTGGGACCCTCCCCTGCAACATCACTTTCCCTCAAACCCTACACCCGACCAAATGAACGCCCCACATCCATTCCTTTGTCCCCAAGCACTTTTTAACGTCCAAGATCACTTGCTAACAGCTGGAAGGATCACATGCTTGGCTGAATCACAAGATGGCAACTTTTTGACTCATTGACCAAAGGGCTTTTCTGGAACTCCATCAACTAGGGTTTTAGCTTATTAATATTTTATTCAGTATCTAGTAGCTTCTATTAGAGCTTATAAAAGGAGGGTGCAACATGTGCATACCCCTTTGTTCCAGATTTTCTTTCTCAAAATTTATGTAATCCGTTTTTTTAAGTAATGCAAAGTTTGGTGTTTGTTTTTGAACAAGTGTAATTCCTTTTGATTATTAAAAGAGTTGGTACTCAGTGAGAAAAGAAAATCTGAGTTCCAAATTTACTTTGTGAGTTAAAGTTTCCAAAGAAAGGGAAACTTTCTATTTTCTAAAATTTGTTCTTATTGATTCTGAAATTCACACACATACTAAATGAAAGTGGATGTGTATGTGTGAATTCCAGTTCTGATTAGTGTTTGTTTAGAGTCAAAGCTCCAAAAGATTTTGAAAAGGTTCTTAAAAGGTTTTAAGAAATTCAGATTTTTGGATTTGTGCTTGTGTTTGTTTCATTTTCTTAGCAGGTTTGAGCTTGTTGCTGTCCAAGGTCCAGCATAGGCCCCAGCCTACAGGAGGTGACTTGGCTGTCACTGAGGGACTTGGATGTAAGCCCCTCAAGGTAAAAATCTTTTACCATTTTCATATTTCAAATTTATGTGATTTTGGTGGAAATTGCATATTCAGTTTTAAAGGGGTGTTTGGATTTGAGATTTATGCAGATTTGGTGACAAGTTTGAGTGTTGGAACCTGTCTAGAATTACTCATTTGGTTGCTATAGGTTGTATGCTAGGCTAAGTTTTCAGTTTGGATAAGTTTTGTCACATTTGCATGCTTGAAAAATGGTCAATATAGCTTAAAATCAGAATCTGCCTATACTGCTTGATTTTTGAGTAATTTGTGCCTTTAAGTTGAAAAGCTGCTAGATAATAGGTTGATTTAGGGTGTGCTATAACCTGTTTGTGCTTTTGTGGATTTGTATGCAAGCTATAGGCCATTGAAATAGGGATTTGTGCTTGTAACTTTGTCATTTGTCCATCAGACTTACATAGGCTTTATTCAGTAACTATTGTGCCTATATTGTGCTTGTATTTGCTTGTTTGTGTTTTTCTTGACTCCTTGTACTCCAAAGAGTACAAGGGTGCCTTTGTTCCATCAAAATCACCACCAAAAACCAAGAGACAAGCCCTCTTGTCTTATATTCACAAGTGAAGAACACACTTGTGTTCATCAGAAACATAAGCTCAACTGGGCACGTTTTTTTTGACTTAATCAGTCTTAATCTTGTTAAAAGTGGACTTGTGTTTGTGAATTTGAGTAAAAAGGTTAAACTGCTTGGGTTTGTAAAGCTTAAAAAGAAAAAAAATATATAATTGCCAAAAAGGACGTGGCCAGGACTCGAACATGCGCCACTCCTCTCACAACACAAAAACGTTACCATTGCGCCCTAGGGTCTTTGACTGCTAGGGTTGCTTTTGAATTATACTTAAGGTGTGTTTGTTAGGGCTTATTTAATTGAAGCCGTAGCTTATTTGGGCTTTTCTAGCTTATTTATTAAGCTTAATTGTGCAAGCTTATTTTTCCTAGGACTAGATATTCACTTAGGATTTTTCTGAGCTAAGTTTTATTTTTTCTCTTTATTTAATTATTTTTTATTATTTTTTAATTAGCCGTATATTATTAATTAGTTAAAAAATAGTTTAAAGAGTTTTTAATTTTTAGAAAAATATTTTTTAGGCTTGGTTTAAATAATTTGAGGTTTACATTCCAAAAAGTTTTCAAAAAGTCTTATTTTTAATTTTATAAGATTTTAGGGTTTTTTAACAACTTTGAAATTTAATATAAAATTATTAAAAAGGTTTTAGGAACTTTAATTTGCATTTTTATCTTAGTTATAATATGCTAGATTTTTAGTAATTTTTTAGAATTTATTTATAAACTTTTTATTTTTTAGAATATTTTAATATTATTTTATTACTAAAAATAGAAAGTTTGTTTTTTCTACTTTTTTCATTTTTCCTAGGTTAAGGCCACATAATTAGGGATTTTGTCATTTTCCAAATATTTTTTAGGCTTTTCATTTATTTTCTAGATTTAATTTAGGTTTTAATAGATTTTAATAGTTTTTAAGTGTTTAAAAATAGTTTAATTTGGTTTTAAAATTTTTAAAAATAGTTTTTAGCTTAATTAGGTCATTTTTGAGGTTTACAAACTATTAGATCTTGTTTAGGGCTTTTTAATAATTAATTGTGATTTTTAGGGCTTTAATTAGCATTAAAAAGTCATTATTTAATTAATTAAAAGGTTTTAGCAAGTTTGTATTTTTTGTAAACTCTTAGAATTTTATTGTGGATTTTTAGTAATTTTTAGGAATTTTTAGGTTAAAATTTTAATTTTTGTAGTTTTACGGTTTTACGTTTACGCCTTTTTCGTCTTAGTTTTAATTCGCCTTCGTAACCGTCTTTTCTTTCCTTTCTCATTTCTTTTCTTCTTGTTAATAATCACAAACATCATTAATCAATTCATTACACAACACACGTGCCTCCTTGGGAAACGAACTTGTTTGGTCATTAGTGCTCGGTTTTCCTAAACCGACACTTAATACTACCACTATTTGTCATCCTTTTCCTAAAGGGTACAAAAACACTACATCACCCCACCAAAATGACTTTGGAATTATCTAACCGTACGGTTGCTTATCCTGTGGGGATAGCCGAAGACGTTTTTGTTGGCGTCGACAAATTCACCTTCCCGGCGGATTTTGTTGTCGTTGACTACGAGATGGACCCTCGGGTTCCATTAATCATTGGACGTCCATTCTTGAGGACCGGTCGCACTCTCATCGATGTAGAAGCGGGTGAGCTTATCATGAGAGTTGGTGACGATCAAATTGTCTTCAACATGGGTAAGATTTCTAAACAACCTTATTCATACGAGAGTGTTAATTGTATCGACGTTCTTGATGAGGCTTGTGAAGAACACTTTAATGATGCTTGCAAAAATAATCTTACCACTCTTCCCAATGTTGAGACCGTTGCCTCTATTGCTCCATCACTAACTCCATTTGGAGAAAGTGATTTCCTTCTGACTGAATTTGAAGCAACTTTGGGAGATTTGAACTTACAATATGACGATTCTCCCACCGATTGGGATGAAGACATTCGTACCTTTGAGAAACTTCTCAATGAGGACCATATTTCTCCACCATCTCCCAAGGATATTGCTATCGATGAACCGAATTTGAATACGCCTTCCATCGAAAATCCTCCGGATTTAGAGCTTAAGGAGTTACCGTCTCATCTCGAGTACGTATTTCTTGAAGACAAGAAGAAGTCACCCGTCATCATCGCTAAGGACTTGAAAGAAGAAGAAAAATCTCGCCTTATCGCCGTGCTTAAAGATCATAAGAAGGCAATTGCTTGGAAAATTTCCGATATCCGCGGAATTGATCCAAACTTTTGTACTCACAAAATTCTCATGGAAGATGACTTTAAACCCGCAATCCAAAGCCAAAGAAGGGTTAATCCTCGAATTCATGACGTCATCAAACAAGAGGTTATCAAACTTCTTAATGCCGGCATGATTTACCCTATTTCGGATTCGCCATGGGTAAGTCCCGTCCATTGTGTGCCAAAGAAAGGCGGAATAACCGTTGTTCCCAATGAACACAACGAGTTGATTCCTACTTGTCTCGTTACTGGGTGGAGAGTTTGTATCGACTATCGCAAAATCAATGATGCCACAAGAAAAGATCACTTTCCTCTTCCTTTCATGGATCAAATGCTCGAGCGTCTAGCGGGTAACGACTATTATTGCTTCTTAGACGGTTTCTCCGGGTATTTTCAAATTCCCATCGATCCCAAAGACCAAGAGAAAACCACATTCACTTGTCCCTACGGAACATTTGCTTACAAACTCATGCCTTTCGGTTTATGTAATGCTCCTGGGACGTTCCAAAGGTGTATGATGGTTATCTTCCATGACATGGTTGAAGAAACTATGGAAGTCTTCATGTATGATTTCTCGGTTTATGGCGATTCTTTCTCTGCTTTCCTTGCCAATTTAGAACGTATGCTTAAGCGGTGTGAAGACACTCGCCTTGTTCTTAATTGGGAAAAATGCCATTTCATGGTAAAAGAGGGCATCGTGCTAGGACACAAAATCTCCAAAGCCGGTCTTGAAGTGGACCGTGCTAAGTCGATGTTATTGCAAAATTGCCTCCACCTTCAACCGTGAAGGGTGTGAGAAGTTTCCTCGGTCATGCGGGCTTCTACCGTCGATTCATCAAAGATTTTTCTAAAATTGCTCGCCCGATGACCCACCTCTTGGAAAAAGATACTCCTTTTATCTTTTCCAAAGAGTGTATTGAAGCCTTCAACCTTCTTAAGGATAAGCTAACTAAGGCACCAGTCTTGGTTACCCCTAATTGGGAGCTGCCTTTCGAGTTGATGTGCGATGCTAGCGACTTTGCTATTGGAGCGGTTTTGGGCCAAAGAGTGAACAAACACTTCCAACCGATCCATTACGCTAGCAAGACAATGACAGGGGCTCAATTGCATTACACGACAACCGAAAAAGAGCTTTTAGCTGTTGTCTATGCTTTTGAAAAGTTCTGCCCCTATCTTGTCCTTTCCACTACCATCGTGTACACGGACCATTTCGCGTCGAAGTACTTGTTAACTAAACAAGATTCTAAACCAAGACTTCTTCGATGGGTTTTGCTACTTCAAGAATTTAAAATCGAAATTCGTGATAAGAAGGGAGCTGAAAACCTAGCCGCGGATCATCTCAGTAGACTTGAGGATCCTTATCAAGGGGATGATCTGAACAAAGAGACCAATGACTCTTTTCCCCTGGAGACCTTAATGTCTATCAACTCGAATTTTGATGAAACCCCGTGGTTTGCGGACATTGCAAACTACTTGGCGGGTGGAATTCTCATTGACGGGTTAACATCCCAGCAAAAGAAAAAGTTCTTTAAAGACATTAAGACTTACTTTTGGGATGACCCGTATCTCTTCAAACAATGCGCTGATTTGATTATTCGCCGATGTGTTGATGGACCGGCAGCTTTAGACATTCTCGAAGCTTGCCACAAAGGACCCATCGGTGGTCACTTTGGTCCTAACTTCACCGCTAAGAAAGTGTTTGACTCGGGATTTTATTGGCCCTCCATTTATCGTGACGCTCACGAAATGGTGAAAAATTGTGATGCTTGCCAACGACAAGGCAAGATCACACATAAAGATGAGATGCCTCAAAATTTCATACAAGAATGTGAAATCTTTGATGTATGGGGCATCGACTTTATGGGGCCATTCCCTTCATCTAAAGGAAACACATACATCCTTGTAGCCGTTGACTACGTTTCTAAATGGGTTGAAGCCAAAGCTTTACCCACTAACGACGCAAGGGTGGTTTGTAACTTTTTGAAGTCGCTATTCGCTAGATTCGGTGTGCCTCGTGCCATTATTAGTGATCGCGGGACTCATTTTTGCAATGATCAATTCGCAAGAGTCATGGCTAAGTATGGTGTAAATCATCGTCTTTCCACCGCATACCACCCACAAACTAATGGGCAGGCTGAAATATCTAACCGAGGGTTAAAGCGAATTCTTAAACGAACTGTGGGAGAGCATCGTGCCTCATGGGCCGATAAACTTGATGATGCCCTGTGGGATTTTCGTACCGCATACAAGACTCCGATTGGTTGTACACCATATCGTCTCGTGTACGGGAAAGCATGACACCTCCCCATTGAGTTGGAGCACAAGGCTTACTGGGCCTTGAAGTGGGCTAACTTCGACATCAACAAAGCCGGTGACCTACGCAAAATCCAACTCAATGAGCTCAATGAACTCAGGAATGAAGCTTATGAAAATTCTTTGATCTATAAGGAAAAGTCTAAGCTCATTCATGACTCTAAGATTAAAAACCGGGAGTTCCAAGTTGGAGACAAAGTTTTACTCTTCAACTCTCGGTTGAAAATCTTTTCGGGCAAGCTGAAATCTCGTTGGTCCGGCAAATTCACCATTGCCCAAATTTTTCCATATGGTACTCTCGAGCTCGCTCAACCTAATGGACCTAATTTTAAGGTGAATGGACAACGAGTGAAGTTGTACTTTGGTGAGGACATCTCTCATGAGATGATTCCATCCCTCACCACGTTTCCCATGAACTAGTTTTGGGTCGAGTCAGGCTCGTGACTCGGTTATAAAAAACAAGCGCTCCTTGGGAGGCAACCCGAGTATCTATCCCTTTCTGTTTTACCTCCTAAGTGTAGGGGGACCTATATAGGTTGTTTGTGTTTGGGTGGTGATGTGATTACAGGGGTGAATGCACTTTTGGAACCTTTGAAGAACCGTGCTCCCGTGTTATACGCAATCCGGTTCTATCTCTCAACTATCGTGATTAAATTTTCTTCATACTCACATTTGAAATTGATCACTTTAGTCGTCTCTTCCTTAGCTTGATTTAACCAACGTGTACAATGTCATAAGTGTAGGGGAGACTTTTCCCACATGCTTAAACATTGAGGACAATGTTTATATTAAGTGTAGGGGGACTTCTATCGAAGTTTTAAGTGGACTTTCCATTAAAATGCCTTCATTTAACCGGAAAATCATCTTTTTCAGCATTTTTCAAATTTTTAATTAACTCTGGCCATATAGTCGTAAATTTTTAAATTTCTATCGTTGCTTTCATATGTATATATCCCACAATAAAATCAAAAATATTAATAAAGTGGTGTAGCAAGTTTAGAAGTCTTTGACATGTTAGGCCCGTTGCGATTTTTTTGACTCAACCCGAATAGACTTATCCAAGTTTATTCTAGCAAGTATCCTTAACCATGTAGACCTTAATTGGTTTATTAGGCTAAGCATCCACGAGTCTCATTACTTGAGATTTTAAATTGTGGAGAACGAGAAATGATAGAGTCAATTATAAGTCGGTATTCTTGCACAAGCACACTTGGTGTGATTATTTGCCTATTCTCCCATCACTTGCTAATAATTTATCTGCAATAAGTAAGGTCGTATGATTTTATTGAATAACTTAGCTTCTAGCCCAAGATCGTTTAAAAGTTGCTCGGTAATGATAAGAGTTCATAGCCAAGGCATAACTAATGAAGCGGGGCGCGAAGATTGGCGAGTCCGAAAAGGCCCTAACAAGGCATGAGGATTCCATTTTATTGCTAAAGATCCAAGGTGATGTGAAAAGCATTATTCCCAAAATCAATATGAAGGATCAAGACTCACGACGAAAAGCAATCAACTCCCATAAAGATCATGGAGAAGTCTATCCGAAAAGACCCTAACAAGGTATGAGGATAAATAGATCCAAGTCTGAAAAGGAGGCGGATCGTTGTATCTCAAAATCCCAATTAACGATTGAAGAAATAATGATGAAGTCGTGGTCAACAAAGTTGGAGTATCCCTCAAAAGTCTCCAAGTGAAGAAACTCTATTAACGAAGAGAAGACCATTATTTCAAGAACGTCTCTCAAGATATGAAGTATGAAGTACATGCCAAATATCGGCCCGAGAAAGGTCTCAAATCGTGAAGCGAGTTATGCCAAGATATGAACTTTTTGATATCCCGAGAAGCAGTTTTAAGAGATTTTGTCCTTTAGCTAACTATTAATCAAATCGTCCTACTTTGCTTTCAGCCTAAATAAACTATCGAAATAAGTCCAAAAATTCATCTTCATGATCATTCTAAGACACAAATAAAATATAAGAGATACACCTAGGAATAAGGGAGTTTAAGCATATAATTAAGCCATGTGTGTAAGTGTTTGTTTTTCTAACAATGATCTCGTTTTTAAGCTTGGTTTGGGGAACGTAAAACTTGAGGGTGATAAATCTTCGTAGCACCAAAGCCCAAATGTAAGTCTTAGATCTCTTTGCAAGTTATTTCCATGTAGTTATATTCAAGCTTGGTTTCCTTTAAAGTTTTATTTCTTCATAGTAGTTTAAATTTTTGTTTTAGTAGTATATTAATAAGGCCAAGGTTGATTGATTATGAGAAAAGTGTAAATTTGCTTTATCACTAAGCATTGCATGAGGGCATGGCAATGGTTAAGTGTAGGGGATTTGATAGGTGTGAAAACACCCATCCTTTTACCACTTATTTCTTGCTAAAACAAGACCGAAACGCGTATTTAATATCATTTGTTTGGAATTATGCGTGGTTTGTGTGTTTGTTGTGTTTTCAGAGCCAACCGGATAAATATTAAAGAAAACATGGGATTGCACGGGTTTTATGGAGGAAAAAGACGAAAAGACGAAGTCTATAGTCCAAGAGATGCAAAAGATTTGAAGTCAATGGGCCTATTTGAAGATTTATCAAAGAAAAGGACCAAAGATGGAAGATTTACATATGTCGAAGAACTCACGTCTATTAAACGAAGAAATTAAAAGACGAGTTGAATTTATTCGTCGACAAATCCCGAATCAGAATTGAAAACGTCAACTTTACTGAAAAGATGAGAAGACGAAAAGAAAGGAACAAAGCCCACTTACCAACCAACTACACCTCCTATAAATAGAGATCCCCTCACACACATTAGACTAGTTTTTTAGTTTTTCATTTTCTAGTTTCTCTCTTTTTCTTGTTTCATAAGGTAACCAACACCATTAAGGTGTTGGTGATTTTTCATCTTTGATTTCACAAGTTCTTGTAAGTTTTAATCCTTCCTTTTGATTGTTTAACATTAATCTTTCAATATAATCTTTCATTTCATCTTGTTCATCTTTCTCTTGTTGATTTAAAGTTTTAAAGTTTTATTTTGTTGAGTTTGATCTTCAAAAGTAAGTGGGTTTTATGTTTTTGTTGATTTGATTTGATGTTTATGGTTAGTAGATGATTCGTAGTTAAATTGGTTTAAGTTTTGGTTAAAAAACTTGGTTGATTTTGGTAAAAAATCGTATTGTTTATGTTCCCTGTTCTTCGTCTTCAAACATTCCCCAGATTCCGAATCAACTTAATGTTCCGAACCAAGGGTTTTGTCATAATCTTCCGAATGAAGCATTCTAGTTAAGTTATTCCGAATCAATGTTTGTTCTGAATGAAGGTTTTTAATTAAATATTCCGGATGAGTATTATATTCTGAATCAAAGTTTTGTCAAAAATATTCCGAGTCAGTTTTTTTATTCCGAATGAAGGTTCTTGTCAAAGTTATTCCGAGTCAAGTTTATTCCGAGTAAACCAAATTGTTCCGAATCAAGCTTTTATTATTTTATTCCGGATCAGTGAAAACGTTCTGAATCAAGCAAACCTTCCGAATCAACAAATGTTCCGGATGAACATATATTCCGAATGAAGGGAATTTTCTGAATGAAGCTTTTGTCCAAATGTTCCGAATGAAGGTTTGTATTCCGAATGAAGCATATGTTATGAATAAAGGTTTCTATTTAGTATATTCCGGATCAAGCATAAACATTCCGAATCAGTGACTTTTTCTGAGTTTAGGTATTTAACTGTTTTATTTTAATTCAAGTTTTATTTTTATTAATTGCTTTTAATTAATTGCTTTTAGTTTATCTTTATTTATTTCACGCATTTAGCTTTATTAGTAGAATAGAAAACCAAAACCCTTTTTAGTAACCAAGAACAACTATTCCACTTTGAACCGTGATCGATTCGAGAAGATACCGAGAACTTAATTGAACCATACAAAATCTTTGTATCAGTTATATTATGAATTCACTCACTTTTGGTAAGAAATTTGGGTTTACATCTTAAAGTAGCATCGACTACGTCTAAACCGGAGAACTTTACGTTACGTGCTTACGTTTACATACACTGTTTTTGGTGACCGTCCTACATTTCAGGAAATGAATTTATTCTCGAATATTATTTTGGAAATTTTTATTTGTGATGATTTATAAACTCACAAATTTACGAGAAGAAATTAGGACTTACGTGAATAATTAGCGTCCTTTACGATTAAACCAGAAACTCTAGGTTTACGTACTTACGTTTTTGAACCCCGTTTTTGATGAGACAATTTTGATTAGATTCGTTTTGTTCCGTTGACTCATAATTTATAAAAACGTTTTTCGTAAAACGACCCGAGGGCACGTAAATCGAGGAAACTAGAATCGAGGAGTACCCGTAAATTAGTGGAGGTGAGACAAGTGGGACACTTGTCCCACCCCCACTAATAAACGGACAAAATAAGCCACCCAACTCCCTTGGTGGAAAATTTTTACACTTCATATGGACACTTGTTCATAAACTTTACCAAAACAACTTAAGCTAACAAAACCACTAGCCTAAACCATTTCCCTTATTTTCCTTACATGCAAACAACAAAAAAATCTCTCCAATGTCTCTACTCTCTTCTCCTTGACGTCCATAATCATCCACAAACACCACCATTGATCAAAAATATTAACCACAAATCATATGTATAACTTGCATATGTTGATAACCCATTGAAGGCATGATGATTTGAGGTGATCTTAACAACTAAAAACGAGATTTCAAGAAGATCAAGGGCTGATTTCTCAAGGAGTCTACATATTCTTGGTGATCCTAGAATTGGTATCGATATTCATAAGATTGGTTGCCCAAAACCAAGTCTTATTCATCCAAAAATCTCAATCTTTCATCTTATTGAGTGGTATAGAGATTGTTTCTTCCTATCATCTTTTTATTTTGTAAAAGTAATCTTGTATTTTCTTTATAAATTTATATGTATATGATGATAAATGATGATCAAATTATTATGTGGGGATCTTTTGTTGATAGATTTGGTTAAAAAGACTAAAATCTACATGTAAAGATGTTAAAATCATGGTTAAATTTATAGGCTGTATAAACAGTAAGTAACCATATGAACACTTGGTAAAATGACTTAGATTATTGAATATAAAGTTAGATATATGATTTTTACATATGTGGTGAATTGGCCACTCAATGGAATCAATAAAATGAACAAGATATGATCAAAATACTATTAAGGTTCAAATCTGTATAGTCTGTTTTGGACGAATTATTAGAAACACTTAGAGGATGAATGAGCAGTAGATAAAAGGAGTTAATTGTAGCACATATTATGTAGTTTGTGCTTCCCAAAATTGAGCGTCTATCTCCATGTAGAACTCATGATATGGTAAAAATGGTGAAAGTGAGTTTCATAATCAGATTTGGAAAATAAAAGTATATATTATAAAACAAGCACTCAAGTAATACTAATATAAAATACCTATGAAAAACCCACTAACTTATGATAATACTTATAAAAATAAGTTATATACTTTGATGAATAAGTATGACATTTTATAAAATTACAAATTGATATGTTTTCTAAGTTGTAAAACTATATATATAAGTTTTACGTCTTTTCGGCTAAAACCGAAAGATTAGCGTTTTCGTCAAATAAAACTTAGACGGTCGGACCCATCTAATGTAAAATTTATATAACTCATCTACTGATATGTAAGTACATTTTACAAGTAAAAAACGATAAAACCCGAGCTTTATAACATATGGACATTAACGGGCCAAAGTAGCCTTATTGGACTATTAACCTAACTAGTTTGGCTAAACACTAATGGACTTACTCATTGGGCTTAACCCACTTGGGCCCAACATATGAGTATAGGACTGGTATTAAAATTATAAATGGGCTAATATAGTGAATTGAACTCTAAATGGGCTTATTGGGCCTTAATATGTAATTGGGTTAAAACTAGTATAACTAGTCAAAAGTTTGACTAACACATAACTATAATGTGTATGAAGAGATAAAACCCCACTTGATCATCATCATACTTATAATGTCATCATATATACATAGCCATTGTTTTTATAAAGTCATTAGACAAGTGTCACACCCCACCATGGCGGAATATGGGGGGCGACGTATGGATATCATCACAACAATAGCGTGTCTCTAGAGTTAACTAAATGAAATAGAAATGTCATAAAAAGGTGACACAATGTCATGAAAATATCTCAAGTAATGTAGGCGTCTACGTATGTAGGTAACAGGCCTACCTCTTACCAAAGACATTCAAATAACACACATCAAACATATAGGTATCAAACAATTTACTAAATCAAAACACAAAATAAAATCTAAGAGAAAAGGAATTCCTCCTAATGCATACCTAACAGCCTCTATACTCTAGCCAGTTTTAACATCATCTTGCACAACTACCTCACCTGAAAATGACACTAAAATCTATCAACATAAAGTTTGTGAGAAGATAGGTTTAAGTGATCTAGAACATCCTAAGAAACCTTGACATCCGCTGTAAATAAGTTGAAGAAAAACAATGTATAGTAATGGACCATAATGTGATAATCATGTTACATGCATCCACAACAAAACATAAACCAATTACCAATCACATCTACAATTCACAAAGCACGTTATAACAATCAAGAAGTATCCCTTCACACACACAAGAACACACACCATACTATCTGGATCTTTCCCACACCACCTGTGGAAGATGAACTATATCCCCGTCGAGATATCTTGCCTCCAAAGAGACGATGCACAAGTACTCAGGACGGATCGTGCCCCACGAACCAAGAACTCAGGACGGATCGTGCCCCACGAACCAAGAACTCAGGATGGATCGTGCCCCACGAACCAAGAACTCAGGACGGATCGTGCCCCACGCTCCACACACATCACAACTAGTCCCATAGACGCCCATACATCTATGTACCAATCCAAATCATAACACAATCAAGATTCACATATCAGAACACATATCAAAGCACATATGAGAACACATAAGCACGCAAGTCACACAATAGCACATTTATGTCCACACATTTTAAAACATAGTAATAAATCATGTTAAAGAACATTGCAAGTGTCATCTTCATCCCATACTGGAAAAACATTTAAAAACGTAGCAAAATGGGACTATGAACTCACCTGATAGCACAACAAGCTATAACTCCTGCAAACCTATAAAATCATACAAAACACACTTAGCTCAGGTCCTAACACCCAAGTTAAGTAACAACCACGGAGATGAATCTAATCCCCCAATCCTCGCTATTTAGTTCTCACACTACAAGCTATTCTATACGTAAAAATTCAGTTTTTCCCAGTATGGTTTACTAGTCATTAAACGACCACATGAAGTGAACTTAACACCACACATGGCTCCTACCCTACTGGATTTATGTTGTTATATGATCTAATAACTCCAAAACCAATTTTACTTTCTACTTACACGTTTAACCCTTTCGTTTAGTCTCTACACCAAAAGTCAATTTCACAAAGCTTATTTTCTGTACATGCTAAATGTTCGACACCAAAAGCCCGACCTAAACACCATAACTTTTATTGAAAACCTCCATTCCTTTTATATACATTATAAAGAGTTCCCAAATTAAAAATATTTGGCTATCTCATTCGTTTGGTTAGGTTTTGACTCAAATTTCCGAAATCCAAATTTATTTCTGAACTACGCATTGTTTTTTTTAACAATTGTTTGACGACCTTCCCGAACTCTATTTTCGACGTATCTTACATTTTTGAAATTTAGATTCTCTGAACTTAATTTTTAAAAAAAACGCGACCAAATGTGCTACCAAATGCTTGTAACAGTCAACACAAGACAGACCTAAAAATCAGACTGTTTTACACCTTTATGCACTAACCCTCTAAACATCATTAATTATCCCTAAATTCTTAATACAAACCTTAAAATCATTAATAAATCTAAATAACTATAATTCACAGAAATTTAACAAAACCCTAATCATCTCAATGATGGTTAATTAAAATTCCAATTATGATTAAATAATAAAAACATGAATTATATTAAGGTTGAATTGATCACTTACCTTGAAATAAGAAAAAATAATGAACCCTAATCATAATTTCGACTCCTCTTGATATCCATGGAATATTTAGACTAATTTGAGGTTTATTTAGGGTTATTAGTTGTTTTTAGGGGTCTAGGGGTGGTTATATAGGTCTTGGTAACCTTCTAGACAAGTTTAGGCCCAATTAGAACTTTTAAATGGTAATTATCCTATTTTTATTAATTTAATATTTAAAATTTATGGTATGGGACCCACATATTCGACTCCCCTCTGTGTTTTATCATATTTACACACTCTCCCCTCCTATTTTATGTTTACTTATACTCGTATACACTTTCGGGACCAAATCGGACACCCTTTTGCTAATTTTTCGACTTTTTACGCGATTTTTGAACTAGCCTTCATTTCTAAAAGTTTCTAAATATAGAAAGTAACTATAAAACTTATCCTAACCATATTATATGTACTAAATACATACATACAACATACTATACGTAAACGAAACCTTATAAAAACGCTACACGAACTTTTCTGAAGTTCATTTCTAAACTCATTTCAATTCATTCCATTTCATTTCATTTCCAACTTATACCATGATTTACACATTCATGTGAACTCATGAGCACTAACCAACCCCATCACATCATCATATAACGTACCATGTACTACGTAAACAATGTCTAACATCATGATAAAGTCTCAAATATGGACACATAACACATAAACGCACACCAAGCACATGATCAACATCAAACAATCAAAAGTGACAAATCCAAAATCTAAGGGTTGTCACATTACTCCTTCCTAATAGAAATCTCGTCCCAAGATTTACTCCGTATGCTCAAAAAACTTCATTTCACAACCAACTCGCTATCTCTCTCATAAGAACGTAACCGGATCATCCGTATGACTACAACAACGCCCTCAATGAATATAAGCTCACGACAAATTTAGGACCCCCAACTTCGGATAAACGATTAAGCCCATGGAAAACTAACGGACGTTTACGTGAACGAATTTAAAAATATGAACCAAAACCATGAGACTCCAGAAGATACTCAACATAAAACATGTATCGACTCCTAACGAACCATGGAAACGGACCAATGACACAAGAAGCACCCAGCGACAACCGAAACGTATTACGACTGGTGACATACTATTAAAACCTTGTGCAAAACCAAATTTTACCCCATAATGGATTTTTTACTGTAATGTATATTAGTTTTTCTAAAACCATGGTATCACATTAGTAATTTATGTAATCATTTGATGAAAAAAAATCTAGTCTCTTCACGAACGATTAATTGTCTAAAGCACACAACACAATATCAGGCGTCAACATTGACTCTAGAACCCACATTCTTCATTAATGTAACAATCTCTATGATGGATACATCTGAAATCCTATCCTAAAGCAGCCCTATGTTAGCCTTCTAAGTGTCCACTATCTCAAAATACCCAAAACACGAGTTTAAACCATGTTGTCCGAAAATTAATCTTGAACTCGACAATTGTACAATTAATTCGACCAAGCTACTGACTTCCATTGACAATACATTCTAAATATATGAAAAGTACGCTCCGAGTACATAACTTTAGGCTTTTGAATCACCCAAAAAGCTTTAAAAACAAATACGCTATAACCAAAATGATTTTTACCTAGAATCTGCCCATACATTAGCGACAGTTTCTAACAGTTCAGCGATGAATTTTGACAATTTAGCGACACTTTCTGCCTAATCCGATTTAAACAAAAAAACGATATTAAACAAAAAAAACCCGTTATTAATTACAAAATTTAAGGTTTAATTTATTTTAATTCCAGAAAATTAAAACTCTCACCCATCATATGATTAATTACTTTATTTAAACATATTTAATTAAATAAGAACAATATATTAACTAAAGAACAATAACTTTAGGTGATCAAAACCAAAATATTTTTAAAATAAATAAGCCATGCTTATATGTTAAATAACTTATATTTCACCTTATTTCAAACACGTTTTCGACACTTTACCCTTATTTTATCAACTACCAACAACTATTTTAACTATTTGCAAATTTCATTTCTTTACCCCAAATAAACAAAGACAATGGAATTCTTAAACTATATCAATAACATTTACGCTAAAAGTACCATACAAACGAACACCTGAAATGAGGACTCGATATATGTGCTATTACGGAAGTTAAACATCTCGAAGAGGAACGAGCTATAATAAGTGTGAAAACACTTATCCTTTTACCACTTAATTATAATAATAACCAAGCCAAAACGTGTATTTTATGTCGTAAATATCAGAATTATGTGTGGTTTGTGTTTTTATTATGATTTAGGATCAAAATGTGAAAAGGGAAGAAAACACGGGCTTTCACGGGCTTTTATCGAAGAAAAAGACAAAAGACGAAGTCAAAAGATCAAGAGTGCAAAAAGAACGGAAGTCCAAGGCCCATTCTGAAGATTTATCGAAGAAAAAGTTTAAAGACGGAAGTTTAATGAAGTCGAAGAACTAAAGTCTAATAAATGAAGAAATTAAAAGACAAGTTCAAATAATCCCGAGACAAAGTCGAAAAAAAAGTCGAAGAATTTAGAAGATGAAAAGACGAGAGAAGAAAGAAAGGAGCAACACATGCTAACCTCCCTAATCTCCTATAAATACCCTCCTAATGTCACATTAGGAGGTGTTGACTATTTGACACATAGTTCTTCCACCTTTAATTTCATGTCATTTACTTAATTGTCATTTAATTTTCTTGTCTTGCACCTTTAATTTATTGCCTTTAATTTCAAGTAAGTTTGATTTTGTTGTTGAATCTTTTCTTCTAATCAATTTCTTATTTTTAATCTCTCATTCTACCTTTCTTGTTTTGCTTAATCTTTATGTTTATGTGCTTATTGTTATGCTTATTTGATTAATTGTTATGTTTTTATGTTTTTGATTATGTTGGATTATTGATTTTATAGCTTATTCGTTTCTTTCTTAAATTTGATTAAGTGTTTTTAAAAGTTATTTTATAAAAAGTTGTTTTTAAATATTTTTATTATTTAGTGTTTTTAAAAGTTTTTAAATTTTGGCTTATTAGCTTTTTCTTATACGTGTTTTGGTTAAGTTTTTAGTTGAGTGCTTATTTGGTTCATAGCTTATTTTTTCTTGCTTATTTACATTTTCCACTGTTATTCCGATCAAACCATCAGAAAAGGGGTTTCGGATTCCGACCAGGATTCTGATAGGATCATCGGAAAAGGGTTTTGCATTCCGACGGGGATTCCGATCAGGATTCCGATAGAAGCTTTCCGATTGTATTCCGATAGCTTCTGTTTCTCACATTCCGATAGGATCGTTCCGACCTTATTCCGATAAGCGAGGTAAGCATACATTCCGATCGGATTTTGATGGGATTCCGATGGACGGTATTCTGACGGTAGGTTTTGTTTTATTATTTTGCCTTAGTTTAAGTTTTCAAGTTTGCATTTTTATTAAATTGTCAATTTTACTTTAATTTTTATTAAATGGTCAAATTTACTTTTCGCCAAGCTTTAATTTCTCGTCATTTAATTAATTTGCTTTTAAAATTTTTAATATTGCACCATTTACGTTTTAATTAGTTTTAGCTTTAATTACCCGTCATTTACTTTAAAAGTTTTGCTTATTTATTTTACAACAACGACCAATCTATTATTTTATCCACCAAAAGACGACTAAGTCGCACTTAAACCAGTATCAATTCGATTAGACACCGAGATCGAATAGACCAATTCAACGAACTTAATTTTTATACTAGGTAAAAACCAGTTATTAAATGGCGCCGATGCCGGCTCTTTTCGTAAAGATTAACGGTTTTTTGTGAGAGACGCGTTGAATTTTGGGATCCGTTCACTCGTGAACGTTATTTTTCTTGCTCAAAAATTTTCAAAATCCATAAAATTTAAAAATTGTTAAAAATCCAAAAAAATTAAAATTTTTCAAAAATCCAAAAAGATATTTATTTTTATTTTTACAAGCACATATATATTCTCTATTTCTTTGGTGTCTTTTTCTTTTTCTTTTGCAGGTGTATGCGTACTAGATCTTCAACTTATTCTGAGCCCGAGACTCGTGAAGATTTTGATATGGCTAGTGTGCACAACAACAATAATCCACCCTACCCCAACATGAATAACAACAACAATGTTCCCCCACCCGACCTTCGAACGATGGAGGAGTTGTGTCAACCTACAATGAATGGACGCGGAGGACCGATTGCGCCGATGCAAATCACGGCTCCAGAGTTTTTGTTGAAGCATCACATGATCCAACAAGTTCAAAACACTTGTGCATTTCGCGAATTACCGGATGATGATGCCAACAAACATCTCGACAAGTTCATTACCGTTACTCAAAGCATGAAGTTGCCTGGTGTTACTATGGGTTTTCTTCGCCTTTACCTATTTCCACACACCTTATCCCACCATGCCGAAAAATGGTTTGATCGTCTTACGAATAATTCAATTCATACTTGGGATGATATGACTCAACGCTTTTTGTCACGCTACTTTCCACCATCCATGGTCACGAGCCTTCGGAATCAAATTAGTGGATTTACACAAGAACCTGATGAATCACTTTTTGATGCTTGGGAACGATATAATGTTTTGATCGATCGATGTCCAAACCACAACATGCTCCTCGTCACCTTAATTGATACTTTCTACAACGGTTTAACTTTTCGTGATCGTGATACGATTAATGCAGCCGCCGGTGGCACATTTATGAAAAGAAGACCCGAGGAGTGTAGAGAGCTTATAGAGAACATGAATACTCATCACAAAAATTGGGATTCATCCGCATCTTCAAGGAAAAACCCGAGAGTCAATGTTTCTTCTACTTCTTCAAACTCTGATATCACCGAATTGACCCGCGCAATGGTCGAAATGAGCAAAAACGTGCGACTTTTGGCTACAAATCAACAACAACAAGTTTAAGATGTAGCAACTTCTTGTGAGATTTGCGGGGGTCCTCATTCATACACTGATTGTCCTTCTACTCATGACAATCCGGAAAACGTGTATGCGGCTCATGGTAACTATTCAACGGAAAGCTATCAAGCCCGACCTCAAGGTGATCGTAACTTGCTAAGTTACCGTAATAACAACTATCTTTCACCCGGTTTTTCTCCTCAAAACCACAACCCTAACAACTACAATAGAAGCAACCCAAATCCACCTCGAGCTTCTAATCCTTATCACCCACCCGCTCAACAACCACCCATTAATCAAGATGTTGAAACCTTCATGAGAACCCAAGGAGAGCTAGTTAAGAATCTGCAAAGCCAAATCATCAACTTGAAAGGAGATATCACTAAGCAAGGTAATGATATTTGAATCGAGCTTCGACATGATATGCAAACCTCTTTTAGCAATCAAACAAATGATTTGAAGAATATGATGGCTAGTTTCTTTCCAAGTACTCAACCCTCTACTTCGGGCTCTCTTCCCTCAAAAACCGTCACCAACCCAAGAGCAAATGTGAGTGCTATTACTACACGCAGTGGAGCAACTCTTGTAGGACCATCTATCCGTCCCCCAGTTACTCCATCTACACCTCTTCCACCACCATTTATCCCTCCTACTCCCACACCTAGTATTAGTTCTCCATTATCGTCTTCACCTCTTACTGAAGAAGCACCCACGAAGAACCCTTCACCAACCCCACCTTCCACCTTTAAACCTTCAACATCTCAACCTTTACCTGCTACACCTACACCAACTAAACCCAATATGTAACACCCCCAAATTTACACAATTCAATACAGCGGAAGACTCGTTGGTGTTACGGGATAGCACATTACTCACATCATAGACAACGCATAAAAATCACGTCGTTAAATAATAAAGCATTTCCATTCATAAATATCAAAGTTACATAGGTCCCAAGTCATTGTATTTCATACAAGTTTTACAAAGAATTTGAATGGAAATTATTATTTATGTGCGGGCCAGGAATTCTTGTTGTCTTCTCGAGAATTACCTTCAAGTACCTGAGACAAAACATGTTAAAATAAAAGGTCAGCGAAAACGCCGAGTGAATTCATAGAGTTTTTATTAAATCCATCAATATAACATCGGTATAAAATTATTACCGAAAATCATTTTGTACAAATCTTTGTAATAGGCCATAAAATAGCCAAAGTCATTTTATACAAATCCTTATCAAAATCATAATATAGGCTTTCGCCTTCAAAATCATTATACGAACCATTGTCGTTAAAAACATCATACAATACGTTTTATAACGTTGTATAGATTAAATAAAAACCGTTATATGAATATGGTTATATAAAACCAAACCACGAACATAATATCAATTATAAGACCCTGTATTGCTAGTCAGGCAATATATCATAATTCAATGCTTAAAGCAGTATTTCGTTAATTGGATTATTATAAGCCGCATGACATTGTTACCTTACTACAACAAACAACGGGTAGCTAGCCCGAAACTCATTTGCCCATCTAAATTAGCGTGTCGTCACAATAATCACGCTTGTGTAAATCTTCTCATACATAAATCCTCTTACCAATCAATGTGGCACGACGGGGATCAACCGTCAAGGCGCGGACTGGGGTGATCGTCCCCAAATAGTACTATTATATGCATAAGCGTCTACCAAATCCCGATAGTTCACAATTCATGCTAATGGGACTTTTAGTGACATAACCTAACTTTAATAATCTATTTTATTTCACTTATCGGGTCATATAATCATTCATCGGGTCATACAATCATTCGGGTCCAAATCAATAAAACAAACAATCGGGACAACTTGTGTCCTATTTTAGTAAAACTATACTGTTATCTCCCTCGCGGGTTTATAAAACATTTCATAAAAACATTTAAAGAGTGCGAGGCTATGAACTCACTTTGATGTGGGAAGGCGATTATCAGCGATTTGGATGTACGGTACGTGCTTCAATCACGGAAACCTAGACAAATAATACTCGTCTTAGACTTTTGTCCAATGACTTTATCAAAATAATAATTATGTATACATATGATGATTTTATATATATGATGATCAAGTGGGTTTATATATTCTCATTCACTCATTTTTGTGTTTATGAATTGGTAACCTTTTACTAGTTTACTAGTTTTACCTATTTATATGTTTTAGGTTCAATAACCCTATTATAAGTTCATTAACTTGTATTAATCCATTTATACTTGTATTATCAGTATTTATATTTTATATGTTGGGCCCAAATGGGTTAAGCCCAATAAGTAATTTTTTTATAAGTGTTTAACTTATTTAGTTAAATCATTAGTCCAAATATGCTAACTTAGCTCGTTAATGTCCGTATGTCATATAGTTCGGGTTTTATCGGTTTTTACTTGTATTAGGTACTTATACATCAATATATGACTTTTAAAAAGTTTATATTAGACGGGTCCGACCGTCTAAGTTTTAATTGACGAAAAACGTTAATTTTACGGTATTAGCCGAAAAGATGTAAAAATCATGTTTATAGTTTTATAACTTATAAAACTTATCAAACTACCATTTTTATATAATGTCTTATTTTATATCATAATATATGAAATTATTATTTATAATTACTATTAATTGTTAGTGGGTTTTCATGTGTATATATTTTATAAATATATAAGTGAGTGCTTATTTTATATAAGTTTTTATTATATAAATCTGATTTTAAATTTCATGTTCACCAAAACAGCCATATCTAGAGTTCTATATGGAGATAGAACACCAAATTTTTATGGAATAAACTACATGATATTTCCTCCATTTAACTCTACTATGGCTACTGTTAAATCAGCCTCTAAGTATTTTATAAAAATCGTCCAAAACAGTCTATGCAGATTTGTACTCTAATATTGTTTTGATCATATCTCACTCATCCTAATGATTCCATTGCATGGCCTACTCTCCACATGTGTAAAAATCATATACCTTACTGTTTCTTTAATAATCTATGCCATTTTAACAGTTTATCAAAAGTTTCTTCACTGTTTTATACAGCCTAGTCCTTACATCATGATTTTAACACTTTTTCATGTGGATTCTTATCTTTTTAATTAAATCTATCAACACCAAATCCCCACATAATATTTTTAATCATCATTCATTATCATATACATATACATAAGTAAAAGAAAATACAAGATTACATAATAAAAATAACAAAAGGGATAGGAAGAATGATCCTTATACCACCATAGTGATGAAAAGATGAGGTTGATGAACAAGGCTTGAATTTGGATGGCAAAACTTGTGATATACCAATATCAACTTCAAGATCACCTATCTTCATGAACATCTTGTGGAAAATCAGCCCTATGAAACCAAAAAATCTTCTCCTTGGATGTTAGAATCACCTCCAATGTTCAAAGCTTCAAAGTAGCATCATCATGTGTATGAGTAACACATAATTTTATGGCTAAAATAGATCAAATGAGGGTTGTAATTGATGATTGTTGGAAGAATTTGAGAGAGAGAGAGGAGAGGAAAAATGGTGGTTTGCATGAGTGAAAATGAGAGCTAGTGGTATGGGTGGAATGGTTTTGTTTTGGTGTAGCTTACAAGTTAAGCTAGCTTAACAAGTGTAAGAAACTTGTGTAAAACTTGACACAAAGTTAGTGTGGTGTCACAATGTGGCCGTCCCATGTGTGGGGGTGGGGAAAAACTTGTTTTTGTCTCAACCCCAATTATTTACGGGTGCTCCTCGATTCTAGTTTCCTTGATTTGCGTGCCCTCGGGTCGTTTTACGAAAAACGTTTTTATAAATTATGAATCAACGGCACAAAACGAATCTAATAAAAATTGTCTCATAAAAAACGGAGTTCGAAAACGTAAATACGTAATCCTAAGGTTTCTGGTTTAGTCGTAAAGGACGTTAAATTATAATCTTAAGTCCTAATCTCTTCTCGTAAATTTGTGAGTTTATTAACCAACACAAATTTAAATCTAAAAATAATATTCACGGATAAATTTATTTTCTGAAATGTCGGACTGTCACAAAAACGGTGTATGTAAACGTAAGCACGTAACGTAGAATCCTCCGGTTTAGACATAGTCGATGCTACTTCAAGACGTAAATCCAAATTTCTTCCCAAAAATAAGTGAGTTCATAATATAACATTAAAATAATGTTTTTAAATAATATTTGAGAATAAAATATAAACCATAAATTGACGGATTGTCACAGCATTTACCCCTAAACAGGATCTTTGTCCTCAAAGATCATCTTACTACTCGCTTCTTATAGAGTTAAAGCCATGTGGGTATTTCCTCCACATTCGGTCTTTTCTCACAAGTGTAATTCATTACAATACGCGAGTTTCATCAAACATAACTACGGGAATAAGATCAGGCTTAATGTTGACTTACTTTCTCTATCCATGATGTTCACGGGTTTTTGATGAATGCAACTTTTCGCCGATCTAAACTTTATCAAGAAGTGATCAGATGCTCACTTGATAGACATTTTATCAAGTTCGATATACGAAACATAATTCACGCAGCTCTTGAAGTCCTAGGGTAGATCCAGCTTATATGCCTTTCAAACCAATCTTTACATCATCTCAATGGTCCCATACAACGAAGACTTATATCCCATGATCTTTCAGATCATCAATTCATTTTTCCATGGTTAAAAGTTTTGGCATAACTTCGCTACCCATCTGGCACTTCAAGATCTACATTTCATATTCACATGACCTCCTGCCCACTACCGGCAGTCAATAATCAGATCCTAATTTCAACAATCATTTCAGGTTTCGCGGGTCGAGTATTTTGTAAGGTTAGGTTCGCCATCATAGGAAACCTTAAACCTAAAAGACATGTCCAACTCACAAGGGGTGTATGTCGGGTATCTTCATCCCAACTCCTGCTTACAGATGCTCTAATATTTAGATCCTAACAAGATTAGATCTCGATCCTAATACGATAATTATCAATGATAATATTTCCTAAGGAAAGCGATTATACGGTTTATTACCAAAGGTTAATCATTCAAGCATAAAACAACACTTATAGTATTTTGTATCATTACTTTACCTCGTCCCTTCGATTGGGGTGGTACACAGTACTCTCATCAAGATTCGTTCTTAATGACTTTTGAGCAAATTTCTCGAAATTCAATACGAAGCGAGGATCTTGATAGAGATGATCGATACAGGCACACCATGTTTACAGAACTCCTTTAAATACAAAAGAGTCAATTTCTTCATCAAGAATCTATCATTAACAGGAATGATATTAGTAGATTTGGTCAGTCTGTCGACGATGACCCAAATCGAATCAAATTCAGATGATGACCTTTGTAATAGTTAGATGTTTACTAATGTATGAGGCGATGTTTGCCTTCATAATTGGCCATCAGTACAACTTCTTCAGACAAAGATACTTTTAATCAGAAATGACATGAATAGAATACTTATACTTATGAGATTCTAACATGACTAAGTCTCACAAACCTCCATATTCAGGCAACCTAAAGTGGCCTTTAAAACATTTAACACTATCGGCTTCTCAAATCTATTGGTTCACATTAGTCGCGAACCCCTTTTATTATTTATATTATCCTTTTTACAAGCATTGTTTATTTTTATATTGTTCGGCAATTTATTTTGCACCTTCATTATTAAGGAACATGTCCTAATTGGTTCTTTATATTTTCTAAGTTTTAGTTTCGTCTCAACTATCATTTTTATCAGTTTTGCTCAATCCGATGTTTTAAAGTGTCGATAATTATTACACGTAAAATAACAATAAATATTAAGTTTTTATAAAACGTAAACGTTAAAAGTTTAAATTTCTTAGTTCGACCAATTATAATAAAATGTTCAAAACAAATTTGAATTTAATTAACACGATTTTTACTTATTTATCGAAAATAATTAATAAGATTCTTTAATGTTTGAAAAATCTTTGGTTATATTTTGGTCAAAATTTTCTTAGTTGAAAAGCAAAAAGTGTCGTTTCAAATTTCAAGTCATGGTTTAAATTGTTGTCCCATATATTTGTGATGATTAAGAAATGAAGAAAGAAAGAAAATAGATGAAGAAGAGATGAATTCCTAGAGAGAGAAAGTAGTGAGAGAAAGTAGAGAGAGAGATGATTAACTTGGTGAATATTAGATTAGAGAAAAGAATTTGTTACAAATGACCATCCACCCTCCTAACATGCTAGGAGGGTAGTATATATAGTCCACCCACATGCGGGCTTTAATGGACTATATATTGGGCCGGGCTTGTCTTTTGGACTTTAATTAGTTTAAATCCAAGCCCGTGAACCACGACTAATTAACTACCTATTACAACGTTCTAATAAATATTACAATAGAAACCTATGACCGAACATTCTTTTTTGACTCAATATTTTGAGGCTAACAATCTCCCCCAATGTGAGGTCATTCCTCTTTGATATTTGGATACCAATGGAGATTTATGAATTTCGTCATAAATGAGTCTTGAACGTGTAACAGTAGTTTTGTTCCTTCATGCTATGATCTTTGAGCCTTTGTCGTTGTCTTTCGACTTTGTTTTCTATCTTGAGATCTTCAAATCATACTTGACTTGTCATTGCCATCTTGCGATCTTGTGTCTTTATCCACATGCTCACACTATCAATTGTTGGATAAGTCTTTGGGCATGAATATGTGGTTGTGAATCTTTGACTTTGCTGAGTACACCGTGACGCCACCTTCTCGAGACAAAACATAGACACGGACTGAATGGCTTTGACATTCGTCCTAAATCGGTAGCGTTTTACCTCCGGTCAGTGAAGACCGTTATACGATATTAAATATCGTACCTGTGATCAGGTAAATTCAATTAAGAATCTCCTTGACAGGGATTCGTGGCAGTACTAGCCGTTCTCTTTACTCGACCGTCTCAAAGCAAGACTGCGAACATAAAGAGTGAATCAATTGGATAAATATCCGCTTGATTAAAGTCGTCAATTCAAATTCCTGGAACAAGTTTGATTCATTAAGAATCTTACCATTGTTGCTTTCCAGTTGACACAAGTTTAATTCATAAGAATCTCACAAGTCACCTACCGTAGCGCTGTTTGATGTTGACGCTAGAAGGATTTCCATTTGTCACTGTGAATATTAATAAATATCACTCTGAATGTTCTGGCAAGACCATAAAGATATTGCGTAGAAACCTGAAACGAGTTTGAATCAATTCAGAATCAAACCACTGTTGCTTTTCAGTTTTACATATGTTCAATTCATAAAGAATCTTGCATATGACCTACCGCAGTGCTGTTTGATGTTAACACTGGAAGGATTTCCACTCATCATTGTGAATACTAAGTAGTATCACTTTGAGTGTTTTAGCAATATCACAAGGATATAGCGTAGGACTCTCTTGATCTTCATCCGTGTGTCCCAACGAGATTTAATTGATCTCTTGGCTCTAGACTCGATTTGTGCACTTTTAGTGGTCGGAGGCTGGAGCAGATGCCACCTATTCAATATCAACAATCTCGGAGTGAGAAAGTCAATAGAAGTCGTGTTGATCTCTGTGACAATAAAACAAACTTCTTTTAAGAGAAGCCTGAGTAGCTAGGAAAGGGTTGTGCTTCACATCACTGGGTCCATGATGAGTTTGTCTTCATGATGGGTTGACCCGGTTTCAGCCTAAGTTGTATGGAGGGCTTCTTTCTTTACACCCTTTATCCTTACATTTCTTTTTCATTCTTCAACCCCTTCAATGCTTACCAAGACATCATTAATAGCACCTTGTTGTGATTGTTCCAGTGCTATCATCAGTACTTAGTCGGCATTCAGCTACGTCCACATTCTACTCCATCTTTCCTAAGGACTTCTAATCATCTATTGGATTGTCCCTGGGAAGATCCCTCCGGTTCTGGTTGGATCATAGGACTTAAACCTAACCACCCTTTTGACACCAATAACATCGTGAATTAAAGATGTTGTGGGTATTTGATCATAACCATGAAAACCACTTTAAATTCTAACAAAGTGTTTGAAAAACATTTAACACCTTGCTAGTTTTGTCGTTTCAGAAATGCTCCCCCTTCACATGTGCATCGATAATCGAAAGTGTTTCGCACATGTGGGTAAGAGTTAAAGTGCTTGAGTCTTATAGATCACATTTTAATCACATTTTCTCCCCCTATTTCTAATATATAAAATCTTTTGATATTAGAGATACCAAATTTGATTAAAATATATTTTGAAAAATAGTCTTGAAAATCTTCGGGAGAAAGATGTGTTAATCTTTTGCATGAAGTTGAATTGCTCCCCCTCAAAAATTGATCCAATGAAATTGTCATTACGAGGTTTGATCCACATTAAACTTTTGAGGATAGGAGTTGTTGAACACACAATTTTTGAAAGATTTTGAATATCATTGAGAAATTCTTGAAAAAATTGTGTTCAACGCTTTTTGAGAAAATCAATTCTTTTTGACGAAAAGGTTTTTCTAAAGCATAAACTTGAGTTCATAGACTTTGAATGTCTTGACGAATCCACTCAAGTGTAAGAAGATTTAACTTCTTTTGCTAAGGGTAAGAGTACAAAAGCGTACACTCCCCCGTGAATTTAGATCCGGGTTGCAATCTGAAAGTGATTACAAGCCATTGTGTTGAGCTCAAAACGTTGAATGTTTTGTGACAAGCTCAACCCAAGATAGATTGCTCTACCCGTTGTTGGAAATATTGTCCAAAAGTAGACAATTTCCTTTTGAAAAGATAGAAATGACATGTTTTGAAAAATATTTACAACTTTCATTCGAGCTTTATGTACAAACCCGTGTCGTTATTGAGCGACATTTCTAGGTACGTCCATATTATCGATACTGAAAGACATGTCGAGAAGAATATTTTTTGTATTTTGAAAGTTTTTCCATTTTTTATTTTGTTTTTCTATGGATATTTACGTTTTATTATTATTTTTTTTTTCAAGTTTTTCGAAAATAATCCAAAATAGACTTTTGTACAACAGAAGAAGGTGATATCGAATGTACAGAATTGGAACCCTTTGAAGAAGGAGAAGTGGGTTCAGAATCCGCTGTTGTACCTGCAATCACAGAAGAAGAGTTTGCACATATACTAGAATTAGGAGTAACAAATTTCTTTTCAGCGTGTAGAACAGTAGCATTAGTGCTGGTGCAGGTGTCATCACTCTTCTCTATTGGAATCCACTTAAGACCAACTTCCGTGAAGATCCGACCCGTTGGTTTCCACTGAAGACTAGATTTAGGAGTAGCTTTCTCTTGCACAGCGGAAGACTTCTTTGGAGAGAAACTATGTCCTTTTTGAATCCACGTTTCAGATTTGGTGTGGTTGCTTTTCTTTACGACGGGTTTATATCTCCTTGTTGTCTTATGGGATTCTGTATTCGATCTACGTTCAAAGGAACGAGATTTGACCTCATAGAGGTATTGCAAAATGCAATGGTCATGATTTACATTGTGAATGCCCTTTTTGCAAGTGGGACATACAGGGAATTTGGGATTCACGAAAGTACTTGTATTCCTTTGTTTTCCAAATCGTTCAGGCGTAGTGTTTGAAACACGACTATGCATGGATAGTTTCCAATTCCTAGATTGCTGAAGAGAGATCCTAGGTTTTGGTTGACTACCATTAGGAGTGTGTGGAACTCTAGCGGTATTTGGTGAACTTGGTTTTTCATACACTGGTTTGTCTTTCTGAATCTTCCCTTTGTTTCGCATCCTCTAGGTTATGGGTATGAACGAGGTCATTTGAACCTACAGATTCCTTTGTGGACGTGAATGTCACACGTTTTGGAGGAGTCCTAGAAGTGCTAGGTGCATTCACATGGTTGGGTTTAGCAACAGTGTGCTTTCTAAATGGAGGAACATAGGGTGATATGGATGGTTTTGGAACACTTGGTTGCACATCAGTCTTAGGGGGTAACCTAGATTTCATATGAGAAGAATTGGAGAACGGAGTCGGTTTTCCTAAGATAGACAGCTTTGGATCCTTGTAGGCATTGGGTTGTCGAACAACAGGTTTCTTAATGATAGGTTCTACGATTTTCCCACCCATTTTAGCAACGAGTTTCTGCAACTCTGCTATTGCTCTGTCCCTGTCTTGTAATTGAGCTTTCAACCCTTTAATTTCCAAATTTTGTTCATTCATTTCTCGAAATGTTTGGGAAAGTTTTTCTTGCAATTTATTATCATGTGGAAAACTACCTACTTCTTTTTGCAGAGCAAGTTCAAGTGAATGACAATGTTTTTGAAGGAAATCAGTTTTGTGTTGAAGTAACTCAAAAGCCTTTTTGTCAACATTTTCTTTACGTTTCGAAAGCTCAATTTCAAGACGTTCACATTCTTTGATCTTATCAAGATATTGGCATGCAACTTCAGAATATTCATCAATATCAACACAAGATGTAAAATAAGCACACATAACATCTTTAGAAACGCATTCTTGCAAGAGTAAATCATATTCATCTGAAAAATCAGACTTCTCCATTTGAAGATCATCAATGTGTTTCTCAAGAGATTCAACATATTTTAAATCATCATACATTTCAGTCCGAATGAACTCCTTAAGTTGAAGAACAGTTTCTTTAATCAACGCCGTGTTAGGAATCAATAGTTCTTTCACAAGCCAGGTAATATCTTGAGGAATCGGACGTGTCCACTCAGCATTTTCACGTTTGGCCCAGTCTCTTTCAACAATAGATTAACATTATCTATGTGGTGTTTAAGAATACCTAATGTTTTCCTACTCTTGCTTTTAGATTCATCTAAAGGGAGGTAGTTTATGTATTTGTAAACATTAGATTTCTTAGGGGCAAATGCTTTCTTCCATTGAATTCTCTTTTGTTTGCATTCTAGAAACACTTCCTCACGAGTTTTCTGAGTTTGTTTGTTGAAAAGAACATAAAGACTATTCTCATAAGCATAATTATATGGTTCCACAAACTCCTTATTAACAAGTGGTTGACTATCATCGTCCCAAAGGGCAGTCTCTTCACTATCGGCACTTACCGGCATGCAATCAAGATCGGTCCTTTCAGTCTCATCAAGATAGAGACACGGGTTCGTAGCTTGAGCTTTGGCAAGGTACTCAGGACTTGCAAAGCTAGCTTGACCCTTAAGCATCGATGGAGTTTCTAGCATTCTTACGGACTGAATAGAATCATGCGTTTTATAAACAACGTTCTTCAAAAAGTCAACTTGTGCTTCTAGTTTCGTAACTTTTTCGGTTTCTTTATCATATCTACTTTTGAAGTCTTTTTTTAACGCATCTACCTCTTGTTTCTTATCCTCGAGAATTTTAGCAGAATCGGTAGTGGTCATAGAGAGCTTTTGTTCAGGTTCATTAACTTTGGTATTGGCAAGGTACGTTTTTTGACGTTCATCCATTAAGAAAACATTATATTGACGCTTCTCTTTGGCTAATAACTCAAGAGTTGTATTATATTTGTTTTCAAAATCGTCCTTTTGACTTTTTAACGTACTACCCTTGTACCCCTCAAGCTCTTTGGTTTTCTGAAGAAGCTCCGCTCTATAGCTATCTATAGTTTCACTAGACTTAATTAGAGCAGCTTTGCATTCTTCAAAATTTTGAGTGAGTGTTGCGTTTGCCTTCTTTAATTGCTTTTGACTCTTTTTATTTTCTCTGACATCTTTTTGTAAAGTAGAAATTAAATTGGCTAGCGCAACACGCTCCTCGTCATCATACTCATTTGCATGTTGATCATTGTCAGACGAATTATTGCACGTGTCTAATGGATCAGGTATGGTATTGCTATCAACCTTTTCCGTTATACATGTGGGAATAATGGTTTGAGGTTGATCACTATGCTCATGCGTATTAGCATTTACAAACACATTATATTCATCATAGTGTACCTCTTCCAATGGCTCAGAATCAAAAACAGGACTATTATCATAGGAAGGTGTATTGCTGATGACATTCTCAGAGTTGTGGTCATCATTCCCTGAACTATGCGTTGGAGTCTCATATCTGTAGCTTGTATTCTCAATATCTGATGCGATACCACAACTGGTATGAAGTCTGTCATCAATCGTTTGTTGCATCTGTATTGTGTGATTCACATAGGTTACAATGAAGTCTATGTTACGGGTTATCCGATCTTTGTATGATAAAGCATCCATTCCATGATATCGCTTGAAGCACTCGTTGGTAAGCGAAGACTTGATGAAGTTAGAAGTAAACATCGTTTCAAGTGATGTCTGGAGATCAGTGAAAGTGATCTTGCATTCACTAGCAATGATTCTTTCGTTGACTAGTTGTGTTTGAAGTTTATCCATGGCATGAGTGAATGTGTTGCTGAATGTGTCAGTGGATTCACGTAAGTCGAACAAGACTTTTGAAAGGTTCTGAAAAGAATCTTGAAGTACTCTAAAACCGTCCATGGCATTTTTTCTTGAGAAACATATCTGTTGTTGTAGTCGTTCCATTTCAAGGTCTTTCACGTCTGAACTTGCAGTAACCGCATTACTCGTTGGCATGATGATCGTCTCTCTCTGTGGATGAAGTGACTTTGGATCTTAAGTAGTGTGATTGTGTTGTTGTTGAAATTCCGAAAATTTGAAATTTTTCTCAGTCCGACAATAAATTCCTCAGTTCGACTAAAACGGTAAACCGTAAAATTTTGAATAACCAAATTTTGAAAACGAGTTATAAATAGCCAATAACTAGTAGGGAAAAAGTTTGAAAAATGAAAATTTTAACGAAAAATAAAACCTAAAAATGGCCTAAAAATTTGAATTTTGGTCCGAAAATTTGAATTTTTGGTCAAAAAATTTTTCGCATCGCCAAAATTTGAAATCGAAGCTTAAATGGCCTAAAAATGGTCTAGGAAAAAATAAATTTTACTTGGGTTTTCCCGCCAAAAAACTCTTTTTTTTGATCTTCGTGTAAACGATATTCCAAAACTAGTCTAGATGGTCGCTAAGTCTAAAAAATACTCAAACAAAAATTAGCAAAACACATCATCGGAATGTCGTCGAAATCACTTATCGGAATCCCTTCGTCAGAATGAGATCAGAATGACCTAATCGGAATGCAATCAGAATGCCAAATCGGAATACCTTGTCGGAATGCCAAATCGGAATACCTTGTCGGAATGGCAAATCGGAATACGTTGTCGGAATGCCAAATCGGAATACCTTGTCGGAATGCCAAATCGGAATATCTGAAGTCCAGTCGGAATATTCGAAGTCCAATCGGAATGTTGATCGGAAAAGCTGGTCGGAATGTTAAAACCCTTTTCCGATGCTACTGATCGGAATCACAATCGGAATCTTTAAACCCTTTTCCGATTACACCAATCGGAATACTATTACAGTTTCGAGATTTTGAGGTAAAAAGATGAGTTTTTCGACAAGAAATCCGCGATTTTAACCAACCAAATGCGACCAAATCCCTACCACAGCTATGTAGAAGATTTATATCACGATTTAGAGCATAGAAAACACAAAAAGAATCTTGAATTCGAGATGATTATAAGAGAAAATCACACGAACCAAGTAAAATCAACAACGAATCACAAAACTACCCCATGACGATTGATACCAAATGTTGTCCCATATATTTGTGATGATTAAGAAATGAAGAAAGAAAGAAAATAGATGAAGAAGAGATGAATTCCTAGAGAGAGAAAGTAGTGAGAGAAAGTAGAGAGAGAGATGATTAACTTGGTGAATATTAGATTAGAGAAAAGAAGTTGTTACAAATGACCATCCACCCTCCTAACATGCTAGGAGGGTAGTATATATAGTCCACCCACATGCGGGCTTTAATGGACTATATATTGGGCCAGGCTTGTCTTTTGGACTTTAATTAGTTTTAATCCAAGCCCGTGAACCACGACTAAATAACTACCTATTACAACGTTCTAATAAATATTACAATAGAAACCTATGACCGAACATTCTTGTTTGACTCAATATTTTGAGGCTAACATAAATGGTTTCCTCAATCCCTCTTAGGTTGTCTTGAGGTATGCACAAACATTTACCCCTAAACAGAAGTTTAGTTAAATGATTTGTGTATAAGTGAATAATCCCTTAGAAATCCTTTGTTAAAACATTTGTCAAAACATATTTCCATTTTCTTTTTGGTAAAACCCAAAATCTTAAATGGCTCAAATTATTGAAGAGTCAATATATTCCATTTTCCATTAATCATACGATCAAATAATGTAAAGGATTAAGCCTTAAATTACATGTTAAATATTCGAGGTACAGGTTTTCATTGTTCGGCCAATTTAGGGCAGTCTATAAATAATTATTAACTCCTTCTTATTCTTAGAAACAAACAAGTGGTCCTTAATGATCACAAGCATGAATTTATCAAATTACAGCCTACACACGTGATTCACCAATTTATGAATGCTACATGTGCATCGGTCAATCCAAACAACATCACGTGAAACTCATAATGTTCATTACAAGTTCTGGATGTTGTGATTGGAATAGATAATCTTCTTTGCGGACGCGAAGTTGATGATAACCATGTCGTGGATCAAATTTCCTGAATATACGCTAGAACCTTGTAAATGATCGAAAAATATATCATCTTGGGTAGTGGATATAGATTTTAATCATCAATTTACCTAGTTCACGATAATTAAACAAATATAAGAAATAATAACACCATAGCTCTTCATGATGACGAGCTTGGTAGAATAAAAGCTTTCTCCGACAACTCTCTTAGTTGTACGGTAACACTTTCGATTCAAATGGTGCTGAAGTACAGTGCACATGCCACAGGTGCAGCACCAGGAATATAATCAGTACCAAATTAAACTTGCGTTAATGGCGAAAGTCTAGGTAATTCACAAGCAAATACCTCCTAAAGTTTCAGATAACATAAACATCTTTTAATAAATTTAGTTTAAGTTCTTTCTAGATTACAAGATCTATGACTAATTTATAACCATTCATGGTATAATTTCAAGTCTAAATGCAGGATATGGTCATTCATCAAGAATTATTTAGATCACTTTTGATAATCAACATCTTATCTTTTTGGGAAATTCTACTCGAGTTCCTATCAATTAAGACAATGTCGTCATGTCATAATCAATCAATCCATTCTACTGGCACTATCAACTTTTCAGTTTCATTACTGTTGATAAGATGTGAATTTCTCAAAAGACTAATAATAACTCATAATCCTTCACAATTCAAGGATATCTGGAGACACAACTATCATCAAAAGAGTAATGTCAACGCATAATTTACGCGAGAGAATTTCAATTCAGATAAAGACGAAAACATTTAACGAATATGAATATATCCCATGTTTTCATAATTTGAGTACGCATTCGAAATCTCCTCGGATCGTTGCCCAGGTCATTTAAATGAAACCAAATCAAAAGAAATGATAGGAACGTCGATACATCCAGTCAGGTATCAGCATTCGGTAATCAAATACTTTTCCTAAGAATCTCACTACGGGAGAATTGGACAAGAAAGAATTGTCAATTGTCAAATAATAGATGCTACAGGCACATATGTAGGTGTCCTAACACTATGTCCCTATTTTTCACTTCTTGCAGATCTCATAAAATTTAATCTTTCACAATCTTCAAAGAAAATGTAGTGTTTATTATTCCGTTTTATGGTGACTACTAATCAGCCTTGCATGGTCCCTTCCAAATTGTATGTAGGGGCGCAACTATATACAATTTCAAAATTAACGATGCAATACTCAATTCGTCAAAACTTTATCATCATGTTAATAATAAAAAAAATTTCATGCTTAATTCTTAAATAAGAATCAAGAATAAATTTACAATGATTTTCTTTGTTGTGAAAACAATTAAGTTTTCCAAGGTGTTTTATAAACAACTTCATTTCGATAACGATCACTTATAAATCTCACTTTAAATAATCCATATGGTGATGAAAATTCAATTATTCTCAAGGGATACTATTGTATCTTATAAAACAATGACTGATCTGCAAAAGAGTGATGAAGAGTTGTTCACCAAGAACTAACTACAATATGTTAGGAAATGAGCTTAGCCAATTAATCATGAGGTTCATGACCTCGATGGCACTCAAAAATAATAATCCACAACGTAACTTAAATAGAGATGAGTACTTGCTCAATGGTTGCATCACTAATGCGAACATTAGGATAAAGCAAGAAAAGATAGATAACATCGATACATGTAGGATTTAGCAATCCATGGTAGTCTTTTCATTAATCACAAACAAGTCAAAATTGTACCGTAACACATTATGTGTCACTATGTCATACAATTCTAAGAACTCATCCTACCAACTGATGTCTCAGTTAAGTTAGGGATTTTTAAAAGATACCACAATGAATACTAATCTACAAGAGTCATGGGGGTTCCACCTGTCCCGGAAGATCCATCAGTCCCAATTTAGAAGAAGATTTCTTCAATTTATTTCTTGGACACTAGGCATCCTCGTTAGTGGACAATGGCCTAGGAACAACCCTTTAACACGAATCAACAATCAATTAAAACCTTATAATTCAATCACAGAACTTAACGACTTCCTCTTAATCAATTTCATATTCCATACGAGTTAAAATTTACTTTATTCAAATTTCAATCAATCTTATACTTAATGCGATATCCTACCTCATTCTCCAATACTTTCATCCTTATTCTTACACCTTGAAAGGGCAATAAAAGTTCGATATGAACAACACTCAATTTTCAATCCTATAGCTTCTTACAACAATAGTTATCAAATAAGTCACTAGTATGAAATGACTCACACATTCAATTACACTTCTCGGAAAGGTACTAGTGGCATAAGGCGTTTGGGTAATGGTTCCAATGACAGCCTCAAGTGTAACATTCACCCTTTCGATTTCAATTTAAGAATTGGGTGACAACGAATCAGATGACACCTTTCCAAGTGGTAACGTTTTGTCAAACTCCACTCTATAAGGAAAGATCGTCATGACATCGATATCAGTTTTAATCTCGCTAATTCTTCTTCAATATCACAATCAACTACTATCTACATTTCTACGAATATCAACCGTTTTGTTGGGATCATAATTATCCACAACTTGGTTTAGATCTTGGATAGCTAGAATTCTTACGGGAATAGCTTCGATTAATTTGCTAGGGAAGTTAGGGTTTCTTTTGACAATCTACGTCGTATAAATATCTCGTATAAATATAGAGATAATCATCAAACAATCATGTAATCAAATTACATCATATATATATATATATATATATATATATATATATATATATATATATATATATATATATATATATATATATATATATATATATATATATATATATATATATATATATATATATATATATATATATATATATATATATATATATATATATATATATATATATATATATATATATATATATATATATATATATATATAATCCAAGTTCTATATATGTTAAAATAACACTTCTCAGTCTGGCCTTGTCGGTAACTCGGGAATTCTTCAGCACCGTTATAGTCAAAAGATTTTTAGACATTTTGAGAAAAATGTTTATAGTTAAAAGATTTTGAAAAGTTTTTTTCAAAACCTTGGTTTTAAAAATCTTTCGTTCTCTATAACGAGAGCTCTGGTACCAAACTGTAACACCCTCAAATTTACACAATTCAATACAGCGGAAGACTCGTTGGTGTTACGGGATAACACATTACTCACATCATAGACAACGCATAAAAATCGTGTCGTTTAATAATAAAGCATTTCCATTCATAAATATCAAAGTTACATAGGTCCCAAGTCATTGTATTTCATACAAGTTTTACAAAGAATTTGAATGGTAATTATTATTTATGTGCGGGCCATGAATTCTTGTTGTCTTCCCGAGAATTACCTTCAAGTACCAGAGACAAAACATGTTAAAATAAAAGGTCAGCCAAAACGCCGAGTGAATTCATAGAGTTTTAATTAAATCCATCAATATAACATCGGTATAAAATTATTACCGAAAATCATTTTGTACAAATCTTTGTAATAGGCCATAAAATAGCCAAAGTCATTTTATACAAATCCTTATCAAAATCATAATATAGGCTTTCGCCTTCAAAATCATTATACGAACCATTGTCGTTAATAGCATCATACAATACGTTTTATAACGTTGTATAGATTAAATAAAAACCGTTATATGAATATGGTTATATAAAACCAAAACACGAACATAATATCAATGATAAGACCCTGTATTGCTAGTCAGGCAATATATCGTAATTCAATGCTTAAAGCAGTATTTCGTTAATTGGATTATGATAAGCCGCATAACATTGTTACCTTACTACAACAAACAACGGGTAGCTACCCCGAAACTCATTTGCCCATCTAAATTAGCGTGTCGTCACAATAATCACGCTTGTGTAAATCTTCTCATACATAAATTCGCTTACCAATCAATGTGGCACGATGGGGATCAACAATCAAGGCGCGAACTGGGGTGATCGTCCCCAAATAGTACTATTATATGCATAAGCGTCTACCAAATCCCGGTAGTTCACAATTCATGCTAATGGGACTTTTAGTGACATAACCTCACTTTAATAATCCATTTTATTTCACTTATCGGGTCATATAATCATTCATCGGGTCATACAATCATTCGGGTCCCAATCAATAAAACAAACAATCGGGACAACTTGTGTCTTATTTTAGTAAAACTAACATGTTATCTCCCTCGCGGGTTTATAAAACATTTCATAACAACATTTAAAGAGTGCGAGGCTATGAACTCACTTTGATGTGGGAAGGCGATTATCGGCGATTTGGATGTACGGTACGCGCTTCAATCACGGAAACCTAGACAAATAATACTCGTCTTAGACTTTTATCCAATGACTTTATCAAAATAATAATTATGTATACATATGATGATTTTATATATATGATGATCAAGTGGGTTTATATATTCTCATTCAATCATTTTTGTGTTTATGAATTGGTAACCTTTTACTAGTTTACTAGTTTTACCTATTTACATGTTTTAGGTTCAATAACCCTATTATAAGTTCATTAACTTGTATTAATCCATTTTATACTTGTATTATCAGTATTTATATTTTATATGTTGGGCCCAAATGGGTTAAGCCCAATAAGTAATTTTTTTATAAGTGTTTAACTTATTTAGTTAAATCATTAGTCCAAATATGCTAACTTAGCTCGTTAATGTCCGTATGTCATATAGTTCGGGTTTTATCGGTTTTTACTTGTATTAGGTACTTATACATCAGTATATGACTTTTAAAAAGTTTACATTAGACGGGTCCGACCGTCTAAGTTTTAATTGACGAAAAACGTTAATTTTACGGTATTAGCCGAAAAGACGTAAAAATCATGTTTATAGTTTTATAACTTATAAAACTTATCAAAATACCATTTTTATATAATGTCTTATTTTATATCATAATATATGAAATTATTATTTATAATTACTATTAATTGTTAGTGGGTTTTCATGTGTATATATTTTATAAATATATAAGTGAGTGCTTATTTTATATAAGTTTTTATTATACAAATCTGATTTTAAATTTCATGTTCACCAAAACAGCCATATCTAGAGTTCTATATGGAGATATAAGCCCAAATTTTTATGTCATAAACTACATGATATGTGCTCCATTTAACTTATCTATGGCTACTGTTGAATCAGCCTCTAAGTATTTTATAAAAATCCTCCAAAACAGTCTATGCAGATTTGTACTCTAATATTGTTTGGATCATATCTCACTCATCCTAATGATTCCATTGCATGGCCAACTCTCCACATGTGTAAAAATCATATAACTTACTGTTTCTTTAATAATCTATTCCATTTTAACAGTTTATCATAAGTTTCTTCACTGTTTTATACAGCCTAGTCCTTACATCATGATTTTAACACTTTTTCATGTGGATTCTTATCTTTTTAATCAAATCTATCAACACCAAATCCCCACATAATATTTTTAATCATCCTTAATCATCATATAAATATACATAAATAAAAGAAAATACAAGATTACATAATCAAAATAACAAAAGGGATAGGAAGAATGATCCTTATACCACCATAGTGATGAAAAGATGAGGTTGATGAACAAGGCTTGGATTTGGATGGCAAAACTTGTGATATACCAATATCAACTTCAGTATCACCTATCTTCATGAACATCTTGTGGAAAATCAGCCCTATGACACCAAAAAATCTTCTCCTTGGATGTTAGAATCACCTCCAATCTTCAAAGCTTCAAAGTAGCATCATCATGTGTATGAGTAACACATGATTTTATGGCTAAAATAGATCAAATGAGGGTTGTAATTGATGATTGTTGGACAAATTTGAGAGAGAGAGGAGAGGAAAAATGGTGGTTTGCATGAGTGAAAATGAGAGCTAGTGGTATGGGTGGAATGGTTTTGTTTTGGTGTAGCTTACAAGTTAAGCTAGCTTAACAAGTGTAAGCAACTTGTGTAAAACTTGACACAAAGTTAGTGTGGTGTCCAAATGTGGCCGTCCCATGTGTGGGGGTGGGGCAAAACTTGTTTTTGTCTCATCCCCAATTATTTACGGGTACTCCTCGATTCTAGTTTCCTTGATTTGTGTGCCCTCGGGTCATTTTACGAAAAACGTTTTTATAAATTATGAATCAACGACACAAAACGAATCTAATAAAAATTGTCTCATAAAAAACGGAGTTCCAAAACGTAAATACGTAATCCTAAGGTTTCCGGTTTAGTCGTAAAGGACGTTAAATTATAATCGTAAGTCCTAATCTCTTCTTGTAAATTTGTGAGTTTATGAACCAACACAAATTTAAATCTCAAAATAATATTCATGGATAAATTTATTTTCTGAAATGTCGGACTGTCACCAAAACGGTGTATGTAAACGTAAGCACGTAACGTAGAATCCTCTGGTTTAGACATAGTCGATGCTACTTCAAGACGTAAATCCAAATTTCTTCCCAAAAATAAGTGAGTTCATAATATAACATTAAAATAATGTTTTTAAATAATATTTGAGAATAAAATATAAACCATAAATTGACGGATTGTCACACAATATCCCTTATCCTTCTCGCTTAGACAAGTGCCAATTGCTCACCAAGGATGATATTCAAGTGTCAAACTTTTTAAAGAAGATTTCGGGACTGACCATCACCTTTAGCCTTGTTGAAGCTCTAGCCCAAATGTCTAAATTTGTTAAGATGTTCAAGGAATTTCTTAATAAGAAGGAGAAGATGGCAGAGTTTGTTAATACTCAATTGAATGAGAATTGTTCTGCAATCCTTCTTAAAGAACTTTCGGTAAAACTTGGAGATCCCGGTCGTTTTGTGCTACCATGTACTTTTAACCAAACCGAAGAATTTACTGCCTTAGCTGATCTCGGGGCAAGTATAAATCTGATGCCTTTAAGTGTTTGGAAAAAGTTATCATTACCCGACCTTACACCAACAAAGATGACTCTTGAGCTGGCAAATCGCACTCTCGCTTAGCCCTTTGGTATTGCCGAAGATGTGTTTGTTAAAGTTGGTACCTTCACTTTCCGGTCGACTTTATTGTTGTTGATTATGAAATGGACCCTCAGATTCCGTTAATACTTGGTCGGCCATTCTTGAGAACTGGAAAAGCGTTAGTCGATGTTACCGAAGGTGAGTTGATCTTAAGAGTCGGGAATGATGCACAAGTTTTTAAAATGGGGAAGATCACAACCAACCCCAATGGAAGAGAATCAGCAAATATGATTAATGTGCTTGATGATTTTGTCGTCTACAACAATCCTCTTTTTGATTCTTGCTACGATAATCCACTTTTCCAAGATGATGTGGATGATTCTCTCTCTAATTCGGATCCCCCACCAATTCATGAGTCTCCACCGATCTATGATGACTATGATGACGATTCTATTTCTGATATGGATGATTCTGATGATTTTACTTCTGAGTAAAAAGACATCCGAGTTATGATGACTTAGATGATGTCGATACTCTTTCGAGTGATTCTTCACATGATGACCTTGTTCCTAGTTTTGATGAAGATCCTCCACCAACAATGCTTGCTCCTACTTTGGATGACTACTCATTTGAGGAAGACTTTGCTACTTTTCTCAATACTTACTTCCCCAATGAGAATGATTCTCCTCCTTTGGACTTTAATTATGCTCTTTATCCTCCTTCGGATATGAAGAAACCCGTTTCAAAGGAAAAGAAGCCGGAAGACACTGATATCCGTAGTACTTATGTCTTGACACCTCTCTATCCACCTTCTGAGGATGAGATTGTGAGATTTATGAGCGGATCATCTTCAAGGTCTACTGAGCCTGAGTGTTATTTTCCCCTAAAGGAAAAGGTGGTAGATCCCGGTATTGCAATTTTTAAGCCATCTAAGTATCCATCTGATGAAATAAAAGGAAAGATATTTGGAACTTATGGAGATATGCTTGCACCTAATCACACTGGCTACCACCGTGCTCCATCTTTGCTTAAGGGAACCTTGCCTACTCTTCTTTGGCTTGCCTTGTTCGCCTTAAGCTTGTGCTACTTGATGGACGAAAACCATGTATTTGATCCCGGTGGATGTTCTTCAAGTTTCTTCCCATGCTAATCAAGGTCGATTCAAGCTCACGAATCGGTTAACAAAAACAAGCACTTCTCGGGAGGCAACCGGCTGTATCTATCATTTTTTTTTTGTTTTTATAATAAGTGTAGGGGGAGACCCTAGTATGTGTTTGTTTTTTTATTTCTTATCATGTGCAGGGATTCGAGTTTTCAAAAGATACATTCTTGATGACTTTTGACGACCCGTGATTCCGTGTACCCGTCTTCCCGGTTCTATCCTAAACTCTTTTGATTCTCTATTTTATATTCTTCAATAATAAAATAGGAATCACTTTAGTTGTCTCTTCCTTAGCGAGATTTAAACAACGTGCACAATGTCCTAAGTGTAGGGGAAGTTACTTCCACATGCGTAAACATTGAGGACAATGTTTATATTAAGTGTAGGGGGGACTTCTATCGAAGTTAAGTGGGCTTTCATGCATTTGTCCTCATTTTAACCGAAACATTAATTTTTCGACATTTTTCAAAATTTTTGATCTATTTTGGCCTAGTTGTATTTACCTTTGTATAGTTATTTTCTTTCTTTGTTAGAATAAATTTTAATAAAGTGATTTTAATTTTTAAACGTTTTGAATCTTTTGACTCAACCCGAGTTTACTCATGAAAGTTTACTCTAGCTAGTATCCTTAACGTGTTTAAGTCAAGTTTTGCTAGGCTTTTATATAGGGAACTTTAAAACGCGAAAGTCTTAACTCTTACGGGTTAAGGACAAGAACTTTTTGCAAGTTCCTATAATTGATCCTAGGAAGTCGTTTATCAAGGGAACTTTAAAATGCGAACTCTAAACTTGAAAGAGTCTAATAACTTGCAAGATCCTATAGATGACTTGAAAACCCAAAACTTTGATTTAATAGGCTAAGCATCCACGAGTCTCATTCCTTGAGATTTTAAATTGTGGAGAACGAGAAATGATAGAGTCAATTATAACTTTGGTATTCTTTCATGAATTTATGTGAGTTGATTATAAGCTTTTTCTCCATCGCTTGTTAATAAATTTAATAGCAATAAGTAAGGTTGTACGATTTGAAAAGTTACTTAGCTTCTAGCACAAGATCGTTTAAAAGTTGCTCGATATTAATTAGAGTTCATAGCTAAGGCATAACTTATTGAAACGGGATGCGAAGATTGGCGAGTCCGAAAAGGTCCTAACAAGACATGAGGGCTACATTTTGTTGCTAAAGATCCCAAGTGATGTGAAGAATCATTTATCAAAAATCAATATCAAGGATCGAGACACACGACGAAAAGAAAATACTACCCTAAAGATCATGGATAAGTCTATCCAGAAAGGCTCTAACAAGGTATGAGGATAAATAGATCCAAGTCCTAAAAGGAGGCGGATCGTTTTATATCAAAATCCCAAATAAAGATTGGAGAAAAATTAAGAAGTCGTGGTCCAAATATGAAGAATCTCTCAAGAATTACAAGTGAAGAAATTCCAATTATGAAGAGAAGACCATTATTTCATGAACGTCTCTCAAGATTTGAAGTATGAAGTCACTGCCAAATATCGGTCCGAGAAAGGTCTCAAATCGTGAAACGAGTTATGCCAAGATATGAACTTTATGAGGTCCCGAGAAGCAGTTTTAAAAGATTTTGTCCTTTAGCTAACTATTGATTAAATCGTCCTACTTTATTTTCAGCCTACTAACTATCGAAATAAGTCAACAATGCATCCTCGTGATCATTCAAGACAATTATAAAATATAAGAGATACCCCTAGGAATAAGGGAGTCTAAGTAAATAACTGGCCACATGAGTTTGTGTTAGCTTGCTAACTTATAATAGCAATGATCTCGTTATTAAGCTTGGTATGGGGAACGTGAAACTTGAGGATGATAATCATTCATGACATTCCAAAACCCTAAGGTAAGTTTTTGATCTTTTTACTTGTTTTCTTCCTTTAAATATTTTGTCTCTTTAATAAAGGTCAATGTGGATTGATTGTGATGGAAAATGTAAAACTTGCTTTGTAATTAATGCATTGCATGAGGACATTGCAATGGTCAAGTGTAGGGGATTTAATAAGTGTGAAAACACTAATCCTTTTACCACTTAATTATAATAATAACCAAGCCAAAACGAGTATTTTATGTCATAAATGTCGAAATTATGCGTGGTTTGTGTTTTTGTTGTGATTTAGGATCAAAATATGAAAAGGGAAGGAAACATGGGCTTTCACGGGCTTTTATCGAAGAAAAAGACAAAAGACGAAGTCAAAAGATCAAGAGTGCAAAAAGAACGGAAGTCCAAGGCCTATTCTGAAGATTTATCGAAGAAAAAGTCTAAAGACGGAAGTTTAATGAAGTCGAAGAACTCAAGTCTAATAAATGAATAAATTAAAAGACGAGTTCAAATAATCCCGAGACAAAGTCGAAAAAAAAAGTCGAAGAATTTAGAAGACGAAAAGACGAGAGAAGAAAGAAAGGAGCAACACATGCTAACCTCCCTAATCTCCTATAAATACCCTCCTAATATCACATTAGGAGGTGTTGACTATTTGACACATAGTTCTTCCACCTTTAATTTCATGTCATTTACTTAATTGTCATTTAATTTCCTTGTCTTGCACCTTTAATTTCTTGCCTTTAATTTCAAGTAAGTTTGATTTTGTTGTTGAATCTTTTCTTTTAATCAAGTTCTTATTTTTAATCTCTCATTCTACCTTTCTTGTTTTGCTTAATCTTTATGTTTATGTGCCTATTGTTATGCTTATTTGATTAATTGTTATGTTTTTAGGTTTTTGATTATGTTGGATTATTGATTTTATAGCTTATTCGTTTCTTTCTTAAATTTGATTAAGTGTTTTTAAAAGTTATTTTATAAAAAGTTGTTTTTAAATATTTTTATTATTTAGTGTTTTTAAAAGTTTTTAAATTTTGGCTTATTAGCTTTTTCTTATACGTGTTTTGGTTAAGTATTTAGTTGAGTGCTTATTTGGTTCATAGCTTATTTTTTCTTGCTTATTTACATTTTCCACTGTTATTCCGATCAAACCATCGGAAAGGGGTTTTGGATTCCGACCAGGATTCCGATAGGAGCGTTGGAAAAGGGTTTTGCATTCCGACGGGGATTCCGATCAGGATTCCGATAGAAGCTTTCCGATTGTATTCCGATAGCTTCTGTTTCTCACATTCCGATAGGATCATTACGACCTTATTCCGATTAGCAAGGTAAGCATACATTCCGATCGGATTCCGATGGAGGGTATTCTGACGGTAGGTTTTGTTTTATTATTTGCCTTAGTTTAAGTTTTCAAGTTTGCATTTTTATTAAATTGTCAATTTTACTTTCATTTTTATTAAACTGTCAAATTTACTTCTCGCCAAGCTTTAATTTCTCGTCATTTAATTAATTTGCTTTTAAAAGTTTTAATATTGCACCATTTACGTTTTAATTAGTTTTAGCTTTAATTACCCGTCATTTACTTTAAAAGTTTTGCACATTTATTTTACAACAACGACCAATCTATTATTTTATCCACCAAAAGACGACTGAGTCGCACTTAAACCAGTAATCAATTCGATTAGACACCGAGATCGAATAGACCAATTCAACGAACTTAATTTTTATACTAGGAAAAAACCAGTTATTAAGCTAGCAGACCGTCACAAGAAAACAACCGATAAATATAAGGGAATTATACATATACAGGCATATGTATACATACACTCAAATCCATCCAACGTATACTATACAAACATGTATTAACCCTCTTTCATGCAACTATACTCAGGAATCCATTGATGTTGTAGTACTTGTGTAACTATGTTGGCCACCATACTTATACAAGTCCTCTTTCACCAATGCACTCCCTCCTATGATGACACTTATAAGAATTAATACTACACATAACACATCGGTCTACCAACTCAAATAAGCACATAGATCCAACAACTCATATAAGCACATAACCACAACATAAAATAAAATCCAAAATCCATGTATTAAAATAACGTAGCCAATGCATGAAACATATAAACTCGTAATCCAGCTGAACCACCGTAGACAAAATTCAAAATGTATAAAGAACATGAAAACGTAACTAAACGAAATCCAACAATGACTATCGTATACGACTATAGTTCAACCCGCATTATTCAAAACTCGAAAAGAAAATAACATGTAGCTAAGTATGAACCATAGTAGTTCATAACCTAACAAATACTGCAAAAATAACATTCAAACACATCAATTACTATAAAATGCACGCATACTCCTATGACGCCTATATGCAGGACCCTTAAGCTATAGACTAGGCTACGCGACTAGGCAACCTAATTCTCTATAACCATTTTCTCTGATACCATTCTGTCACACCCCACCATGGTGGAATATGGGGCGCGACGTATGGATATCATCACAACAATAGCGTGTCTATAGAGTTAACTAAATGAAATAGAAATGTCATAAAAAGGTGACACAATGTCATGACAATATCTCAAATAATGTAGGCGTCTACGTAAGTAGGTAACATGCCTACCTCTTACCAAAGACATTCAAATAACACACATCAAACATATATGTATCAAACAATTTACTAAATCCAAACACAAAATAAAATCTAAGAGGTAAGGAATTCCTCCTAATGCAATCCTAGTAGCCTCTATACTCTAGCCACTTCTAACATCATTAATAAGTGTGTAAACACTTATCCTTTTACCACTAAAATCAAGGAAAAACAAGACCTAATCATGTGTCTAGTATCATAAATGTCGGAATTACGCGTGGTTTTGTGTTTGTTGTGTTAAATAGGTATAAAATATCAAAAGGAAAGAAAACACGGGATTTCACGGTCAAATGTTGAAGAAAAGTCCAAGAAAGAGACGAAGACAAGGTCAAAGAACCAAAAGTGTGCCAAAGATCACGAAAACTGGCAATTCGACACGGTTTTGAAGAAATGAACAAGAAAGTCGAAATTGAGCTCGTTTTAGTGGATTTAATCATTTACGAAGATAATAGGGCCAAGTGGGTCCCACATTTGGGTAAATGGGCCGAAAAGCCCATTTGAGAAGATGTTTATTTAAACTTGAGCAAAACAAACCACCAAAGCCCAAAAGTATTATATACGGATGGAAATGTTTTTAACAAATTGGGCCCAAGCCCATAATACAAACAAAAGATGGAGTGCATTTGTTGAAGTTAGATCACAAAAGCCCACAAGGGTTGGATTCGACAGTTAAAACAAGTTTTTAACTTGTATTTGTTTTTTTAGCCAAACATAAAAACCCAACTCCCTCACACCTCACCATACGTTTTACTAAAAACACATTTACCCTCTCTCACTTTAACCCTTCGATGATAACAAGGAAATACCTTTCACCCTCACCTATTTTTCTCTCTCTCCCAAAAACAAACGCAACAAACAAGTATTACCCCAAACCCTAATTTACCATAACAAAAATTACTCAAAAATATTTGAGGCTTTTGTTAAATCCGTGTAATTCACACACTTGGGCATTAAATACCCAAGTTTTTTGGATAATAAAAATGGTGGTCCAATCTGACGTGGTCCATTCCCCTCTCGTGATTGGCCCTCACACCTCACCACTACCAAACCTACCAATATTAATCCTCCACATCAGATTCAAGAAGCACAACTCGTTACAACCTGTCAATCCGCGTGATAAAGGATTCTTTTCAGCCGTTGATCAAGTGTGAGAAAAGAGAGAGAAGAAAGATGCGACCAGGATGATAAGCCGTGGGCACCAAGTTCATCTAAAAGATTAGGGTTTTCCTATAAAACCCCTCCTACAACTTGTAATGAAGTATTCCATTTTATTTTTCTTTATTTACTGTTTTTCTTAGGTGTAGGATTAATTTAGTTTTAATTTTTTTATGCAAATTAGATTTTAGGTAAATTGTATTTTCAGTTTTCCAAGTATTGTAATGAATCTTTAATTATTAATGTAATTTATTTTCAGTTTAATCTCGTGCCTCAATTTCTTTTTCTGAATTAAATTTGCAAGTGGTATTTCTTTTATTACTGTCTTGTTTTAATAAAAGTAAAAAAAAGTGGTGAATTAAATATTTTCCCCCACTAGGAAAGTATATAAAACTGTTCGAAGATTTTGTTGGTGGATTGGTTACTGTTCCTGGTTCGAGTTGATTCTGATTGTGCTCGAGATGATGATGATGAAGGTGGTGTTCGTTTTCGGTTCATAGGGGGTTCAACGCCCACCTACATCTCAACGGTATCGACACAAGGTGATAATCTCTTTTTATAATTTTTGTTAAGTTTATCATTAAAATTTGTTTAATCTGCTTGATAGTTTAGTTTCAGCTTGTTTAATCTGCTCTGTTTAATTTGATAGGGATTGTTAGCTTATTTTATTTTAGCTTATATTTTTATTTGGATTTGCTTAATATTTGGTTTATCTAGTTCGGGTTTTATATTTGCTTGGATCTGCTTGATTAGTTTGTTTGTCTTGGATCTACTTTATTCTCGGATTGAATTTATTTGTTTGGTTATAGTTTTAAGTTTGATTCATTAGTCTTATCTGATTTTAGATGTGTTTATTATTATCAGTTATTATTAAGTTTAAGATTTTACTGCTTATTTCATATTAGCTTATCTGCTTTACTGATATTGTCTGCTTAGTTTTGCTTAACTTCTTGTTTGGTTTGCTTATTGGTTACATTTGCTATTGTGTTAAATATGATTTTGCTTATTTTCAGTTTTCTGAGCTTATTTGATTCTGTGCTTTTTAGACTTCGCAGCTTATTGTTTTAAGAAATAGCTTATCTGCTTTTTTCGTGCTTTTAGTTTCTATCTGCTTATTTGGTCTTTCGTCTTGCTGATATTTCTGCTTTGAGTAACAGATCCTTTTGATTTGTTTACTTTTTAATTCCAAAACAGTAATAATAAATAATATAGCAAAAATTCACGTCCCTCCTGGGACTCGAACCCCTGACCTTTCGTTCAATAGTCCAACACCATAACCATCTCATCTAGTACTCTTTTGTGTATTAATTCACATTCATTAATTAATATAGGTTTTAAATTCTTAGCTGCCAGATTTAGTTAATTTGTTTAATACAAGTTTTTAGTTTAATTAAATTTAAGTAAAAGTTTTATTTATTTTTATTAAAATTCTAAAAACAAACAAAAATATCTTTATTACTTTCATAAATTAGTTTTTTTTATTAGTTCAAAATTAATATAGATTTGTTTAAAAATAGTTTATATAGATTAAAAATTAGTTTTAAGTCTTATTTAAATTTTAGCCTATAAGATACTTTTCAAATAGATTTCATTAAAAAAGTTTGTTATTTTAATTTAGTTTCACATAAAATTAGTTTTAATTTTGTTTAAGATTTAAAAATAGTTTTTATTTAAATTAGTTTAAAACAGTTTTTAATTAAATAGTTCTTAGTTTAAAAATACCAAAATTACGTTTCACCAAGAACAAATTTATCCACTTTAATTTGAGATCAATTCGAGTGAGTTGAGGAAAACGAACATTAATTGTTAATTTCATTAAAAGAATTTGCAAAAAAATTCATATATTAAATTTGCACAAGAATTTTCCCATGGACTTTGTCGTCGTCGACTATGAGATGGATCCTCGTATTCCGTTAATACTTGGTAGACCATTTTTACGATCCAGAAGAGCCTTAGTTGATGTGGCCGAAGGGGAGTTAATTCTTAGGGTTCGGGATGAACAACAAGTTTTTAAAATGGGAAAAATCACAACAAAATCAAATGGAAAAGAGTCGGTCAATATGATTGATGTTCTTAATTATGATAATGAAGAGATTTTTATTAATCCTTTTGGAATTCAAAAGTCTACTCAAAATGATTTTGTGATAACTTCATCCCTTCCTTTAGAGCCTCAAATTTTTTAAACTCCTATTTATGACACCTATAGTGATGACACTTCTTCAAGTGATCACACTATCTTTGGTTTAGACGATCTACCTTTTGACCCACCCACTTTTGACCCACCCATTTTTGATCAACCAATCTTTGATACTTACGATGATGACACTTCTTTAAGTGATCTCGTTGACTTTGATGACCCACCCCATGATCTTAATGAACCTCATATCTCTATGAGTGATTCTTCCATGGAGACTCCTTTTGACTTTTATACTCCAATTTTAGAGGTCATGACTTTCGAGGAGGATCATCCACTCTTAGAGATCATTCCTACTTTAGAGGTTATTACATTTGAGGAGGATTTAGATATCTTTCTAAATACCTATTTTCCTCATGAGGAAGAGTTTTCCTATGACTCCGACGATACTTATGTTTTCACATCAAGTTTGGAAGAGGACGACTTTCCTACATTGGATTTTGATGATATTTTGAGCTTAAATGTCAATACCTCTTGCTATTTTCCCATTAAGGAACCGGTGTTTGATCCGGGAATAGAGACTTTAGTGCTTTCATTGTCTTATCATCATAACACCTTTCCTCATAAGAAATTTTTGACCAAGGATACCCTACTTTTCTTTACCATGTGTGATTTTACCACCTCGGGGTTTATTTCTTTTTGTGATGGAAATTATGTGTTTGACCCGGGTGGATTCTCATGGGGTATGCCTTATATGACTTTATTTCACCCCTTTATCATGGAGAGATTTTCCTCCCTAGGAAATCTTGGTTTTTCCATGATTTTCCCATTTGAGTGATGACATTCAGGAATTCGAGTCGAGCTAGAGACTCGTGATAAATAAATCAAGCATCGTTTAACTAGGTTAGATTTTTATCCTTTCCACCCTTTTTTCGCCTTCACCCATTTTCACCCAATAAGTGTAGGGGGAGCCAAGTAGGTTGTTTGTGTGTTGTGATGTTGTGCATGGACATGTGCTTTAATGATCCACTTTTGGTACCTTTGACGCGAACCGTGTTCCCGTGTACCCGGTTCCTTCGATAAGTTTTTGCTATTGTGATTCAATCTTGTATATAAATAAAACAAATAAATGTAATCACTTTAGTTGTCCCTTCCTTAGCTCGATTTTAAACAACGTACTCAATGTCCTAAGTGTAGGGGAGTTTATTCTCCCACATGCCTAAACATTAAGGACAATGTTTATATTAAGTGTAGAGGGATTTCTATCGAAATTTTAGTGGGCTTTTCCATGAAATTGACCTCATTTAACCGGAAAATTAACAAAATTTTAACATTTTTCAAATTTTTGATCTATTTTGTCCTAGTAGTATTCTCTTTTACTTTATTTCCTTTTTGTCATCGTATCGTATTTATATTTTTCCATATCAAGAATAAAGTCAAAAATAAATAAATAAATAAAATGATTTTAACAAGTTTAGATATCTTTGATATATTAGGCCCGTCGTGAATACTTTGACTCAACCCGAGTTTACTTATCCAAGTTCACTCTAGCTAATATCCTTAACCATATGGACCTTAATTGGTTTATTAGGCTAAGCATCCACAAGTCTCATTCCTTGAGATTTTAAATTGTGGAGAACAAGAGATGATAGAGTTGATAATAAGTTTAAGGGTTAATTTTTTCTTATATGAGTTTTTGTGGCTCTTTCTTCCCGCTTGTATATTTAATTGCTTAATAAATGAGGATTTCTGCGGTGTAGATTCGATATCTTAACTCTTAGCCAAATCTTTTATCTCCTTGTAATTAAAGCATGAACACATTGAGGGTGTCAGCGTTGTGGACTTCCGACTAAGGTGGCTCATAACCACTAAGTAGGAGGTATTCAGACCATGGGACCACGGAATTTGGCCTACTATATATATATCATAAATAAAGAAAGAATAAGATTAAAACATGACCTCAAGGAGCCTTAGGGTGTGGGGCATGTAGCACGAACCTTGTCATTAGAGCCTTAGGGTTTATGGCATGGTAAGTGTTGAATAAAAATTGATCAAAAATCAATTCCCTCGTTTACGTTCAAGGAGCCTTAGGGTGTGGACAATAGATGAAAAGCATTTTTACATCTTAAAGAGCCTAAGGGTATATGATGTGAACTTGCTAAACTCCGCATAAAGTCTACATGACTTTGGAGGAATAATTAATAAGTAGTACTATTGGCCAAATTTTGGGTCCAGGAATTTATTCCCCAAATCGTGTTAAATCATCCTTGATGTGGGCTTACTTTAGTGACAACGTTTTTGAGGACGAGGTTAGGTTTTGAGTGTCGGGTTTGCACCGTTTGGCCTTCATTTTTGGACTAATAATTATCAAATAAGTCAAATGAGCCTACGGGTGAATGACAATCAATAAAATCTAGAGATACAATGTAGGAATTGGAGAAAGAGTTTTACACAATTGTCTTATATAAGTGATTTTAACTTAAAAACTTATGGTAAACAATGATCTCGTTTTTAAGCTTGGTATGGGGAACGTGAAACTTGAGGGTGATTAATATTCATGACACCAAAGCCCTAATTTAAGTCTTAGATTTCTTTACAAGTTTCTTCCATCAAATAATTTCCAAGTTAAATAAATTGTTATAACTTCTGTTTCATTTAACGTTTTTATCTTTCCGTCGTAGTAATAATAGTATATCTTAATAAAGGCTAAGATGGGTTAATTATGAGAAAAAATGTAACTTTATGCTTTAAAATTATGCATTACATGGGGTCATTGCAATGGTCAAGTGTAGGGGATTTAATAAGTGTGTAAACACTTATCCTTTTGTCACTCAAATCAAGGAAAAACAAGACCTAATCATGTGTTTAGTATCGTAAATGTTGGAATTACGCGTGGTTTTGTGTTTGTTGTGATAAATAGGTACAAAATATCAAAAGGAAAGAAAACACGGGATTTCACGGTCAAATGTTGAAGAAAAGTCCAAGAAAGAGACGAAGACAATGTCAAAAAACCAAAAGTGTGCCAAAGATGACGAAAACCGACAATTCGACACGGTTTTGAAGAAATGAACAAGAAAGCCGAAATCGAGCTCGTTTTAGTGGATTTAATCATTTACGAAGATAATAGGGCCAAGTGGGTCCCACATTTGGGTAAATGGGCCCAAAAGCCCATTTGAGAAGATGTTTATTTACACTTGAGCAAAACAAACCACCAAAGCCCAAAAGTATTATATATGGATGGAAATGTTTTTAACAAATTGGTCCCAAGCCCATAATACAAACAAAAGATGGAGTGCATTTGTTGAAGTTAGATCACAAAAGCCCACAAGGGTTGGATTGGACAGTTAAAACAAGTTTTTAACTTGTATCTGTTTTTTTTAGCCAAACATAAAAACCCAACTCCCTCACACCTCACCACACGTTTTACAAAAAACACATTTACCCTCTCTCACTTTAACCCTTCGATGATAACAAGGAAATACCTTTCACCCTTACCCATTTTTCTCTCTCTCTCCCAAAAACAAACGCAGCAAACAAGTATTACCCCAAACCCTAATTTACCATAACAAAAATTACTCAAAAATATTTGGGACTTTTGTTAAATCCGTGTGATTCACACACTTGGGGATTAAATCCCCAAGTTTTTCGGATAATAAAAATGGTGGTCCAATCTGACGTGGTCCATTCCCCTCTCGTGATTGGCTCTCACACCTCACCACTACCAAACCCGCCAATATTAATCCTCCATATCAGATTCAAGAAGCAAAACTCGTTACAACCTGGCAATCCGCGTGATAAAGGATTCTTTTCAGCCATTGATCAAGTGTGTGAAAAGAGAGAAAAGAAAGATGCGGCCAGGATGCTAAGCCGTGGGCACCAAGTTCATCTAAGAGATTAGGGTTTTCCTATAAAACCCCTCCTACAACTTGTAATGAACTATTCCATTTTTTTTCTTTATTTACTGTTTTTCTTAGGAGTAGGATTAATTTAGTTTTAATTTTTTATGCAAATTAGATTTTAGGTAAATTGTATTTTCAGTTTTCCAAGTATTGTAATGAATCTTTAATTATTAATGAAATTTATTTTCAGTTTAATCTCGTGCCTCAATTTCTTTTTCTGAATTAAATTTGCAAGTGATATTTCTTTTATTACTGTCTCGTTTTAATAAAAGTAAAAAAAAGTGGTGAATTAAATATTTTCCCCCACTGGGAAAGTATATAAAACTGTTCGAAGATTTTGTTGGTGGATCGGTTACTATTCCTGGTTCGAGTTGAATCTGATTGTGCTCGAGATGATGATGATGAAGGTGGTGTTCGTTTTCGCTTCATAGGGGGTTCAGCGCCCACCTACATCTCAACGGTATAGACACAAGGTGATAATCTCTTTTTATAATTTTTGTTAAGTTTATCATTAAAATTTGTTTAATCTGCTTGATAGTTTAGTTTCAGCTTGTTAATCTGCTTTGTTTAATTTGATAGGGATTGTTAGCTTATTTTATTTTAGCTTATATTTTTATTTGGATTTGCTTAATATTTGGTTTATCTAGTTCGGGTTTTATATCTGCTTGGATCTGCTTGATTAGTTTGTTTGTCTTGGATCTGCTTTATTCTCGGATTGAATTTATTTGTTTGGTTATAGTTTTAAGTTTGATTCATTAGTCTTATTTGATTTTAGATGTGTTTATTATTATCAGTTATTATTAAGTTTAGGATTTTACTGCTTATTTCATATAAGCTTATCTGCTTTTCTGATATTGTCTGCTTAGTTTTGCTTAACTTCTTGTTGGTTTGCTTATTGGTTACATTTGCTATTGTGTTAAATATGATTTTGCTTATTTTCAGTTTTCTGAGCTTATTTGATTCTGTGCTTTTTAGACTTCGCAGCTTATTGTTTAAGTTATAGCTTATCTGCTTTTTTCGAGCTTTTAGTTTCTATCTGCTTATTTGGTTTTTCGTCTTGCTGATATTTCTACTTTGAGTAACAGATCCTTTTGATCTGTTTACTTTTTAATTCCAAAACAGTAATAATAAATAATATAGCAAAAATTCACGTCCCTCCTGGGACTCGAACCCCTGACCTTTCGTTCAATAGTCCAACACCATAACCATCTCATCTAGTACTCTTTTGTGTATTAATTCACATTCATTAATTAATATAGGTTTTAAATTATTAGCTGCCATATTTAGTTAATTTGTTTAATACAAGTTTTTAGTTTAATTAAATTTAAGTAAAAGTTTTATTTATTTTTATTGAAAGTTTAAAAACAAACAAAAATATCTTTATTACTTTCACAAATTAGTTTTTTTTATTAGTTCAGAATTGATATAGATTTGTTTAAAAATAGTTTTTATAGATTAAAAATTAGTTTTAAGTCTTATTTAAATTTTAGCCTTTAAAATAATTTTCAAATAGATTTCATTAAAAAAGTTTGTTATTTTAATTTAGTTTCACATAAAATTAGTTTTAATTTTGTTTAAGATTTAAAAATAGTTTCTATTTAAATTAGTTTAAAATAGTTTTTAATTAAATAGTTCTTAGTTTAAAAATACCAAAATTACGTTTCACCAAGAACAAATTTATCCACGTTAATTTGAAATCAATTCGAGTGAGTCGAGGAAAACGAACATTAATTGTTAATTGCATTAAAAGAAATTGCACAAAAATTCATAACATCATCTTGCACAACTACCTCACCTAAAAATTACACTAAAATCTGTCAACATAAAGTTGGTGAGAACATAGGTTTAAGTTATCTAGAACATCCTAATAAACCTTGACATCCCCTGTAAATAAGTTGAAGAAAAACAATTTATAGTAATGGACCATAATGTGATAATCATGTTACATGCATCCACAATAAAACTTAAACCAAGTACCGATCACATCTACAATTCACAAAGCACGCTATAACAATCAAGAAGTATCCCGTCACACACACAAGAACACACACCACACTATCCGGATCTTTCACACACCACCTGTGGAAGATGAACTATATCCCCATCGAGATATCTGGCCTCCAAAGAGACGATGCACAAGTACTCAGGACGGATCGTGCCCCACGAACCAAGAACTCAGGACGGATCGTACCCCACGAACCAAGAACTCAGGACGGATCGTGCCCCATGCTCCACATACATCACAACTGGTCCCATAGACGCCCGTACATCTATGTACCAATCCCAATCATAACACAATCAAGATTCACATATCAGAACACATACCAAAGCACATATGAGAACACATAAGCACGCAAGTCACACAATAGCACATTTATGTCCACACATTTTAAAACATAATACTAAATCATGTTAAAGAACATTGCAAGTGTCATCTCCATCCCATACTTGAAAAACATTTAAAAACGTAGCAAAATGGGACTATGAACTCACCTGATAGCACAGCAAGCTAGCACTCCTGCAAACCTATAAAATCATACACAACACACTTAGCTCAGGTCCTAACACCCAAGTTAAGTAACAACCACGGAGATGAATCTAAACCCCCAATCCTCGCTATCTAGTTCTCACACTACAAGCTATTCTATACGTAAAAATTCAGTTTTTCCCGGTACGGTTTACTAGTCATTAAACGACCACATGAAGTGAACTTAACACCACACATGGCTCCTACCCTACTTGATTTATGTTGTTATATAATCTAAGAACTCCAAAAACCAATTTTACTTTCTACTTACACGTTTAACCCTTTCGTTTAGTCTCTACACCAAAAGTCGATTTCACAAAGCTGATTTTCTGTACATGCTAAATGTTCGACACCAAAAGCCCAACCTAAACACCATAACTTTTATTGAAAACCTCCAGTCCCTTTATATACATTATAAAGAGTTCCCAAATTAAAAATCTTTTGCTATCGCATTCGTTTGGTTAGGTTTTGACTTAAATTCCCGAAATCCAAATTTATTTCTGAACTGCGCACTTTTTTTGTAACAATTGTTTGACGACCTTCCCGAACTCTATTTTCGACGAATCTTGCATTTTTGAAAATTAGACTCTCTGAACTTAATTTAAAAAAACACGACCAAATGTGCTACCAACTGCCCGTAACAGTCAGCACAAGACAAACCTAAAAATCAGACTGTTTTACACCTTTATGCACTAACCCTCTAAACATCATTAATTATCCCTAAATTCTTAACACAAACCCTAAAATCATTAATAAATCTAAATAACTATAATTCTCAGAAATTTAACAATACCCTAATCATCTCAATAATGGTTAATTAACATTCCAATTATGATTAAACAATAAAAACATGAATTATATTAAGGTTGAATTGATCACTTACCTTGAAACAAGAAAAATTAATGAACCCTAATCATAATTTCGACTCCTCTTTATATCCATGGAATATTTAGTCTGATTTTAGGTTTCTTTAGGGTTATTAGTCGTTTTTAGGGGTCTAGGGGTGTTTATATAGGTCTTGGTAACCTTCTGGACAAGTTTAGACCCAATTAGAACTTTTAAATGGTAATTATCCTATTTTTATTAATTTAATATTTAAAACTTCAGCTATGGGACCCACAAATTCGACTCCCCTCTGTATTTTATCATATTTACACTCCCCCCTCCTATTTTATGTTTACTTATACTCCTATACACTTTCGGGACCAAATCGGGCACCCTTTTGCTAATTTTTCGACTTTTTTACGTGATTTTTGAACTAGCCTTCATTTCTAAAATTTTCTAAATATAGAAAGTAACTATAAAACTTATCCTAACCATATTATATATACTTAATACATACGTAAAACATACGATACGTAAACGAAACCTTATAAAAACGCTACCTGAACTTTTCTGCAGTTCATTTCTAAACTCATTTCATTTCATTCCATTTCATTTCATTTCCAACTTATACCATGATTTACACATTCATGTGAACTCATGAGCACGAACCAACCCCATCACATCATTATATAACGTACCATGTGCTACGTAAACAATGTCTAACATCATGATAAAGTCTCAAATATGGACACATAACACATAAACGCACACCAAGCACATGAGCAACATCAAACAGTCAAAAGTGACAAATCTTAAATCTTGGGTTGTCACAACAAGAGTCTAAGACCGAGTATTATTTGTCAAGGTTTTCGTGATTGAAGCACGTACCGTACATCCGAATCACCGATAACCCGCCTCTCCCAATCAATGTGAGTTCATTGCCTCGCACTCTTTTAAATGTTTTATGAAATGTTTTATAAACCCACGAGGGAGATAACATGTTAGTTTTTATAAAATAGGACACTAGTTGTCCCGATTAATTGCTTATTGATATGGACCCGAATGATTGTATGACCTAAGTGATTATATGACCCGATGAATGAAATGAAATGGATTATTATTAGTTAGGTTATGTCACTAAAAGTACAATTAGCATGAATTGTGAACTACCGGGATTTGGTAGACGCTTATGCATATATTAGTACTATTTGGGGAAGATCACCCCAGTTCGCGCCTTGACGGTTGATTCCCGTCGTGCCACATTGATTGGTAAGCGAATTAATTGTATGAGAAGATTTATATAAGCGTGATTATTGTGACGACACGCTATTTTATATGTGCCAAAGGAATTACGGGTTAGCTACCCGTTGTTTGTTATAGTAAGGTAACAATGTCATGCGGCTTATAATAATCCAATAACGAAAATACTGATATACGCATTGAATTACAATATATTGCTTGACTAGCAATACGGGGTCTTTACTGATATTATGTTTGTGTTTTGGTTTTACATAACCCTTTTCATATAAAGGTTTTTATTTAACTCTATACAACGTTACAAAACGTATTGTATGATGTATTTGCGACAATGGTTCATATAATGGTTTGAAGGCTGAAGCCTATATTATGATTTACAACTAAGAGTTGTATAAAATGCCTTTGGCCTATTTTATAGCCTACGACAAAGATTTGTACAAAAATGATTTCGGTAGTAAATATATACCGGTGATATATTAATGGTTTTTATTAAACTCTATAAATTTACTCGGCGTTTTCGCTGACATTTTTAACATGTTTTATCTCAGGTACTTGAAGATAATTCTCGGAAAGATGACAAGAATTATGGCCCGCACTTAAATAACAACTTTCATTCAAATGTTTTGTAAAATTGTATGACATACTATGACTTGAGACCTATGTAATTTGATATTCATGAATGGAAAATGTTTTATTATTAAATGACGCGATTTTTAAGCGTTGTCTATGATTTGAGTAATGTGCTATCCCGTAACACCAACGACTCTTCCGCTGAACTAAAGTATGAATATTTGGGGGTGTTACAGTTTGGTATCAGAGCTCTCGTTATAGAGAACGAAAGATTTTTAAAACCAAGGTTTTGAATAAAACATTTCAAAATCTTTTAACCATAAATATTTTCAAATACATATTTCGAATAAAAATGTTTAAAAATCTTTTGACTATAACGGTGCCGAAGAATTCTCGAGTTACCGACAAGGCCAGACTAAGACGTGTTATTTTAATATATATATATATATATATATATATATATATATATATATATATATATATATATATATATATATATATATATATATATATATATATATATATATATATATATATATATATATATATATATATATATATATATATATATATATATATATATATATATATATATATATATATATATATATATATATATATATATATATATATATATATATATATATATATATATATATATATATATATATATATATATATATATATATATATATATATATATATATATATATATATATATATATAGTTAGGTTAACGTGGTGTACCTCTTTAAAATTGTTAAAATGAAAAGTATTATAAACCATTGGATTTAACTAGTTAGTATTAATGCAATTAATAATAGATGAATTGTATTAATGTAACTAATATATGGTCAAAGGACAATTAATAAATAAACCTAGAATTAATTTTCATTTAACCAATAGTATTTAATGTTCTCAATAATATTTAATTTTCATTTAACCAAAGTTACAGATAATAACGGTTTTCTTGATACATCTTCATATTTTTTCTTTTTATATACATTTGTATTCTTTATAATAGGTAAACTTGATAAATAAAAAAGTTTTGATACATTATGTCTAAATAATATTCTTTACAAGTAAACAACTACATATCCAATATTTTATAAAATAATAAGATGATACATCAACAAAAAAATAGATGTACATATCTATCAACTCATGTAAAAATAGATACAATTCATGTCACATCCAAAATTACAAATATGATGGTACATATTTAACATTTAACTCGTACACAACCTAAACAAATAAAAAACCGTTATGTACCAATTGATGTCCGTAACTATAACTTAATATAATATACACAAAATAACTTGTCTTGAATAGTATAAATTAATAGGTGATACAACATAAGAAAAAAACTAAAACTCCGAAATAGTTACTAGTACATATTAGTAAAATATAGTTACTTTTGAAGAAAAAAAACATAGTAGTGTTTTTTTACAATTAATATCAAGTGTTTCAATTAAAATACAATTAATAAGTGTAATAAATATGGTTAAATTTAATCAATGAAGCCTTTTTTTATAAATTTCCTAACAAACACAGAAATGCAATTAATTAAAAATTTAATGTTCTTTTAATGAGAATGATGCCATCTTAATTAAACTAGTAAATCTAAAGGTCCAAATTACTTTTTATTTTAACAATTATAAGATACTACACTATTTTAACTAAAATCTATATATATATATATATATATATATATATATATATATATATATATATATATATATATATATATATATATATATATATATATATATATATATATATATATATATATATATATATATATATATATATATATATATATATATATATATATAACTTGGATTATATATATATGTGTGGAATTTGATTACATGATTGTTTGATGATGATTCTAATACTTATACGAGATATTTATACGACGTAGATTGTCACAAGGAACCCTAACTTCCCTAGCAAATCAATCAAAGCTATTCCTGTAGGAAATCTAGCTATTCTAGATCTAAACCAAGTTGTGGATGTCTATGATCCCAACAAAATGGTTGATATTCGTAGAAATTTTGATAGTAGTTGATTGTGATTTTGAAGAAGAATTGGCGAGATTAAATCTGATATCAATGTCATGACGATCTTTCCTTATAGAGTGGAGTTTGACAAAACCTTACCGCCTGGAAAGGTGTCATCTGATTCGGTGTCACCTAATTCTTAAATTTGAAATCGGAAGGGTGAATGTTGTACTTGAGGCTGTCATTGGAGCCTTTACCCAAAAGTCTCATGCCACTAGTACCTTTCCGAGAAGTCTAATTGAATGTATGAGTCATTTCATACTAGTGACTCATTTGATAAATATTTTTGTAAGAGCTGGAAATTAGGTGTTGTTCATATCGAGCTTTTATTCCCCTTTAAAGGTCTAAGAATAAGGTTGAAAGTATTGGAGAATGAGGTAGGATGTCGCATTGGGTATAAGTTTGTTGAAACTTGAATAAAGTAAAATTTAACTCGTATGGAATATGAGATTGTTAAGAGGAAGTCGTTCAGTCCTGTGATTAAACTATAAAGTTTTAAATGATTGTTGGTTCGTATTAAGAGTTGTTCCTAGGCCATTGTCCACTAACGAGGATGCCTAGTGTCCAAGAAATAAATTGAAGAAATCTTCTTCTGAATCGAGACCGATGGATCTTCCGGGACAGGTGGAACACCTAATGACTCTTGTAGATTAGTATTCATTATGCTATCTTCTAAAATCCCTAACTTAACTGAGACATCAGTTGGTAGGATCAGTCCTTGGAATTGTATGACATGGCGACACGTAATGTGTGACGGTACAATGTTTGACTTGTTTGTGATTAATGAAAACACTACCTTTGATTGCTAAATCCTACATGTATGGATGGTATCTATCTTTTCGTACTTCTTCCTAATGTTCACATTAGTGATGCAACCATTGAACAAGTACTCATCTCGATTTGAGTTACGTTGTGGAATCTTCTCTTTGTATTCCTGAGTGCCATCGAGGTCATGAACCTCATGATTAATTGGCTAAGCTAAATTCCTATCGTAACGTAGTTAGTTCTTGGTGAACAAATTTTCATAACTCTTTTGTAAATCACTTATTGTTTTTATAAGTTAAAACAGCATCCCTTGAGAAAAAATGAATTTTCATCATCACATGGATTATTCAAGGTGAAACTTATAAATAATCATTATTGAAATCAAGTTGTTTATGAAACACTTTGGAAAACTTAATTGCTTCCATAACGAAGAACATCTCTGTAAGTTCATTTTGATTCTTATTCCAGGAATAAGCATGAAAGTATTTTTACTTTAAACATGATGACAAAGTTTTGACAAACTGAGTATTGCATCGTTAATACTAAAATTGTATATAGTTGCGCGCCTACATACAATTTGGAAGGGACTATGCAAGGCTGATTAGTAGTCACCATGAAAGTGTTAATAAAAACTACATTTTTTTTGAAGTTGTGAAATATTAAACTTTATGAGATCTGCAAGAAGTGAAAAATAGTGACATATTGTTAGAGACACCTACATATGTGCTCGTACCATTTATTTTTCTGAATCAGATTTACTCATCTATGGATATTGTCTTAATTGACAATTGATATCCCCTTCTTGTCCAGTTCTCTCGTGGTAAGATTCTTTGGAAAAGTATCTAATTATCGAGTATTTATACCCGACTGGGTGTATCGACGTTCCTATCATTTCTTTTGTTAGATTTCATTTGAATGACGTGGGTAACGATCCGAGGTGCTTTCAAATGCGTACTCAATTCATGAAAACATGGATATATTCATATTCGTTAATGTTTCCGTCTGTATCTGATTTGAAATTCTCTCGCGTAAATTATGTGTTGACTTTACTCTCTTAATGTTAGACATGTTTCCAGATATCCTTGAATTTGTGAAAGGATTATGAGTTATTGATATGAGCAAAAACTCATATCAATTAATCAACAAATCACCCTAAAACATAAGGAAAATACCTAACTTTTGTGCTATAAAGCGAAATTATGTGGTATGTTTTGTGTTTGTGTTTAAATAGGTAAGAAGGGTACATTTTCAAGCAAACAAGAAGAAATCAAGCTTATTTAGATGAAAAAGACAAAGAAGGATCAAAGATGACAAGACTTTGAAGATGAAGGACCTATCTTGACAACATTCCAAAGTTGAAGGACTCAAAGTGTAAATTGGTCAAAGTCAAGATTCAAGTCAAACATGGTCAACTCTTCAGTAAACCAAGTCAAAGGGTCAAACTAGACAAGTATGCAAGTGGAAGGACCAAAAATGCCATTAAAATGAAGTTCCTAGCTCATTTGGATATTCTGCCTAAGTATAAGGACTAAACTTGCCAAACATTACACCAAAAATGGTCTTGATCAGTGTTTATTGCTATTATCCAATGAGAGTGCAAGAAAATAGTGACACAGATTGCCAACAAAGTCTGCCACCTCACCAAAGAAATTAATGAGACGTTATTTGCTACAGTTACTCCACTAGCCAACTTTTAACCAATCAGAACTTGACAACCCATAATGCCTTTATCCATAAACGGATAACAATCCGTGTGCTCACATTTCGCCCAACCAGAATCTGCCACGTGGCATCATCTTCAACAAATAAACCCAGGAACGATTTTTAGCTACACTGAATTTTAGGAAATTATTTCTACATGAAACTTACTCGTTTTCAAGTGAGGAATGCATTGGCAACACTTAATCAAGCTCAAACTCAAGGAATCAAAAATCCCCAATTCATGAAGAACATAAGAATCTGCAATTAACCAACTCAAGACACCTGGCAGCCTGCTATTGGTGGAGATACGTCATCAACTCCAACAACTTCTCATTTCTTGTTTATAAATAGGGAGTAGTCCTGTCATTTGATGTACGTAGCTAAGTGTGAAAATTTCACACACTTCCCTTTTCTCTCTCAATCTAGCTAGTTAGTTGTTAATGTAATAAACTCAAGAGCTTGACAAACTCTTGAGTTAGTTATAGTTAGTTGTAACCTCCTACCTAACTCTGTAACAACTTTTCACATTCAAATAAATAAATTTCCCTCCTTTTCCTTCAATCTCCTATTCAATCCCTGCATTATTGTTGAACTTGTGTTGTTATGAGTTGCTTGTGATCACATCTGATCATAAGGAGCTTTTGTTGAAGAATTGTAGCTGTTCATTCCTGTTCCTGTTGATCCAGTAGCTGAATTGTTGATAGAAGCAGATTTTTGAGTAGATATGGTGATGATGATGAATATAGATGGTTGATTAGTTGTTAATAGTGCTAAGGTGGTGGTTTAGCATTATTTAGGAGGCTCAGCGCCTACCTACTCCATCAATGGAGGCACAATGCTAAAAGGTTTCATGTATCTTAGTTTTGTTCCACTAAACAACAACTTGCATGCTCAATTCTAGCTTAAACACTATCCGTTGCTTTGATAAAGTGTGCTTAGTATGTTTTTGGATTGATTCTGATTGTTTAGATAGATACTTGTTAGTTTGATAGCGATTTGTTAGATTTACTTGTTTATGTCTTCATTTCATTAGTTAATTAGCTTGCTTTAGCTTTTTGAGTATTAGCCTGTTATTTTACATATACTTGGTTCATTTGTGATTCATTTTTTTCAACAAGTTTGAGTAGATAACAGTCTTAGTTCATATCAATCACTTGCTCATATTCTCTTTACAAAATTTGTTGTGAGATCAGTAAAGTAGTTTTTGGATTTGTTGTCATCTTGTAGTTCAAGTGTTTCAAATTGGTTAAACTTTGCTCATTTCCCATTCTTCAGTCATTTTAAACAAGTTTTAGTAGTTTCCAAGTCAATAATAAGGTCAAACAGGCAATTGGTTGTTAAAATGTTTGGGTCAGCTTTGTGAACAAATTTCATTAGAAAAAGTAGCCATTTTCAATCTCTTGTCATTGATTCATTACTTGATGAAATTCAACCAAACCAGTTTCTACTTGTCATTTAACATCTGAAGTGTGAGTGCTTATAAGGAAATCATACAGTATCTTGTTTCAAGTGAGAAATTAGGTTTTTCATAAGCTCATAAGCAACTGCAAGTTTCTGTAATCAAAGTGCATACTGATTTCTTATTCTGGCAAATCCACTTCATAAATCTTGCTATTTAATTTCACAATCTTGTTTAGGAACTTGTTTGAGTAGATCTGGAAGTTTTCAGCTTTTTCAATTTTTTGGTCAAACTTGGTCAATAAGCTAGTTTCAGCTTATTTGCAATTTCCAGCTTCACTACTTGATCATTTTCCATAAGAAAAGACATTCCAGACTCTCCATAAGCTGTTTAACAAGACTTAGCTTGAAAATCTGTTTGTGCATGCCTAGCTTTTCAGATAGCTTATTCTTGGCTTATTGAAGTTGGCTTATTTGAGTTTTATTGAATTTCAAGCTTTTTCCTTGGATAAGCCTAAGTGTTTTTCAGTTTTAAGCATTTTATAATTTGTTGAGATTATTTGGTGCATTATTGAGCTTATACAAACCTATTTGTTCTAGTAGCCCGTTTTTGTTTAAATTTCCCACTTTATTGCACATTAGTCCCTAAAGTTTGTTACTGTTTGAATTACTAGCTAATTTTCCATGTTATTAGGGTTTGCTTTGTATTAGTCCAAAACTTTTAATCACTTGTCTTTTCAGTTAGTAGTTTTTACAAGTTGTTACATTTTGTTAGTAGTTTGTTACATTTTGCATAATTAGTCCTTTTACTTTGTGATAATTACATTTCAAGCAATTTAGTTTAAACTACTTACATTTTTAGCACATTATTTCCATAGAATTACAATTTTGTCCTTTATTAAATAAAAACTTGGTATGTGCTAATTGTTTTACAGATATGTAGCTTACTATTTTTCACATTTTTACTTGCTTGCTTAAATAGACATAGAAAATCCAAATAACCCTATCAACCAAAAAAGATAATAAACCTGATTTTGTTAGGACTTTCATTTGGTTAAGAATCGACAGAAACGAACTTCAAATTATACAATTTAAAATGGCGCCGCTGCCGGTTCTTTGCCTTTACGAGAGACTATCGATTGACGGTTTTCATTGGCTTTTGGGATCCGTTCACCTAGTGAACGTTATTTTTACGTATCATAAATCAAAAACAATAAAAAATAAAAAATATAAAAATATAAAAACTAAAAAATAACAAAAACAATTCTTTTCCTAAAGAATTGACCATAAAAAAAGCAATCTTTTTCCTAAGAGATTTCAACCAAAAATATATATTATTGGATTCCCTCGGTTTTTATGTACATATAGTATTTTCTTTAAAAAACCCCATAAATACAAAAATATTTTCTATATATTATTATATGTAAATACGTATACGTATAAGAACAACCAATACACATATTCTCCATAAGTATTGCCAAGGCAATACACCGTGTTGAGGGGCGTTCCGTTCCTTGACACGCGTATTGATCAAATTCAATAAAGTAAGAATAGATAAATACTTCCAATAAGCAATAATTCGAAGAATACAAACTACAAAGTGAATAGAAAGGTGATGTGCTATAAAATGCCATCTAAGGGTCAATAGGCACTTAAGTGCTTCGCGCCACCTAACCCCCCTTTCACTAGTGAGTATTTTAATAAGGAAGGCTTCATTGGGGGTCTTACACCCAAGTAGTAATTACTTATATTATACTTTCTTGTGGATATTTCATATTGAAACTCGAAGAGGATAATCCTTTTCTCTTCAGATTCAAACGAGAGCTTCTCTCTCATTCCTCGTATTGAGTTGTATGCTCACTCACGGGCGTGCACAAATACCGATTGGTGTACAACCCCTTCCTCTGAAAAGGAAGAAAAATAGAAAGAGTAGGAACACCACCGTCCATCAAGCCGATCCCGAGAATCGTGCTTTGATCCACACACAATAAGAATCCATGGCCGGAGTTGATACTCGACCTTTGATCGAGCACTTGCAATCCAATGTACAAGGATGTGCCGATGCTATCAAGATACCCGATATTCCCGCAAACACATTTGAGCTAAAAACATCCATGATTAACTTGGTTTCAAATACACCATTTTATGGGAACAAGAATGATAATCCACATGATCACCTTAAGAAATTTCTTGCTCTTTACAACACCATTAAGTACAATGGAGTTCCCCATGATGCCATTAAGTTAATATTGGTGCAATTTTCACTAGAGGGTCCGGCTAAGCATTGGTTAGATACACAACCACCCGAGAGCGTTACCACATGGGATGGTTTCACTAAGAAGTTTTTGAATAAGTTCTTTCCCCCATCTAAGACCACGTCTTTGAGGAACTTAATTATAGGCTTTCAACAAAAACCTAGTCAAACATTTAGTGATGCTTGGGGAGTATAGAGAGTTATTGAGGAGATGCCCTAACCACGGATTAGATGACGTTCACCAAATCAATACTTTCTACAATGGCCTTAGACCTCATCACCAAGACTCACTCAATGCTTTCGCGGGAGGAAATATTCTTCTTAAATCCATTCAAGAAGCTTGGGATATTATTGAGACCAAAGCAATGGTGCAAACAAACACTCAATTTGAAGAAAGGGTTCATGTTATCCAAAATAATTCTCAAACACCTTGTGATAACCAATTCCTCAAGAGTCACCAAGAGATACTTCAAAGAATAGATAGTGATCATGAGATGCATCTTAAGTCAAGTGAAGAATTGATCCAAGCCATTAAGGGCCTTTCATTGAACAATTCCACAAATGATGTGCATGCTATTACCCTTTCATGTGAGACTTGTGGAGGTCCCTATTCATATCAACAATGTGATAAGGTGCAAGGTTATCAAGGGGAGTATTATGCATACCAAGAGGAACATAGAGAACATTTCAAGCCCAACATCAATCAAAATAACCTTTCTTACAAGTCTCAAAATTACCTTGCTCCACCGGGATTCCCACCCCACCCACCCACCATTACTTAACCCAATCCACCTCAATTGTTACAAAGAAACCAAGGACCAAGACTACAATACCAATGGAACAACTACAAGGCACCTAACAATTTTAAAAATCAAGGAAATCACTTTTATCCACCAAATCAAGGATTTAATCCACCACACTTCCCAAATCAAGGATACCCTCCCTTTCGAAATCAAGGATATTTGCCTTATGATAATCAAGAGTATGTTGAGAGGAGAATTCGTGAAAGTAAGAAAAGAATGCAAGAACAAATGAAACTCATTACGGAGGCGCAAACTAAGAGGCTTTTAATGGCATATAATCAAAGACCACAAGGAGCTTTACCATCTAACACACAAACAAACCCGATGGAGAATGTGAATGCTATTAGAACAAGAAGTTGAAAAACAACAATTGATCCTTCACCTCCTACACCCTCTATTGTTAAACCCACTTTGGTTCCCACTTATGATAAACCTTCTACATCTACTTCACCACTTCCACACTCTACTACTTCATCAACCACACCTTCTCAACCTATTCCCACTTCTCCTTTACCTTCCACAACTACAAATGAAGAAGCTAACAAAGACAAATCTTCACTATAACACCTACAACACCTACACCTAAACCAAATCTTCCTTACCCTTCAAGATTGAAAAAGGACAAGTTAAAGAACAAGGATGATATACAAGTCTCAAATTTCTTAAGGATGTTCAAGCAACTCAACATAAACATCTCCTTTGCGGAAGCTCTTGCTTACATGCCAAAATTTGCTAAGATGTTCAAGGATCTACTCTCCAACAAGGAAAAATTGGTTGATTTCCCCAACACATCCCTTAATGAAAATTGTTCCGCCGTGCTACTCAAAACCTTACCAACAAAACTTGGAGATCCGGGGCACTTTTTGATACCTTGTAATTTTCCCGGGGTGGAAAATTGCATGGCTTTGGCGGATCTAGGGGCAAGTATAAACCTCATGCCTTTATTGGTTTGGAAAAACTCTCTCTTCCCGAGCTCACTCCCACTAGGATGACACTTGAGTTAGCCAACCGTACAATAGCTTACCCGGTAGGTATCGTGGAGGATGTGTTTGTAGGTGTGGATAAGTTTACCTTTCCGATCGACTTTGTAGTGGTTGATTATGACATGGACCCTAGAGTTCCTTTGATTGTTGGTAGACCATTTTTGATAACGGGTCATACTTTAATAGATGTGGCGGAGGGAGAACTAATTATGCGAGTTGAGGATGAGAAAGTGGTGTTTAAGTTAGGTAAAGTGTGTGATAAGAAAGAGATTAAGGAGTCTAAACCTTGTGAGACCATTAACATAGTTGATGTGCTAGATGAGGTGTGTGATGAGCATTTTCATGATGCTTGCAAGAGTAATAGTGAGGATATGCCCCATGTTGAAACCGAGGCCTCAATTGCTCCCTCCTTAACACCTTTTGTAGATAGTGATTTCCTCTTGGAGGAATTTGAGTCCAATTTTCTTGGTAATGATGATTCTCCCATTAATTAGGAAGAAGATATTCTCACTATCCAAAAGTTGCTCAATGAGGATCCCATTCCTTCACCCATTCCACAAGAAGTAACCAATGATGATCCATCCATAGTTAAGCCTTCCATAGAGAGTCCACCTCCACTTAAACTTAAGGACCTTCCATCCCACCTAGAGTATGCTTTCTTAGAGGGAAAAGACCAATTACCCGTGATCATTGATAAAGAGTTGAAAGAGGATGAGAAAGAGAAACTCATAGAAGTCCTTAAGAAACATAAGCAAGCCTTAGCATGGAAAATATCCGACATAAGGGGAATTGATCCACATTTTTGTACACACAAAATCCTTATGGAGGATGATTACAAACCCGCCATTCAAAGCCAACGAAGGGTTAACCCTAAAATCCATGAGGTCATTAAAAAGGAAGTTATCAAACTCCTTGATGCGGGCATGATTTACCCCATTTACGACTCTCCATGGGTTAGCCCGGTACATTGTGTTCCTAAGAAGGTTGGAATCAACGTAGTACCCAATGAGAATAATGAGCTTATTCCTACGAGACTTGTTACGGGTTGGAGAGTTTGTATTTATTATAGGAAGCTCAATGAGGCTACTAAGAAAGACCACTTCCCATTGACTTTTATGGACCAAATGCTTGAACGCTTAGTAGGAAATGAATACTATTGCTTTCTTGATGGATTTTAGGGTTATTTTCAAATACCCATTGACCCTAAGGATCAAGAAAAGACCACATTCACTTGTCCCTAAAGTACATTTGCTTACAAGAGAATGCCTTTTGGCTTGTGTAATGCACCGGGGACATTTCAAAGGTGTATGATGGCAATTTTCCATGATATGATTGAGCAAACTATGGAGGTTTTCATGGATGATTTCTCCAACTTTGGAGATTCATTTACCTCTTGTCTCACCAATTTAGAACGAATGCTTAAGCGGTGTGAGGAAACCCGTTTAGTTCTTAATTGGGAGAAATGTCATTTTATGGTGAAAGAGGGAATTGTTTTGGGACACAAGATATCCAATAAGGGATTAGAAGTGGATCGAGCTAAAGTTGATGTGATTGCTAAGCTTCCCCCACCAACTACGGTTAAAGGTGTAAGGAGTTTCTTAGGTCATGCGGGGTTTTATAGACGCTTCATTCAAGATTATTCTAAGATAGCAAGACCGATGACCCACCCTTTGGAAAAAGAGGCTCCTTTCATTTTCAACCAAGAGTGTTTGGATTCTTTTGAGACTCTTAAGGAAAAATTGACTAAGGCACCCGTTTTGGTTTCTCCAAATTGGGAATTACCTTTTGAGCTTATGTGTGACGCTAGTGATTATGCGGTGGGGGCCGTGTTAGGACAAAGAGTGAATAAGCATTTTCAACCTATACACTATTCTAGTAAAACCATGACTGGTGCACAACTTCATTATAATACCACGGAAAAAGAGTTGCTTGCTATAGTTTATGCTTTTGAGAAATTTAGACCATACATTGTGTTATCCAAAACCATAGTGTATACGGATCATTCTGCTCTCAAGTATCTCATGACAAAGCAAGATGCTAAGCCTAGGCTTTTGAGATGGGTTTTATTGCTTCAAGAGTTTAAGATAGAGATTCGAGATAAGAAAGGAGCCAAGAATTTAGCGGTGGATCACTTGAGTAGACTTGAGCATCCTTCTCAAGGAGATTTTCCTAATAAATGTGACAATCCGTCAATTTATGATTGATATTTTATTCTCAGATATTATTTAAAAACATTATTTTAATGTTATATTATGAACTCACTTATTTTGGGAAGAAATTTAGATTTACGTCTTGAAGTAGCATCGACTACGTCTAAACCGGAGGATTCTACGCTACGTGCTCACGTTTACATACACTGTTTTGGTGACAGTCCGACATTTCAGAAAATAAATTTATCCGTGAATATTATTTTGGAATTTTAAATTTGTGTTGGTTCATAAACTCACAAATTTACGAGAAGAGATTAGGACTTACGATTATAATTTAACGTCCTTTACGACTAAACCAGAAACCTTAGGATTACGTATTTACGTTTTCGAACTACGTTTTTGATGAGACAATTTTTATTAGATTCGTTTTGTGCCGTTGATTCATAATTTATAAAAACATTTTTCGTAAAACGACCCGAGGGCACGCAAATCGAGGAAACTAGAATCGAGGAATACCCGTAAATAAATGGGGATGAGACAAGATAACTCTTGTCCTATCCCCACTAAATAAAATAGCAAGCTTTACTAACACACTTTGAGGTGTCATAATGCATGATAACTAAGGACACTTGTCCTTAGTTACACACAAAACCACTAGACACATAAAACCACCAAAACAAACTAGCTAACTCATTTGCAACATGCAAAACCACTCCATTTTTCTCTCTAGTCTCTCCTTGAACGTCCCATATACACCAAAAACATCACCATTGATGAAAAATATTAACCACAAATCATATGTATAACTTGCATATGAAGAAAACCCTTTGAAGATATGAAGATTAGAGGTGATTCTAACATCCAAATAAGATATTTCTTGGTGTCATAGGGCTGATTTCCCACAAGGAGTTTATAAAGCTTTGTGAACTTGAAGATGATATTGGTTTATCACAAGTTTTGCCATCAAAATCCAAGCCTTGTTCATCAAAAACTCATCTTTTCATCACTAATGATGGTATAGAGATTGTTTCTTCCTATCCTCTTGTTATTTTGATTATGTAATCTTTTATTTTCTTTATTTATGTATATGTATATAATGATGAATGATGATTAAAAATATTATGTGGGGATTTGGTGTTGATAGATTTGATAAACATGGGTAAAAAGATGGAAAAACCACATGTAAAAAATGGTTAAATCTTACTTAAAAAGATGGCTGTATAAAAACAGTAAGTAACCAAATGATAAACTGATAAAATGGTAAAGTGGAATCAATATACAGTAATTATTAGGTGTTATACACATGTGAGAGTTGGCCATACAATGGAATCATCAAATGAGTGAGATATGATCAAAACAAGATGAGTGCACCAATCTGAATAGTCAGTTTTGGACGGACTGTTAAGAATATTTAGAGTTGGATTGAGCAGTAGCTAAAGCTACGTTAATTGTAGCACATATCATGTAGTTTATGGTGTCCAAAAATGAGCTTCTATCTCCTTGTAGAACTCAAGATATGGTAAAAATGGTGAAAGTGAAAGTAAAAATCAGATTTTGAGAAATTAAAGTATAATAGTATTATATAAGCACTCAAATAAATATAGTATAAAATGTGAATTAAAACCCACTAAATTATATATTACATTTATATAAGTATGTACAATGATAAATAAATGATACATTTTATAAAAATTGTAATTTGATAAGTTTTATAAGTTATAAAACTATAAACATGATTTTTACGTCTTTTCGGCTAATACCGTAAAATTAACGTTTTTGCCAAATAAAACTTAGACGGTCGGACCCGTCTAATGTAAACTTTTATAAACTCACATACTGATATATAAACATATATAACAAGTAAAAACCGATAAAACCCGAACTATATGACATACGGACATTAACGAGCTAAGTTAGCATATTTGGACTAATAATTTAACTAAATGAGTTAAACACTTATAAAAATTACTTATTGGGCTTAACCCATTTGGGCCCAACATGTAAAGTGTAAATACTGATAATACAAGTATAAAATGGATTAATACAAGTTAATGAACTTATAATAGTCTTATTGGACCTAAAACACGTAAATAGGTAAAACTAGTAAACTAGTAAGAAGTTACCAATACATAAACACTAAAATGAGTAAAAGAGAATATGTAAACCCACTTGATCATCATATATATAAAATCATCATATGTATACAAAATTGTTATTTTTATAAAGTCATTGGACAAGAGTCTAAGACGAGTATTATTTGTCTAGGTTTCCGTGATTGAAGCACGTACCGTACGTCCGAATTCCCGATAACCCGCCTTCCCACATCAACGTGAGTTCATAGCCTCGCACTCTTTTAAATGTTTTTATGAAATGTTTTATAAACCCGCGAGGGAGATAACATGTTAGTTTTACTAAAATAGGACACCGTTTGTCCCGATTGTTTGTTTATTGATTTGGACCCGAATTATTGTATGACCCGATGAATGATTATATGACCCGATAGATGAAATTAAATGGATTATTAAAGTTAGGTTATGTCACTAAAAGTCCCATTAGCATGAATTGTGAACTCCAGTTCGCGCCTTGACGGTTGATCCCCGTCGTGCCACATTGATTGGTAAGGGAATTTATGTATGAGAAGATTACACAAGCGTGATTATTGTGAAGACACGCTAATTTAGATGGGCAAATTGAGTTTCGGGCTAGCTACCCGTTGTTTGGTTTAGTAAGGTAACAATGTCATGCGGCTTATAATAATCCAATTAACGAAATACTGCTATACGCACCGAATTACGATATATTGCCTGACTAGCAATATGAGGTCTTACTATTGATATTATGTTCGTGTTTTGGTTTTTCATAACCATATTCATATAACGGTTTTTATTTAACTTTATACAACGTTATAAAACGTATTGTATGATGTTTTTACGACATTGGCTCGTATAATGATTTTGAAGGCGAAAGCCTATATTATGATTTTGATAAGGAATTGTATAAAATGACTTTGGCTATTTTATGGCCTATTAAAATGATTTGTACACAATGATTTTCGGTAATAATTTTATAACGATGTTATATTGATGGTTTATTAAACTCTATGAATTCACTCGGCGTTATCGCTGACCTTTTCTTTTAACATGTTTTATCTCAGGTACTTGAAGGTAATTCTCGGGAAGACAACAAGAATTCATGGCCTGCACCTAAATACTTATTTCCATTCAAATGCTTTGTAAAACCTGTATTAAATACAAATGACTTGGGACCTATGTAAATTTGATATTTATGAATGGAAATGCTTTATTATTAAACGACGCGATTTTTATGTGTTGTCTATGATGTGAGTAATGTGCTATCCCGTAACACCAACTAGTCTTCCGCTGTATTAAGTTGTATAAATTTAGGGGTGTTACAGTTTGGTACCAGAGCTCTCGTTATTGAGAACGAAAGATTTTTAAAACCAAGGTTTTGAATAAAACATTTCAAAATCTTTTAACTATAAACATTTTTCTAAAAATGTCTAAAAATCTTTTGACTATAACGGTGCCGAAGAATTCCCGAGTTACCGACAAGGCCAGACTGAGAAGTGTTATTTTAATATATATATAACTTGGATTATATATATATATATATATATATATATATATATATATATATATATATATATATATATATATATATATATATATATGATGTAATTTGATTACATGATTGTTTGATGATTATTTTGTTATTAATACGAGGTATTTATACGACGTAGATTGTCACAAGGAACCCTAAATCCCTTAGTAAATTAATCGAATCTATTCTCGTAGGAATTCTAGCTATCCTAGATCGAAACCAAGTTGTGGATATTTATGATCCCAACAAATGGTTGATATTCGTAGAAATATTGATATTAGTTGATCATGATCTTTAAGAAGAATTGGCAAGATTAAATCTGATATTGATGTCATGATGATCTTTCCTTATAGAGTGGAGTTTGACAAAACGTTACCACCTAGAAAGATGTCATCTGATTCGTTGTCATCCAATTCTTAAATTGAAATCGAAAGGGTGAATGTTGCACTTGATGCTGTCATTGGAACCATTACCCAAAAGCCTCATGCCACTAGTACCTTTCCGAGAAGTTTAATTGAATGATCGAGTCATTTCATACTAGTGACTCATTTGATAACTATTGTTGTAAGAGCTATAGGATTGGAAATTAAGTGTTGATCATATCGAGCTTTTATTGCCCTTTTAAGGTTTAAGAATAAGATTGAAAGTATTGGAAAAAGAGGTAGGATATCGCATTGAGTATAAGTTGATTGAAACTTGAATAAAGTAAAATTTAAACCGTATGGAATATGAGATTGTTAATATAATTCGTTAAGTCCTGTGATTGAATTATAAGGTTTTAAATGATTGTTAGTTTGTGATAAGTGTTGTTCCTAGTCCATTGTCCACTAACGAGGATGCCTAGTGTCCAAGAAATAAATTGAAGAAATCTTCTTCTGAATTGAGACCGATGGATCTTCTGGGACATGTGAAACACCTAATGACTCTTGTAGATTAGTATTCATTGTAGTATCTTTTAAAAATAATCCCTAACTTAAATGAGACATCAGTTGGTAGGATGAGTTCTTGAAATTGTATGACATAGTGACACGTAATGTGTTACGGTACAATTTTGACTTGTTTGTGATTAATGAAAAGACTACCTTTGATTGCTAAATTCTACATGTATCGATGTTATCTATCCTTTATTGCTTCATCCTAATGTTCACGTTAGTGATGCAACCATTGAACAAGTACTCATCTTGATTTGAGTTACGTTGTAGATTATTCTTTTTGAGCGCCATCGAGGTCATGAACCTCATGATTAATTGGCTAAGCTCATTTCCTATTATATTGTGGTTAGTTCTTGGTAAACAACTCTTCATCACTCTTTTGCAGATCACTCATTGTTTTTATAAGATAAAACAGTATCCTTTGAGAAAATTGAATTTTCATCACTATATGGATTATTTAAAGTGAGACTTATAAATATTCATTGTTGAAATGAAGTTGTTCATAAAACACCTTGGAAAACTTAATTGTTTTCATAACAAAGAAAATCTTTGTAAATTTATTTTTGAGTCTTATTTAAGAATTAAGCATGAAAATGTTTTTATTATAAACATGATGAAAAATTTTTGACGAACTGAGTATTGCATCGGTAATCATGAAATTGTATATAGTTGCGCGCCTACATACAATTTGGAATGGACCATGCAAGGCTGATTAGTAGTCACCATAAAACTGATTAATAAACACTACATTTTCTTTGAAGATTGTGAAAGATTAAATTTTATGAGATCTGCAAGAAGTGAAAAATAGGGACATAGTGTTAGGGACACCTACATATGTGCCTGTAGCATCTATTCTTCTGAGTCGAATTTACTCATCTGTGGAAATTGTCTTATTTGACAATTGACAATTCTTTCTTGTCCAATTCTCCCGTAGTGAGATTCTTAGGAAAAGTATCTGATTACCGAGTGTTGATACCCGATTGGATGTATCGACGTTCCTATCATTTCTTTTGATTAGATTTCATTTGAATGACCTGGGTAACGATCCGAGGAGCTTTCGAATGCGTACTCAAATTATGAAAACATGGGATATATTCATATTCGCTAAGTGTTTTTGTCTGTATCTGATTTGAAATTCTCTCGCATAGATTATGCGTTGACCTTACTCTTTTAAGGTTAGTTATTTCTCCATATATCCTTGAACTTGTGAAGGATTATGAGTTATTATTAGTCTTTTGAGAAGTTCACATCTTATCGACGGTAATAAAACTGGAAAGTTGATAGTGCCAGTAGAATGGATTGATTGATTATGACATGACGACATTGTCTTAATTGATGGGAACTCGAATAGAATTCCCCTAAATAATAAGATGTTGATTATCAAAAGTGATGATGACCATATCCTGCATTTAGACTTGAAATTATACCATGAATGGTTGTGAAGTAGTTATAGATATTGTAATCTAGAAGAACCTAATATGAATTTATTAAAAGATGTTTCTGTTATCTGAAACTTTAGTAAGTATTTGTTGATGAATTACCTAGACTTTCGCCATTAAGGCAAGTTGAAATTGGTATTGATTATATTTCCGGTGCTGCACCTGTGGCTTGTGCACTGTACGTCAGCACCATCTAAATTAAAGGAATTACCGTACAACTGAGAGAGTTGTCGGAGAAAGATTTTATTCTACCGAGCTCGTCATCATGAAGAGCTATGGTGTTATCATTCCTTATATTTATAGATTACTGTGAACTGAGTAAATTGACAATCGGAAACGATATCCATAACTCGAAATGGAAGATTTGTTCGATCATTTACAAGGTTCTAGCGTATGTTTTAAAGATTCGATCCACGGCATGGTTATTATCAACTTCACGTCCGCGAAGAAGATTATTTATTCCAATCACTACATCCATAACTTGTAATAAACATTATGAGTTTCATGTGATGTCGTTTGGATTGACTAATACACATGTGGCATCCAAAAATTTGGTGAATCACGTGAGTAGGCTGTCATTTGATAAATTCATGCTTGTGATCATTAAGGACCATTTGTTTGTTTATAAGTATAAGAAGGAGTTAGTAAATATTTATAGATTGCCCTAAATTGGCCGAACAATTAAAACCTGTACCTTGAATAATTAACATGTGATTTAAGACTTAATCTTTTACATTATTTGACCGTGTGATTAATAAGATAATGAAATATATTGACTCTTCAAAAATTAAAGCCCTTTTAAGACTTTGGATTTTAACAAAAAAAAGGAAATGGAAATATGTTTTAACAGATATTTTATCAAAGAAATTTTTAAGGGATTATTCCCTTATACCCAGAACATTTAACTAAACTCCTGTTTAGGGGTAAATGTTCGTGTATACCTCAAGACAACCTAAGAGGGATTGAGGAAACCATTTAAACCATGACTTGAAATTTGAAACGACACTTTTTGCTTTTCAACTAAGAAAATTTTGACCAAAGTATAACCAAAGATTTTTCGAACATATACGGATCTTATTAATTATTTTAATTATTTTCGATAAATCAACAAAAATCTTGTTAATTAAATTCAAATTTATTTTGAACATTTTTATAATTGGTCAAACTAAGAAAATTAAAATTTTTACGTTACGTTTCATAAAAATTGAATATTTAATATTTAATTAGTTGTAATAATTATCGACGCTTTAGACGTCGGATTGAGTAAAACGGATAAAAATGATAGTTGAGAAGAAACTAAAACATAGAAGATATGAAGAAAGAAATTTTGAATTAATACGGTCATGTTAAATATATTTCATCAGGAGAAAGTGAATGTAGATACTGACGCAATACGTAGAAAGGAGAAAGAATCAATTAGGATGTGTTCCTTAATAATGAATGTGCAAAATAAATTGCCGAACAATTTAAAATAGCCGATGAGTGTAAAAAGGATAATATAGATAATAAAAAGGGGTTCGCGGCAAATATGAACCATTAGAATTGAGAAGCCGATGGAGTTAGATGTATAAAAGGCCACTTGTGGTTGCCTAAAAATGGAGATTTTGAGATATAGTTATGTTGGAATCTTGTAAGTATAAGTATTCTATTCATACTATTTCTGATTTAGTGTATCTTTATCTGAAGAAGTTGTACTGATGGCAAATTATGAAGGCAGACATCGCCTCATACATTAGTAAACGTCTAACTATTGCAAAGGTCATCATCAGAATTTGATACGATTTGGGTCATCGTCGACAGACTGACCAAATCTGCTAATATCATTCCTGTTAATGATATATTCTCGATAAAGAGATTGACTCTTTGTATTTAAAGGAGTTGTGTAAACATGGTGTGCCTGTATCGATCATCTCTATCAAGATCCTCGTTTCGCATCGAATTTATAGAGATTTGCTCTGAAGTCATTGAGAACAAATCTTGATGAGAGTACTGTACCACCCCAATCGAAGGGACGAGGTAAAGTAACGATACAAAATACTATAAGTATTGTTTTATGTTTTAATGATTGACCTTTGGTAATAGACCATATAATCGTTTTCCTTTGGAGAGATTATCATTGATAACTTTAGTACTAGGATCGAGATGAATCTTGTGAGGATCTATATTAGAGCATCTGTAAGTAGGAGTTGGGATGAAGACATCCAACATACACCCATTGTGAGTTGGACATGTCTTTTAGGTTTAAGGTTTCCTATGATGGCGAACTTAACCTTACAAAATACTCGACCCGCGAGACCTGAAATGATTGTTGAAATGAGGATCTGATTATTGACTGCCGGTAGTGGGCAAGGGGTTATGTGAATATGAAATTTAGATCTTGAAGTGCCAGATGGGTAGCGAAGTTATGCCAAAAATTTTAACCATGGAAAATGAATTGATGATCTGGAAGATCATGGGATATAAGTCCCCGTTGTATGAGACCATTGAGATGATGTAAAAAGATTGGTTTGAAAGGCATATAAGCTGGATCTACCCTAGGACATCAAGAGCTGCGTGAATTATGTTTCGTATATCGAACTTGATAAAATGTCTATCAAGTGAAAATCTGATTGTTTCTTAGTGAAGTTTAGATCGGCGAAAAGTTGCATTCATCAGAAACCCGTGAACATCATGGATAAAGAAAGTAAGTCAACATTTAGCCTGATCTTATTCCCGTAGTTAAGTTTGATGAAGCTCGCGTATTGTAATGGATTACACTTGTGAGAAAAGACCGAATGTGGAGGAAATACCCACATGGCTTTAACTCTATAAGAATCGAGTATTAAGTAAGATGATCTTTGAGGACAAAGATCCTGTTTAGGGGTAAATGCTGTGACAATCCGTCAATTTATGATTGATATTTTATTCTCAGATATTATTTAAAAACATTATTTTAATGTTATATTATGAACTCACTTATTTTGGGAAGAAATTTGGATTTACGTCTTGAAGTAGCATCGACTACGTCTAAACCGGAGGATTCTACGTTACGTGCTCACGTTTACATACACCGTTTTGGTGACAGTCTGACATTTCAGAAAATAAATTTATCCGTGAATATTATTTTGGAATTTTAAATTTGTGTTGGTTCATAAACTCACAAATTTACGAGAAGAGATTAGGACTTACGATTATAATTTAACGTCCTTTACGACTAAAACAGAAACCTTAGGATTACGTATTTACGTTTTCGAACTACGTTTTTGATGAGACAATTTTTATTAGATTCGTTTTGTGCCATTGATTCATAATTTATAAAAACATTTTTCGTAAAACGACCCGAGGGCACGCAAATCGAGGAAACTAGAATCGAGGAATACCCGTAAATAAATGGGGATGAGATAAGATAACTCTTGTCCTATCCCCACTAAATAAAATAGCAAGCTTTACTAACACACTTTGAGGTGTCATAATGCATGATAACTAAGGACACTTGTCCTTAGTTACACACAAAACCACTAGACACATAAAACCACCAAAACAAACTAGCTAACTCATTTGCAACATGCAAAACCACTCCATTTTTCTCACTAGTCTCTCCTTGAACGTCCCATATACACCAAAAACATCACCATTGATGAAAAATATTAACCACAAATCATATGTATGACTTGCACATGATCAAAACCCTTTGAAGATATGAAGATTGGAGGTGATTCTAACATCCAAATAGGAGATTTCTTGGTGGCATAGGGCTGATTTCCCACAAGGAGTTTATAAAGCTTGGTGAACTTGAAGATTATATTGGTTTATCACAAGTTTTTCCATCAAAATCCAAGCCTTGTTCATCAAAAACTCATCTTTTCATCACTAATGGTGGTATAGAGATTGTTTCTTCCTATCCTCTTGTTATTTTGATTATGTAATCTTTTATTTTCTTTATTTATGTATATGTATATGATGATGAATGATGATTAAAAATATTATGTGGGGATTTGGTGTTGATAGATTTGATAAACATGGGTAAAAAGATGGAAAAACCATATGTAAAAAATGGTTAAATCTTACTTAAAAAGATGGCTGTATAAAAACAGTAAGTAACCAAATGATAAACTGATAAAATGGTAAAGTGGAATCAATATACAGTAATTATTAGGTGTTATATACATGTGAGAATTGGCCATACAATGGAATCATCAAATGAGTGAGATATGATCAAAACAAGATGAGTGCACCAATCTGAATAGTCAGTTTTGGACGGACTGTTAAGGATATTTAGAGTTGGATTGAGCAGTAGCTAAATCTAAGTTAATTGTAGCACATATCATGTAGTTTATGGTGTCCAAAAATGAGCTTCTATCTCCTTGTAGAACTCAAGATATGGTAAAAATGGTGAAAGTGAAAGTAAAAATCAGATTTTGAGAAATTAAAGTATAATAATATTATATAAGCACTCAAATAAATATAGTATAAAATGTGAATTAAAACCCACTAACTTATATATTACATTTATATAAGTATGTAAAATGATAAATAAATGATACATTTTATAAAAATGGTAATTTGATAAGTTTTATAAGTTATAAAACTATAAACATTATTTTTACGTCTTTTCGGCTAATACCGTAGAATTAACGTTTTTGCCAAATAAAACTTAGACGGTCGGACCCGTCTAATGTAAAATTTTATAAACTCACATACTGATATATAAACATATATAACAAGTAAAAACCGATAAAACCCGAACTATATGACATACGGACATTAACGAGCTAAGTTAGCATATTTGGACTAATAATTTAACTAAATGAGTTAAACACTTATAAAAATTACTTATTGTGCTTAACCCATTTGGGCCCAACATGTAAAGTGTAAATACTGATAACACAAGTATAAAATGGATTAATACAAGTTAATGAACTTATAATAGTCTTATTGGACCTAAAACACGTAAATAGGTAAAACTAGTAAACTAGTAAGAAGTTACCAATACATAAACACTAAAATAAGTAAAAGAGAATATGTAAACCCACTTGATCATCATATATATAAAATCATCATATGTATACATAATTGTTATTTTTATAAAGTCATTGGACAAGAGTCTAAGACGAGTATTATTTGTCTAGGTTTCCGTGATTGAAGCACGTACCGTACGTCCGAATTGCCGACAACCCGCCTTCCCACATCAACGTGAGTTCATAGCCCCGCACTCTATTAAATGTTTTTATGAAATGTTTTATAAACCCGCGAGGGAGATAACATGTTAGTTTTACTAAAATAGGACACCATTTGTCCCGATTGTTTGTTTATTGATTTGGACCCGAATGATTGTATGACCTGATGAATGATTATATGACCCGATAGATGAAATTAAATGGATTATTAAAGTTAGGTTATGTCACTAAAAGTCCCATTAGCATGAATTGTGAACTCCGGGTTTTGGATGACGCTTATGCATATAATAGTACTATTTGGAGACGATCACCCCAGTTCGCGCCTTGACGGTTGATCCCCGTCGTGCCACATTGATTGGTAAGCGAATTTATGTATGAGAAGATTAAACAAGCGTGATTATTGTGAAGACACGCTAATTTAGATGGGCAAATTGAGTTTCGGGCTAGCTACCCGTTGTTTGGTTTAGTAAGGTAACAATGTCATGCGGCTTATAATAATCCAATTAACAAAATACTGCTATACGCACCGAATTACGATATATTGCCTGACTAGCAATATGGGGTCTTACTATTGATATTATGTTCGTGTTTTGTTTTTTCATAACCATATTCATATAACGGTTTTTATTTAACTTTATACAACGTTATAAAACGTATTGTATGATGTTTTTACGACATTGGCTCGTATAATGATTTTGAAGGCGAAAGCCTATATTATGATTTTGATAAGGAATTGTATAAAATGACTTTGGCTATTTTATGGCCTATAAAATGATTTGTACACAATGATTTTCGGTAATAATTTTATACCGATGTTATATTGATGGTTTATTAAACCCTATGAATTCACTCGGCGTTATCGCTGACCTTTTCTTTTAACATGTTTTATCTCAGGTACTTGAAGGCAATTCTCGGGAAGACAACAAGAATTCATGGCCCGCACCTAAATACTTATTTCCATTCAAATGCTTTGTAAAACATGTATTAAATACAAATGACTTGGGACCTATGTAAATTTTATATTTATGAATGGAAATGCTTTATTATTAAACGACGTGATTTTTATGCGTTGTCTATGATGTGAGTAATGTGCTATCCCGTAACACCAACTAGTCTTCCGCTGTATTATGTTGTATAAATTTGGGGGTGTTACAATAAATAAATCAATGAATCCTTTCCATTAGAGGAGCTCATGTCTATCTCTTCTCAAGAGGATGCCACCCCTTGGTTTGCGGATATTGCAAACTATCTTATGGGGAATGTGCTTATAGAGGGTCTTACTTCGCAACAAAAGAATAAATTTTTAAAGGAAGTGAAGTATTACTTTTGGGATGATCCTTAACTCCTTAGGCAATGTGCGGACCAAATCAATAGACGGTGTGTAGATGGGCCCGAAGCATTTAAGATTCTAGAAGCTTGTCATAAGGGACCTACGGGTAGACATTTTGGGCCCAACTATACCGCGAAGAAAGTCTTTGATTCGGGTTACTATTGGCCTTCCATTTATAAAGATGCCCAAGAGATGGTGAAATTTTGTGATGTATGTCAAAGACAAGGAAAAATTACACAACGTGATGAGATGCCACAAAACTTCATTCAAGAGTGTGAGATTTTTGATGTGTGGGGAATAGATTTTATGGGACCGTTTCCATCTTCAAATGGAAACAAGTATATACTCGTAGCGGTGTATTATGTGTCAAAATGGGTTGAGGCTAAAGCCTTACCTACTAATGATGCTCGAGTTGTTGTGAAATTTTTGAAGCAATTGTTTGCTAGATTTGGTGTACCTCGGTCCATCATAAGTGCTCGTGGTACGCACTTTTGTAATGATCAATTCACGAGAGTTATGAAGAAATATGGAGTTAATCATAGAATTTTTACCGCGTATAACCCTCAAACCAATGGTCAAACCAAGGTCACAAATCGTGGTTTAAAGAGAATTTTGGAGAGAACGGTGGGAGAACATCGAGCTTCTTGGTCGGATAAGCTTGATGATGCTTTGTGGGCTTTTAGGACGGCTTTTAAGACACCAATTGGTTGTACTCCATATAGGCTTGTCAATGGAAAAGCATGCCACCTCCCATTCGAGTTAGAACATAAGGCTTCTTGGGCTCTCAAGTGGGCTAACTTTGATTTAAACCAAGCCGGATCACATAGAAAGGATCAACTTAATGAAATGGATGAATTGAGAGCCAATGCCTATGAGAACTCTTTTCTTTATAAGGGGAAGACTAAGAAATTGCATGATGCTAAGATCAAGAACCGCGAGTTTAAAGTCGGAGAGCCGGTTCTTCTCTTTAACTCAAGGTTGAAAATTTTTTCGGGCAATCTTAAGTCGAGATGGTCCGGTCCATTCACTATTGCTCAAGTATTTCCATATGGAACAATTGAGTTGTCACAACCCGATGGTACCAATTTTAAAGTGAATGGTCAGCGTGTGAAGCACTATTTTAGGGAGGACATTTTCGTGGAAATGGTCCAAGAGATCCCCATTTTCCCCATGAATTAATTCATTGTGGGAAGAGTCGAGCTAGAGACTCCTTAAATCAAGCTTGAATAACTAGGTTTAGAAGTTTTTAGATCTAGAGTGTTGTAGGTTAGAAATAAGGATAGCAAGTTGATGAGAAGTGTAGGGGAGACCTTCTTTTGTCTTCATGATTGTTTGTAGGGTTGCTCACTCATCACGTGCTTTGGAGCTTATGGAGGAGGCCCTTCTATCCGGTTCACTTCGTTACTATTGTGATTTTTCATAGACACATTGTGCTTTAAAAATGAATTCACTATAGATGATTTTTCCTTAACTTGGGATAAGGAAAGTCTATTCATTGTCATAAGTGTAGGGGAAGTTTTATACTTCCATACTCTTAAACATTAAGGACAATGTTTAGCTTAAGTGTAGGGGGATCTTCTATCGAAGTGACCTTACCTAGACTTTGTCATTGACCTTCATGATAATTTGGAAATTAATTTTTCAAACATTTTTCAAATTTTTGATCAACTTTGGCCAACAAAAATATGCATTCATAATTTTTGCATTAATCATTTTTCATTTGCATAACTTATTTGCATTGTATATATTCTTCTTTTGTTTTTCATCAAAAATATATAAAAGAGAAAAAATATAATAAAAACATGGTTTAACAAATTTAGATTTTTTTTGACATATTAGGCCCGCCATGGATATTTTGACTCAACCCGAGTTTGCTTATCTAAGCATTCTCTATCTAGTATCCTTAATCATGTAGTCCTTCATTGGTCTATTAGGCTAAGCATCCACCACTCTCATTATTTGAGATTTTAAATTTGTGGAGAATGGGAAATGATAGAGTTGAAGCAAGTATAAAAGGGCTAGATAAACTTCATGATGATTACTTGTGGATAAACCCTTCTCTTCTTTACCTCTATTTTCTTCGCATGTATATATGTTAATAAATAATCAAGAACGGTTTTAATTTGTTTGTAGTCTCTTATGCATTTTTGACTAATCATTCATGGTTGATATAAGTACGTCTTAATATTCTAAGTTAGAACGTTTTATGTGTACTAGACTTATGTCATGCTTAATATTTAGCGGGTGTTTTTCCTTTTATCTTTTCAATTTTTTTTGTGAGGAATAAAGAAAAATAAGAGCGGTGATACACGGCTTTTGACACCCTATATAAAAATTAATTAAAGTTCGTTGTGTTGGTCTCTTCGAATTGAAAAACTTTATGTTTAATGTGTGACTCAGTTGAACTTTGGTAGAACAAAGATGTGTCGTTGTAGTTTTGGAAATTAAAGGTGCAGAACAATTAAAGTAAAGGTGCAATTAAAATAAATCTAGGTCTAATTAAAATAAATTGCAAGTATTTAAAGCGCGACTAAAACTAAAGGGCAATTAAGTAAATAACGCAAACTTAAATCTAACTAAGGCAAACTTAAAACGCAACTAAAACTAAAACTTAAACTAAGGCAAATAAACTTAAAGTGCGAGCAAGGAAAAAAGGCGGGAAAAATAAAGCTTAAAATGAAAAGGCAGAAAACTAAAAACTAAGATTTCCCTATCCGGAATAAACTCCTATTCAGAATAAATGCTATTCGGAATATCTGTCACTTATTCGGAAAGATTAGCCCTATTCGGAATACTTGTCTACTCGGAAAGATTGAACCTATGCGGAATGTGCCTCCTATTCGGAATAATCACCTTATGCGGAATATCTGTCCCTATTCGGAAAGAATCCTACTCGGAATATTAGGCCTATTCGGAAAGTCCAGCCTATTCGGAAAGATCCTCCTATGCTGAATAAAGTGCTATTCGGAATAAAAGCCTTATGCGGAAAAACCCCCCTATTCGGAAAGTCAAGCCTATTCGGAAAAACTATCACCTATTCGGAATAAACTCCTTATGCTGAATAAAGCTTCTACGCGGAATAAGGCACCTATTCGGAATAATGAATATTCCGAATAAAGCACTAAGCCCAAAACCCTTACTCGGAATATCTGCTGAGCTCGAATTTGGGAAGAACAGTAACTAAAAACGAAGAACAAGGGAAAGAAGATAGCACGAATTTAAACAAAAACTTAACCAAATCAACAAAAAGATTAAACCAAACAAATAGATAGACAAATATAAAGCATAAACAATCAATCCAAATCAATAAAACTCACAAAACTTAATCAAATTAATCAAAACCCACTTAATTAAATCAACCAAAATCAAGAACATAAACATAAACAAATCAACACCAAGATTAAGAAAGGAAGAATGAGATTAACAAGATAAAGATAAAGCTTGACAAGAATTAAAAAGAAACACTTACTTGAATTAAATGGTAATTAAGGTGCAAGACAAGTTAAATGACAAGTATTTAAATGTGCATAAAATAAAGGTGGAAGAGCTAATTTGTCAAGTTAGCCAACAAGAGGAAAATGAAAATGATCTAATCTATATATAGGGGAGATTAAGGCTTGCTTAGGAAGCTTCCTTAATTGCATGCTTAGTCCCTCCTTCTTTAATCTTCTTTTAATTGCACCATTAGTCCTTTTCTTCTAATCTTTCTTTTAAATTTTGACTTTAAGGACTTGTGGCTCGGGATATCTTTTGAACTCGTCTTTAATTTCTTCAGTAAAATAAACTTGAGTTTCTCGACTTTTGATAAACTTCCGTCTTTTGACTTTTTCTTCGATAAATCTTCAGAATTGGTCTTGGACTTCCGTTCTTTTTCCACTTTTGACTTCTCGACTCCGTCTTTCATCTTTTTCTTCAATAAAAGCCGTGAATGCCCGTGAATTCCCGTGTTTTCTCCACTTTTCACAATTTCGTCCTAAATTACAACAAAAACACAAACCACGCATAATTCCGACATAAAAGACATAAAATACACGTTTAAGTGATAGAAAAGATGGGTGTTTACACACCTATCAAATCCCCTACACTTGACCATTGCAATGTCCTCATGCAATGCATTAGTTACAAGGCATGTTTACACTTTTCATCTTAATCAATCCACATTGGCCTTTATTAAAGAGATAGAAAATTATAAAAATGCAAAGCAAAGAAATTAAAAGCATACCTTGGGTTTTGAAAATGTCATGAATAATCATCATCCTCAACTTTTCACTTTCTCCAAACCAAGCTTAAAAACGAGATCATTGTTATTATAAGTTAGTAAACTAACACGAACTCATGTGGGCCAATTATTCACTTAGACTCCCTTATTCCTATGGGTATCTCTTATATTAAATTATTTGTCTTGAATGATCACGAAGATGCATTGTTTGACTTATTTAGATAATTATTAAGTCTGAAAATAAAGTGCACGATTTAATCAATAGTTAGCTAAAGGACCAAATCTTTTAAAACTGCTTCTCGGGATATCAAAAAGTTCATATCTTGGCATAACTTGGTTCGCGATTTGAGACCTTTCTCGGGCCGATATTTGGCAGCGACTTCATACTTCAAATCTTGAGAGACGTTCATGAAATAATGGTCTTCTCTTCATAATTGGAATTTCTTCACTTGGAATTTTTGAGAGATTCTTCATATATGGACCACGACTTCTTCATTTTTCTCCAATCTTTATTTTGGATTTTGATATACAACGTTCCGCCTCCTTTATTGACTTGGATCTATTTATCCTCATACCTTGTTAGGGTCTTTTCGGATACACTTCTCCATGACTTTTTGGGAGTTTTTTCTTTTCGTCGTGTGTCTCGATCCTTCATATTGATTTTCGATAAATGATTCTTCACATCACTTTTGGATCTTTAGCAACAAAACATAGCCCTCATGCCTTGTTAGGGCCTTTTCGGACTCGCCAATCTTCGCGCCCCGCTTCATAAGTTATGCCTTGGCTATGAACTCTCGTCATTACCGAGCAACTTTTAAACGATCTGGGGCTAGAAGCTAAGTAACTTTTCAAATCGTTCAACCTTATTTATTAGCAGATAAATTTATTAGCAAGCGATGGGAGAATAGGCTTATAATTAACTCACATAAATTTACGAAAGAATACCGAACTTATAATTGGCTCTATCATCTCAAGTTCTCCACAGTTTAAAATCTCAAGTAATGAGACTCGTGGATACTTAGCCTATTAAATCAAAGTTTTGGGTTTTCGAGTCGCCTATAGGATCTTGCAAATTCTTGGACTTTTTCAAGCTTAGAAATCGCATCTTAAAGTTCCCTTGATAAACGACTCTCTAGGATCAATTATAGGAACTTGCGAAAAGTTCTTGTTCTTAACCCGTGAGAGTTAAGACTTTCGCGTTTTATAGCTCCCTATATAAAAGCCTAGCAAAACTTGACTTAAACACGTTAAGGATACTAGCTAGAGTAAACTCGGATTGAGTCAAAAGTTTCACAACGCTTGAAAATTAAAACCACTTATTAAGCATTTATTCTAATAAGGAAAGAAATTAACTATACAAAGGGAAAAACTAATAGGCCAAAATAGATCAAAAATTTTGAAAAATGTCGAAAAATTGATTTTCCGGTTAAAATGAGGACAAATACAAGGAAAAGACCACTTAACTTCGATAGAAGTCCCCCCTACACTTGAGATAAACATTGTCCTCAATGTTTAAGCATGTGGGAGTAAACTCCCCTACACTTAGGACATTGTGCATGTTTGTTTAAATCTTGCTAAGGAAAAGACAACTAAAGAGATTCCTATTTTAATATTGAGAAAATATAAAATAGTGAATCGAAAAGAGCTTAGGATAGAACCGGGAAGAAGTAGAACACGGAATCACGAGTCGTCAAGAATCATCAAGAATGGATCAGTGAAGCTCGAATCCCTGATTAAGAAGTGAGGAGAGGAGAGCAAACCAAAGGGTCCCCCCTACACTTATGGTAAAGAAAGCGAAAAGATAGATGCATGGGTTGCCTCCCAAGAAGCCCTTGGTTTTTGTTAACCGAGTCGTGAGCCTGACTCGACCTTGATCATCAACGGAAGTAGCATGAAACAAATCCACCAGGATCAAAGACATAGTTTTCATCCATCACTAAGCACGAGCTTAAGGCGAACAAGGCAAGCCAAAAGAGAAGTAGCAGGGTTCCCTTAAGCAGTGATGGAGCATGGTGGGAGCAAGTATGAAGCGGTGCGAGCATGTCTTCAATAATTCCAAAGATTTTTCCTTTTATTACATCAGGTGGATACTGAGATGGCTCTAAGATTGCAATACCGGGGTCGAACACCTTTTCCTTTAAGGGAAAATAGCACTCAGGCTCAGCCGAGTGTGAAGAAGATCCGCAAAGAAGCACAACCTCGTCCTCAGAAGGGGGACAAAGAGGTGTTAAATCATACGTGCAACGGATTTCGGTGTCAACCGGTTTCTTCTCTTTAGACAAAATTTTCTTCAAATCCAAAGTAGGATCAAGACGATAAGATTCAAAGTCCAGAGGAGGTGCATCACTCTCATGCGGGAAGTATGTATTGAGAAACATAGAGAAGTCTTCCTCGAATGAGTAATCGTCCAAGGTAGGATCGAGTGATGGCGGAGGATCTTCATCATGTGAAGAATCGCTCGAGAAAGTATCGGCCTCATCAAAATCATCGAATGTGGGCAGCTCGGGATACGCAGAAGTACAATCAAAATCATCCGAATCTGAGCTTGAATCATCATCATCATAAGCATCAAAGACCGGTGGTGAATCATAAATGGGAGAAGCGTCGAAAGTAGGGGGAGAATCATCCACATTATCTTCAAAGAGTGGATTATCAGTGGAAGACTCGAATAGAGGATTGTCATAGACGGTAAAGTTATCGAGCACATTGATCATATTCACTGATTCTCGGCCTCTAAAGGATTTGCCTGTAAGCTTCCCCATTTTAAAAACTTTAGAATCATCCCCGACTCGTAAGATTAACTCACCTTCGGCCACATCTATTAAAGCACGTCCGGTTCTCAAGAATGGCCGACCAAGTATTAAAGGAATACGAGGGTCCATTTCATAATCAACTACGACAAAGTCAACCGGAAAAGTAAATGTGCCAACTTTAAGAAACACATCTTCGGCTATACCAACGGGGTAAGCGAGAGTGCGATTTGCAAGTTCAAGAGTCATCTTAGTAGGAATGAGATCGGGCAATGATAGTGTTTTCCAAACACTTAGTGGCATCAAATTAATACTAGCCCCGAGATCAGCAAGGGCAGTAAATTCTTCAGTTTTGTTGAACACGCAAGGCAACACAAAACGACCGAGATCTCCAAGCTTTTCCGGAAGTTCTCTAAGAAGAACTACAGAGCAGTTTTCATTTAAGCGTGTGTTGGCGAGTTCAATCAGCTTCTCCTTCTTGCTAAGCAATTCCTTGAATGCTTTGACAAATTTCGGCATGTGGCAAAGTGCTTCAACAAGGCTAATGTTGATGGTCATTTTAGATAGCATATCCACATAGTTCGATACTTGACAGTCATTCTTGGTTAGATCATTGGTCTTGCCTATGCGAGAAGGGTATGGGATTCTAGGTTGATAAGGGTTAGGTGAAGGTGAAGGTTGTGATGTTGAAGGGTCCTTCCGAGATACATCGTCTTTACGAGGCGGAGACGGTAATGGTGTACTATCACTAAGTGTAAGAGGAGTAGGGATACATGGTGGTGGAGGAGGTGTAGATGATGGTGGCGAGTCAGGTGGATTGACAATGGTAATTCCACTACGCGTAGTTATAGCACTCACATTAGCTCGCGGATTGGTGACGGTGTTTGAAGGTAGAGAACCCGAGGAAGAAGAAGGTTGAGCTTCAGGCAAGAAACTAGCCAACAAATTCTTCAATTCAGTTGTTTGAGTGATGAAAGAGGATTGAAGATTATCACGAACCTCGGTTCTGATGTCGTTACCTTGCTTCAAGATATCTCCTTTCAAATTGATTATTTGGCTCTGTAGATTCTTGATTTGCTCACCTTGCGTTCTCATAATGGTGTCAACATCGGGATTAATGGGTGGGTGTTGTTGGGTGGGTGGTTGATAAGGGTTAGAAGCACGAGGTGGGATTTGGTTGCTTCTATTGTAGTTGTTGGCGGGATTTTGGTTTTGAGGAGAAAAACCGGGTGAAAGGTAATTGTTTGAACGGTAGCTCAGCAGATTTCTATCCCCTTGTTGTCTAGCTTGGTAATTTTCCGGTGAATAATTACCGTAAGCTGCATACACATTTTCCGGATTTACTTGTGTCGAAGGACAATCGGTGTATGAGTGAGGACCACCACATGTTTCACAAGGATTAGCAACCGCTTTAACTTGTTGTTGTTGGTTTGAAGCGAGAAGCGTAATACTTTTGCTCATTTCAGCCATCATGCGGGTGAGTTCAGTCATCTCAGGGTTTGCTGAGCTAGAAGAAACATTGACTCTCGTGTTGTTTCTAGAAGAAGCAGAGGAATCCCAGTTCTTATGATGAGTAGTCATGTTTTCAATTAACTCTCTACACTCCTCGGGTCTCCTTTTCATGAATGTGCCACCGGCGGCTGCATTGATCGTATCACGATCTCAAAAAGTCAATCCGTTGTAGAAAGTATCGATCAAGGTGACCGGAAGCATGTTGTGGTTTGGACAACGGTTGATCAAGACATTATATCTCTCCCATGCATCAAAAAGAGATTCATCGGGATCTTGCATGAAACCGCAGATCTGATTGCGAAGGCTTGTGACCATGGATGGTGGAAAGTAGCGCGAAAGAAAGCGTTGAGTCATGTCATCCCAAGTGTGAATAGAATTCTTCGGGAGACGATCAAACCATTTCTCGGCATGATGCGATAAAGTATGTGGGAAGAGTTGTAGGCGGAGAACATCCATTGTGGCCCCAGGCAACTTCATGCTTTGGGTGATTGTAATGAACTTGTCGAGGTGTTTGTTGGCATCATCATCAGGCAATCCTCTAAATGGGTTTGTTTGTACTTGCTGAATCATGTGGTGCTTCAACGAAAACTCAGGAGCGTTGATTTGCATCGGCGCAATCGGTCCTCCTCGTCCAAACATGGTTGGTTGACAAAGTTCCTCCATGGTCCGAAGATCGGGCTGTGGAAGAGCAATGTTGTTATTATTATTATTCAGGTTCGGTGGAATGTTGTTGTTGTTAACACCTGCCATATCTAAATCTTCTTGAGGCTCGGGCTCTTGATAATTAGAAGATCTAGTACGCATACACCTGAAAATGCAAAAGAAAACAAAACCAAACACAAAAACAATATATATACACAAGAAAGATAAAATCTTTTTGGATTTTTGAAATTTTTAATTTTTATGGTTTTTTGAATTTTTTAATTTTCTTTTTTTTTTATGATTTTTTTTTTAATTTTTTATGCAAGAAAAATAACGTTCACAAGTGAACGGATCCCAAACAGCAACGTGTCTCTCACAAAAAACTGTTGATCTTTACGAAAAGAGCCGGCAGCGGCGCCATTTGATACACGGCTTTTGACACCCTATATAAAAATTAATTAAAGTTCGTTGTGTTGGTCTCTTCGAATTGAAAAACTTTATGTTTAATGTGTGACTCAGTTGAACTTTGGTAGAACAAAGATGTGTCGTTGTAGTTTTGGAAATTAAAGGTGCAGAACAATTAAAGTAAAGGTGCAATTAAAATAAATCTAGGTCTAATTAAAATAAATTGCAAGTATTTAAAGCGCGACTAAAACTAAAGGGCAATTAAGTAAATAACGCAAACTTAAATCTAACTAAGGCAAACTTAAAACGCAACTAAAACTAAAACTTAAACTAAGGCAAATAAACTTAAAGTGCGAGCAAGGAAAAAAGGCGGGAAAAATAAAGCTTAAAATGAAAAGGCAGAAAACTAAAAACTAAGATTTCCCTATCCGGAATAAACTCCTATTCGGAATAAATGCTATTCGGAATATCTGTCACTTATTCGGAAAGATTAGCCCTATTCGGAATACTTGTCTACTCGGAAAGATTGACCCTATGAGGAATGTGCCTCCTATTCGGAATAATCACCTTATGCGGAATATCTGTCCCTATTCGGAAAGAATCCTACTCGGAATATTAGGCCTATTCGAAAAGTCCAGCCTATTCGGAAAAAGGGTCCTATTCGGAAAGATCCTCCTATGCTGAATAAAGTGCTATTCGGAATAAAAGCCTTATGCGGAAAAACCCCCCTATTCGGAAAGTCAAGCCTATTCGGAAAAACTGTCACCTATTCGGAATAAACTCCTTATGCTGAATAAAGCTTCTACGCGGAATAAGGCACCTATTCGGAATAATGAATATTCCGAATAAAGCACTAAGCCCAAAACCCTTACTCGGAATATCTGCTGAGCTCGAATCTGGGAAGAACAGTAACTAAAAACGAAGAACAAGGGAAAGAAGATAGCACGAATTTAAACAAAAACTTACCAAATCAACAAAAAGATTAAACCAAACAAATAGATAGACAAATATAAAGCATAAACAATCAATCCAAATCAATAAAACTCACAAAACTTAATCAAATTAATCAAAACCCACTTAATTAAATCAACCAAAATCAAGAACATAAACATAAACAAATCAACACCAAGATTAAGAAAGGAAGAATGAGATTAACAAGATAAAGATAAAGCTTGACAAGAATTAAAAAGAAACACTTACTTGAATTAAATGGTAATTAAGGTACAAGACAAGGTAATTAAATGACAAGTATTTAAATGTGCATAAAATAAAGGTGGAAGAGCTAATTTGTCAAGTTAGCCAACAAGAGGAAAATGAAAATGATCTAATCTATATATAGGGGAGATTAAGGCTTGCTTAGGAAGCTTCCTTAATTGCATGCTTAGTCCCTCCTTCTTTAATCTTCTTTTAATTGCACCATTAGTCCTTTTCTTCTAATCTTTCTTTTAAATTTGGACTTTAAGGACTTGTGGCTCAGGATATCTTTTGAACTCGTCTTTAATTTCTTCAGTAAAATAAACTTGAGTTTCTCGACTTTTGATAAACTTCCGTCTTTTGACTTTTTCTTCGATAAATCTTTAGAATTGGTCTTGGACTTCCGTTCTTTTTCCACTTTTGACTTCTCGACTCCGTCTTTCATCTTTTTCTTCAATAAAAGCCGTGAATGCCCGTGAATTCCCGTGTTTTCTCCACTTTTCACAATTTCGTCCTAAATTACAACAAAAACACAAACCACGCATAATTCCGACATAAAAGACATAAAATACACGTTTTGGTCCGGTTATTATTGTAATTAAGTGATAGAAAAGATGGGTGTTTACACACCTATCAAGCGGCTTATAAAAAAAATGAGTGGCTAGAAAAAGGAAAAAAACGGAAAAAAGAAAAGAAAAAAGATAATTATACAAGACTCCCAAGAGGGGCAGTGAAGTGTTAATTATAGTAACTATTAGATTCCAATATTACCTTGACGGGTTGCGGGATTGAAGATCCAAAGTCTCAAAAAGGCGGCGGATGAAAATTATTGCATGAGTTTTATTTTTCTTTCCTTAGCGAGTGTGTAGCTACTTATTAATGCATGACATGAGGATTTTACACATAAGGCGAATGACTTATTATTCTTGAGTCGGACTTATATTAATTGTGAGCGGTTTTTCAAGTAATGGATGAGAGGATTACTTAGGATTAAAACCGTGCTTCCTTATTTTTGATTTTACATTTCTTATATTTCACGCTTCAAATAATGACAAATTTGCTCTCAAGCAATTTGCTCAAATAATAACCGGTTCCACATTTAATTGTCATGAATAAGTTGATGCACCTTTTTACTTGTGAATGCAATGATCCCATTTTTAAGCTTGGTATGGGGAAAGTGAAACTTGAGGGTGATAAGTATCCATGGTACCAAAGCCCTAATTTAAGTCATTGACTTCTTTATGAGTTTTTCCATCAAAGCAATATCAAGAAAAATCCAAAAAGATATAAATAGAATTGTTTCTTTTGCATTGCATTGTTCAAAATCAAAATCATGCATCATATAGAGTATCATAGTGTAATAGCATTCAATTTTGGCCAAGGTGGGTTAATTATGAGGAAAATATAAATTTGTGCTTTAATATATAGCATTGCATAAGGTCATGGCAATGTTCAAGTGTAGGGGATTTGATATGAGCAAAAACTCATATCAATTAATCAACAAATCACCCTAAAACACAAGGAAAATACCTAACTTTTGTGCTATAAAGCAGAATTATGTGGTATGTTTTGTGTTTGTGTTTAAATAGGTAAGAAGGATACATTTTTAAGCAAACAAGAAGAAAGCAAGCTTATTTGGATGAAAAAGACAAATAAGGATCAAAGATGACAAGACTTTGAAGATGAAGGACCTATCTTGTAGAACAATGGTAATCTTTGTATTTCAAGAGGGTTGATGTTTTCTAGAGAGAGAAACTTAGAGAGAGAAATGAAAGAAACTATGTGTATTGAAATGAGAAATGAAACAACCAACACCTCTTTCCATGGTGGAAAGAGGTTTATATACCCAAGTCCTTAATGGACTTGGGCTTCCGGCCCATGAACATGCTCATGGGTCGGGCTTAACGTAAATGTAACTTAAACATTACTACGAGCCTATAACTATATTGTTGGAGTGACCGAGACTTCCTTTATACGTAAAAACGTATTTCCAACAATCTCCCCCAAAGGGAGGTCACTCTAAATTTACAAAGTCCTAATCTAGCATGTTAGATCTTGTTCTTGAGCTCGCAGTCCACTTTCTCTTTCTTTCTTTAATTTTCTTCTTTTTGTGAATATGTGTTGAATAATATCAGCCTTTTGCTTGGAACACGTTCTTTTGGCCTTTCACGTGCAGTCTTTATCTTCTTGTGATGTTTGCCTCTTCGTGACTTCATGTCCCACACACTTATCCTTTGTTGAATTCTTGAAAGTTTCAGAGTCGATACAGCGGAAGACTTTTAGGTCATACTTTCTTGAATTTGCAGAAGTATTTGATGCGAAAGGAATAAGTATGTGAGGACGTCTTCAACAGGTACACCGCAACGCCACCATCTTCGAAAGCAGCAACATAATAAGACACGAATAAAATGGATTTGACATTTTATTCTAATTCGGTAGTATTTTACCTCCGGTAGGTGAAGACCGTTGGACGATATTAGATATCGTACCCGTGACGGATAGTTTCAATTAAGTAACTTCCTGACAGGATTTCGCGGGTAAACCCGTTCTCTTTATTCGACCGTCCAAAGCTGAATGCGAACATAAAGAGTGAATCATTTGGATTAAAAATCCTTATGATTGAAGTCGTCAATTCATGAAACCTGGAACAAGTGAATTTCAATTAATATTTTCACCATCGTTGCTTTCCAGTTGTCACGAGCTTGATTCAAATAGAATCTTGCTTGTCACCTACCAAGTGCTTTTTGATGTTAACACTAGAAGTATTTCCACTCGTCATTGTGAATACTAAAGAGTGTCACTCTGAGTGTTCTGGCAAGATCATACCGTAGAGGCCTGAAACGAGTTTAAGTTCAATTAAGAATTAAACTACTGTATCTTTCCAGTTTTCACAAGATTGGTTCTTAAAGAACCGCACGTGTCACCTACCATGAGCTTGTTTGATGTTGGCTCAAGCAGGATTTCCATCTTCATTGTGATACTTGTGTATCACTCGGATGTTTTAGCAATATTACAAGAATACTACGTAGGACTCATAAAGATCTCTTACTTTTCACAGTGTGTGAAGAAGCAAGGAATAAATGGAATGTGTCCTAATGAGATTTTTGATGATCTCGTGGCTCTAGACTCGATAGTACGTTTTGATTTAGTGATCGATGGCCGGAGAGGAGTGCCACCTATTTAATATCAGTATATCGGAGTAAATAAACCAATAGATAATGTGTTGATCTCCGTGTGATTAAAACAAATATCTTTTGAGAGATATTTGAGTTAGCTGGGAAGGGTTGTGCATTGCATCACTAGGTCCATGATGTCTATCTTCAATATCGAGAATCATTGAAAAAATGATCTTAATAGCATATGTATTGACCCGGTTTCTGCCTAAAGTTGTAAGGAGGGCTTCTTTCTTTACACCCTTTATCTTTACAATTCTTTTTCATTCTTCGACCCTTCAATGCTTACCAATACGTCATCACTAGCACCTTGTTGTGATTGTTCCAGTGCTAGCTTATGTACTTGGTCGGCATTCAACTACGTTCACAATCTGTCTCCATCTTTCCTAGGACTTCGAATTCTATCTAGGGAATTGTCCTTGGGAAGATTCCATCGGTTCTGATGAATCATTGGACTTATACCTATACCTACCACCCTTTTGTCACCACGTCCGTCGTGAATTAAGTGTGTTTTGGGTAAGTATTGTCACCATGAAAAATCCTTGAAAAATCACTTAAAGCACTTGTGATATTATAATCAAAGTTTTTGTGCCTTAAGTGTTTTGATCATAAAAAGCGCTCCCCCTTAACATGTGCATTACACATATTTAGTTGGTTTATCCTTTAAGCCTTTTTTATTATTTAGCCAAAAATCATTAAGTCTCCTTAATCCCATTTTCTCCCCTTTCCAAAATGTTAACCATCAATATTTTGGATATTTAATGGATTAACCAGTCTTTGGGTAATAAAATGAAATTAGATGTTGGCCAAAGAACATATTAATGCTCTCCCTCATATTAATGAGGGTTAGTTGTAGTGCTTGAGTACGATATGTTTGAAAGATTTGGAATCTCGAGAGAAATTCTTGAAAAATATCATACTTTTACACTACAACATGCCACAAAAGCTGGTTATACAAAAATTAACATATTCACAATTATAGACATACGGAATTGACATGTTATAAGATGAACCATAATTAAATGGATCGTTCCGTGAACCTATGGTGAGATCCATATGGCCTTCCACCTACGAATCGTTCCACCCTTCGTATCAAACGGCGCTTCCTTAAAAGTTCTTCGATCTTCTTGATCGCGTACTTTGCTCCCTTTTTGCACTGGCTTGTCCAGGTGTACTTGACTGCTGGAAGCGGTAGGTCGGCATTAAGAACCGTCAGATCATCTCGAACATGCTTGAGCGTACCATCGCTGAATTTGTGCAGTTCGGAGAATCGCATAAACTGCATGACTCCAGTTTCATTTGGATAAAATATCACTGCTTCCGGTGTCGTGGTCCCCATGTACAGTGAAATGTAGTATAATGCAAGTTCGTTTTCTCAGTTCTTAACCAATAGAAAGTCCAATCAATATCAGATTTATTATTGTTCTTGGTTGTTCAAGCTTGCTTGGTAATCTATTGCTAATTCAAACAACACTATTTAAAAATGAAAAATATAAACCTACTTATACGTAAAACAAGTTGCAAATACCAAGATTTTATTCAAACAAAATTAAAATTGCAAAATATAAAACTAAGAGGACTGAAAATGTAAATTCTAGGAAAATTAAATGCTTGAAAATTAAATTCTAACAACTTTAGGGACTAAAAATGCAAATCTGTTAACTATGAGGATCAACAATGCAAAATTTATAACAAACTTAACCAAAAATGTAACTAACCAACAAGTTGCTAACTGAAATATAACAAACTTCAAAGTCCAGGGACTAAATCTATGCAAACCCTAAAAACTAGAAAGATTAGCCAAAGATAAACACTTATTAAAAAGAAAGGACTAAAGTGCAATTAAACTAAATTTTTAACTAAAAACGGGACAAAAGCAAGATTAAGCTCGATTTAGCTTATTACTCAACCAAATCAGCTGAAACAACTTGCAAAACTCTTAAAATCCAATTTAAGCTATGTGTGTCTGAGGAATCTAGCTAAAAGTCAAAAATAAGCAATTGAGTGCTTAATAATAAGCACAAAATAAGCTACAGCTTATTCCAAACAGTCACAACTTGATTTTTGTGATGAAACTGATTAAGCACTTGATTTAAAGAAGGGGAAATCAAACTAGAACCATTTTCATCCAGAAATGAATGAGAAATCTGAAATAAGCTCTTTTGAGCTTATGTTGACCAAGTTTGACCAACTTTTTGGAAAAAGCTCAAAACTTCAAAACTTAATATTCAACACTTACTAACCAGATTTATGAAAGAAAATAACAACTTTTGTGAAGTGGATATTGAGAACTAAGAAAACAGTTAGCACTTTATATCAGAGAATGACAAATGCTCAGTCATTGACCAATAAGCTATTTTCTAGCTTAATTCCTAAAACTGTAGATTTTCCTCTTAGAGTCTAAAAGTTTATGATATAAGCTATAACTAGAAACAAATTTGAGGAAATTTTATCAAGTAATGAAGGAGAAATCAGCAATTGAAAGTAACAAGTTTTCAAAACCAAAGCTTAATGATATCTGACCCAAACTGTTTCAAAGCCAATTGCCTGTTTGACCTTATGTTTGACTTGTAAATGACTTAAAACCAATTGTTATCAACTAAAGACTAGAAACAAACTCTGAAACACCAATTATCAACACTTGAAAACCACTTAAAAGCTATTCCCAAACACACCTTTATCTGTTATGAACAAAGTTTTACAAAGGCTTTTTAAGGACTGGATTATTCTGACTCAAAAGCTTAAACAGACTTGTTTCAATGGACAAAATGAAAGCTATTAAAACTGAAATCAAGCAATTACCAAGGCTAAATCTGAAAGTGAGCTAAAAGACTAACAAGTAACTAAAATGATGCAAAAACTACAACTCAGAATACAAGTATGCAAGATCTGAACTACAAACACTTAAAACTTAATCAAACAACAGCAACTAACAAATATATCATATAGCAATCAAGATTAAACTAGAAAATTGAGCATGCAATTGACTGATTTAGAGGAACAAAAAAACAAGAGCTATAGAACCTAATGAAGAGATCCTTTGAGAAGAAGAGGAGCGCTGAGCTCTCTTGCACTAGTGATAACCACCACCTATCACTAGTATTCAACTAAAATCAATCAACAATCAACTGCAATTCATCTGGAATCAATCAAACTACATTGAAATCTCCAAAAGAACTAGGAATGAACAAATTCTGATCAACAGCTTCTAATCTTCACAAATGTCAGTTATGATCAATGGTTGATCATAACAAACATCAAACAGCAACAATTATATCCAACAGCAACAAGATCAAACTGGAATTTTGAAGAACAGAATTTGGCGGGAAAAGGAAATTTGAATTTTATTGCAGGAATTCAGTTACAAAGGTTGGTTACAAGCTAACAACTAACTAACTGACTCAAGAGTTTGTCAGACTCTTGAGTAGTTAGGGGAAAAGTGAGGGAAAAAAGGAAAGGGAAAATTGAACTATGTGTTTTACAAATTTAAGCTACACTAAAAAATGAAGACTAGTCTAGGTATTTATAGGCAAGAATTGAGAGTTTGTTGGAGTTGGTGACGTGTCAGAACCAGTAATAACTTGCCACGTGGAAAAATTCTGCATTTGGCACTTGAAGGTGATGAACACTGAATTGGGGATTCTTGATTTAATGGATGATTTGTTAATTGGATTGCACCATTGAATTCCTCTCTTCAAAACGAGCAAGTTTGGTGTTTTGATCTTCTCATGAAACGGCTTCAATCTCAATCCCGATTCTGGAAATTTTCTTTGTGAAGAAGATGACACGTGTCATCTTTTTATTGGTTGAGGAAGAGAGTTGTGGATTGAACTGTTGAGATTTGGTGTATTAAATGAAAGGCGGCAGTAGTGGGTGACGTGGTGATCCATGTTTATTATTTCCTTGCTTCTGATTGGTTTAGAGCTAAAGCACTTGGATCATGTCTTGTATATTTTCCAAACTTGGCAAAACAAGCCCCTTGACTTGGCAGATTCTTGTTTCAAGCTAGGATCTTCATTCCTTTGACATTTTTGGTCCTTTAACTTCCATAATTTGTACAAAATGGCCCTTTGACTGAGTTGACTTGATAGTTGACCAGGTTTGACTTGAATCTTGACTTTTCATAATTTGCACTTTAAGTCCTTCAAATTTCATAAATTGTCAAGATAGGTCCTTGAACTTCAAAGTTTTGTCACTTTTGATCCTCTTTTGTCTTTTTCATCCTTTTGAGCTTGGTTTGACTTTGTTTGCTTGAAATTGTATCCTTTTACCTACATAAGATCACACAAACACAACATACCACATAACACTGCTTTTTACAAGATAGATGGGTATTTTGCTTCATGTTTTAGGGTTATTTGTTGATAAAAGGATATGAGTTTAAGCTCATATCAAATTCCCCTACACTTGAGCATTGCCATGTCCTCATGCAATATTATATTTCAAGGCTTAAAAATTTACATTTCCCTCATAATTAATCCACCTTGGCCATATGGAAATAACTCATAAAGAATTCAATGACTTAGATTAGGGCTTGGATACCATGAACATTTATCACCCTCAAGTTTCACTTTCCCCATACCAAGCTAATAAATGGGATCATTGCATTCACAAGTAAAAAGTGCATCAACTTATTCATGACAATTAAATGTGGAACCGGTTATTAATTGAGCAAATTGCTTGTGGGAAAATTTGTCATAATTCAAGTGTGAAATATAAGAAGTGTAAAATCCAAAAATAAGGAAGCACGGTTTTAATCCTAAGTAATCTTCTCATCCATTACTTGAAAAACCGCTCACAATTAATATAAGTCCGTATTAAGAGTAATAAGTCATTCGCCTTATGTGTAAAATCCTCATGTCATGCTTTCATAAGTAACTACTCACTCGCTAAGGAAAGAAAAATAAAACTCACGCAATAATTTACATCCGCATCTTTTTGAGATTTTGGATCTTCAACCCCGCAACCCGTCAAGGTAATATTGGATTGGAGCAATCTATTGAATCCCCGCAACCCGTCAAGGTAATATTGGAACTCAATAGTCACTATAATTAACACCACACTGCCCCTCTTGGGAGTCTTGCATTATTTTTTTTTTCTTTTTCTTTTTTCTTTTTCTTTTTTTTTTCTAGCCACTCATTTTTTTCATAAGCCGCTCTTATTTTTCTTTATTCCTCACCAAGAAATTTGCAAAGAAGAAAAGGAAAAACACCCGCTAAATATGGAGCATGACATAAGTCTAGTACACATAAAACGTGCTAACTTAGAATCTTAAGACGTACTCATATCAACCATGAATGATTAGCCAAAAATGCATAAGAGATTACAAACCAATTAAAACCGTACTTGATTATTTATTAACAATTATATACAAGCGAAGAAAATAGAGGTCGAGAAGAGAAGGGTTTAGCCACAAGTAATTGCCATGAAGTCTATCTAGCCCTTTTACACTTGCTTCAACTCTATCATTTCCCATTCTCCACAAAATTAAAATTTCAAAGAATGAAATTGGTGGAAGCTTAGCCTAATAGACCAATGAAGGACTACATGGTTAAGGATACTAGCTAGAGAGTGCTAAAATAAGCAAACTCGGGTTGAGTCAAAATATCCATGGCGGGCCTAATATGTCAAAGAAGTCTAAACTTGTTAAAACCATGTTTTATTATTTTTTTTCTCTTTTTATATATTTTTGATGAAAAAGAAAAAAATATATACAATGCAAATGTGTTATGCAAATGAAAAATGATTGATGCAAAAATTATGAATGCATATTTTTGTTAGCCAAAGTAGATCAAAAATTTGAAAAATGTTTGAAAATTCAATTTTCCATGTTATCATGCAAGACAATGACAAGTTCTAGGTCACTTCGATAGAAGACCCCCCTACACTTAAGCTAAACATTGTCCTCAATGTTTAAGAGCATGGAAGTATAAAAACTTCCCCTACACTTATGACAATGAATAGACTTTGCTTAACCCAAGTTAAGGAAAGGACTACTATTAGTGAAATCATGTTTAAGCACAAGGTGTCAATGAAAAATCACTAAAGTAACGAAGTGAACCGGATACAAGGGCCTCCTCCATAAGCTCCAAAGCATGAAATGAGTGAGCAACCCTACAAACAAGCATGAAGACAAAAGAAGGTCTCCCCTACACTTATCTCCAAATCTATGCCTTTATTTCTAACCTACAACACTCTAAACCTAGTTATACTATGCTTGAGTTAATGAGTCTCTAGCTCGACTCGTCCCTCAATGAATTAATTCATGGGGAAAATGGGGACCTCTTGGACCATTTCAACGGAAATGTCCTCCCCAAAGTAATGTTTAACACGGTGACCATTCACTTTAAAATTTGGACCATCGGGTTGGGACAACTCAAGAGTTCCATATGGAAACACTTGAGCAATAGTGAATGGACCGGACCATCTCGACTTAAGCTTGCCCGCAAAAAGCTTCAATATTGAGTTAAAGAGGAGAACCGGCTCTCCAACTTTGAACTCACGATTCTTGATCTTAGCATCATGCAATTTCTTAGTCTTTTCCTTGTATAGCAAAGAATTCTCATAGGCATTGGCTCTCAACTCATCCATCTCATTGATTTGATCTTTCCTATGTGAACCGGCTTGGTTTAAATCAAAGTTAGCCCACTTGAGAGCCCAAGATGCCTTATGTTCTAACTCAAATGGAAGGTGGCACGCTTTTCCATAGACAAGCCTATAAGGAGTACAACCAATTGGTGTCTTAAAAGCCGTCCTAAACGCCCACAAAGCATCATCAAGCTTATCCGACCAAGAAGCTCTATGCTCTCCCACCGTTCTCTCTAAAATCCTCTTTAAACCACGATTTGTGACCTCGGTTTGACCATTTGTTTGAGGGTGATACGCGGTAGAAAGTCTATGATTCACTCCATATTTCTTCATAACTCTTGTGAATTGATCATTACAAAAGTGCGTACCACGATCACTTATGATGGCCCGAGGTACACCAAATCTAGCAAACAATTGTTTCAAAAACTTTACAACCACTCTAGCATCATTAGTAGGTAAGGCTTTAGCCTCCACCCACTTGGACACATAATCCACCGCCACAAGTATATACTTGTTTCCCTTAGAGGATGGAAAAGGTCCCATGAAATCTATTCCCCATACATCAAATATCTCACACTCTTGGATAAAATTTTGTGGCATCTCATCACGTTGTGTAATTTTTCCTTGTCTTTGACAAACATCACAAAATTTCACCATCTCTTGGGCATCCTTGTAAATGGAAGGCCAATAGTAACCCGAATCAAAGACTTTCTTGGCGGTGTAGTTAGGTTCAAAATGTCCACCCGTAGGTCCTTTATGACATACCTCTAAGATTTTAAATGCCTCGGGCCCATCTACACACCGTCTAATGATTTGGTCCGCACATTGCCTAAAAAGATATGGATCATCCCAAAAGTAATACTTAACTTCCTTAAGAAACTTTTTCTTTTGTTGATAAGTAAGACCCTCAATAAGCACATTGCCCACAAGATAGTTTGCAATATCCGCAAACCAAGGTGTGGCATCCTCTTGGGAAGAGATAGACATGAGCTCCTCTAATGGAAAGGATTCATTGATTTCTTGATGTGGAAAATCTCCTTGAAAAGGATGCTCAAGTCTACTCAAATGATCCGTCGCTAAATTCTCGGCCCCTTTCTTATCACGAATTTCTATCTTAAACTCTTGAAGCAACAAAACCCATCTCAAAAGCCTAGGCTTAGCATCTTGTTTTGTCATAAGATACTTGAGAGCGGAATGATCCGTATACACTATGGTCTTTGAAAGCACAAGGTATGGTCTAAACTTCTCAAAAGCATATACTATAGCAAGCAACTCTTTTTCCGTGGTAGTGTAATGAAGTTGTGCACCGGTCATGGTTTTACTCGCATAGTGTATAGGTTGAAAATGCTTATTAACTCTTTGTCCTAAAACGGCCCCCACCGCATAATCACTAGCGTCACACATAAGCTCAAAAGGTAATTCCCAATTTGGAGAAACCAAAACGGGAGCCTTTGTCAATTTTTCCTTAAGTGTCTCAAAAGAGTCTAAACAAGCTTGATCAAAAATGAAAGGAGCCTCTTTCTCCAAGAGATGAGTCATCGGTCTAGCTATTTTAGAGAAATCTTGTATAAAGCGCCTATAAAATCCCGCATGACCTAAGAAACTCCTCACACCTTTAACCGAGGTGGGTGGGGGAAGCTTAGCAATCACATCAATTTTAGCTCGATCAACTTCTAATCCCTTATTGGATATCTTGTGTCCTAAAACAATCCCCTCTTTTACCATAAAGTGACATTTCTCCCAATTTAGCACCAAACGTGTTTCCTCACAACGCTTAAGCATTCTCTCAAGATTGGTGAGACAAGAGCTAAAAGAGTTCCCAAATACGGAAAAATCATCCATAAAAACCTCCATGGTTTGCTCTATCATGTCATGGAAAATCGCCATCATGCACCTTTGAAACGTCCCCGGTGCATTACATAGGCCAAAAGGCATTCTCTTGTAAGCAAATGTACCGTATGGACAAGTGAATGTGGTCTTTTCTTGATCCTTAGGGTCAATGGGTATTTGAAAATAACCCGAAAAGCCATCAAGAAAACAATAGTACTCATTTCCCGCTAAGCGTTCAAGCATTTGATCCATAAAGGGAAGCGGGAAATGGTCTTTCCTAGTTGCCTCATTGAGTTTTCTATAATCAATGCAAACTCTCCAACCGGTTACAAGTCTCGTGGGAATAAGCTCATTGTTCTCATTAGGCACCACGGTGATTCCACCCTTCTTTGGAACACAATGAACCGGGCTAACCCATGGAGAGTCGGAAATGGGGTAAATCATACACGCGTCTAAGAGTTTAATCACTTCCTTCTTAATAACCTCATGAATTTTTGGGTTAACTCTCCTTTGGTTTTGAATGGCGGGTTTATAATCATCCTCCATAAGGATTTTGTGAGTACAAAAATGTGGATCAATTCCCCTTGTGTCGGATATTTTCCATGCTAAGGCTTTCTTATGTTTCTTAAGGACTTCAATAAGTTGCTCCTTCTCATCCTCTTTCAATTCCTTAGCAATAATCACCGGTAATTGGTCTTTTCCTTCTAAGAAAGCATATTCTAAGTGGGATGGAAGTTCCTTAAGTTCAATGGGAGGTGGACTCTCTATGGAAGGTTTTACTATGGAAGGTTCCTCAATGGTAATCTCTTGTGGAATAGGAGAAGGAATAGGGTCCTCATTGAGCAACTTTTGGATTGTAATAATATCTTCTTCCCAATTAATGGGAGAATCATCATCACCAAGAAAGTTGGACTCAAATTCCTCCAAGAGGAAATCACTCTCTCCAAAAGGTGTTAAAGAGGGAGCAATTAAGGCCACGGTTTCAACATGTGGAATCTCATCACTAGCATTCTTACAAGCATCATGAAAGTGTTCATTACACACTTCATCTAGCACATCCACAATGTTAATAGTCTCACAAGGTCTAGACTCCTTAATCTCTCTTCTATCACAAACTTTCCCTAACTTAAACACCACTTTCTCATCCTCTACTCTCATAATTAATTCTCCTTCCGCCACATCTATCAAAGTACGACCCGTTCTCAAAAACGGTCTACCAACAATCAAAGGTACTCTAGGATCCATGTCATAATCGACCACTACAAAGTCGGCCGGAAAGGTAAACTTATCCACACCTACAAACAAATCTTCCGCTATACCTACGGGGTGAGCTATGGTTCGGTTGGCTAATTCAAGAGTCATCCTAGTGGGAGTGAGCTCGGGAAGAGATAGTTGTTTCCGAATCGATAAAGGCATGAGATTTATGCTTGCCCCTAAATCCGCCAAAGCCATGCAATTTTCAACACCGGGAAAATTACAAGGTATCAAGAAGCGCCCCGGATCTCCAAGTTTTGTTGGTAAGGTTTTAAGTAACACCGCGGAACAATTTTCATTAAGTGATGTGTTGGGCAAATCAACCAATTTTTCTTTGTTTGAGAGCAAATCCTTGAACATCTTAGCAAACTTTGGCATATAAGCAAGAGCTTCCGCAAAGGATATGTTGATATTGAGTTGCTTGAACATCCTTAAGAAATTGGAGACTTGTATGTCATCTTTGTTCTTTAACTTGTCCTTTTTCAACCTTGAAGGGTATGGAAGAGTAGGTTTTGGTGTAGGTGGAATAGGTGTTGTGGTGGAAGATTTGTCTTTGTTAGCCTCTTCATTGGGAAGTGTGGAAGGTAAAGGAGAAGTATGAGGTGGTTGAGGAGGTGTGTTTGAGTGAATAGGAGCATTTTGAGGAGGTGGAGTAGAAGTAGAAGGCTTATCACAAGTAGGAGCACAAGTGGGTTGAACAATAGTAGGTTTAGGAGGTGAAGGATCCTTTGTTGTTATACCACTCCTTGTTGTAATAGCATTAACATTGGCCCTAGGGTTTGTTTGTGTGTTGGAAGGTAAAGCCCCTTGTGGTCTTTGAGTTACCGCCACTAAAACCCTATTGATTTGTTCCTCCATTGTACGTTTCACTTGGTCATTCATTCTCTTCTCAATTTCACGCATTTTCTTGTCAACATACTCTTGAGTTTCTTGCATCCCATATCCTTGAGTTGGATTTTGAGGGTAAGCTTGATTTGGTATTGGAGCATATGCTTGATTGGGAATAAATGGAAGTGGTTGATTAAGTCCTTGTTGTGGTGGATAAAAGGTATTAGCTTGAGGTTGAAATTGATTGGGTGCCTTGTAATTATTTCCTTGGTATGGTTATCTTTGCCCTTGATTCCTTGCTAAAATTTGAGGAGGATTTTGTGGAATTTGGGTGGGTGGTTGGGGTGGGAAGCCGGGTGGAGTAAGGTAATTTTGGGATTTGTAAGAAAGGTTATTTGGATTGATGTTAGGCTTGAAGTGTTCACGGTGTTCCTCTTGATAAGCATAGCATTCCCCTTGATACCCTTGCACCTTGTCACATTGTTCATAAGAATGGGGGCCTCCACAAGTAACACAAGAAATGGTGATGTCATTCACATTGTTTGAGGAATTGTTCAATGACAAGTTCTTAAAAGTTTGAAGCATTTCTTGTTGTACTTGCAAATTCCTCTCACTTTCTCTATCCATCCTTTGCAAAATGGCTTCTTGAAACTTGAGGAGTTGGTTGTCACAAGGGATTTGAGAAGTGTTTTGGATCACATGAACCTTTTCTTCAAATGGATTGTTTGTTTGAACCATTGCCTTAGTCTCAATAATGTTCAAAGCCTCGTGGTATGTCTTGAAAAGAATACTTCCTCCCGCGGAAGCATTTAGTGAATCTTGGTGGTGAGGTTTAAGGCCATTATAGAAGGTATTGATTTGGCTTAGATCATCCATTCCATGGTTAGGGCATCGCCTCAACAACTCACTATACTCTTCCCAAGCATCACCAAAGGATTGACTAGGTTTTTGTGTAAAGCCCATAATCAAATTCCTCAAAACCATAGTCTTTTGTGGAGGAAAGAATTTGTTCAAAAACTTAGTGGTAAAATCATCCCATGTGGTGATACTATCGGGTGGTTGGGTGTCTAACCAATGCTTAGCACTCCCATCTAAGGAAAATGACACTAACATCAATCTAATGACCTCAGGTGGAACCCCATTATGCTTAATGGTATTGCAAAGTGAAAGGAATCTCTTAAGGTGAGCATGGGGATCCTCATTTTGTTTTCCAAAGAAAGGTGATGAAGAAACCATATTGATCATAGATGTATGTAGCTCAAATGTGTTAGCGGGAAAGTCGGGAATCTTAATGGCACTAACATATCCATGAATGTTGGATTGCATACGTTCATACAAAGTACGATTATCAATAGCCATGGCTTCTTGTGGTGGTGACAAAGCACGATTCTCGTGATCGGCTTGGTGGACGGTGGTGGTTTTACTCTTTCTCTTTTTCTTCCTTTTCGGAGGAAGAGGTTGTACACCAATCGGTATTTGTGCACGCCCGCGAGTGAGCATGCAACTCAATACGAGGAATGAGAGAGAAGCTCTCGTGTGACTTTGAAGAGAAATGGATTATCCTCTTCGAATTTCAATATTAAATATCCACAAGAAAATAACAATATATGTATTACTACTTTGGGTGCAAGACCCTCAATGAAGCTTTCCTTCTTAGAATACTCCCAAGTGAACGGGGGGTTAGGTGGCGCGAAGCACTTAAGTACCTATTGACCCTTAGATGGCATTTTATAGCACATCGCCTTTCTATTCACTTAAATGTTCGTATTCTTCGAATTGTTGCTTATTGAGAGTATTTATCTATTCTTGCTTTATTTTGTTTGATCGATACGCGTGTCAAGGACCGGAACGCCCCTCAACACGGTGTATTGCCTCGGCAATACTTATGGAAGATATGTAGATTGATTGTTCTTATACGTATACGTATTTACTTATAATAATATATGGAAAATATTTTTGTATTTATGAGTTTTTTAAAGGAAAATACTATATGTACATAAAAACCGAGAGAATCCAATAATATATATTTTTGGGTGCAATCTCTTAGGAAAAAGATTGCTTTTTGGATTTTTTAATTTTTTTGGTCAATTCTTTAGGAAAAGAATTGTTTTGTTAATTTTTTAGTTTTTTATATATTTTTATATTTTTGATTTTTTATTTGTTTTTGATTTATGATACGTAAAAATAACGTTCACAAAATGAACGGATCCCAAAAGCCAATGAAAACCGTCAATCGATAGTCTCTCGTGTAGTCAAAGAACCGGCAGCGGCGCCATTTGAAATGTAGTATAATGCAAGTTCGTTTTCTCAGTTCTTAACCAATAGAAAGTCCAATCAATATCAGATTTATTATTGTTCTTGGTTGTTCAAGCTTGCTTGGTAATCTATTGCTAATTCAAACAACACTATTTAAAAATGAAAAATATAAACCTACTTATACGTAAAACAAGTTGCAAATACCAAGATTTTATTCAAACAAAATTAAAATTGCAAAATATAAAACTAAGAGGACTGAAAATGTAAATTCTAGGAAAATTAAATGCTTGAAAATTAAATTCTAACAACTTTAGGGACTAAAAATGCAAATCTGTTAACTATGAGGATCAACAATGCAAAATTTATAACAAACTTAACCAAAAATGTAACTAACCAACAAGTTGCTAACTGAAATATAACAAACTTCAAAGTCCATGGACTAAATCTATGCAAACCCTAAAAACTAGAAAGATTAGCCAAAGATAAACACTTATTGAAAAGAAAGGACTAAAGTGCAATTAAACTAAATTTTTAACTAAAAACGGGACAAAAGCAAGATTAAGCTCGATTTAGCTTATTACTCAACCAAATCAGCTGAAACAACTTGCAAAACTCTTAAAATCCAATTTAAGCTATGTGTGTCTGAGGAATCTAGCTAAAAGTCAAAAATAAGCAATTGAGTGCTTAATAATAAGCACAAAATGTAGTATAATGCAAGTTCGTTTTCTCAGTTCTTAACCAATAGAAAGTCCAATCAATATCATATTTATTATTGTTCTTGGTTGTTCAAGCTTGCTTGGTAATCTATTGCTAATTCAAACAACACTATTTAAAAATGAAAAATATAAACCTACTTATACGTAAAACAAGTTGCAAATACCAAGATTTTATTCAAACAAAATTAAAATTGCAAAATATAAAACTAAGAGGACTGAAAATGTAAATTCTAGGAAAATTAAATGCTTGAAAATTAAATTCTAACAACTTTAGGGACTAAAAATGCAAATCTGTTAACTATGAGGATCAACAATGCAAAATTTATAACAAACTTAACCAAAAATGTAACTAACCAACAAGTTGCTAACTGAAATATAACAAACTTCAAAGTCCAGGGACTAAATCTATGCAAACCCTAAAAACTAGAAAGATTAGCCAAAGATAAACACTTATTGAAAAGAAAGGACTAAAGTGCAATTAAACTAAATTTTTAACTAAAAACGGGACAAAAGCAAGATTAAGCTCGATTTAGCTTATTACTCAACCAAATCAGCTGAAACAACTTGCAAAACTCTTAAAATCCAATTTAAGCTATGTGTGTCTGAGGAATCTAGCTAAAAGTCAAAAATAAGCAATTGAGTGCTTAATAATAAGCACAAAATAAGCTACAGCTTATTCCAAACAGTCACAACTTGATTTTTGTGATGAAACTGATTAAGCACTTGATTTAAAGAAGGGGAAATCAAACTAGAACCATTTTCATCCAGAAATGAATGAGAAATCTGAAATAAGCTCTTTTGAGCTTATGTTGACCAAGTTTGACCAACTTTTTGGAAAAAGCTCAAAACTTCAAAACTTAATATTCAACACTTACTAACCAGATTTATGAAAGAAAATAACAACTTTTGTGAAGTGGATATTGAGAACTAAGAAAACAGTTAGCACTTTATATCAGAGAATGACAAATGCTCAGTCATTGACCAATAAGCTATTTTCTAGCTTAATTCCTAAAACTGTAGATTTTCCTCTTAGAGTCTAAAAGTTTATGATATAAGCTATAACTAGAAACAAATTTGAGGAAATTTTATCAAGTAATGAAGGAGAAATCAGCAATTGTAAGTAACAAGTTTTCAAACCCAAAGCTTAATGATATCTGACCCAAACTGTTTCAAAGCCAATTGCCTGTTTGACCTTATGTTTGACTTGTAAATGACTTAAAACCAATTGTTATCAACTAAAGACTAGAAACAAACTCTGAAACACCAATTATCAACACTTGAAAGCTATTCCCAAACACACCTTTATCTGTTATGAACAAAGTTTTACAAAGGCTTTTTAAGGACTGGATTATTCTGACTCAAAAGCTCAAACAGACTTGTTTCAATGGACAAAATGAAAGCTATTAAAACTGAAATCAAGCAATTACCAAGGCTAAATCTGAAAGTGAGCTAAAAGACTAACAAGTAACTAAAATGATGCAAAAACTACAACTCAGAATACAAGTATGCAAGATCTGAACTACAAACACTTAAAACTTAATCAAACAACAGCAACTAACAAATATATCATATAGCCATCAAGATTAAACTAGAAAATTGAGCATGCAATTGACTGATTTAGAGGAACAAAAAAACAAGAGCTATAGAACCTAATGAAGAGATCCTTTGAGAAGAAGAGGAGCGCTGAGCTCTCTTGCACTAGTGATAACCACCACCTATCACTAGTATTCAACTAAAATCAATCAACAATCAACTGCAATTCATCTGGAATCAATCAAACTGCATTGAAATCTCCAAAAGAACTAGGAATGAACAAATTCTGATCAACAGCTTCTAATCTTCACAAATGTCAGTTATGATCAATGGTTGATCATAACAAACATCAAACAGCAACAATTATATCCAACAGCAACAAGATCAAACTGGAATTTTGAAGAACAGAATTTGGCGGGAAAAGGAAATTTGAATTTTATTGCAGGAATTCAGTTACAAAGGTTGGTTACAAGCTAACAACTAACTAACTGACTCAAGAGTTTGTCAGACTCTTGAGTAGTTAGGGGAAAAGTGAGGGAAAAAAGGAAAGGGAAAATTGAACTATGTGTTTTACAAATTTAAGCTACACTGAAAAATGAAGACTAGTCTAGGTATTTATAGGCAAGAATTGAGAGTTTGTTGGAGTTGGTGACGTGTCAGAACCAGTAATAACTTGCCACGTGGAAAAATTCTGCATTTGGCACTTGAAGGTGATGAACACTGAATATGGGATTCTTGATTTAATGGATGATTTGTTAATTGGATTGCACCATTGAATTCCTCTCTTCAAAACGAGCAAGTTTGGTGTTTTGATCTTCTCATGAAACGGCTTCAATCTCAATCCCGATTCTGGAAATTTTCTTTGTGAAGAAGATGACACGTGTCATCTTTTTATTGGTTGAAGAAGAGAGTTGTGGATTGAACTGTTGAGATTTGGTGTATTAAATGAAAGGCGGCAGTAGTGGGTGACGTGGTGATCCATGTTTATTATTTCCTTGCTTCTGATTGGTTTAGAGCTAAAGCACTTGGATCATGTCTTGTATATTTTCCAAACTTGGCAAAACAAGCCCCTTGACTTGGCAGATTCTTGTTTCAAGCTAGGATCTTCATTCCTTTGACATTTTTGGTCCTTTAACTTCCATAATTTGTACAAAATGGCCCTTTGACTGAGTTGACTTGATAGTTGACCAGGTTTGACTTGAATCTTGACTTTTCATAATTTGCACTTTAAGTCCTTCAACTTTCATAAATTGTCAAGATAGGTCCTTGAACTTCAAATTTTTGTCACTTTTGATCCTCTTTTGTCTTTTTCATCCTTTTGAGCTTGGTTTGACTTTGTTTGCTTGAAATTGTATCCTTTTACCTACATAAGATCACACAAACACAACATACCACATAACACTGCTTTTTACAAGATAGATGGGTATTTTGCTTCATGTTTTAGGGTTATTTGTTGATAAAAGGATATGAGTTTAAGCTCATATCATACGGCTTCTTGTTCTTGTGAAAATTACTGAGTGGAGTTGTATGGGGACGTTGCAAGTTTAGCTGTTTCTGATATCTCTCTACTCCAAGTTGAAAATCTTCCACCCGGTTTTGAATGACGATTTTTCTTGCATATTGACGAAAGTTGGAACTCAATGCAATGACAATCTCAGGTTGTAGATGGTCCACTTTTTCCTGAGCCAATAACAGCAGAAGATATTTGATCTCTTCAAGTTGAAGGTACTGGAGATCACTTTCGTCAACTAAATATTCTTTCTCATCAGTACGTTTGAACACGATTACATTCAAGTAATCATAACCGAATATCGTCTGAGTGGTTGCTCCTTGAATGCTTTTAATTATATGAGATGATACAATAGAAGAACCTCTCTTTGGACGGTGGAAGTGATTGTAAGCTAACCTTTTCTTTGCATTCTAGTGAGAGATGCCAAGTGATGCAAAAGTATCATAAAACTTGAGCAGTTTCTTTCTCCATAATGCATCGGGTACTTTATCTTCGATCCATGGAACGTTCTCCAGATTAACAGCCTTGAGCATAGTAACTGATGTGGCATATTTCAAAATTTGATCATAATACCTACCTTTTTCATAATAGTCTCGTAGAGTTTGATTAACAAATTCAGTTCCATTATTAGTGCGAATGCGGCGAATAGTAGCATGAAGACGTACTTGGATCATCTTTAAGAAAGTAATAATATACTTTGGTGCTTGATCCTTAGATGCTAAAATTTTTACCCATGTAAACCTTGAGAAATCATCCACCATGACGAGGATGTATTTTCTACCACTCACGCTAGCCGTACGCATAGGCCCGCAAAGATCCATGTGCAAAAGATATAGTGGTTCTTGGTTGGTGTCTTCAGCTTTAGGTTTGTATGATTTCTTGGTGCTTTTCCCCAAAGAACACGCGGAACATAAATGATCCTTGTCGAACTTAAGTTTTGGAAGACCACGAACAAGTTCATTTTTAGCCAAATGGTTTATAGCATCAAAGTTAAGATGAGATAACCGGCAATGCCACAACCATGACTTGGTCTTGGATGCTTTGGAGAGAAGGCATACAGGAGAGGCGACCATCATGTTTTGAATGGACAGTGTGTAGAGATTATCCCCTCGAGAACCCTTTAACAAATCATTTCCTGCAAGATCGCGAATAAAGCAAGTATGTTGTCGAAAAGCCACCTCAAGGTTTGAATCGCAAAATTTTCCCACTGAAAATAGATTGTGACCAAGTCCCTCCATATAATAAACCCTTGAAATCGTAACATTCCCAATTTGGTGTTTACCATAACCCATGATCTTTGCAATATGGTCATTGCTGAATTTAACCGTTCCTAGAAACTTGCTGACGAAATTTCTGAGCATCGAGCGATCTCCGGTCATATGCTTTGAGCATCCAGAGTCCAAGTACCAGAGGATGATTTGGACCACCTGAAAATATCACCAGACAAGGACGATGTATCAGAATCTAGTAGTTCCTCTGTGTTAGCAGGTACATATATAATTATCTTAGATTTGCTAACCGAATAATTCTTAGGCTTCCAAACTTGCTTCCTATATGCCGGCTTAGATTCTAGTTGTCTAAGATCCTGAGGTACTTCTTCACTGGTAGGCACAATAGTGGGGGCATACCTTGTTAAAGGGCACTTTTTCCATTTCTTAGTGCTAGTGTTCCTATTTAAAGGACGTTGAGACCTAACTTCCGTGGATGTGATCCTAGTTAAAGGGCACTTAGTTCCATTAGCAGTGAAGGTCCTACCAGTGGGTTGCCATTTCCAACCAACTTGGGTGAATTTCTTCCCCGTTGGAATCTATTCAAGATTGTTCCTAATTGCATACATTTCATTCACGTGATCAACAAGGCATAAATCATGACGCTAAGAAAACATGCATTCATTACAATTCCAACATCGCAAATTCGAATTCACATTTTTCTTAGGCTTCTGTACAGAAGCAGATCCTTTTGTCTTAGATACATGATTCTTTTTATTTGAAACTGAAATAACATTCCTAGGGTGAACTTCTACTTTCTTCTTGGCAGTCCTACTAGTAGAAGGCTTGATCCTATCTTTCTTGTCTTGAGATTCTTTATCCTTAGTAGACATAATTACTCCTGTAGAAGCCATGGGAACATTAGTGACAGATTTTGATGTAGCCTTGATGGGTGTGTTTAAAATAGACTTAGATCCTGGATTCTTATTGAATGGAGTAATGGCAATGGTGGGGGTTTGCTGTTTCGGGGGTACATATATCAGTTGCCCAATGTACTCTAAGTTTGCTAAACAATCCTGAACGCGATCAACATATAATAAAAGCTCATATAGAAGATGACTTGTAGGATCTAGTTCACGCATGTCATCAACGATCTCTCTAGCAAGATCGGCATATTCTAAGGCATTTTTCATGTATGTGGCAAACTTAGTTGGACTATTCTTAAATTTTGGATCCCAATATAGCACACGTGGGTTAGGTTTGGGAGCACTAGAGGTCGAGGAAGAGATGGTGGCTGGATTATCAACAACTTCTTGTCCTTTGAGTTGAAGTGTCTCCTTTAATTCAGCCATAACCATGTTCTTGTCTATGAGTTGAATATTTAAGTCAGAGATTTCCTCGCACTTACGTTTCAATTGGTCAACGAGTGACTTTTGCTCTGCCGCGTTAAAAGCGAAGCGTTCTTCTAACGAACCATAAATATCGGAGAAACCCTGCTTTACTTTATAAAGCTCCCCTATCATAGAAGTAATTCTATCTTCTAGGGCATGATTCTTAATCTCTGCAGCCTCTAATTCCAATTTCGCTACTGATTCTCTCTTAAGTATCATAATTTCTTCCTCTAATGCCTAAACAACCTGAATCATCTTGTCACTTGTCTCAACGGAGTTTTCACAATCATTTGTTTTTGAAAGAGTTTCATTTGTAGATTGATTTTCAATTTCAAGAGATATACAATGTTGTTGAATCTCATTAAAACGTTTTGAAAGTGTGTTATAATAATCTTGAAGCTCTAAAAATTCAGCGTTAGATTAATGACAAGAATGATTATCTACATTAATCACAAGCTCAACAAAATTCACAGATATATCATGCACATCATCACATTTATTCACAGTAGATGAAATCTCATGAGCATATTTAAGAGTAACAACTTGCATCACTTCGAGAGACACTATATGTTATAAGAATCGGTCATACTCGGATAAAATCTTTTCTTTCTCAATTAAATGTTGTTCATAAACATCATCCATTTCATAGAAAACTTTTTGAACTTCACCTATTTCAAAGCTTAGATTTCCCTCTAGATTATAGACTCCATTGTTAATATTGTTTACAAACGGAACGATCTCTTTCTCAAACACCGTTTTCATGTGTTCGAAAGCCCATTCTCCAGCGGTTTGAGCTGTTGAAGTCGTACATTCCAGGATGACCTTTTCAAACTCGGTAAGGTATCGCTCAATCTCTTCAAAGCTTAGCTTTACCGTACTAACCGGTGGAAGATTCTTAGGAATTTCCTTCGGTTCGTCCGAGTTAACGAGTGTAGGAAGTATACTAAGGCTTTCTATAGTAGGCATGAAAGCGGATGTTTGGATAGATTTATTTTGCATATTAAATCGAGTTCTAAGATCTATTTTAGCATTTGTTGCATTCATTTGTGCATAGTCATATTCAGGATATGTAGGAAGTAATTTTAGCCGATTCTCTTCATATGGTGTCATGCTCTCAGATTCATTTAAAAACACAATCGGATCTAATACTAATCCTAACTTGGTTGCATCATAAAGTCGTGGGTTGTGGTGAAATGCTTGCTTTGCATACCCCGGGTTAGGTGGTAGGTCTATTAGACGCGATAGATTGAATTCTTGAAAAGAAGAATGAAAAAAGTGTACTAAATGTGAAGCAGAGTATTGTTTTAAAAGCAAAATTTCAGTCTTTTAAACTCTCTCAGACGCCTTAATTTCCGTTTCAACTCTTTTAGACTCGAGAATTTCGAAATTAGTTTGTAGTTTTTGAAAATTATTAACGACTGACTCTTTTTCTTTAAGTTCTTTCGAAAGATTTGCTCTTAAACTCTCAATTTCTAGCAGATTATCCATTTGGACTTGCCTAAACCTATCAAATTCGGGATTAGTTAAGGTAGTGGACACAGGAGTTAATTCCAAGGTTTTAACCTTTCCCTTATGCAAAGCAAGCTCGGCAGATAAAGTGTGATTAACACTGAGGGTTTCAAGGACCGCATTATTCATTTGGCTAAGCAAAGATGTCGAGACCATAACCAAATCAGGTTGAGCAGACGAAATGGTAGTCGTAATAGCTCCCGGTTGTGGTTCACTCAAAGTCTGGGGACTTACATTGATATTGCTATCATTGTTTGTCTCCTCGATTGAGGTACTAACCATCGGAGGCTGTTCCGGATAGTCAGACACTTGCTCAACTTGATAAGGTACAATACTAGTGTCCATAGCAGTATTTGGTACCTCAAAAATTATGTCAGCTCCATAAAGTGAAAGATTTGCCATGAGAGCTGCTTTGGCGGTATTGAGATCATCACAGTCAGAGTCGTATGCATCCAAATCATCACATTGATATGCGGCATTGTTTGTGATGGCTGCTGTGAGACCGTCAGTGTCTGCGACTCCCGGATCTGCGAGAAATGCCAACTCTTCTTCATCGAGCTCACGTCTTTGGTCTTGAGCATTCACCAAGTAGATCTTCTCCTGAAACCATGTGTTGTCCTTTTTCCTCTTGGGCTTCTTATACTCTCAGGCCATGTACCCTTACCCTTTGCAGTTGTAGCATATAATTACCTTCGTTTTGCCAGTGCTATTACCTCTTGTAGCAGCAGTGTTAGATGAACGTGCACCAGCAGTAGATGAATTGGGTCTCCCCTGAAGTAGTTGCACCATGACTCTGCCATCTTGAATTGTAGCCTATTGTCGAGAGTTAGAAGAGTTCCTTAACTGATTGTTAGTTGTTGATGGACCTCTATAACCTCGTTTGTTCAATGTTTGAGTGAGATAAGCAGACATTTGAGCAAGTATATCAGTAGGACTATCCCCTTGTCTAAACTCAGGGACAGGGATCTCATCATCACAATAGAATGCTGGTGTTGATGGAGCTACAAGTTGATTTGATGGAACATTAACTTGTTGTGAGTAATGGGTTTAAGGATCCTCAAGTTGTTGATAGGTAAAAGCAGGGTTTGTTGGAGGTTGATAAGGTGAATACTGGTGTGAAGCATAAGGTAACGGATGTGAATCTCCTTTTGATGATGTTGCTGGTTGCTTGTATTGTTGGTGATAAGATGTAGGCGGTGGTGGCAAGATCAGTACTGTGGGAAGCTTGGTGTTTGATACAATGGTTGATAGGAAGATTGGTGTCCCAAAGAAAACGGAGAGTTGTGATATGACAATGTAGGATGGTTTGCCATTAATGCCAATGGTTCTTGATAAGATCCCTGAGAGATGAGTTTTTGGATCACGTGCTTCTCGTGTTGTTGCAAGAAGGCATAGAGTTGATCTAAATTTGACTTGTGCAAATCTCGAATCATCTTAACATCGGTGACATACTGACTCCATTCTTGGGGTGACGTGTTCAAGAACTTTGTGTTTAATTGAAACTGTTCAATCCTTAGATTATACACGTTCATGTCATTCATCAAAGTAGTGAAACGCCAGTAGTAATCGTGAAGAGTCTCCCCTGGAATGTATGTAACCTATCAAACAAGTCATACAATTGACATTCTCGTTCTTGCTTAGTTAGATAGGTCCCTTGTAACAAAACAGCTAATCGATCCCAAAGATTCTTTGCCACTGTATGTTCACTTACCGTTGTAATGATATCGGGTGGAAGGGCTTGAAGAATTGTCTGAACGGCCCTTTCATTTGCATCGACAATGATTTTGTTAGCATCGGTCAACTCATGATACGACCTTTCCCTCGTCACATTGTTGACGGTAATTTCTCCTCAATCTAATGGACCTTTTTCAATTGATTGAAGCGTAAGTCGACCATTGGGTTTGCCCATGATGTACGTTTTCATGCGACCTTGCCATGCTTCAAATAAATCTTTGATGAGCAAAGGTGGGCGAGTGTCGGTACCCGAGATGATTGAGATATCGGTAAGCGAAGTCATGGTTGGCATATATGAATGTGAATTCATTTTATGATCCCTTGAAAAAATATTATCAAAAATTATCGAACAATGAAATAAGGTTATGTGTTTTTGTGTTGTTAAATGAAAGATGTTGTTATCTTTTTGTTGTGTTTATTTTTGAAATTTACCAAATTACCAAATTAATGCAAGATAGAAAAATCCTCTAAGTATCCAAAAACAAATTCTATCGAAATGTTTCAAGTGTCGGAATGTTGCTTTTGTCGGAATACCCTTTATGTCGGAATGTTGCTTCTGTCGGAATACCCTTTCTATCGGAATGATTGCAAGTATCGGAATGTTGATTCTATCAGAATGTTGGTTCTATCGGAATGTTGTCTGGTCGGAATTTCAATCTGTCGGAATGTCCTTCTATCTGAATATTGGATCTGTCGGAATGTTGATCTGTCGGAATGTTTACCTGTCGGAATGTTTAGATCGCAATATGGCTAAAACAAATTGGACAGAGTAACGACTCAATATTCCTTAAAACCGTCGGAATCTGCGATCGCAATGAACGATCGGAATATCTCGTCGAAATAAGGTATCAGAATCCTTTGATCGCAAAGTAGAACCTTGTGGTTATTGCGATCAAGCCTCACTCACTTGTACTTTCCGATGGTATCACTTGCTAGAATTTCAGAAAGATGAAAAACAAGAAAGTTTTGAACTTTTGATCCAAAAGATTTGTGTTTTAACCAAAACCAAGATACTCAAATCACTACGACACGATTAAAGAAGGTATACGACTTAAGAACACTAAGAAACACGAAAAAATTTAATGCTTTGGCAATAAACACTCAAAAACACACGTTATGCTTAAGAAAGCATAAACAACACAAATACCAACCTATATTTCATCCCATGCTCTTGATACCAATTGTAGAACAATGATAATCTTTGTATTTCAAGAGGGTTGATGTTTTCTAGAGAGAGAAACTTAGAGAGAGAAATGAAAGAAACTATGTGTATTGAAATGAGAAATGAAACAACCAACACCTCTTTCCATGGTGGAAAGAGGTTTATATACCCAAGTCCTTCATGGACTTGGGCCTCCAGCCCATGAACATGCTCATGGGTCGGGCTTAACATAAATGTAACTTAAACATTACTACGAGCCTATAACTATATTGTTGGAGTGACCGAGACTTTCTTTATACGTAAAAACGTATTTCCAACATATCTTGACAACATTCCAAAGTTGAAGGACTCAAAGTGTAAATTGGTCAAAGTCAAGATTCAAGTCAAACATGGTCAACTCTTCAGTCAACCAAGTCAAAGGGTCAAACTAGACAAGTATGCAAGTGAAATTGTGTAATTTGAAGTTCTTTTCTCTCGATTCTTGACCAATTGAAAGTCCTAACAAAATCAGGTTTATTATCGTTTTTGGTTGATAGGGTTATTTGGATTTTCTATGTCTATTTAAGCAAGCAAGTAAAAATGTGAAAAATAGTAAGCTACGTATCCGTAAAACAATTAGCACATACCAAGTTTTTATTCAATAAAGGACAAAATTGTAAATCTATGCAAATAATGTGCTAAAAATGTAAGTACTTGAAACTAAATTGCTTGAAATGTAATTATCAGAAAGTAAAAGGACTAATTATGCAAAATGTAACAAACTACTAACAAAATGTAACAACTTGTAAAAACTACTAACTGAAAATGACAAGTGATTAAAAGTTTTGGACTAATACAAAGCAAACCCTAATAACATGGAAAATTAGCTAGTAATTCAAACAGTAACAAACTTAAGGGACTAATGTGCAATAAAGCGGGAAATTTAAACAAAAATGGGCTACTAGAACAAATAGGTTCGTATAAGCTCAATAATGCACCAAATAAGCTCAAACAAGTTTTAAACTGCTTAAAACTGAAAAACACTTTAGCTTATCCAAGGAAAAAGCTTGAAATGCAATAAAACTCAAATAAGCCAACTTCAATAAGCCAAGAATAAGCTATCTGAAAAGCTAGACATGCACAAACAGATTTTCAAGCTAAGTCTTGTTAAACATCTTATGGAGAGTCTGGAATGTCTTTTCTTATGGAAAATGATCAAGTAATGAAGCTGCAATTGCAAATAAGCTGAAACTAGCTTATTGACCAAGTTTGACCAAAAAATTGAATAAGCTGAAAACTTCTAGATCTACTCAAGACAAGTTCCTAAACAAGATTGTGAAAGAAAATAGCAAGATTTATGAAGTAGATTTGCCAGAATAAGAAATCAGTATGCACTTTGTTTACAGAAACATGCAGTTGCTTATGAGCTTATGAAAAAGCTGATTTCTCACTTGAAACAATATACTGTATGATTTCCTTATAAGCACTCACACTTCAGATGTTAAATGAAAATTAGAAACCGGTTTGGAAGAATTTCATAAAGTAATGAATCAATGACAAGAGATTGAAAATGGCTACTTTTTCTAATGAAATTTGTTCACAAAGCTGACCCAAACATTTTAACAACCAATTGCCTGTTTGACCTTATTATTGACTTGGAAACTACTAAAACTTGTTTAAAATGATTGAAGAATGGTAAATGAGCAAAGTTTAATCAATTTGAAACACTTGAACTACAAGATGACAACAAATCCAAACACTAATTTACTGATCTCACAACAAATTTTGTAAAGAGAATATGAGCAAGTGATTGATCTGAACTAAGACTGTTATCTACTCAAACTTTTTGAACAAAATGAATCACAAATGAACCAAATATATGTAAAATAACAGGCTAATACTCAAAATGCTAAAGCAAGCTAATTAACTGATGAAATGAAGACAAAAACAAGTAAAGCTAACAAATGGCTATCAAACTAACAAGTATCTATCTACACAATCAGAATCAATCCAAAAACATACTAAGCACACTTGATCAAAGCAACATATAGTGTTTAAGCTAGAATTGAGCATGCAAGTTGCTGTTTAGTGGAACAAAACTAAGATACATGAAACCTTTTAGCATTGTGCCTCCATTGATGGAGTAGGTAGGCGCTGAGCCTCCTGAACAGTGCTAAACAACCACTTTAGCACTATTAACAACTAATCAACCATCTACATTCATCATCATCACCATATCTACTCAAAATATGCTTCTATCAACAATTCAGCTACTGGATCAACAGGAACATGAATGAACAACTACAATTCTTCAACAAAAGCTCCTTATGATCAGTTGTGATCACAAGCAACTCATAACAACACAAGTTCAACGGTAATGCAGGGATTGAATAGGAGATTGAAGGAAAAGGAGGGAAATTTATTTATTTGAATGTGAAAAGTTGTTACAGAGTTAGGTAGGAGGTTACAACTAACTATAACTAACTCAAGAGTTTGTCAAGCTCTTGAGTTTGTTACACTAACAACTAACTAGCTAGATTGAGATAGAAAAGGGAAGTGTGTGAAATTTTCACACTTAGGTACGTACATCAAATGACAGGACTACTCCCTATTTATAAACAAGAAATGAGAAGTTGTTGGAGTTGATGACGTATCCCCACCAATAGCAGGCTGCCAGGTGTCATGAGTTGGTTAATTGCAAATTCTTGTGTTCTTCATGAATTATGGATTTTTGATTCCTTGAGTTTGAGCTTGATTAAGTGTTACCAATGCATTCCTCACTTGAAAACGAGTAAGTTTCATGTATAAATCCTTTCCTGAAATTCAATGTAGCTAAAAAATCGTTCCTGGGTTTATTTGTGGAAGATGATGCCACGTGGCAGATTCTGGTTGGGCGAAATGTGAGCACACAGATTGTTATCCGTTTATGGATAAAGTCATTATGGGTTGTCAAGTTCTGATTGGTTAAAAGTTGGCTAGTGGAGTAACTATAGCAAATAACGACTCATTAATTTCTTTGGTGAGGTGGCAGACTTGTTGGCAATCTGTGTCACCATTTTCTTGCACTCTCATCTGATAATAGCAATAAACATGGATCAAGACCATTTTTGGTGTAATTTTTGGCAAGTTTAGTCCTTATACTTAGGCAGAATATCTAAATGAGCTAGGAACTTCATTTTAATGGCATTTTTGGTCCTTCCAGTTATTATCAGTCTTTTGAGAAGTTCACATCCTATCAACGGCAATAAAACTAAAAAGTTGGTAGTGCCAGTAGAATGGATTGATTGATTATGAAATGATGTCATTGTCTTAATTGATGGTAACTCGAGTAGAAATACCCTAAAAGATAAGATGTTGATTATCAAAGGCGATTTAAATAATTCCCGATGGGTGACCATATCCTGCATTTAGGCTTGAAACTATACCATTAATGGTTATGAACTAGTCATAGATCTTGTAAACTAGAAAGAACTTAAACTAAATTTATTAAAAGATGTACCTGCTATCTAAGATTTTCTAAGAGTTGAATTTGGCATTGATTATATTCCCGGTGCTGCACCTGTAGCGTGTGCACTGTACGTCAGCACCATCTAAATCGAAAGAATTACTGTGCAACTGAGAGAGTTGACGGAAAAAGCTTTTATTCTACCAAGCTCGTCATCATGAAGATGGTATTATCATTCCTTATAATTGTTGATTACCGTGAACTAGGTAAATTGAAGATCAAAATCTATATCCCTTACCCAAGATGAAAGATTTGTTCGATCATTTACAAGGTTCCAGCGTATATTCAAAAATTTGATCCACGACATGGTTATCATCAACTTCGCGTCCGCGAAAAAGATTATCTATTCCAATCACTACATCCAGAACTTGTAATGAACATTATGAGTTTCATGTTATGTCATTTGGATTGACCAATGCACATGTAGCATTCATAAATTTGGTGAATCACGTGTGTAGGCTGTAATTTGATGAATTCATGCTTGTGATCATTAAGAACCATTTGTTTGTTTTTAAGAATAAGAAGGAGTTAATAATCATTTATAAACTGCCCTGAGTTGGCTGAGTAGTGAAAACTTGTACCTTGAATATTTAACATGTGACTTAAGGCTTAATTCTTTACATTATTTGACCGTGTGATTAATGGATAATGGAATATATATTGACTCTTCAAAGATTAGAGCCATTAAGGCTTTGGGTTATAACTAAAAGAAAAGTGCAAAAATGTTTTGACAAATATTTAACATGTGACTTAAGGAATCATTCCCTTATAACCAGATCATTTAACTAAACTCACCTAAGAGTAAATATTTGTGTATACCTCAAGACAACCTAAGAGGAATTGAGGAAAAACATTTAAACCATGACTTGGAATTTGGAGCGACAATTTTTGCTTTTCAACTAAGAAAATTTTGACCATAATATACACAAAGATTTTTCGAACATTTACGAATCTTATTAATTATTATCGATAAATCAACAAAGATCGTGTTAACTAAATTCAAATTTACTTTGAACATTTTTCTATATTTGGACGAACTAAGAAATTTAAATTTTTTTACGTTTACGATTCATAAAAATTAAATATTTATTATTTAATTACTTGTAATATTTATCGACGCTTTAGACGTCAGATTGAGCACAACTAATAAAAAAATAAATAATAGTCGAGACGAAACTAAAACTTAGAAAATATGAAGAAAGAATGTCTAAATGATTGCGGTCATGATATTTATTTCATCAGGGAAGGTGAATGTAGATACTAACACATTATGTAGAAACGATAAAGAACCAATTAGGATGTGTTCCTTGGTAATGACTGTGCAAAATAATTTGCCCAAACAATTTAAAAATAGCTGATGCTTGTAAAAAGGATAATATAAATAGTAAATAGTTTCGCGGCTAATGAAAACCATTAGAAATGAGAGCCGATGGCGTTAAATGTTTCAAAGGCCGCTTGTGGTTGCCTAAATATGGAGGATTTCGAGATTTAGTCATGTCGGAATCTCATAAGATTAAGTATTCTATTCATGCCATTTTAGATTAAATGTATCTTATGTGAAGAAGGTTTACGGATGGCCAAATATGAAAGCAGACATCGCAACATACGTTGGCACATGTCTAACTTTTGCGAAGGTCAAGGCTGAGCCCCAAGTCCATAAGGATTGCTTCTACATTTTATAATTCTTGTTTGGAAATAGAATAGAATCACCATGGATTCTTATCGCAAATCTTCCAAGGTCATCATCTGAATTTGATTCGATTTGGGTCATCGACGACAGACTGACCTAATCTTCTAATATCATTCCCGTTAATGATAGATTCTTGATGAAATTGACTCTTCTATATTTAAAGGAGTTGTGTAAGCATGGTATGCATGTATCGATCATCTCTATCAAGATCCTCGCTTCGCATCGAACTTCTAGAGATTTCCTCAGAAGTCATTAGGAACGAATCTTGATGAGAGTACTGTTTACCACACCAATCGAAGGGACAGGGTAAAGTAACGATACAAACACTAGAAGTCTTGTTTTATGTTTTAATGATTGACCTTTGGTAATGAACGGGATAATCGTTTTCCTTTGGAGAGATTATCATTGATAATGATCGTATTAGGATCGAGATCGAATCTTGGGAGGATCTAAATATAAGAGCATCTGTAGGCAGGAGTTGGGATGAAGATGCCCGACATACACCCATTGTGAGTTGGACATGTCTTTTAGGTTTAAGGTTGCCTATGATGACAAACCTAACCTTACAAAATACGCGACCCGCAAGACCTGAAATGATTATTGAAATTAGGATCTGGTTATTGACTGCCAGTAGTGGGCAGGATGTTATGTGAATATGAAATGTAGATCTAGAAGTGCAGGATGGGTAGCGACGTTATGCCAAAAAATTTCACCATGGAAAAATGAATTGATGATCTGAAAGATCATGGGAAATAAGTCCCCGTTGTATGGGACCATTGAGATAATGTAAAAAGTTGGTTTGAAAGGCATATAAGCTGGATCTACCCTAGGACTTCAAGGGTTGCATGAATTATGTTCGTATATCAAACTTGATAAAATGTCTATCAAGTGAAAATTTGATTGTTTCTTAATGAAGTTTGGATCGGCGAAATTTGCATTCATCGAAAACCCGTGGACATCATGGATAGAAAAAGTAAGTCAACTTAAGCCTGATCATATTCCCGTAGTTATGCTTGATGAAACTCGCGTATTGTAACGAATTACACTTGAGAGAAAAGACCGAATGTGGAGGAAATACCCACATGGCTTTAACTCTATAAGAAGCGAGTAGTAAGATAAATGGATCTTTGAGGACAAAAATCCTCTTTAGGGGTAACTGCTGTGACAATCCGTCAATTTATGGTCGATATTTTATTCTCCAGTATTATTTAAAATCATTATTCTAATGTTATATTATGAACTCACTCACTTTAGGAAAGAAATTTGGGTTTACATCTTAAAGTAGCATCGACAACGCCTAAACCATAGAACTTTACGTTACGTGCTTACGTTTACATACACCGTTTTTGGTGACAGTCCAACATTTTAGGAAATGAATTTATTCTCGAATATTATTTTGGAAATTTTTATTTGTGATGATTTATAAACTCACAAATTTACGAGAAGAAATTAAGACTTACGTGAATAATTTAGCGTCCTTTATGATTAAACCAGAAACCCTAGGTTTACGTATTTACGTTTTTGAACTCCGTTTTTGATGATAAAATTTTTATTAGATTCGTTTTGTGCTGTTGATTCCTAATTTATAAAAAACGTTTTTCGTAAAACGACCCGAGGGCACGTAAATCGAGGAAACTAGAATCGAGGAGTACCCGTAATATAGTGGAGATGAGACAAGTGGGACACTTGTCCCACCCCCACTAATAAATGGACAAAATAAGCCACCCACTCCCTTGGTGGCAAAGTTTTACACTTCATATGGACACTTGTCCATAAACTTTACCAAAACAACTTAAGCTAACAAAACCACTAGCCTAAACCATTTCTCTTATTTTCCTTACATGCAAACAACCAAAAACTCTCTCTACTCTCTTCTCCTTTCCGTCCATAATCATCCACAAACACCACCATTGATCAAAAGTATTAACCACAAATCATATGTATAACTTGCATATGTTGATAACACATTGAAGGCATGATGATTTGAGGTGATCTTAACAACTAAAAAGGAGATTTCATGAAGATCAAGGGATAATTTCTCAAGGAGTCTACATATTCTTGGTGACCCTATAAGTGGTGTCGATATTTCATAAGATTGGTTACCCAAAACTAAGTCTTATTCATCCAAAAATCTCAATCTTTCATCTTATTGAGTGGTATAGAGATTGTTTCTTCCTATCATCTTTTTATTTTGTAAAAGTAATCTTGTATTTTCTTTATAAATGTATATGTATATGATGATAAATGATGATCAAAGTAATATGTGGGGATCTTGTGTTGATAGATTTGGTTAAAAAGACTAAAATCTACATGTAAAGATGTTAAAATCATGGTTAAATTTATAGGCTGTATAAAACAGTAAGTAACCATATGAAAACTTGGTAAAATGACTTGGGTTATTGAATATACAGTTAGATATATGATATTTACATATGTGGTGAATTGGCCACTCAATGGAATCAATAAAATGAGCAAGATATGATCAAAATACTATTAAGGTTCAAATCTGTATAGTCTGTTTTGGACGAAGTATTAGGAACACTTAGAAGATGAATGAGCAGTAGCTAAAACGAAGTTAATTGTAACACATATTATTTAGTTTGTGCTGCCAAAAATTGAGCTTCTATCTCCTTGTATAACTCAAGATATGGCAAAAATGGTGAAAGTGAGTTTCATAATCAGATTTGGAAAATAAAAGTATATATTATAAAATAAGCACTCAAGTAATACTAATATAAAACCTATGAAAAATCCACTAACTTATGATAAGACTTATAAAAATAAGTTATATACTTTGATAAATATGTATGAAATTTTATAAAATTACAAATTGATATGTTTTCTAAGTTATAAAACTATATATATATAAGTTTTACGTCTTTTCAGCTAAAACCGAAAGATTAACGTTTTCGTCAAATAAAACTTAGACGGTCGGACCCGTCTAATGTAAACTTTTTATAACTCATCTACTGATATGTAAGTACATTTTACAAGTAAAAACCGATAAAACCCGAGCTTTATAACATATGGACATTAACGGGCCAAAGTAGGCTTATTGGACTATTAACACAACTAGTTTGGCTAAACGCTAATGGACTTACTCATTGGGCTTAATCCACTTGGGCCCAACATATGAGTATAGGCCTGGTATTAAAAGTATAAATGGGCTAATATAATGAATTGAACTCTAAATGGGCTTATTGGGCCTTAATATGTAATTGGGTTGTAACTAGTATAACTAGTCAAAAATTTGACTAACACATAACACTATAATGTGTATGAAGAGATAAAATCCCACTTGATCATCATCATACTTATAATGTCATCATATATACATAGCCATTGTTTTTATAAAGTCATGGACAAGAATCTAAGACCGAGTATTATTTGTCTAAGTTTCCGTGATTGAAGCACGTACTGTACATCCGAATCGCCGATAGTTTTTATAAAATAGGACACTAAATGTCCCGATTATTTGCTTATTGATATGGACCCCAATGATTGTATGACCCAAATGATTATATGACCCGATGAATGAAATGAAATGGATTATTATTAGTTAGGTTATGTCACTAATAGTCCCATTGGCATGAAATGTGAACTACCGGGATTTGGTAGATGCTTATGCATATAATAGTACTATTTGGGGAAGATCACCACAGTTCGCGCCTTGACGGTTGATCCCCGTCGTGCCACATTGATTGGTAAGCGAATTTATGTATGAGAAGATTTATATAAGCGTGATTATTGTGACGACACGCTATTTAAGATGGGCAAAAGGATTTACGGGTTAGCTACCCGTTGTTTGTTATAGTAAGGTAGCAATGTCATGCGGCTTATAATAATCCAATAACGAAAATACTGATATACGCATTGAATTATAATATATTGCTTGACTAGCAATACGGGGTCTTATTACTGATATTATGTTCGTGTTTTGGTTTTACATAACCCTTTTCATATAAAGGTTTTTATTTAACACTATACAACGTTATAAAACGTATGTATGATGTATTTGCGACAATGGTTCATATAATGGTTTGACGGGGTTGAAGCCTATATTATGATTTCCGACTAAGAGTTGTATAAAATGTCATTGGCCGATTTTATAGCCTACGAAAAAGATTTGTACAAAAATGATTTCGGTAGTAAATATATACCGGTGATATATTAATGGTTTTTATTAAACTCAATGAATTCACTCGGCGTTTTCGCTGACCTTTTTAACATGTTTTATCTCAGGTACTTGAAGGTAATTCTCCGGAAGACGACAAGAATTTATGGCCCGCACTTGAATAACAATTTCCATTCAAATGTTTTGTAAAATTGTATGACATACTATGACTTGGGACCTATGTAATTTAATATTCATGAATGGAAAATGTTTTATTATTAAACTACGCGATTTTTAAGCGTTGTCTATGATTTGAGTAATGTGCTATCCCGAAACACCAACGACTCTTCCGCTTAACTAAAGTATAAATATTTGGGGGTGTTACAGTTGGTGATGTTATAGATTATGTAACCATAGGCTGTGTATTTATAAAACCCATAACGACCACAGTTTTTTATCGGGGAAAATGAAGAGTTGCAAACCATAATGGCAAATAGTCTAAACTCAATGCATGCAGGGAGTACCAAGGAAGCTTCGACACACACACTCATGAATGTGTGTGACAAATTTTTTTTATGGGCTTAGTTAGTCACATAAAAAATACTTGTTGAGACAAACTATTATTTTATGGGCTTAGTTAGTCACAAAGAAAATTACTTATTGTGACTATGTGTAGTGACTTTAGTCATATAAACACTTAAAAATGTGAGTCATATCAAGATTAGTGAAAATTGAGATTACATTTGGTTCTTAACATTTGTCACATGAATATTTTACTGTGTGACGTTTTCAATGTGTTGGTCACATATAATCCCATTATAATGTGACCATAAATATACTTTAGTTACAAATTGCTTAAATGTTGTGACTATTGCTAAATTTATAGTCACATAATTATTTGATGATTTAGTGTGATCATGTACTATATTTGATCATAGTCTTCAAGTAATTATAAAATTTTATCACATTTAAATAAATATAGTGGCAAATGTTTCAATACCTACTTTCAATTTGCCACACACACAAAATTCATGTGTGGTTAACATTTAACAAAATATACTAGTCACATTAAAATAATGTGTGTGACAACCTTGTTTATCAATTTGTCACTTGTAAAATAAGTCTATGTGACCATATATGATTTTTGGTCACATTCAATGTGTGTATGGCAAATATTTGTCAAACATGTATACGTATAATGTGACTACTTGAACCAGACTTTGATTCGGTAACACTCTCAAATTATTAAGTGACTAACGACTCATCCAAAAAGCATTTGTTAGCCCTAGTCACGTAAATATTCATATGTGTGACAAACAAAATACGAATTGGTCATACAAACTGACTTCAAGTGTGACTGTTTATTTATGACTGGCGAATTCAATCACACAAAAAAAATATTTGTGACTACACGAAATTTGGTATGTGTGACCGAAACCCGTTTTTGTACTAGTGCTCATAGCATGACATCTCGTTCCGACGACCATTCAACCAACTTTACTTATTCTTTATTCTCGTAACCAATCTAAGTTTCAAAACTCCACAAATCTTAATCATTCCATCAACACAACCTCTAAACCAAAATACATCTCTCCATTCTAATATCTAACCATAAGTAATACTACCCAACTCTATCCTCTCATCCTAACGTTTCCACAACCACATAACTAAATTAACCATGACGTGTACCAAAAGAATTCAAACCGATCGCGTCCCATAATAAATATAGGGTAAACTGAAAGATCAACCATAATGAACCATAGCCAAAACAACTGAAAACGAAACAATGTAATCTAAAATATTCAATGGAGTGTGCCAACAATGAAAAATTAGACTCGTCACGGTTAGTATTACCAAATTTCGATACCTCAGAAAAATTAAAATTTTCGCCCCATTTAGTTACTCATCATAAGAACCAAACTTCAATACTAATAAAATCAATCATACTCATTTTGAACAATAAACTCATCTTTTATCTTCATTATTTTATCAAAGATATCAACTAGTTAGTATACTACAATCTTGTTCTAACCATTATCTAGTTTAACCGTATTAAACTTATTTCACTTGTTATTATGAAACCAATACATGTTTATAAAATACAGTGTTTTATTTGCATTTTGTTCTATATTATTATTATTATTATTTTATAAAATCCATTTAGGCTGGTTATAACTAAACTACTACACGTTTACAAGGTGTGGTGTTTTTTTATCATTACTATAATAAAATCTCCCTTTTTACTCTTTCCGTCTAGTTAAATACTTCTAAAATTTTAACTCCACTTAAGAAAATTTTTGTAAAATTTCTTTACCCCTTTAACATGTTTTATCACCTGTTACATAGAAAACTAATCTAATTATTTTCAAGACGAATTTTTTTATAGCTTACTACCACAAACTTTAAAAAAATATGTAAGTCACGATATCATACCATACACTTACAAATTATTTTCAAAACCGTTTCCCTATAATTAGCCACACTTATTTGTAAGAAAATTAGCATTTCTCATTAATTAAAATACATACCCGAATGTAGACACACATCAAAAGACTCAAACGTCGTTGGGACTCCATCAAACTCCAGCACCATAAAACACGAGCAAACACAAGGTACGTTCATGTTATAATAACTACTGCACGACCATATATCATAACTTAACACATACTAGTATATATACATCCGCATATATACCTATTAAATCACCCAAAACATACTCGTTACCAAACATGTCAGATCAATCAATCGCGTCATACACCCGTTTTTCCATACGAGTAATCACCATCTTACCACAAGGCATAAAACCCATCACTAAAACCAGTCCATATCGTGTGAACCCATAATCACACAACATGAGTATAACCCAAAACATATAACACACTCAAAAATAGCCATATGGTAGACAGCCGTTACATAAACCCATATATATTATACATATACCCAAAAATCCACATCTCATCATATACAAGCATGTACTAACCCTCTTTCATGCAATCATACTTGAGAACCCATTGAAGTTTTGGTACTTGTATAACTATGTTGGCCACCATACATATACAATTACCCTTTCCTTAATGCACTCCCTCTTATGATGACACTTATAAGAATCAATACAACATATAACACATAAATCCATCTACTCAGATAAGCTCATAACCACATAAACAATAAGGTCCAAAACTCCATCTATTAAAATAACATAGTAAAACTCTTGGAATACATAAATCCATAGTCTAGCTAAAACAGCATAGACAAACTCCAACACAACATCATAATCAATTATACGTCATCTCGCCCATCAGAGTGGAAACAACTTAAAATCCTTCCTATCCACCTACTCCTAGTAACTCGAATCACCACATGATTTTTAGGGAACATGATTTAAACATCAAAAGGAAAAATACTATACATTAGGTACACCAAATAACTTATCAATTATTATGAAAGTAATTCATATATCAAAAATAAAACAGAAATTAACATGTGACTAAGTATGAACGACTATAGTTCAATCCATACTAGTCAAAACTCATAGAAAATGAATCAACGATACTCAGATTATACAATCAAAACCATACACACATATTTCTATGACGCCTATATGCAGGGATCCTTAAGCTATAGACTAGGCAACTTAAATCTCTATAACCATTGTCTCTGATACCATTCTGTCACACCCTACCATGGCAAAATATGGGGTACGACGTATGGATATCATCACAACAATAGCGTGTCTATAGAGATAACTAAATAAAATGGAAATATTATAAATGGGTGACACAATGTCATGACAATATCACAAACAATGAAGGTGTCTAGGTAAGTAGGTAACAGGTCTACCCCTTACCAAAGACATACAAATACATAGATCAACATATAGGTGTCCACAATGTATCACTTATTAAAACATAAAATAAAGGCTAAGAGGAATGAGGGTTCCTCGAAATGCAATCCTAAGCCTTCAATCTAGCCACTCCTATTCTCACGCTTAACCACATTCTCACCTGAAAGAGACACTAAAACACGTCAACAATAATGCTGGTGAGAGTCATAGGTTTAGAATCCAACTCCAAATAAATTATAAGCTGTCAATAACAACCACTAACAAATGAACATATGGACAATGTGCTACAATTATGTATTAACAACTAGCAATCAAGATTAACCAATCACCACAAATCCAAGGCTCCAAGCCTTACCAATAACCACAATTCCAAGGCTCCAAGCCTTACCAATCGTCATGGTCCCATAGGCGCCCACACACCTATGAACCAATCCCAAGGCCCCTCCTTGTCAACATCCCCTTGGTACCAAGTCAAACCACAATAACTAAGACGGTACGTGTCCCCCGATCCAAATCATAAACACAATCAAGAATCACATAGCAGTTAATTAGATAATTGTACACACAAGTCCATCACAAACCATAAAACATTCACAACATTCTTTACAAAACCATACAGTGTCTCTTCCATCCCATCTGGAAATCAATACATCAAAAGATATGGGACTATAACATGAACCACATACCAAAATGGCTCATGAATCTATGATGGATATCTAACTTTCTCCTACAACTTAACCCCATTTATATGCCATATGAATCTCATTACACCCCTATATAAAGCCCTTAACTTAGTTTAGTTCATAACTCGTCTCATTAACATTTAACCCAAAACAGTCATGTTTTTCATACTTCAAAATAACATGCCCTGTAAAAGAAACCCTATGCCCTTACATGCTTTAGCTAACTCTCCCCTTTGGCCGCAACCTTAAAGCTACTGTTAAGGCCTCCACATATATATATATATACTTTTACCTATCCAGAATTTACTGATTTTGAACATATGAAAAGTTTGTTATGATCAGAGGGTCTTACCCTAACCCATTTGTTTAGCCTTCCTACAGATCTTTTATTTAATATATAATATAAGTCTCATGTTCGTTTCAAGGTCCAATTATACTCCTAAGTACCCTAAACATCTTAAAACATTAATTTAAACCCAACTGATTTCAAAACTGCTTTGACCTCCGACTGTTGTAACCTGTTTTTGACCCACTTCCCTACCTCCAATTCATTTCTAGTTTCTTGGATTTGAAATCCGATTCAATTAACTTTTCATGGATATAAGATTCGAAAATTAAAAGTTTATAAAACTCTAGATATGATCAAAACAATGCACCAAAAATTCTGCCCAGTTTTTAATTACGAATTTAATTGAATTAACCTAATTAATTATTCATAGTTTATTTAATCACAAGCCCTAATTTATCTAATCATTATATTAACATAAATTCTCAGATTTTAATTTTTCCCTAACCCTAAATCCATCATAATTGATGTTTACATGAATTAGAAACATGATTTAGTTAATAAAAACGTAATTAGAACATGATTTTTACCTCTAATCTTCAAGGGATTGATTTTTCTTGAATACCCTAACCTCCATTGATATATTTTCGACCCTATAGCTGATATAAGTCGTTCATGGCCTTTATGGGTCTTAATTTATATTAAAACACCTTTCCTAATCCAAATTTAAGGCTAAAACCAAAACTTTCCATATTTTCTAACCTCCTTCCACCAAATTGGCCCATAACCGACCCAAATAGCCTTTTTTATTATTATTTACTGTACATTAACTATTAATTATCATTACCTTAAATTTTCTTAATTTATTTCAGCTCCTAAAACCTTCAAAACCGCTAAACCGTAAAACTAGTCAATTTACGTGTATACCGTAAAAGACGTAACATATACAGTTTTATAAAAACTCTTAGAATATGAAATAAACTATACAAATAAGTTCCAAATTACTTACAACCATCCCGTAAATTATTCCCGTGACTAATTACCTCATCTGAGACCTCTTAATGCTAAACCTTAAATCATAAAAATACGATTTTCTATAACATATACGTATATGTAAAACCACGAAATAACACCATCTCATTTCATAGTCACTATCTTGTGAGCTCATGAACATGAAATAATCGTTCCTCAATTTACTTATGAGTACCATATACCCATAAACGATATCCAAACCTCACTCCAAACACACAAAATAAACACATAAGAACATAAAAGTACATATTTGCACAAAACACCCTAAACTATAATCTAAGTGACGAACCCCAAAACCATGGTTGTCACATAGGGTAACTTGAATAGTCTGATAGGTCAAAATGTGTACCTCAAGGAAGAAACTAAAATGCAGTTTGTAACGTGAAGTATTAAGAATGCTAAGTTAAAAGCCGGGTGGCAGAAACTTGGGCATCAACTTGATGCATATCTTCAAATACTAATGGAGCACAGTCGCACACTTAGACCTGACTTTGGGCGAGTTACTACTCTTAATAGGGACCTTGCTCCCTGCAACGAACAATTTCTTGTGGATTTTGACCAACTTCACAATCAATTTCCTGTAAGTTTATAACATACAACGCAATTGAGTCTTATCAAGGTAACCATTGATGGTTGAGAGCTACTTTTTCAGGACCGTGAACAATTACAAGCCATGTTGGAATCAGTGCTTATCTCTCTGGTTATCAAGTGCATCAATTATGCTCCAAGATCAGAAGTTTTTTTTTCGCTTTGCATAGTCTATACAACATCGGTTTACATCAACTGGGACACTTGTCTAAGAAGTAGAATAAAAACAAGAAAAAAATAAGAACTACGCATATATCTGATGTGCAGGTTCTTAACCCATCTAACACATATGTTAAGACTTCTCTGTTTTGAGGTTCTTATTAATAAAGAAAAATCATATTCAAATATTCATCAACTTTATACGTGGACAAATGACCAAATGTCAGTTAATATTAACCAACTAAATAGTTGATAAGCCTAACTCAACAAGAATATTTGTTTAAAGGCGACTGATTTTGTGCTCTTTCTATACCTGCAGTGGCCCTGTTCCTCAGATGACTAATTACCCTCCTTGGATGTTTAAAAAAACCACTCAATTCAACGTTTTGGTCCTCCGAGTGAAACCAACAGGTAATTTTAACATCCAGCTCGCATCAATACTATCAGTTAAACGTGTGAATTAACTGTTGGTGAATCAATTTGGTTCTATTTCTGCACAAGGTTGTGCTAAAATTAGATTCGTTTGTGTCTGCTGAGCTATATTAACATAACTCAAGCGTTTGGGATTTGCCATAACCTTAGTACCAAGATAGCACAAAAAATAGTGAAAAAATATAGCATCTAAGTTGGTTGACTCAATTGTAAATGCAGGATTCAAGATGTCGAGAGAAAATTTTTTTGGTTTGATAGGTACCTTTATGACAATTTTCTTAATATTTATCTTTATGAATTTAGCTCATAGTGGATTCGTATATTCCAGTGATGGGGATACGCATGTCAATTCAGTAATGCTGACAAAGAATAACACGAATGCAAGGATTCGAGACATGATAATTATAAGCGGTAAAGGAGGATTGAAGGTTAGCTAAAAGAAATGTGTCGATTAGTACTGCTCGTTTTGAAAATATTAAAAATTATTGGTTTAGAATATAATTCATTTTTAATTGTTTTGGTTATCCATTTCCTGTTTGAAAAAGTCGAATGTTATGTTGTTATTAATCCATGGTCGGAATTTGATATACTTGGAAAACAAGCTGTTAATCAACTTTTTGTACTCTAATATTTCCTAAAGGTGTTGTGCTAATTGACAGGTAGGATTTCAAAAGCTATCAAGGAATCCGAGCTCTATGTTTTTGTATTCTCTAACAACTATGCCTCTTCTGCAAGGTCACTGGATGAGTTGGTCGACATAATGGACTGCCATCGCAAGTTTGATCAAAGAAAAGCTCTTTATGTATTTTATAAAGTCGAACTTTCTGATGTCAGAAGTGAAGAAAGTTCTTTTAAGAAAGCTTTTGAAGTTCACGAGGCCGATGAGGACGTACATCTATTTAGACTGAAGTTGTTCTGGAAGCTACATATTTTTCCGTTAGTGGGCAGCCCTTTGATGTTGCTTATTATCCTCGTGCAAGCACTCCAGAGTTTGTGTGGGTTTTCCTTCTTTCGGCCCTACAATGCGCATTCAGTGGTGTGTTGAAATGATGTTCAAAATGGGTTTTGAAATGGAGGATTTGTCACGTATAAGTTGGTTCATGGAATTGTGTCATCTATTTAAGTTCTGAACCTATTTATTTGAATTAGTCACCGTGGCGTCGCCTACAAGTAATTTAACTTCTTAAGTATTCACTCTGTACGTAAGACATAACATTATCATATTTTTGGTAATGATGTGTTTAATATGAGTTTTATGAACATTGTTGTTGTTTTCATATATGCTCTCTTACTTCGAGTATTTCACTTGGTTAAATATTATGAGTGTTGGCTTATATTAATTTTTGGAAATGAATGAGAATTAACCCTTTCGATGTGATTTGTATTTGCTAAAAATTGTAGGTTGGTTTAAAAGTCTTTTAAACAATGGTTTTAAATTTTAACACAATATAAAGAACAAGATTAAATATTTGTTTTAGCATTATAGGTCATTTGTTTAGTTTTTAACATTTTATGTTGCGTGTGATTTGATGAGTTTACTTTATTTAACTAATATTTCAAAACAAGAAAGTTCGTTTGCCTTATTACTACTATGGTTGCGTATGTTATGTTCATGCGAGTAGATAATCTTTCTTTGCATCCCAATTTTCTAATTAACCGTATAACAGGGTAACGGAATCTTGATATGACGTTTTTATTTCTATGTTTCTATTCCTAAAAATACTCAGATACCTAACTCACATGTTACCTTGGCTATGTATGAATGTTATTATGATATTGCATATAAATTTAGGGGTGAGCAAATAATACCGAAACCGAAAACCCGAATTGAAAACACCGACCGAAATAAAAAATCGATGGTTCAGTTTTCACTTTTTCAAAAACCGAAAATATACGGTTCAGTTTCGGTTTTTATCAAAAAACCGAACCGGACCGTAAAAACCGAACCACTTAATCACATAACAATATATATTTAATATTATACAGAAAATAAATAATAACTCTAAATACTAAAATATTCTTTTGGTGGGTAAAATATAGTATATTCATCTTAATATTTATATGCGTATTTATATGTACGCCTGTTTATTTCACAGTATATCATTACATATGTGACAACGATCGTTCATGTATAGTTCTTATGTTCACTTTTATGTGTATGTATTCCGTAGATGTATGTTTAATTTTAAATTTTTTGGGATAAACGTTATTAGGCTTAGAATGAAAAAAAATAAAAAGAAATAACAATTTTTTTTACGTAAAACAAGTTTGTTAGTATAAATTGGCTACTCACAAATATAAATGGTTTTAAAACCGAAAAATCGAAAAACCATACCGAAACTGATTAAAAACCGAAAAACCGAACCCACAAAACCGAACGATTTTGGTTTTTTGTTTTATAAAAACCGAATATGACAGTTCAGTTTTGGTTTTTGCTAAAAATCGACCCAAACCAAACCGTGAACACCTTTCAAATCATATACATTTCGTTTGAAAAAAAAAACTACAAAAGATATTAAATTTCCCACTTCAATTTGGTAAGAGAGCTGGGAATCGTTGGCACGAGAAAGTGGTGCTAAAGCCGCCACGTAGGATTTTGGAGGTTTGGCACCAGAAACCCTTTGGCACCACATTTACGGGAAATTGGTTGGCACAAGAAAAAATTGTGCCAAAAGGGGTATAATGGGCCCACAAATACCCCTTTATTACTAAAAAATAATAATAAAAAATCAGAATTTCTTTGGCGTGAGCTGGTGTTGGCGCGAGTATCGTTGGCGCGAGCAAGGGAACGGTACGCCAAAGGAAGTCTGGCGCCAAAGGTTTAACAGACAAGCCACCAGCCACCAGCCCCCGCTACCCCCTCTCCAAGGATGAGGGTAAATGCATGTAAAATATTGATAAACAATTTGAAAACATGCAAAGTTTACAGAGTTGCAAGTCGTTATTCATCATGATGTACCAACCCGGAAAGCGTCTAATAATATTATCATACCACCATATTATTGTTTGTGCTTTTTAATATTAGGATACGTTACGTCGACTTACTACTATCCAATTATATATAAAGTTTATTCGCCCATCAAACGAGTTATGACACCGATGAAAAAATACCTAAAAAATATTTTTAGACAAACACGAGAACCATTAAAACTTAACGACATACATAGTTTTAAAAAAAGTTAATCGGCTGAACTTGCCCTTTAAGGTATATAGATAGCCAGGATAATCTTGGATAATCTTTTTGATGAATTTATGACTCACCCATTAAATAATTACGGTTTAGATCATTGTGCCAAACTTCATAGGAAAAAGACATATATAAAGAAAATCATCGAAGAGGCGACGCTAATAATGGTAAAAGGAAGTAATTTAGAAACTCATAAAGTTAGATAATTGGTAAGGCGAAATAGCCCTTCGCACTTCAACTATTGTTGACAATAATATGTTACTGAACTTTTGATCAAAAAACAAAAAATGTTTTGGGCAGACCGTCAATCAAGCATACAACCCGCCCGTCGGGCAGGTTATGTTACTAAGACACAAGACACAACACACAATTACATAGGATAAGAAATCAATTGTTTATTATTTGGACTTTTAAAAATATAAAATATTAAGATCTTTTTATTAGAATTCGTATTGAATTTTAAATCTGAAAAAAAAATCTAATTTGAAATAAATCTAACGTTACTTAAACGTAAACTAGAACTATAATATAAGAAAAGTTATAATACAAATTCAATAAACTAAAAATCACAAACCATAAATCCTCCGGAATAATAAAAAAACGACCCCGCCCGTTGGGCGGGTTACGAGCTAGTATATATATATATATATATATATATATATATATATATATATATATATATATATATATATATATATATATATATATATATATATATATATATATATATATATATATATATATATATATATATATATATATATATATATATATATATATACTTTTCACTATCCATAATTTTCTAATTTTTACATGTCAAAAGTTTGCTAACACCAGATGGTCTTAGAATATTCCAATGACTTAGCCCTTAAAGAGAACTTAAATTTAACATCTAAACAAGACCTCACATCCATATTAAAACCTTAATCCATCCGTAAGTACCTTAACCATCTCAAAACATTATTTGTAAATAGGCTGATCAAAAATCAGTTTTGACCACGACTGTTGTAACCCTCTTGTGCCCTACTTCCCACCCCCAATTGAGTTCTCGTTTCTTTTGATCAAAATATTATTCAATTACTTCTTTCTGGACACCAAATTTGACTTCTATATGTTTTCCAAACTCTAGTTATGATCAAAACAAGTGACCCAAAATTCTTCCCTAATTTAAAAAACGATTTCCCCTAATTAGTCTAATTAATCACCTATTACATGTGTAGTATTTAACCCTAATCAAATATAGCATGTTTAATTAGATATATTACAGATTCATGATGAAACCTAACCCTAAATCCATCATCAATTTATTATAATTGAATACATAAAGATTAAACTTAAAAATAAATAAGAGTTTTACTTTAAAATTAATGGAAGATGAAAAACTTTTTGAAAACCCTAAATCCCAATATTCAATCGCAGTTTTTTTTCTTCCTTTGGAGTTTTATGTGTTTTGTTTTTAACTAAAAGCTTTATATAGTTAAGTAGAACAAATCCTAGCCCCAAACAAATTACTCCTTTTTTTCCTTTTTTTTCTTTTCTACCCTTGGTTATACCAACTTTAATTATTTTATTTTTTTCTGTTATTATTATATATGGCCTTAATAATATTAACTTAAAGTACCTTAATTTGTTTCAGCCTCTAAAGTCTTTAAAACGTTAAAATCGTAAAACTAGTCATTTTTACACGATTACCGTAAAATACGCAAAATTAATAATTTTATGAAAAGTCTTAAAATAAGTTAGTGGCTTGATAACTAGTATAAAATAACTTAAAACTAACCCATTATCTATTTCCGACACTTAATCCTAAGCCCGAAACCTCTAAACACTAAACCCTCGCATCGTAAATATACGACTAACTACAATACATACACACATATATATAAAATCCCGAAATAAATCCATTACATTCCATAGTCACTACTATGTGAGCTCATGAACATGAAATAACCACTCATCATTTCACTTACAGCGTACCTCGTACCCGTAAACGATGCCCAACTCACACTCTAATCACACCAAATAATCACATAGACATATAATGACACATAATTCCACAAAATACACTCAGTATAAAACTAAGTGACGAACCTCAAAAACCATGGTTGTCACAGAAACCGACTGAGAAAGTGTTAACCCAAGTTGGATTGATGTTGAGCCCCACTGGTAGAACCTTCACTATAGTAGGATATACGTGCCCTTTAACTAGGCTCACTCCCATTACAACGAAGAAAGCGTGCCCTTTAACTAGGAGTACCAAGGCTACCAAAAAACAAGAGTGTCCTTTAATAGAAACACCAACACTACTGTAGGAACAAAGTGCCCTTTAAATAGGTCTACTCCCATTGTAGTGCCAGATACTAGTCAAACACCTCAGGAAGATGGAATCATAAAACCTGCAATTAAACAAACTTACGTTAGAAAACGTCAAAAATCTAAGGAGACACAAATGTTAGCAATTATGATAATATTATATTTGTATCTGCTAACACTATGGTACTCATACTTTCCAATGCATTGTCTACTTTGTTGTTGAAAACAGGTTTTCCAAATCGTCCTTTGGTATTTGGACTCCTGTTGCTCCAAGCATATGACCGGAGATCGCTCTCAACTTAGAAATTTCGTCAGCAAGTTTCTTGGTACGGTTGATTCGGAAATGATCATATTGGAAAGATAATGGGTTACGGTGAATATCAAATTGGGATGTTACGATTTCAAGAGTGTATTATGTGGAAGGACTCGGTCACATTTATTTTCTGTGGGACAATTTTGTGATGAAAACCTAGAAATTGCTTTTCGAGAGCATACCTGCTTCATTTGTAACTTATGAGGTGTTGATTTGTTGAAAGGTGCTCGGGGGAATAATTTGTATACTTTTTATCTACAAGATATGATGGTCGCTTCTCCCGTGTGTCTTTTCTCCAAAGCATCAAAGACTAAGTCATGGTTATGGCATAGCCGGTTATCTCATCTTAACTTTGATGCTATTAATCACTTTTCCAAAAAACGAACTTGTTCGTGGTCTTCCTAAAGTTAAATTTCACAAGGATCACATATGTTCCACGTGTTCAATGGGTAAGAGCACTAAGAAATCATGCAAACTCAAGACTGTAGACACCAACCAAGAGAAACTTTATTTGTTGCATATGGATCTTTGTTGGCCAATGCGTATTGAGAGTTTGAGTGGGAAAAATTACATTCTCGTTATTATGGATGACTACTCTCGATTTACATGGGTGAAATTTCTCGCAACTAAAGATGAGGCAGCTAAATTGATCATCGGATTTCTCAAGATGATCCAAGTGCGTCTCAATACTATTGTCTGACGCATTCATACAGATAATGGAACCAAATTTGTTAATCAAACCTTGCGTAATTATTACGAAGAAGTTATCATATCTCATGCACCATCCGTTGCTCGCACTCCACAACATAATGGTGTCGTTGAAAGGCTCTATTGTTTTTATGGGCATAAGCAGTATATATAGCAGTATACACCCAAAACAATTATCTTATATGCAAGCGCCATGGTAAAACACCTTATGAGCTTCTTCATGGAAAATTACCCGATTTATCATACCTTCATGTGTTTGGTGCACTTTCTTATCCAAACAATGATAGTGAGAACTTGGGAAAACTTCAACCAAAGGCTGATATTGGTATTTTCATTGGATATGCACCCATGAAGAAGGCATTCCGAATATATAATCGAAATTCTCGTAAAATCTTTGAAACTATTAATATTGATTTTGATTAGCTGGCGGCGATGGCTTTTGAGAAAAGGAGCTCCGAACCCGCACTTCATGAAATGGGACCCAATAAGATTACCTCTGGCCTTGTCCCAAACAACCCTTGTTCATCATCATTTACACCACCTACCAGGACTGAGTGGGATACGTTGTTTCAACCGTTCTTTGATGAATTTTTTACTCCTCCAAGCATTGTTGCTCTAGAACCTGTAGTAACAGCGATGGTTAACAAAGTTGTCTCTCCAGCGAATGAAGCACAATCAGATGTGTCTACAACAACAATTGGTCAAGAGGCACCCTCAACGAGTAATTCTCAACAAACACCTGAATCAACACCCATATTATGCCTATTGATGATGAAGAGGAGGATGATGGTCACGATCTGGAATTTGCTCAAATGCATGAACTTCCATTATTTGGTGTACCGATTCCCGAAATTAATGTAGGATCGTCCACCTCAGAGGAAGCTCCTACTACGGTCTACTCGAATCCCAAGATTCGTGAACATGACAACAAATTAACAAAAGATCATCCTATGGATACTATTATTGGTGTCCCTAATCGTCTGGTATCTACAAGAAGTCAGCTACAAGAACGTGCACTGTTTTACTAATTTGATGCCTTTCTCACTGAAGGTGAACCTCAGACGTGGCAAGAAGCCTTTACATAATCATGTTGGATCGAAGCTATGTAAGAATAACTTAATGAATTAGAACGTCTTGATGTATGGGAACTTTTCCCATACCCGGATAGAGTAATGTTACTCATTTTGAAATGGGTTTACAAGGTGAAACTAGACGAGTTAGGCGGAATATTAAAGAACAAAGCTCGATTAGTAGCTCGTAGGTATCGACAATTATTAGGTATCTAATTTATGGAATCATTTAAACTCGTTGCCCGTTTGGAAGCTATTAGACTATTCCTCGCTTATGCAGCTCATATGAATATGCTCATCTATCAAATGGATGTGAAGACAACATTTCTTAATGGTGAAAACAAGGAAGAGGTCTATGTTCAACAGCCGCATGGTTTTGTGAATCCTAAATATCCTAATCACGTGTACAAGCTTAAGAAGGATCTCTATGGGTTGAAGCAAGCTCCGTGCGCGTGGTATGATATATTGTCACAATTCCTCTTCACGGAAGGCTTCGTAAAAGACAAGGTGGATCCAACGTTCTTCATTCAAAAACGAGGGAACGCCATGATTATGGTACAAATATATGTTGATGATATTTTATTTGCAACCTCCGCCCAAACCTTATCTGGTGAATTTGGGAAACTTATGTCTTCAAAATTTAAGATGTCGATGATGGGTTATATCTCGTTCTTCTTAGGACTTCAGATTTCTCAAAGTCCTAGAGGCATCTTTATTAACCAATTCAAATATGCCCTTGAATCGCTTAAGAAATATAAGATGGGATCTTGCGACCCCGTGGATACTCTAATGGTAAAAAAAACTAAACTAGATGCAGAACCAGATGGGATTCCTATTGATCCTTTACTTTATCATGGAATGATTGGTACCCTTCTGTATATTGCAGCTAGTAGACCTGACCTTCAGTTTGTTATATGTATGAGTTCTCGATATCATACTAGGCCTACTGAGTTACATTTAGTTGTTATTAAAAGGATCTTTTGGTATCTCAAAGGAACCGTTAATCGAGGACTATGGTATTCGAATGACTACTCTATTGCACTAATGGCATATGCAGATGCGGATCACCTGGGATGTCAAGATACAAGGCGTAGCACAAGTGGAAGTTTGCAACTACTAGGAGATCGACTAATCAGTTGGGCATAAAAAAGGCAGAAAAGAGATGCAATTTCAAGTACGAAGGCGAAATACATAGCTATGTCCGTTTGTTGTGCTCAAATTCTTTAGATGAGATCGCAATTAACCGACTATGGTCTAGGATTCAACAAAATTCCGATGTACTGTGACAATAGTGTGATTGCCCTCTGCTGCAATAATATTCAACACTTCTGGTCGAAGCATATTGACATTCGCTACCACTTTATCAAAGAGCAAGTGGAAAATGGAGTGATCGAGCTTTACTTTGTCAAATCAGAGTATCAATTGACAAATATTTTCACGAAGGCTTTAGATTGTGCTTGAATTGAATTTTTGGCTGATAAGCTTAGAATGAAAACTTTCTCGCCCGAGACTCTAAGGCATTGGCAGATGAAGCGGAAGAATAGTGGTGGTAAACTATTCTTAGTATCCTTTGTGGTCATGCATATATTGTTTATATTTTTATCCACAAAAGCAAAATAAAAAAATATAAAACCGTATAAAACCCATAAGAATTGAAAATTTCAGAAAATCCAAAAATATATTTTAATTTTTAAAGGCATGTCTTTTGGTACGATAATATTTACGGCATTAGATATGTCGATTAATATTGACACGACGTCATAAATATTAAATAGTGTTCGTACAAAAGTTGTAAATATTTCATAAAACATGCCAAAATGGCTTGCTATTATTTCAGATAGTAACCCGCTTTTCATATTCAAGTCAAGTATTTTTTATGAAAACTTTGGCTTAACAACGAGAATTAATTTTCTTGAGCATGGTTTACTTTATAACCATGTAAGGGATCATGTCCATATTTACATTTGGTATCATGATCTAACACAAATATATGTACGCTTCAGTGCATTTATTTGTTAAACGAGAGAAATCTTGTTTTTTACGAAGTTACCATCTCTACAAATTGAGGATCTACGAATTGGTATATACATACTCGACGATTCGACTACTCAAACGAAGACTACAACTCTTTAGATAGAACACGGGTGAACAATTGAGGGGGAGCAATTGTCTTGCTTTCAGATTCTTTGATGCCGATTCATTGTGTATTGCCGGTGTTAACAATTGTGTCAAGACAAAGTATTAATCTATCAATTGGCGTCATGACAAAAGTACCAATCGTACATGTGGTGTCAAGAAGAGATAACTTCAGAAACTACGTGACGAGGGAGACCAACAGTTATCGACAAGAACCACGTGATTCTATCATATGATGTTTTCATCAATTAGGTCTAACCTTGTCAATTTCTACATATGGTGAATATTTTATCTATTTATCACATAAATGGTATCACAAATGCCTAAAATGTCATTGATATCCATTTTAACAATTGTGTATCATGTTTCTAGTAAACTAGCAATTGGTATCATGAAGACAAACGGACTTGCATTTTTCTTCCCAAAAACTTTTTTAAAACTTTATTAAATCAATTTATGTCAAAAATATCAGTTGGGTAAATATTTTTAACATGGGGTAGAAAATGTGATTTAATATGAGAAATGGCTTATTGCAAACGGTTTGACTTAACATGATGGCTCATCTCAACATATGCGAAATGTTTTCGAATATCGTGGCATATGTTAAGGGGGAGCGACATGGATTTGGATATCAAAATGGATTTCATGGTGACATATACTTACCCACAACACATTTAATTCATGACGATAACGATTGTGGTGACATAAGGATGGTACGGTAGGTTAAAGTCCAATGATTCTTTCAAAACAGGAGGAATCTTCCCAAGGAAATTCCATAGCTAGAAATAGTAGTCATTAGGAAAGATGTCAAAAGATTGTGAACGTAGGTGAATGCCGACCAAGTACTTAAGTTAGAACTGGAGCAGTCAAAATAAGGTGCTAGTTATGACGTATTGGTAAGCATTGAAGGGGTTTAAGAATGAAAAAGAATTGTAAAGATAAAGGGTCTAAAGAAAGAAGCCCTCCTTACAACTTAGGCAGAAACTGAGTCAACTCATATGCTATTGAGATCACTTTATTGATGCTCGATATTGAAGATAAGACATCATGGACCTATTCATGCAATGCACAACCCATCCCAGGTAACTCAGATATCTCTCAAAAGGTATTTTTTTTTAATCACACAGAGATTAACACGTTATCTATCAATTTATTCACTCCGAATATATTAGTATTGAAAAGGTGGCACTCCTTTCCAGCCTCCGATCACTAAAATTGAAAATGCACGATCGAGTCTAGAGCCATTTGAGATCATCTGTAATCTCACTAGGACACTATTCCATATTTCCTTGCTTCTACACACATTGTGAAAAGTAAGAAAGATATTAAGAGTCCTATGTAAAATCTTTATGATCTTACCTGAACATCCGAGTAATACACAAGTATTTACAATAAAGATGGAAATACTTCTTGATGATGTATTGTCCCCAACCGGGTCATGAACCCGGCCCACGGGTACTACCCGCATCTGGCCTGTTACTGATGGGTTGGATTAATGTCATTTAAGCTTATGGGCTTCGAATGAACAGTGGCCGCATACATGTGTGCGGCCCACGGCCCGGCACGGCCGGTGCAGGGTTAGACAGAATCATAATCTTATTATGATTGGGATTTACCCCAAAGTGGAGGATATATACTCACCATAATTAGAAGATAACAATCAAACTAATTATGACACTTATCCTTTGCTTGGGGCCGAAGCATCGGTGACAGCCCACTAGGGTTTCACCGCCTATATAATGAACCCCCAAGGGTTCCACAAAGGTATCACATTCTACATACTCTAAACTCACATCCGATTCTTAAACCCTAACCGATTACTTACTCTCACGCCAGAGTCTAATCGTGGAATACATTCCAACGGTAAGCCTAACGCGTGTTGCTTTAGGATCTAAGCAAGATAATTCACTTGGTGCAAGAGCCGGAGCCTAGCCAACCCGAATTAAGCCTAATTCGAGTCTAGCAAGGATCATCCAACTTTTGTATCAACAAGTTGGCGCCATCCGTGGGACCAATACACTAAGCTAGAGAAAATTTCATCTCGATCTCTTTCAATGACGAAAGGACATCCGCAAGGAAACCCCAGGAACACGAATCCTCCGAATCAGAAGTCCACGGGGGACGGGATACTCATCTCCACTCAGTCCCCTAGCCACTAAACAGGAGGACCGAATAACCGAAGTGTTTTTCAGTCCATGGATAGGACAAGGACGTCCGCTAATACCCCACCACCAACCATGACCATGGACAATACTGACCCAGGGAGTGCGCCTAAGGCCCCTAACAAAGAGCCGTGTAGGCCATCAACTCAAGAAGAAGTGGAAGTCGAACCACTTAGTGACGAAAACCTCGCTCGTGTTCTCACGCAGAACTTTGAGAGGATCGTCCCGGGTATTGCGTCAAGGCTAAACATAGGTAGGAACCTCCAATCTAGGCTTAACTTTGGCAGGGCCATGTCCGGCATCTCTCTTCAGATTCAAAAGAAGAATAGGGCACGACCCCAGGAACGAAACCTCTTTGAGGAGAATCCTTAACCCCAGAATGTGTTCGAACGCATAGGGGACCTCGTTATGAAGGAACTACTGCAATCTCATGAAGAAGGAGATAGATCTGACAATTCAGCCGAACGACCGGACTTGGAATTGACCCGAAACAATCGCCGCACAAGTGTGTGGGATAGGGTGAATACCGGGAAGAAGTCTCCTAGCTCTTCTCATAAAAGCAATCCTCAGCCGAGAAGTGGGGCACATCCCCCTTCCCCCGGTCCCTTAGGAGAAGATTCGGATGACCATCCACCCAAGCGTCACCGACCTAGGCGTACCCCTCCACTACCATCGGACGATGAGGGGTACTACGGTGGACCTTACTATCGCGAGGTGGAAGGGGAAGATCTCTCCCGCCCATGGTGTGACCCCAATCTCTCCAGAGCATGGTGTGATCCTAGGGAAGATCCTTTTACCCTCCGCATACGGAATTACTCTGAGGATAAGAAGCGTCGCATGCCAGCGTGTGTCAAAAGTTATGATGGTTCTGGTGATCTGGATGATCACTAAAGATATTTGACACGCAGGCAAAGATCGAACGATGGCCCATGCCTATATGGTGCCAGATGTTTAATTCAACCTTGATTGGCAATGCTCGTGATTGGTTTGAGGGACTTCCTCCCCGAAGCATCGATAGCTTCACTGAGCTGCGCACTGCGTTCAAGAAAAATTATACTCAGCGAAAGAAGTATAATAGGGACCCGGTCTCATTAGCAACTGTCAAGCAACAGCCTTGAGAATCTACGGAGGATTTCACAGAATTTTTCAATGACGAGTGCACGCGCACAAAAACGATGCCGGAGCTCCTAAAAATTTCCGATTACATGCATGCCATAACAGACAAGGAATTAATTAGGCGCCTTAATGACAAGCGACCAGAGAAGTATGACGACCTCATGGAAAGGGTCAGGAACTTTGTAGAAGGATAAACCGCGGTAGCCGTAGCCTATCCTACAAAGGGAAACTACAACTATCGATCGAACGACCAGTCCAAGAGATAGTCGGGTGGTCAAAGCAACCAAGGCAATGGAAGGGGCTCAGACTACAAGAGCCAAAGCAAAGGAGGGCGGTCGGATGATAAATTCACCCCCTAAAGATGACTTACCGGGACATTTTGTTGACAGAAGGGGCGAACTTCCCAAGGCCTCCCCCAATGACAACTCCGGTGGATCGTCTTCAAGGAAATCGCTTTTGCGAATTCCACAACGACAAGGGCCACGACACGGAGGAATGCATACAGCTCAAGAAGCATATTGAGTCACTGATCAAGTCAGGCAAACTCAAACATTTGGTCAAGGATTGGAAGGGTGGAAAGGATAACAAAAAGCACGATAAGAAGCATCCCCAAAAGGACAAACCTTCAACTATATACATGATCCAATATTGGCAGCGCCGCACGAAGCAGAAAATTAGTAAAAAAAATTCACGCGACAGAGAAATCTCATTCTCTCCCATTACAGCGAGTGACGTGGCTGATGCACCTCTCACGTTTGAGGTAAGCATCGGAACACACAATGTTCGACGTATGCATGTGGATGGAGGGTCATCAACGGAAGTACTTTACGAACACTGTTTCGTGCAACTACGACAAGAAATAAGAATCCAATTAGTACCGGCCATGTCACCGCTCATTGGCTTTAGGCCTGGCCAATAGGACAACTGCGTCTACTAGTAACCATTGGGAATGAAGAGCATTCCACCATGGCGTGGATGAACTTTATGGTGATACGCTCACACTATCCATACAATGGGATTATTGGAAGACTAGGCATCCTAGCCATACGGGTAGTTCCATCCACGGCTCACTGTATGATTAAGTTCCCCGTTGAGGGGGGAATTGTTACTATTTACAATTCAGTCATGCCGGCATCCGAATCCACGCCGTAACGACACCAGTCGAGCCTGTTCCCATTAAGGACGGATCACCGCCACCCAATTGGAAGGTGGCAATCCATCCCGACTACCCGGAACAAGAGGTGTCCATAGGAGGAACGCTCTCGGATAACGACAAGAGGGCCATATGCTCTCTCCTAAAAGCGAACCTGTATGTATTTTCATGGGAGCCTAAGCACATGAAGGGTGTGCCGCGCTTGATAGAAGAACACAAACTTCAAATCCGTCAGGGATATCCTCGTGTTAAACAAAAGAAGCGTGGTCAAGCACCAGAGCGCAGTCAGGCGATACTGGATGAGGTACAAATATTAGTAGACGCAGGAATCATGCGCAAGGTATACTACCACGAGTGGTTATCCAACCCAGTCATGGTCAAGAAGCATGATGGGAGTTGGCGCATGTGTGTGGACTTCACGGACTTGAACAAAGCTTGTCCACAAGACTGCTATCCGTTACCAGAAATTGATTGGAAGGTGGAATCCTTATGTGGATACCCTTTCAAGTGTTTTTTAGATGCATACAAAGGATACCATCAGATCCAGATGGCGGATGAAGACGAGGAGAAAACGGCGTTTCATACTAGTCAGGGCGTGTATTGTTTCACAAAAATGTCGTTCGGACTGAAGAATGCTGGAGTGACGTATCAGAGACTTGTTGATAAAGCCTTCGATTCCCAGATAGGCTGCAACCTTGAGGTCTATGTTGGTGATCTGGTCATCAAGAGTCATACGGAGGAAGCACTTCTCCGTGACATCTAAGAGACATTTGACACGTTGAGGAGAATCAACATGAAACTGAATCCAAAAAAGTGCACGTTTGGGGCCACGGAAGGAATGTTCCTTAGATACATGATTGACCCAAACGGCATCAAGCCTTGCCCGGAGAAGACGGACGCGATTATACAATTACCATCCCCTCGTACACGAAAGGAGGTACAATCACTAAATGGTAAACTGGCCGGGCTAAATAGGTTCTTGTCGAAGTCCGTGGAGAAATCACTACCTCTATTCAAAACACTCAAGAAGTGCATGAAGAAAGGTGATTTCCGTTGGACAAAAGAAGCAGAGGAAGCTTTTGATCAGCTTAAACATCATCTCGCAGCTCTTCCCATGCTAGTAGCTCCACGACCTAAGGAAGAGCTCATTATGTATCTATCGGCTACACACGGAGCAATAAGTGCAGTACTCATGACGGATAGGGATACAGTCCAAACTCCGGTCTACTTTATAAGTAAAACACTACAAGGGCCGGAGTTGAACTATTCCTCCATGGAAAAGTTGGTTTTGTCATTGGTATACGCCACAAAAAGGTTACGCCGGTACTTTTAGGCGCACCCAATTGTGGTTATCACTGATCAAACAATAAAACAAATCATCTCCAAGCCAGACGTAGCCGGTAGGTTACAGAAGTGGAGCATTCTACTAGGAGAGCATAATATCTCCAATAGACCAAGGACAGCGGTCAAGGGCCAAATCTTGGCAGATTTCCTAATTGAGAAGCCAGAAGAGGACGGACCAGTAATACAACGAGAGGACACTCCAGCAGAACCATGGGTTTTGTTTACTGACGGATCCTCGAGCACAGACGGGTCAGGAGCTGGCCTCATCCTTACGAATCTAGAAGGAATGGATTTTACCTACCCCCTGCGTTTTGAATTCACAACCACTAATAATGAGGCAGAATATGAAGCGTTGATTGCGGGTTTAAAAATCGCCACTAGAATGGGAGTCTGCAACCTTGAGGCTTACGTGGACTCATGGCTTGTCGTGAACAACATTCTAGGAGGTTACATAGCCAAGGAGGATAACATGGTTCGATACTTGGAGAAAGTCAAGTCACTTATAGCTACTTTCAGCAAGTTTTCTATCAAGCAGGTACCAAGAGGTGAAAACAAGAAGGCATATGCTCTTAGCAAGATTGCGTCTACAAGCTTCGCCCACTTATCCAAGCAAGTCTTGGTAGAAATACTAAAGGAAAAGTCTATAACGGAAGGGGAAATCGCAGCTATAGTTGAGGAAGATGGACCTACATGGATGACCTCGATCATCAGCTATTTAACTAATGAAACCCTTCCGGATGATGAAAAGGCGGCACGGCGTATCAGAAGAAAGTCGTAGCACTTTGAGCTTCGAGAACGTATTCTGTACAAGCGCTACTTCTTACAGCCATGGTTGCGGTGTGTCGGGCCACGCCAGGCTACCTATGTGATCAGTGAAATACATGAAGGGTCATGCGGTATGCACGCAGGTCCCCGATCCGTAATGGCACGAGCTCTACGCACAGGATATTATTGGCCTACTATGCATAGGGATGCACGCGACATGATTCGTAAATGCAGTGATTGCCAAGTTCATAGGCCAGTACCGCGACATCTGCAGTAAGAACTGACACCCATCACATCCCCATGGCGATTCTATAAGTGGAGGATTGACATTGCAAGACCTTTTCCTGTGGCTGCAGGGGGAGTTAAGTTCTTGATCGTCGCAATGGACTACTTTACACGATGGATAGAAGTTAAAGTGGTTAAATCCATTACGGGCAAGCAGGTTAAAAAGTTTGTTTGGGAAAACATTGTGTGCCTTTTTGGCTTGCCAGGAGAGATCATCTCGGATAAAGGGAAGCAGTTCGCGGATAATCCATTCAAGGATTGGTGTGCGGGATTGAATATCACGCGGCGCTTCGCATCTGTTAAGCACCCGCAGACCAGTGGTCTTGTGGAACGGGCAAATTGAAGCTTAGGTGAAGGCATCAAGGCACGCTTGGATGAACGAAGTGCCAAGTGGGTAGATAAGTTGCCGCATGTTCTATGGGCACATAGGACTATGATTAAAACAGCCAATGGGGACACTCCATTTGCGTTGGCCTACGGGACTGAGGCTGTTATACCAGCAGAAATTGGAATGTGGACCATCCGCACGGTGGAGGTTAATGTCGTCACGAACGATGAGCAACTCCGGATTAATCTAGACTTGTTGGCGGAAAAAAGAGAAATAGCGGCCATCAATGAGGCCAAGTCCAAGGCACGGATGAAGGCTTATTACGATGCCAAGGTTAAAGGTGTTTCCTTTCGACCGGGGGATTTTGTTTATCGTGCCAACGAGGCAAGTCGTGCGGAGAATACAGGAAAGTTGGGCCCCAAGTGGGAAGGGCCGTATGAGGTTACGGAAGCCTTAGGACGGGGCGCGTACAAGTTGCGTGACATGGATGGCTGATAACTAAGTTTTTACCTAATTAAAAATATTAAAGTTCATGTTCTCAGTATCTTAACGAATTGATCTAGGCCCTATGTATGACTCAGTTGATCTTTGGTGAAAAAGAATATTTTTGGTTGTTTTTAATTAAATGTGCAAAGACTTAAAAGTAAAAGAGTGCGGTTAAAGTAAATCTAAGTCTAATTAAAATAAAGGTGCAAGTATTTAAAAACGTGACTGAAATTAAAGGGCACTAAAGCAAATGACGTAAACTTAAATCTATCTAAGGCAAACTTAAAGTGCGACTAAATCTAAGGCAAGTCTAAAATAAAACTAAGGCAAATAATCTTAAAGTGCAATTAAATAAAAGGCAGGAAAAATAAAGCTTGAAAATAAAAATCAAAGACAAAAACTAATAAGATCCTGAATACAGCTCATTCGGAATAAACCTTCGTTTGGAACAATCACTCGTCCGGAATGTCACCTTCGGTTGAAATGATTCTTCTTCGCTTGGAATATTACCAAAATCCTTGATCCGGAACTAATTGATCTGAATATGTCACTTATCCAAAACAATCCTTCGTTCGGAACTTTACTGATTCGGAACTCTAAATTTTGCCTTGATTCGGAACTATTTGGTCACCCTTGATTCGTAAGTTTCCGAATGAAGCCCCTTGATTCGGAAGTTTAGAACTTCCGAATGAACACATCTTGAGTCGGAAGTTGCCCCTTGATTCGGAAGTTTATTCGGAACTTTTAAGTTCCGAATGAACAACTCTTGGTTCGGAACTTTGGAAATTTCCGAATGAATACCCACTGATCCGGAACTTTTAAGTTCCGAATGAAAAGTGCTTGATCCGGAACTTTTAAGTTCCGAATGAAGCTTTTCTGGTTCGGAACTTTGAAAGTTCCGAATGAATGGTTCTTTGAGTCGGAAGTTTTCCTTCGTCCGGAACTTTGAATGTTCCGGATGAACAGCTTGACTCGGAAGTTTTGCTGACCCCGAAATCTTCCGGATGAAACCTTGATTCGGAACTTTGGAAGTTCCGAATGAGCACTTTCCCTCCTTCTTGGTTCAGAACTTTTCCTGGAAATATCATAAACAAAGCAAACACTCCCGAAGAACAAGGAGATACAGTAACAGCAGATATAACCACAAATTAATCAAAATAACACAAACGATTAAATAAAAATATCTACGAATCAACAGTAAGTATCAACAAACAATTTAAATCAATAAATCAAACAACTTTTACCACAATAATCAAAAACCACTTGGATCAAAATAAAAGCATGAACATGAACATAAACATAAACACATAAATCAAAGATTAAGAAAGGTAGATAAGAGATTGACAAGATAAAGTAAAGATTGATAATAATTAAATGAAAACTTACTTGAAATTAAATGAATTAAAGGTGCAAGACAAGGTATTTAAATTTGACAAGAAATTAAATGACAAGGTATTTAAATGGTGGAAGAGCTAATTGTCACACTTAGCCAACAAGAAAGAAATGACTATCCTAATGACTATTTATAGGGGAGGATTAAGGAAGCTTCCTCCCCTCTTTCATTTCTTCTTAATTACAAGCTTAAGTCCCTCCTTTTATTAATCTTCATTAATTGCGTCATTAGTCCTTTTCTTCTAATCTTCTTTAAACTTGGACTTAAGGAACTTTTGGCTTCGGGATTTCTTCGAACTCGTCTTTAAATTCTTCAATAGAATAGACTTGAATTCTTCGGCTTTTGACAAACTTCCGTCTTTTGACTTTTTCCTCGATAAATCTTCAGAATTGGTCGTGGACTTCCGTTCTTTTTGCACTTTTGACTTCTTGACTTCGTCTTTCATCCTTTTCTTCAATAAAAGTCCGTAAATGCCCGTGAATGTCCGTGTTTTCTCCACTTTTCACCTTTTCGTCCTAAATCACAACAAAAACACAAACCACGCATAATTCCGACATAAAAGACATAAAATACACGTTTTGGCTCGGTTATTATTGTACTTAAGAGGTAGAAAAGATGGGTGTTTACACACCTATCAAATCCCCTACACTTGACCATTGCAATGTCCTCATGTAATGCATTAGTTACAAAGCAAAATTTCACTTTTCATCATAATTAATCCACGTTGACCTTTATTAAAGAGATAGAAAATTAAAATCATGCAAAATAAAGAAATCAAAAGCATACCTTGGGTTTTGGAAATGTCATGAATAATCATCATCCTCAAGTTTTCACTTTCTTCAAACCAAGCTTAAAAACGAGATCATTGTTATTATAAGTTAGTAAACTAACACGGACTCATGTGGGCCAATTACTCACTTAGACTCCCTTATTCCTAGGTGTATCTCTTATATTTTATTATTGTCTTGAATGATCACGAGGATGCATTGTTTGACTTATTTCGATAGTTTATTAGGTCTGAAAATAAAGTGAACGATTTAATCAATAGTTAGCTAAAGGACCAAATCTTTTAAAACTGCTTCTCGGGACCTCATAAAGTTCATATCTTGGCATAACTCGTTTCGCGATTTGAGACCTTTCTCGGACCGATATTTGGTAGCGACTTCATACTTCAAATCTTGAGAGACGTTCATGAAATAATGGTCTTCTCTTCATAATAGGAATTTCTTCACTTGAAGTTTTGAGAGATTCATACTTGGACCACGACTTCTTCATTTTTCTCCAATCTTTTTGGACTGTGATATACAACGATCCGCCTCCTTTTATGACTTGGATCTATTTATCCTCATACCTTGTTAGGGTCTTTTCGGATACACTTCTCCATGACTTTTGGGGAGTTTTGCTTTACGTCGTGTGTCTCGATCCTTCATATTGATTTTCGATAAATGATTCTTCACATCACTTTGGATCTTTAGCAACAAAACATAGCCCTCATGCCTTGTTAGGGCCTTTTCGGACTCGCCAATCTTCGCGGCCCGCTTTAATAAGTTATGCCTTGGATATGAACTCTAATCCATACCGAGCAACTTTTAAACGATCTGGGGCTAGAAGCTAAGTAACCTTTCAAATCGTACAACCTTATTTATTAGCAGATAAATTGTTAGCAAGCGATGGGAGAATAGGCTCATAATTAACTCACATAAATTCACGAAAGAATACCGGACTTATAATTGGCTCTATCATCTCTCGTTCTCCACAGTTTAAAATCTCAAGGAATGAGACTCGTGGATACTTAGCCTATTAAATCAAAGTTTTGGGTTTTCGAGTCGCCTATAGGATCTTGCAAATTCTTAGACTTTTTCAAGTTTAGAAATCGCATCTTAAAGTTCCCTTGATAAACGACTCTCTAGGATCAATTATAGGAACTTGCGAAAAGTTCTTGTTCTTAACCCGTGAGAGTTAAGACTTTCATGTTTTATAGCTCCCTATATAAAAGCCTAGCAAAACTTGACTTAAACATGTTAAGGATACTAGCTAGAGTAAACTCGGATTGAGTCAAAAGATTCACAACGTTTGAAAATTAAAACCACTTATTTAAACATTTATTCTAATAAGGAAAGAAAAATAACTATACAAAGGGAAAAACTAATAGGCCAAAATAGATTAAAAATTTTGAAAAATGTCGCAAAATTTATTTTCCGGTTAAAATGAGGACAAATACAAGGAAAAGACCACTTAACTTCGATAGAAGTCCCCCCTACACTTAAGATAAACATTGTCCTCAATGTTTAAGCATGTGGGAGTAAACTCCCCTACACTTAGGACATTGTGCACTTTGTTTAAATCTTGCTAAGGAAAGGACAACTAAAGAGATTCCTATTTTAATATTTGAGAAAATATATAAAATAGAGAATCGAAAAGAGTTTAGGATAGAACCGGGAAGAAGTAGAACACGGAATCACGGGTCGTCAAGAATCATCAAGAGTAGATCATTGAAGCTCGAATCCCTGATTAAGAAGTGAGGAGAGGAAATAGCAAACCAAAGGGTCTCCCCTACACTTATGATAAAGAAAGCAAAAAGATAGATGCATGGGTTGCCTCCCAAGAAGCGCTTGGTTTTTGTTTACCGAGTCGTGAGCCTGACTCGACCTTGATCATCAACGGAAGTAGCATGAAACATATCCACCAGGATCAAAGACATAGTTTTCATCGAGCAAATAACACAAGCTTAAGGCGAACAAGGCAAGCCAGAGAAGAAGTGGCAGGGTTCCCTTAAGCAGTGATGGAGCATGGTGGGAGCAAGTATGGTGAGGTGCAAGCATGTCTTCAAGATTTCCAAAGATTTTTCCTTTTATTTCATCAGGTGGATACTGAGATGGCTTAAAGACTTCAATACCGGGGTCGAACACCTTTTCCTTTAAGGGAAAATAGCACTCAGGCTCAGCCAAGTGTGAAGAAGATCCGCAAAGAAGCACAACCTCGTCCTCAGAAGTGGGACAAAGAGGTGTCAAATCATATGTGCAACGGACTTCGGTGTCGACCGGTTTCTTCTCCTTTAATAGAATGTTCTTCAAATCCAAAGTAGGATTAAGACGATAATCTTCAAAGTCATAAGGAGGAGCATCACTCTCATGAGGGAAGTAAGTGTTAAGAAATTCAGAAAAATCTTCCTCAAATGAATAATCGTCCAAAGTAGGATCGAGTGATGGCGGAGGATCTTCATCGTGTGAAGAATCGCTCGAGAGAGTATCGGCCTCATCAAAATCATCGAAAGTAGGCAGCTCGGGATACTCAGAAGTACAATCAAAATCATCCGAATCTGAGCTAGAATCATCATCATCATAAGCATCAAAGACCGGTGGCGAATCATAAATGGGAGAAGGTTCCAAAGTGGATCGAGAATCATCCTCATCATCGTCAACGAGTGGATTATCGATGGAAGAATCGAATAGAGGATTGTCATAGACGGTAAAGTCATCGAGCACATTAATCATATTCACTGATTCTCGGCCTCTAAAGGATTTTCCTGTAAGCTTCCCCATTTTAAAAACTTTAGAATCATCCCCGACTCGTAAGATTAACTCACCTTCGGCCACATCTACTAAAGCACGTCCGGTTCTTAAGAATGGCCGACCAAGTATTAAAGGAATACGAGGGTCCATTTCATAATCAACTACGACAAAATTGACCGGGAAAGTAAATGTGCCAACTTTGATGAACACGTCTTCGGCTATACCAATGGGGTAAGCGAGAGTGCGGTTTGCAAGTTCGAGAGTCATCTTTGTTGGAATGAGATCGGGCAATGATAGTGTTTTCCAAACACTCAAAGGCATAAGATTAATACTAGCCCCGAGATCAGCAAGGGCAGTAAATTCTTCAGTTTTGTTGAACACGCAAGGCAACACAAAACGACCGGGATCTCCAAGCTTTTCCGGAAGTTCTCTAAGAAGGACTGCTGAGCAGTTTTCATTTAAGCGTGTGTTGGAGAGTTCAATCAGCTTCTCCTTCTTGCTAAGCAATTCCTTGAATGCTTTGACAAATTTTGGCATATGGCAGAGTGCTTCAACAAGGCTAATGTTGATGGTCATTTTAGATAGCATATCCACATATTTCGATACTTGACAGTCATTCTTGGTTAGATCATTGGTCTTGCCTATGCGAGAAGGGTATGGGATTCTGGGTTGATGGTGAGACGGTGAAGGTGTAGTTGGTGAAGGTTGTGATGTTGAAGGGTCCTTCCAAGATACATCGTCATGACGAGGCGGAGACGGTAATGGTGTACTACTACTAGGTGTAGGAGGAGTAGGGATACATGGTGGTGGAGGAGGTGTAGATGATGGTGGTGGGGTAGGTGGATTGACAATGGTAATTCCACTACGCGTAGTTATAGCACTCACATTGGCTCGCGGATTAGTGAAGGTGTTCGAAGGTAGAGAACCTGAAGAAGAAGGTTGAGCTTCGGGCAAAGAAACTAGCCAACAGATTCTTTAATTCAGTCGTTTGAGTGCTGAAGGAAGATTGAATATTATCACGAACCTCGGTTCTAATGTCATTACCTTGCTTCAAGATATCTCCTTTCAAATTGATTATTTGGCTCTTTAGATTTTTGATTTGCTCATCTTGAGTTCTCATGATGGCATCAACATCGGTGTTTATGGGTGGGTGTTGTTGGGTGGGTGGTTGATAAGGGTTAGAAGCTCTTGGTGGGATTTGGTTGCTTCTATTGTAGTTGTTGGCGGGGTTTTGGTTTTGAGGAGAAAAACCGGGTGAAAGGTAATTGTTGGAACGGTAACTCAACAGATTTCTATCCCCTTGTTGTCTAGCTTGGTAATTTTCCGGTGAATAATTACCGTAAGCAGCATACACATTTTCCGGATTTCCTTGTGTCGAAGGACAATCGGTGTATGGGTGAGGACCGCCACATGTTTCACAAGGATTAGCAACCGCTTTAACTTGTTGTTGTTGTTGGTTTGAAGCGAGAAGCGTAATACTTTTGCTCATTTCGGCCATCATGCGGGTGATTTCGGTCATCTCAGGGTTTGCTGAGGTAGAGGAAACATTGACTCTCGGGTTGTTCCTAGAAGATGCAGAGGAATCCCAGTTCTTGTGGTGAGTAGTCATGTTCTCAATTAACTCTCTACACTCCTCGGGTCTCCTTTTCATGAATGTGCCACCGGCGGCTGCATTAATCGTATCACGATCTCGAAAAGTCAAACCGTTGTAGAAAGTATCAATCAATGTGACGGGAAGCATGTTGTGGTTTGGACAACGGTCGATCAAGACATTATATCGCTCCCAAGCGTCAAAAAGAGATTCATCAGGATCTTGCATGAAACCGCTGATCTGATTGCGAAGGCTTGTGACCATGGATGGTGGAAAGTAGCGCGATAGAAAGCGTTGAGTCATATCATCCCAAGTGTGAATAGAATTCTTCGGGAGACGATCAAACCATTTCTCAGCATGATGCGATAAAGTATGTGGGAAGAGTTGTAGGCGAAGTACATCCATTGTGGCCCCAGGCAACTTCATGCTTTGGGAGATTGTAATGAACTTGTCGAGGTGTTTGTTGGCATCATCATCAGGCAATCCTCTAAATGGGTTTTTTGCACTTGCTGAATCATATGGTGCTTCAACGAAAACTCAGGAGCGTTGATTTGCATCGGCGCAATCGGTCCTCCTCGTCCAAACATTGTTGGTTGACAATGTTCCTCCATGGTCCGAAGATCGGGCTGTGGAAGAGCATTGTTGTTATTATTATTATTGAGGTTCGGTGGAATGTTGTTGTTGTTAACACCTTCCATATCTAAATCTTCTTGAGGCTCAGGCTCTTGATAATTAGAAGATCTAGTACGCATACACCTGAAAATGCAAAAGAAAAAGAAACCAAACACAAAGACAATATATATACACAATAAAGATGAAATCTTTTTGGATTTTTGAAATTTTTAATTTTTATGGTTTTTTATCAATTTTTAATTTTGTAATTTTTTTTGAATTTTTTATGCAAGAAAAATAACGTTCACAAGTGAGCGGATCCCAAAAAGCAAAGTGTCTCTCACAGAAAACTGTCAATCTTAACGAAAAGAGCCGGCAGCGGCGCCATTTGATAACTAAGTTTTTACCTAATTAAAAATATTAAAGTTCATGTTCTCGGTATCTTAACGAATTGATCTAGGCCCTATGTGTGACTCAGTTGATCTTTGGTGAAAAAGAATATTTTTGGTTGTTTTTAATTAAATGTGCAAAGACTTAAAAGTAAAAGAGTGCGGTTAAAGTAAATCTAAGTCTAATTAAAATAAAGGTGCAAGTATTTAAAAACGTGACTGAAATTAAAGGGCACTAAAGCAAATGACGTAAACTTAAATCTATCTAAGGCAAACTTAAAGTGCGACTAAATCTAAGGCAAGTCTAAAATAAAACTAAGGCAAATAATCTTAAAGTGCAATTAAATAAAATGCAGGAAAAATAAAGCTTGAAACTAAAAATCAAAGACAAAAACTAATACGATCCTGAATACAGCTCATTCGGAATAAACCTTCGTTTGGAACAATCACTCGTCCGGAATGTCACCTTCGGTTGAAATGATTCTTCTTCGCTTGGAATATTACCAAAATCCTTGATCCGGAACTAATTGATCTGAGTATGTCACTTATCCAAAACAATCCTTCGTTCGGAACTTTACTGATTCGGAACTCTAAATTTTTCCTTGATTCGGAACTATTTGGTCACCCTTGATTCGGAAGTTTCCGAATGAAGCCCCTTGATTCGGAAGTTTAGAACTTCCGAATGAACACCTCTTGAGTCGGAAGTTTCCCCTTGATTCGGAAGTTTATTCAGAACTTTTAAGTTCCGAATGAACAACTCTTGGTTCAGAACTTTGGAAACTTCCGAATGAATACCCACTGATCCGGAACTTTTAAGTTCCGAATGAACAGTGCTTGATCCGGAACTTTTAAGTTCCGAATGAAGCTTTTCTGGTTCGGAACATTGAAAGTTCCGAATGAATGGTTCTTTGAGTCGGAAGTTTTCCTTCGTCCGAAACTTTGAATGTTCCGGATGAACAGCTTGACTCAGAAGTTTTGCTGACCCCGAAATCTTCCGGATGAAACCTTGATTCGGAACTTTGGAAGTTCCGAATGAGCACTTTCCCTCCTTCTTGGTTCGGAACTTTTCCTGGAAAGATCAGAAACAAAGCAAACACTCCTGAAGAACAAGGAGATACAGTAACATCAGATATAACCACAAATTAATCAAAATAACACAAACGATTAAATAAAAATATCTACGAATCAACAGTAAGTATCAACAAACAATTTAAATCAAGAAATCAAACAACTTTTACCACAATAATCAAAAACCACTTGGATCAAAATAAAAGCATGAACATGAACATAAACATAAACACATAAATCAAAGATTAAGAAAGGTAGATAAGAGATTGACAAGATAAAGTAAAGATTGACAATAATTAAATGAAAACTTACTTGAAATTAAATGAATTAAAGGTGCAAGACAAGGTATTTAAATTTGACAAGAAATTAAATGACAAGGTATTTAAATGGTGGAAGAGCTAATTGTCACACTTAGCCAACAAGAAAGAAATGACTATCCTAATGACTATTTATAGGGGAGGATTAAGGAAGCTTCCTCCCCTCTTTCATTTCTTCTTAATTACAAGTTTAAGTCCCTCCTTTTATTAATCTTCATTAATTGCGTCATTAGTCCTTTTCTTCTAATCTTCTTTAAACTTGGACTTAAGGGACTTTTGGCTTCGGGATTTCTTCGAACTCGTCTTTAAATTCTTCAATAGAATAGACTTGAATTCTTCGGCTTTTGACAAACTTCCGTCTTTTGACTTTTTCCTCGATAAATCTTAGAATTGGTCGTGGACTTCCGTTCTTTTTGCACTTTTGACTTCTTAACTTCGTCTTTCATCCTTTTCTTCAATAAAAGTCCGTAAATGCCCGTGAATGTCCGTGTTTTCTCCACTTTTCACCTTTTCGTCCTAAATTACAACAAAAACACAAACCACGCATAATTCCGACATAAAAGACATAAAATACACGTTTTGGCTCGGTTATTATTGTACTTAAGTGGTAGAAAAGATGGGTGTTTACACACCTATCAATGGCCGTGACCTGGAACGTACATGGAATATCTGCAATCTTAAAAAATGTTATCTTTGAAAGGCTACGGCTTCCGCATGGACACTTCGCTATAGTTGGCTTCAATGAAGATCCATGTATTCTCTTTTATTTTGTTTTCATGCAATCTAGGTTCTATTTGTTTTAGGATTTTCATTCTTGTCAAAAAAATAAAATCGTAAACGTTCTAATAAAATTTCGTGGTGCCTAGCTAGCTCCATGGCTCGTTCTTGTGCAAATTATTGTCATGTCTCTTAGATTCCTTGTGCAAATTATTGTCTTATAGATTTAATAATTATTTATGTCATCTACTATCTCTTATTTATATGCATTCATACACTTCTTGAGTGAACATCAACAAGCTCATGGTAGGTGACTTGTGCAATTATTTATGGATCAAACTTGTGATAACTGGAAAGCAACAGTGGTTTAATTCTTAATTGAATTCAAAATCGTTCCAGGCCTCTACGAAATATCTTAGTGATCTTGCCAGAACATTCAGAGTGATACTATTTAGTATTTATGGCGACGAATGGAAACCCTTCTAGTGTTAACAGTAAACAGCACTTGGTAGGTAACTTGCAAGATTCAAAATAAATCAAGCTCGTGACAACTGGAAAGCAACAATGGTGCGATTCTTAAATGAATCAAACTTGTTCCAAGAATTTGAATTGACGGCTTCAATCATGTGGATAATTTTATCCAAATGATTCAATCTTTACGTTCGCATTCTACTTTGGGAGGGTCGAGCAAAGAGAACAGGTTTACCTGTGAAATTTTGTAAAGGAGATTCTTAACTGAAACTACCTGCCACAAGTACGATACTTTTTATTGTCCAACGGTCTTCACTGACCAGAGGTAAAATGCTACCGAATTAGAATGAAATGATCAAAGAAATTTTGTTTGTGTTTACTTATGTTGTTGCATTTGAAGACGGTGGCATTTCGGTATCCGAAAAGAAGTTGTCCCCACATGTTTATATTTTCTGCATTGTATACTTCAGCAAATTCTAGAAAGTTCAATTTAAACTCTTCCGATGTATCAAACTCTGAGGCTTTCAAGAATTACAAAGGTATAAGTGTGTGGGATATGAAGTCACGAGGAGGCGAATAACACAAGTAATGGATGAACAAGATCAAGGCAAGAGATACATGTTCAAGATTAAAGATAAAGATCATGTCAGCATATTCACCAAGAAAAAGAAAAGAAAGAAAGAAGAAGAATACAAGCTCAAGACAAACATAGTATGCTAGGTTTATTTTATGTTGTAACTTAAGTAACCCCTTGTACTTTGGAGTGACCTCCCTTAGGGTCTGATGCATCATTGGACAGTAAATATATTGGCGATGATCAAGTCAAATCAGGTATTGTCTGATGCATCAATGGTTTGTTAAATTGCTTGAATACCCAACAATATATGCACTGTCCGATATCAAATAGATTCTTAACATAATAACTCTATAAGGCAAGATTTAACAATATGAATCATGCATTTTGGGACTCGAACATAATATTTAGGTATTAAGTTTTTCTTGATTGATTAAAATTTGAGTGTATATTCTTCAAGTTTTTTGTCCTATTTTTATCACATGGGTTATCCTAAGAGATATTTAAAATGTACGCACAAAATCACTTTAGTCAATATTGTACGCAAAAACTCATTATTTCTAGCAACCAAAAGAAATTAAAAAAAATAGACAACCTTGGTGCTAGAATTACGTCTAATATGAAAGAAATTTGATAGAAAACAAATTGCTTGATTTAAAATCACTGACTACAAAGAAAGAACTCTGTTTAATCTTTGTTCAGTAATATTGAATTAGTCGGTCTAAAAATCACAATCATAACTATTCAACAAAAGAGATCGAAACAATCAAATATTGGGATCACGTAACACGCATAATCATCAATAACCTGACAAAAAAAAACTGTTCTATTTTGAAAAAGTTACGTGTTTACAATTATGTAATAGCTATGTAGCTTAACTTAGTTGGCCATAAAAATTTTATTAAATGGTTTTTTAAAGGAGGTTTCTTGAAAGTTTTGAGTTTAAAACTTATCAATGATTTTTCTTCTCAGACGAAAACGATAAAGTATTTAACATTATTAGGCGAAATGATTTTATTGAACGACTTAACCCACTAACCACTAATATTTATCATTTTAAAAAAAAATATAATAGCTAGGTAGTTAGAGTTACCTAAACTCCCAATCAAGTAGCCCATAGTAGTTTCTTTTTCGATAAGATCAAGTTACCTCAGTCATTTCAACTTTTCCGGTTTTCCACCGGTCTACTAAAAGAATAAATATCCTAATACATTAAAAAGTGTAAGCAACAAATCACTACAGATGCAACGTATAGAATCGTTACATGTAGATATTTCAACCGAAAGCAAGTAGAGTATATCAAGCATATTTCTTATACACAAACTAGATCCAAAGGCTAGCTTTATGATTTTGTTTATGTCATATTACAAGACGTGACTAGAATCATAGATTGGAACATATGTGCATAAACGTAACACATAAGATGAATCAACTAAGTATATATATACACTACTGGTATGCCTATTTCCAATGGCCTAGTTCTAGAAAGAAAGTTAATACTCCTAAAATAGTAAAAGCTCAATTTAATTTTGACTGAACAACATCCAGATTCCTTCATCCGGTAAAGATTGGGCTTCTATGGGTATCTCGGCATTTTCCTGACAAGTGGAAGAAATAAAGGTCACGGAAATCCAGGGATGGAACCAAGGGGGTGTCCCATCGTGGCCCGTGACACCTATAGATTTTTTGATGGAATCTCAATTTTCGAAAAAACATCGATTTCTTTCAATTAGATCTTAAATGCATCCGGTCTATCGAAAAAGTGTTTCTATTCTTATTTAGTTAGTATACTTACAGATAAAAATAAAATCTTAACTCTTATAAATTGGGTTCAAATTTTTTTTGCACTTAATGATATATGATGCTAACTTCTTACCTGCGGAAAACTAGTCAATATAAAGCTATTGTTCCCCTTCAAAATGTTCCTTAATACATCATTAAACTTCCAATATTCACGGAAGTTCATAACAATGTCCAAGACACCTGTAATCAAATAAAAGACAATTTAAATAACCTGTTAGTTTTAATGATTCATCAATTTCTTTTGTCGTTTTTATATGTCATTCACGTCATTTGTTGAAATAGTTCAATAATTTTCGCACCAGCGTATAAATCATCGGTTAATGCCATATGATACATTCAAGTTTGGTACTTTGTCAAAAGTCTTAGCAACATAAGATTTGCATAAACTAAAAAATGCAAGTATTATAATTGTAGGAGATTACTCCCTACAACCTGCCTACTAGATGCTAAATAACCGATCGGGTAAAGAACACACATAGATACAAATCGACAAAAAAAACCACAAGATAATACATTAATCGTTTACTTGATTAGATTTAAAGAATGATGTGATTATCCCTTTTCCACTCACCTCTTTTTATAGAGATGAGGGGGCAAGTCGGTTCATTACAAGGAAAAGAAAAATGTGGGTCGGGCTTGGGATACAAGCCATACAACCGACCCTCACTTACTTAGCTAATACGAAACTCGACACTTAAGCCTCTAGACGCCATGACTTAGGCTAATATAAGGACTAAACTATAACAATTTTCACCTTAGGCTTATATTAGCCTATCCCAAAACTCAGCAACTCCAAGCAGTGTTGTAACTTGCGCCAGGATACCACACCTTCGTCAAGACATTCACAGCATTGTGTTCAATACCCACCTTCAGAACTTTAACCTTCTTTTCTTCCAAGACTTCTCTGATAAAGAGATAACGCACATTGATGTGCTTCTAAAACATGATTCCGCGATAAGTGAATTGCGTCATGATTATCACAATTAACTGCCACAGTGTCAAGCTTCACCCCCAACTCTTCCGAGAGTCCCTTTAGCCAAATAGCTTCCTTCACAACCTCCGTAAGAGCCATATACTCCGCTTCTGTAGTGAAAAGAGCCACCACGTGTTGTAGCGTTGCTCTCCACCATACAATATATCCCTGTACTAAAAATGTGTAACCAGTGAGCGACGTAGCTTTATCCGGACCCTTAGTGTAGTCTGAATCAACAAAACCTATTACGTCCAGATGGTTTCCATGATTGTCCCATACACCAAACCCACGTTCATAGTTTCTTGCAAATATTTCATAATCCACTTCACTGCTTCCCAATGAAGTTTACCTGGATTCGCCAAATGTCTGCTAACTACACTTACTTCATACGCTATGTCTGGCCTCGTGCACACCATCAAGTACATTAAGCTCCCAACCACATTTAGATATGGAACCCTACTCATTCTTTCAACATCACAATCCTTAACCAGGAAATCCTTCAATAACAACTTGAAGTGCCTACCTAATAGCATCTGAACCGATTTCCCAATGTCTATTCTAAACCTGTTTAAAACTTTAGAAACGTACCCGGATTGTGACACCCTCAGAGTCTTGCGACTCTGATCTTTGACGATATCCATACCAATAATCTTTTTTGCTTCCCCAAGCTCCTTCATGTCGAACTCCCTTTTAAGCATTGACTTGGTAGACTCAATCTCAGCCTTGCCCTTACAAGCAGTCAGCATATCGTCTACATATAACATAGATATATATACTCCCTTGGTGCATAAATCTTGTAATATATGTAACTGTCATAATTGCTTCGCTCAAACCTGTTGCTCAACATATACTCATCGAAACTCTTGTACCACTGCGTAGGTGACTGCTTCAAACGATGAAGAGATTCCTTTAACAAACATACCATGTTAGCTTGTTCAAATCTCGGTGGCTGCCTCACGTAGATCACTGATAACGTCTCATTTATACATGTTTGTAATGATACATTTGTCCTTGTTTGCTATGTAAATAAATAAAATATGTTTTGAATTACTATTAATTTAGTGTATCATTGATTGTAGGAAAAGAATAAAACTATGGAGAAGAGAATGGAAGAAAGGATAAGGAAAGGACTAAAGAATAAATAAAGCTAGAAAAGGCCAAAGTGCGACGCACTTCTCAGTTGTGCAGCGCACATTTACTTGGAATACGATTTAGAGAACTAGACAAAGTAAGGCGCACTTTTCAATTGTGCGATGCACTTTGAAGTACAGTTACAAAATTAAATGCAATTATACATGGCATTCATTGGGAAACTTTTGGCATACTTTGTAGAGTAACTACCAACGTTTTTGGGGTTATATAATGAACCATATCCCTAGCCATCCAAGTACACACCACTACTCCATCTCCATTGTTACAAAAGTTCCAAGGAATCAAGGATTCTCTAATCCTTGATCATTGTTATTAGTCATATTTGGTTCAAGGTGAACTTTAGTTCATGCTTGTTATTGCTGTAGCAAGGAGAACTCAGAATATTAGTTGATTGCTTGGAATAGTTGGATCAAGACTTACACTTTTGGAGTAATATATTGATTACACTTTTGAGTATAATTCTCATCTTAATCATGTTTGTCATTACTCTTAATTTAGAACTTATTGAGAAGTTTGTTATTACTACTATTATGGAGTAGAAACTTGTGAACTTGGTTGAGGTATTTAAAACCTAATGATTAGATAGAAAAATAGCTAGGCAGGGAAAAAGTGCGACGCACATTTAGTTCTGTGCGGCGCACTTTCTCCATCGTTCGTGATTATAAGCATGGTTGATTTTTTGTACTCGATACGATGTTTAATCATTGTTATGTATTTGGTTCACTCATGATTATAACTAGTACTTGTATGACTGAATGGGTTTCATGTCATCTAGTCAATGAATCTTGGTATTCTCCTTGTAGAAATGGGTGGAATAAAATACATAACAACTCTTTTGTAATTTTGTTTAATGCTTTGTCATATGCTCGAGATAGTTTGGCTCAGCGAGTGCTTGAATTATTGAAACCAACATAATCTATTCTTAATGATTTTGGTATGTAACACCCTAGGCGAAACCCACATCGGCTGTGGCCAGGAGAGATTTTGGTTCATAACATAACATTCGCCTTCTCATGATACAACGCGTTTTGTGGTCTACTGCAAGTGGAGTTCTTAGGAACTAGCAGTTAAGCTTGCTCATGTGGGAGTAGTACTGGGTTGGGTGACTAGCCGAGAAGTACTTACAAGAAGGCCACAAAGCAAAGCCGTGAGCCTGCGGGCAAAGGCGGACAATATTATGGTCTGAGTAGGCGGGGTGTTACAAGTGGTATTAGAGCCACTCCTGAGCCATTCGGGATGGTGCGGCAAACCTCATCGAGGACGATGAGTCCCTAAAGGGGGTGATTGTAACACCCAAGGCGAATCTCACATCGGCTGTGGCCAAGAGAGATCTTGGTTCATAAGATAACATTCGCCTTATCATGATACAACGCGTTTTGTGGTCTACTTCAAGTGGGGTTCTTAGGAACTGGCAGCTAAGGGTGCTCATGTGGGAGTAGTACTGGGTTGCGTGACCAGCCAGGAAGTACTTACAAGAGGTCCACAAAGCAAAGCCGTGAGCCTGCGGGAAAAGCCGACAATGTTTTGGTCTGAGTAGGAGGGGTGTTACATGGTATAACTTGATCTATAGATCGGAAGGATTTGTTGTTATATTGAATAGAGGTTGCATGTACGAGTAGTAATCGGCATGTTGTCTTACATTGTTTATGTGCTTATGTTCATCTTTGTTATCTATCTTTTCCATGTTTGTAGCCTTAACCAAACGCATCTTTTTAATCATTTGATAAGTATAATTTCTAGAACTTGTGACACTCTAGAGATAATTGTTTTACATTATAACAACAGTCTTGTGGAACGATCTGGACTTAACTTAAGACTATACTATACATGAAAGGGTATACTTGCCTGTATTTGTGCTTTAGTCAATTGTTAGGTAATCTTTAGCAATATAAATTTAAGACTTGCAAAATGAACATCAAGTTTTTAGCGCCGCTGCCGGGGATTGCTTTGTTAAGTTTTTTAAACTTTCTGAGATACTTGGTTAATATAAAATTTCTAAACACGCCGTACAGATTTTTGGCAATCTGAAAAGTTTTTAAGTCGAAAAACCTAGAAGTACGCCGCATATTTCAAAGTGCGCCGCACTTCTTGTCGAACTTTCAACAATGTTTATTGAAACGATTCCAAAACACCACCAAAACCTTTTACTCTCAACACTCACTGCTAAAAACATGAGAATTTCTTTATGTGTACTTATTCTTTTTGAGCTTGTGTGTTTGTTTATATTACACCTTAAGAAATAATAAAAATATTTGCTCTCTATTTCTTATTATCTATTTGGTTTGCTCTTTAGTATTATAATTTGCTTTAATATGTCTTATTTTCTATTTATTATGATTTTTAGTAATTTTTTAATTTTTAGACACAACAAAAATACAAAAAATTGAGAAAATAAGTGAAAACGAAAAAATAGTCATATCTCGAAAAATGCTTGTGGAAAATGTACCAAACTTGGTCATGATGTCTTTGTTTGATTACTTATGGAGAAAATAATATGTGAAATGCTTAATGAATTGGATTGATTGGTTTGCAAGTTTTGACATTGTCAAAAATGATTCTAGTCGCAGAAAGTGCGCCGCACATCCCAGATGTGCGCCAGATTTTCTATGTCGCACGAAAGTGCGCCGCACTTTTCATATGTGCGCACACAACTGGAAAACCAGAAGGATAAAACAGCCTATTACTTGATCAAATTGAAATGTTCGTTGATTTTGAAGTGTTGCCTGAGAACTTTAGGGTATGAAATATCATTTGGATTTTATGGCACTAACATACTAATGTTTCTTTTAATGTGTTGTTGTTTAAAGATTGAAATGGACCTGAATACTAGCTTGGGTAGACTATTCTTAGGAGTGGATGAGCATGTTAGTTTAAATGAAAAACTTGAATCGGAAGGAGATTGGACAGGTTCTGAGTGTAAGAACTCAACCGATAGCGGTATCCAAAAGGTTATGACTTTCTTTAGAATGGAGGAATTGATTCCGAGTGAGAAATATTTGATACTTGTCATGTTGAAAGGAAATTTTCTTATGATCGAAAAGGAGATTTGGAGGTGGAACGAAGTTGGATCAGCAATGAATTTGTAAATGAGCTTTGCTTAACTTACAAAACACACTAAAATGGAGACAAGGAGATAGACAATAAAAACTCATTGTCATGCTTAAAGACGAATTGTATTTCATTGACTTCTTTGTGAATCCGGAGGAAGACGATTGTGAACCATGTGTAATCTTTGGGAGATCATTCCTAATGCATGCCAATGCACACATTGATATTACTTGTCGCATACTAACTTTGTGGCCAAAGGTCCACGAAAGTTCGGATTTTGGGAAAGTTTGATGCTTTGCTTGACAATATCAATTTTGATGATTTGCCACCCGTTGATCCCGAAGGAGTAGATGCTCCTAAATTTATTTATAGTATGGGTAAATACAAAAGAAATAAAGGAAAGAAACCCACTCACACTTACAAGTTGAATTACAATGGTGAAGGTCCTTCACTCACCATTAACAAGCCGTTGACTAGAGAAGAATTGTCAATGGAGGAATTACAAGAAAATATTCAAGAAAGAGTCATGTTGCTTAACATGAACCATCCTATCATCGAAACTCTAATATATAGTGACAAGTACAAAATGATTGTTGATGGAATTTTGCTCGATAATTTGAAAGTTGAAGATGGCTTAACACCGGAATATGAAGATGTTGCTATTTAAATGATTCGTGAGAACAAGGTGATGCTTGAGAAAGAAGATCCGGGCTACTTTGTCCTACCATTAAGGTTGGAGGGTAAAGTAACTTACAATGCTTTAGTCAATACCGGGTCGAATGTCAATGTTATGCCATATGGAATATTCAAACACTTAGATGTTGGTCGTGTCAAACCAAGGTTTGACCGTATCAAAATGCTTGATCACTCATACGCAGAGGGATTTGGACGATTGCTTGGCGTTCTTTGCCAAATTGTTAAAACAACTTTGCTAGCCGATTTTATGCTACTCGATATTCCTATTGATCGAGACATTCAACTAGTTGTTGGAAGAAAATTTTTGCACACTATTGGTGCAAATGTGGATGTTGGAAACGCTATCATGACTAGCTTTGATGGATTTGTCCATCAAAATTATAATATACTTAATGATAAGAAACATGATGATAGTGATGATAAAAATGACAAGTACTATAAAGTGAAAAGAGATGAATATGGTATGCCCATGTATGGACCAAATTTGCAACCATGGACAGAACCGGAAGATATTTTGGATGGCTCATTGAGTGAGAGGAGCTACCACAACCCATTCGTTGGCATATGTTTGTATAACAAGATTGTGGGAATGCTTAGAGCACTTCCCGTTTCCCTAAAATACAAAGATTGGCAAGTGGGGAACAAGAGAGAATTTGAGAATATTGCTAAGGAGGGAGATAGTGAATGACATGTTGCCATGGTAATAGTTGATTCATGTGGAAAGAGGTACGAGAAAGTGTACGAGACGAAAGATACCAATAGAGATGTCTCGGGACGTTACCAAGACAGTGATATAATGTCACCTCTGAACTTTTTCTATAACTAAATCATGGAAGAGGAGAGAAGTGCACAACTGGCTCCTAGTTACTTTTTTTATTTTGTATGTAGATAAATCAATAAAAAGTATACCAAAGTATAGAGTCCTAGATGTTTTAGGATACTCTTTGAAGAAGGGAATGTTACCCTTAGTTATCTTTTTCCTTTTAGAATGAATCGAGTGAATTGGAGGAAGTTTTCTTTGAAATTGTGTCATTTGTACATAAAAATGTATATTGTTTTATGATAGCATAGAATGTGCGCCGCACATTTCAGAAAGTGCGTCGCACTTCTGGACGGAAGTTTTACATAACTTTTATTTTTCTCATTCCAAACAAAACCAAAAACACACCAAACATAAAAACCGGCGGTTCTTCATAGGATCTTCACCAAAAATATTTTTGAAGTCGATTTTCACTATAATTCCTATTCTGAATCATGCCTAGAGTATGTTTTATCACTAATTAAGAATTTTTCTTTGTTAGTTGTATTTTTTGATTAATTTTTATTTGGGTACTTAGTAAGTTCAAAATCGAAATGAATTAGATGTATAGATCGGAAATAAGATAATCGAAGGTTAGATTTTGATTATAGGATAAAATTGAAAATCATAAAAATAAAAAAAATGAGGGTTTTTAAAATTGAAACCTTGATTGAGCAATGTCGTGGATTAGAATGAATTGAGATTGGTTTAGTGTTAGATTCTTGCCGTTTGTGTTAATTTGGAACCAATAATTCGCGGATTTGGTTAAAATTTTAGTTACCCCGACATTTACTAGTTCACCCACATTGTGCGCCGCAGTTGTGCAGATTTTATCCAGAAAGTACGCCACACATCTCATATGTGCGCCGCACATTTTGTCTTAAAACAAATAGAAGGTTTGTAGACCTCACGTAGGGAAGCCGTTGACCCCTAATGCTTATATAACATTGATATATGTTTGTTTGTGTGATGAATTTGAAGAACACCGGTTCTAGAAATTACGAGGCCGGCTCATCGAGTCGAAGTAAAAAAAGGAAGCCTATCGAATCGGCGAGTGCCGCACTTATGGGAGTTCCTAGTCACCTATTTTTGAGTTGGCCTGGGTGTAACGCTACTGATAAAATTGTTTACAACAATGCTTTCAGCCTTGTACTACCTAAAGAAATTTTTGCACCTAGTGTTGTTGACTTTGGAGTTTTGAACGATCTTGGTTGTGAAGCCCAAATTAAGGAGATGCTTTCGATTATTGTGGTAAAGCTGGAGGAGATGAAGTTTTATTTAGATCAAATGCTTGGGTTCGTGCTTTTACTTGTAGGGAGAAAATTTATGTGGAGCTTTGTCTTGAGTTTTTCTCTACTTTCCATTTTAATGAGGATGTTGAAAGTGATGAGTTGGATACTAAGAAAATTTTAAGTTTTCGTCTATGTGGTAGAGGTCATGCTTTGACTTTGATGGAGTTTGCTAAATATTTGGAGTTGTATACCCGAGAAGAGCGAGAGGAGGAAGGATTTGAGGTATATTTTCAAGGAGGTATGCGTGATGATGGTAACTTTAATGCTATGGAGTATTGGGCAATCATTTATCCGGATGAGGAACCATTGAGCTTGTCTAGGAGCTCAACCACTAGAATCTCTAGTCCACTTTTGAGGGTACTTCAGAAGATAATTGTTTATGCGGTTTGTCAAAGAACCACGGGTTATGATAAGGTTCAAAAGAATGATTTGTGGTTATTGAGCATGTTTAGCGACAAAAATCGTGAGCAATATTCTAATGTGGCTTGGGTAATTGCTAAGTGGATGAAAAGGAAAGGTCATGGAAGTCAAGCAAGTAGCATGATTATCTGTGGGAAATTTGGGACTAGACTAGACCAAAGGATTAGACTTTTGATCGATGATGTTGTGGGTATTCTTCGTCTACCAATCATTTGTGACACCACTGAAAAAATTACTTTGAGAGATTTGATTGGAGAGGATGGAAGGTTGATGCGGGAAGATGCACCGACGATAGCACCACGTGTGAACATGCCGAGAGCTCCTCGTACAACACTTCATGACGTGTGTGATAGGATGCGACAGATGGAGATTAGGCAAGATCAAGTTGGGTTTATGATGGAGCGCCAATTTTATAGTATGGATTGGCGTGCTCCAGTTTTTGAGAGGATGGCGGAGCAATATAATGTGTCGATGAGTGGATCGTATAGACCGCATGGATATCACCATGAGCCATTCTACTATACCCAACAACCTCCACCGTATCTACCTCATTTTTACCCATCACAAGCCCACCACAAAGATGAGACGGAAGAGGATATGTGATGCCTCAAATTTGTGACTTTATGTGGTCATATGTTTTAAAACAATTTTAAGCAATTCTTAGGATTATTACATTTGGTTGTGTAATATGCCTTTGTTGGAATTTAGGATATTTTAAACATTGTGTGTTGATTTTTATTTTCTATTCTATGTGAAATATGTTTTTGTATATATCGTTTGTGTCAAACACAGAAAATAAGCGAGTTGGTGCCTAATAATGACGAAGATTGAAGATTTCGGCTTCGTTCACGACTTGGAATAAAAGGGTGTATTACTCATATTTTCCTCTATTTTACTTTTACGTTATGTTTAGCATAAGGGATAATGCTCATAAATCTATTTGTGACTAGAAGTGCGTTTTAAGTTGGAAATTTCCTAGGATTAAAACAATTTTAAGCAATTTTAAGCAATTCTTAGGATTATTACATTTGGTTGTGTAATATGCCTTTGTTGGAATTTAGGATATTTTAAACATTGTGTGTTGATTTTTATTTTCTATTCTATGTGAAATATGTTTGTGTATATATTGTTTGTGTTAAACACAGAAAATAAGCGAGTTGGTGCCTAATAATGACGAAGATTGAAGATTTCGGCTTTGTTTACGACTTGGAAGGGTGTATTACTCATATTTTCCTCTATTTTACTTTTACGTTATGTTTAGCATAAGGGATAATGCTCATAAATCTATTTGTGACTAGAAGTGCGTTTTAAGTTGGAAATTTCCTGTGTATTATTCTGTGACTAGAAGTACGCCGCACTTTTTATTTGTGCGCCGCACTTCCTGGCGGATTTTTAAATTTTAAATGTTTGCTAAGAAAAAAAAGAATTTTGTTAGAAAAATTGATAATTCCAGTAATTGAAATGCCATTTGACTCGGAATTGATAACGTTACTTGCACAAAATTCTAACCACATTTGTGAGGATTTCTAGCTTACATATCATATACATTTTTATGCTTTAAATCTATCAGTGAGTATGCCGATGATTAGTTTTTAAGTTCAGAACTTGTGCTTGGTAATACTTACGAGACCTCGGTGAGATCATATTTGTATGATAAAAAGTATTTTAAATGATAAAGAAGCAAAAATAAAAGAGTAAAAATGAGAGTTTTGCCAATGTTTAAAGACTACGGTATGTTGTTAGAAACCATGTAACTAGGAAATGTAGTAGATCGTGAGTATGGGAGAAAACACATTACACCTAATTTTCTCGTTGGTAAAAAAGAAATAAAAAGAGAATAAATGTCGGAAAGCCTATAAGTATAAAGTTTGTGAAGTATGAAATAATAATATGGTGGATAATGATATATTGTATACTCTTTTGGCATGTGGTCGAAATAAAAGTGTTTTAAAGACCTCTTTTGATATTTTACTTGGTGCTTACGCCAAATTGGTTTAGTTTAGTTCCTTGTACAAGCTTATGATAATTCTACTTTTCATGCTCGTGCTTTTGAGCGATAAAATTTATACCTTGCTATATGATAGTGTAAATTCGAAAAACCTACTTCGTGATGTGTATTATGGCGTTATCTTTGCGTTTGATTATTAGCATTATCTATTTTTTCGACACTTGTTAAAATCAAAATTTTACCTTGCTTAAGGGCAAGCAAGATGTTAAGTATGGGGGAATTTGATAACGCCTCATTTATACATGTTTGTAATGATGCATTTGTCCTTGTTTGCTAGGTAAATAAATAAAATATGTTTTGAATTACTAGTAATTTAGTGTATCATTGATTGTAGGAAAAGAATAAAAATATGAAGAAGGAAATGGAAGAAAGGAGAAGGAAAGGACTAAAGAATAAATAAAGATGGAAAGGCCAAACTACGACGCACGTCTCAATTATGCAGCGCACATTTACTTGGAATACGATTTGGAGAACTAGCCAAAGTACGACGAACTTTTCAATTGTGCGGCACACTTTGAAGTGTAGTTACAAAATTAAGTGCAATTATGCATGACATTCATGGGGAAACTTTTGGCATACTTTGTAGAGTAACTACCTACGTTTTTGGGGTTATATAACGAACCATATCCATGGCCATCCAAGTATACACCACTACTCCATCTCCATTGTTACAAAAGTTCCAAGGAATCAAGGATTATCCAATCCTTGGTTATTGTTATTAGTCATATTTGGTTGAAGGTGAACTTTAGTTAGTTCTTGCTTGTTATTGCTGTAGCAATGAGAACTCAAATTATTAGTTGATTGCTTGTAATAGTTGGATCAAAACTTACACTTTTGGAGTAATATATTGATTACACTTTTGGGTATAATTCTCATCTTAATCATGTTTGTCATTACTCTTAATTTACAACTTATTGAGATGTTTGTTATTACTATTATTATGGAGTAGAAACTTGTGAATTTGGTTGAGGTATTTACAACCAAATGATTAGATAGAAAAATAGTTTTGCAGGGATGAAGTGCGGCACACAATCAGTTTTGTGTGGCACACTTTCTCCCTCGTTTGTGATAATAAGCATGGTTGATTTGTTTTGTAATCGATACTATTATGTTTGATCATTGTTATGTATTTTTTTCACTCATGATTATAACTAGTACTTATATAATTGAATGTATTTCATGTCGTCTAGTCAATGAATCTTGGTATTCACCTTGTAGAAATTGGTGGAATAAAATACATAACAACTCTTGCATAATTTTTTAATGCCTTTTCATATGCTCGAGAGGGTTTGGCTCAACGAGTGCTTTAATTATTGAAACCAACATAAATTATTCTTAATGCTTTTGGTATAACTTGATCTATAGGTCGAAAGGATTTCTTGTTATATTGAATAGATCTTGCCTATACGACTAGTAATCAACATGTTGTCTTACATTCTTTATGTGCTTATATTTGTCGGGAATAAAATTCACTAAGTCATCTAGCCGCTGACAAATGGAATCAAGCCACTGACAAGTGCATTCAAGTCGCTGACGGACTAGACGCAGACAAGAAGAATCAAGCCACTTTCAAGACTTGTTAGCTGTTAAAGTCAACACGTTTGTTTAAGTTAGGAAGATGTACACGAATATTTTATTTTTTTATGTTTATCTTTTGATATCTTACTAATATAGTTGATACTTAGGTTAATGTTCATGGTTCCTTATGTGCATAAAAGGAGGCCTTAGGGTTTATGTTTCATTAACACTTTCAATAGTATTTGTACGCCGTTTTTATTAATCAAAAGTTGAAAGTTTGGTATACTGTTTGTTCTTTGATCTAAGCATTAATTCCGCTTAATACTTAGATTGTTTTCAACACAAAGTTTCTCTAAGTATTAGATTGATTTATTCTCGTTAATACAAAGCTAAACCGATTTAAGTTTGGGATCAACAAGTGGTATCAGAGCTTGTTGAGGAACTTTGATCAAAAGAACACAAAACTCTAATTCGCTCAAAACCATAAATCACACAAAACCCTAAAATCATCAAAACATCATGTCTGGAGAAAGCTCAATCCTTGGTGTTAGATGTATACACACGACTAACCAAACACGAATAACATGATGAAGATTAAACCAAAAAAGAAAGATTAGATTAAGATGAAGAAAAGAAATACAAAGTGTTGGTGATTTCCTAGTGAGAGAAAAAACACACCTTTCTCTCTCTAAAACTATATAATGGAAAAGCACACACACACAAATGAGGTGGAATGGCCTTTTATACTAAATAGTAAATGTTTAGGAGGCCTTCCTCATTTGTGTGTTCGGGACTAATTCCCGTTACATAAACAATAATAACTAAGAACTCTCGACACCGTTGAATAGCATTTTCCACGAGCTTCGTAACGGTATATTATATGACCATCACTTTAAATACGGCTAACAATCTCCCCCTAAGGGGTGGTTATGTAATATGTGACTTCACTTCTTTGATGTTGCAGACTTTGAAGCTCGTTGTCTTGGGAGTTCTTACATAGTTCATTTCATGACTTGTGATCTTGGATCTTTGACCTTTGCCTTGACTTGATCTTGAAACTTTGCCAACTTGTGTCCTTGAGTCTTTCCCCACATACTCGAACTTTGTGTTGTCTTGAAAGCTTGTTAACAATCTCCCTTAATTATCAGAGTAGCGGAAGTCTTTGTCTTTAGTTGTTGTTTAGCTTTCTTCATTTACTTGAGTATGTGGCCTTGAATTGCGACTCTTGAAATGACGCCATCGTTTGCATTCCTCCGATTTCCCGTTATACAGTACAAGTACTGTACCTGTGATTAGGTAAGTTCAAAGAACTTCCTTGACAGGGTTTCTGTAATACCCCCAAATTTATACACATCAATACAGCGGAAGAGTCGTTGGTGTTATGGGATAGCACATTACTCACATCATAGACAACGCTTAAAAATTTACATCGTTTATTAATAAAGTATTTCCATTCATAAATATCAAATTTACATAGGTCCCAAGTCATAGTATTTCATACAAGTTTTACCAACCATTTGAATGGAAATTGTTGTTTAAGTGCGGGCCATGAATTCTTGTTGTCTTCCCGATAATTACCTTCAAGTACCTGAGATAAAACATGTTAAAAGAAAAGGTCAGCAAAAACGCCGAGTGAATTCATAGAGTTTAATGAAATCCATTAATATATCATCGGTATAAAATTATTACCGAAAATCATTTTTGTACAAATCTTTATAGTAGACCATAAAATAGGCCAAAAACATTTTATACAAATCCTTGTCAAAATCATAATATAGGCTTTCGCCTTCAAAACCATTATACGAACCAATGTCGTAAAAATATCATACAATACGTTTTATAACGTCGTATAGAGTTAAATAAAAACCGTTATATGAATATGGTTATGTAAACCAAAACACGAACATAATATCAATAATAAGACCCCGTATTGCTAGTCAGGCAATATATCGTAATTCAATGCGTATAGCAGTATTTTCGTTATTTGGATTATTATAAGCCGCATGACATTGTTACCTTACTATACCAAACAACGGGTAGCTAACCCGAAACTCATTTTCCCATCTAAAACAGCGTGTCGTCACAATAATCACGCTTATATAAATCTTCTCATACATAAATTCTCTTACCAATTAATGTGGCACGACGGGGATCAACCGTCAAGGCGCGAACTGGGGTGATCTTCCCTAAATAGTACTATTATATGCATAAGCGTCTACCAAATCCTGGTAGTTCACAATTCATGCTAACGGGAATTTTAATGACATAACCTAACTGTAATAATCCATTTCATTTCATTTATCGGGTCCTATAATCATTCATCGGGTCATACAATCATTCAGGTCCAAATCAATAAACAAACAATCGGGACAAATGGTGTCCTATTTTATCAAAACTAACATGTTATCTCCCTCGCGGGTTTATAAAACATTTCATAAAAAACATTTAAAAGAGTGTGAGGCTATGAACTCACGTTGATGTGGGAAGGCGGGTTATCGGCGATTTGGATGTATGGTACGTGCTTCAATCACGGAAACCTAGACAAATAATACTCGTCTTAGACTTTTGTCCAATGACTTTATAAAAACAATGTCTATGTATATATATGATGATATCATGAGTATGATGATGATTATTTGGGAGTTTATATCTTTATACACATTATAATGTCATGTGTTGGTACATTTCTAGACTAGTTATACTAGTTCAATTTATTTACATTTTGAGGCCCAATGGGCCCATTACAAGCCCAATATATTATATTAGCCCAATTATATTTTTAATATCAGTCCCATACTCATATGTTAGGCCCAAGTGGGTTAAGCCCAATGAGTAAGTCCATTAGTGTTTTACCAAACTAGTTGGGTTTAAAGTCCAATAAGGCTACTTTGGCCCGTTAATATCTACATGTTATAATGCCCGGGTTTTATCAGTTTTTACTTGTTATATAAGTTTATACATCTGTATGTGAGTTTATAAAAGTTTACATTAGAAGGGTCCGACCGTCTAAGTTTTATTTGAAAAAAACGTTAATCTTTCGGTTTTAGCCGAAAAGACATAAAACTTATGTATATAGTTTTATAACTTGGAAAAACATTTATACTTGTAATTTATATAAAATGTCTCATTTTAATATCAATATATATAACTCTCATTTATAATTATTATTAGTAACTAGTGGGTTTTATATATGTATATTTTATAAATACATAATTTTGAGTGCTTATATTATATACTATTTATTTTATCAAATATGTCCTAAATTTTCAGTCGACTAAAATGTCCATATCTAGAGTTATATAAGGAGATAGGACCTTAAATATTTATGACAGAATCTACATGATATGTGCTTCATTTAACTCTTGTATAGATACCGATGAATCAGCTTCTAAGTATTTTAATAAATTCGTCCAAAACAGTGTATGCAGATTTGCACTCTAATCTTGTTTTGATCATATCTCAATCATTATAATGATTCAATTGCATGGCCAACTCTCACATGTGTACAAGACCTAATACTTACTGTATATTGATTCCACTATGCCATTTTATCAGTTTATCATTTGGTTAGTTACTGTTTTTATACAGCCAACTTATTAAGCAAGATTTAACCATTTTACATGTGATTTTCCATCTTTTTACCCATGTTTATCAACACCAAATCCCCACATAATATTTTTAATCATCATTCATCATCATATACATATACATATACATAAATAAAGAAAATACAAGATTACATAATCAAAATAACAAGAGAATAGGAAGAACAATCTCTATACCACCAATAGTGAAGAAAAGATGAGGTTTTTTATGAACAAGACTTGGTTCTTGTTATCAAATCTTCAACTTTAGCAAGGAAACTTCTTGGGTCCTTTGGATGGATGAAAACCTCCATGAAATCAGCCCTTTAACCTCACGAAAACATCTTTTCATAGGTTAAGGTCACCTCCAATCTTCATATCTTCAAAAGGACATCATCATATGTAAAAATAACATAAGATTTATGTTTAAATTTGATGAATCATGGTGGTGGGGGAGCTATGGTGGACGGAAAAAAATGAGAGGAATGAGAGAGTAGTGTGTTTTTGGAGAGTGGTTTGCATGAGTGAATGTGTGTAAATGGTTTGGTTTAGTGGTTTTGTGGTTTTATAGCTTACATGTTAAGCTTCAAGTTAACAAGTGTTAACTTGTTAGTTATAATTTTGACACCTCATGAGGTGTGGTTGCTTAGGTGTTGTCGTCCCATATAGTGGGGTGAGGCAAGTGTAAACTTGTCTCATCCCACTAATTTACGGGTACTCCTCGATTCTAGTCTCCTCGATTTGCGTGCCCTCGGGTGGTTTTACGAAAAACGTTTTTATAAATTATGAATCAACGGCACAAAACGAATCTAATAAAAATTGTCTCATCAAAAACGGAGTTCAAAAACATAAATACGTAATCCTAAGGTTTCCGGTTTAGCCGTAAAGGACGTTAAATTATGCACGTAAGTCCTAATCTCTTCTCGTAAATTTGTGAGTTTATGAATCAACACAAATTTAAAATTCCAAAATAATATTCATGGATAAATTTATTTCCTGAAATGTCGGACTGTCACCAAAACGGTGTATGTAAATGTAAGCACGTAACGTAGAATTCTCTGGTTTAAACGTAGTCGATGCTACTTCAAGACGTAAACCCAAATTTCTTCCCAAAATTGAGTGAGTTCATAATATAACATTAAAATAATATTTTTAAATAATACTTGAGAATAAAATATCAACCCTAAATTGACGGATTGATGTATCCTTTTTACTACCCTTTAGGAAAAGAGAGCAAAATAGTGGAAAGTATCAAGTGTCGGTTTAGGAAAACCAAGCACTATATACCAATGGTGAAAGTTCGTTTCCCAAGGAGGCTAGTGTGTTTTGTAGAGAGATGATTAATTATATGATTACATTGATTATGAGAAGAGAAAATAGAAAGGGGATAAGAAGAGAATGACGGTTACGATAAAGATTTTAACTAAAATGAAAAGGCGTACACGTAAAACCGTAAAAAGTACCAAATTTAAAAGTTTAACCTAAAAATTCCTAGAAAATTGTAATAAATCCTAAATAATGTAATTAGAGTTTACAAAAAATCAAAAATCACCCAAACATTTTATTTAATTAAATAATGATTTTTTTAATGCTAATTAAAGCCCTAAAAATCAATTTAATTTACAAAAAGCCCAAAATGAGATTTATCACTTTGTAAACCTCTAAATTACCCTATCTTAATTTAGAACTATTTTTGAAAATTTTAAAATTATTTAAAACTATTTAAAAAACAATTAAAAACTATTTAAAATTAAAATAATTATAAAAATTAATCTAAGGACAATAAAAATATTCTAAAAGTTGTAAAATTCCTAACTTAATGTCAAGGCTGTCAAGATCGCGATCCCACCTGAGATCGTTTTTGTCTCTGCAAGATCGAGATCGTAAGATCGGATCGATATTGTAAGATCATACCAATTAATCATGTTATGCAAGCAATTGATAAACGAGTCAAATTTTTTTTATTTCTACTCATCATCAAAGATAAATTTATATAATATCCGCTTGAAAATATCAAAGTTCAAATTTAAAATACCTAAGTAAAAGTAAAACACAAAAAAAGTCAAGTCCCAGTCGTCACATTCATGATTACATAACACGCGTATATACGTCTCAAAACAAAGTACATCACTAATATCACTATGAATAAGCTATTTAAATTAATACTTAAAGGTTAATAATTAAAACTATGAAAAGGGTTAAAAACAACAATTAACTATAAGAAACTTTTTGCTTCAGGCAACAAGAATATGAGAATAACCTTAATTTGTTTAACGTAATCTGAATTTAGAGAAGCAGATAATTATGTTTACTAATTAAAAAATAAGTAAACTAAATGTAAATACTTATTACTGAGATCGACGGACTCGTATTTATCTTTTTTGGTCTAAAAAGTAATGGGTTAGTAAGTATGTAAGTGAGTAAGTTAGTAACTTGGTAATTTGGTAAACTCGTATCGACACGCGATCTTATGATCTTACATGTGATCCTACACCGATCTTACGATCCTACCTCTGATGCGATCCTACACCGATCTTACACGATTCTATCAAGTGGGAACGTAAGATCGTACGATCTTACGTGTAAACTCGCGATCTTGACAGCCTTGCTTAATGTATTTAATCTAAGAAAAATATAAAAACTTGAAAAATATAAATTTTAATTTTTAATATTAAAATAATAATAAAATAATATTAAAAATTCTAAAAACTTGCAAACTAGCTTAATTTAACCTAAATAAACAGAAAATGAAGTTGAAATTACAAAAATACCCCTAATGGGCCTCCAAATGGGCCAAAAGTCCAAACAGTCCCCTTATTGGGCTCAAATAGGCCCAATAAGCAAAATGTTGTCCATTAAGCCCAAAAGCTCCTATCTGACTCAAACTTTGATTTTAAACACAACTTTTCAAAGGCCCAAAAGCTGAAAATGTGAAATAAGCTGACTTATACCAAACAACTTATTCTTAATGGGCTTTTTGGCCCATTAAGCTATAAGCTGATGCAATAAGCTCAAATTAGACACACAAGCTTCTTTTGAGTTGCTTAAGACTTCTATAAAAAGAAATTTGAAAAAATTCCAAGGAATAAGCCTGAAAATGCAATAAGAAATCTACAGAAAACGACAAAATAGTCGTTTTTGAGTTCTAGGCTATCCCAAAAGCTGATTCAAATTGCAAAAGCTTTTAAATGACTTAACTAAGCTAAATCAACAAAACGTTTTCAAATAAGTTCACTCAATAAGCTGAAATAAGCAAATAAGCACTTATGAAAAAGTCAAATGAGTTGGTTTTCTAGCAAAAAGTCAAAGTCAAAGTCTAATAAGCTCCAGTTCAAACAAATGGGTCAAATAATGAATATCTATCACAAAAACTAAGTTGTTGCAGGTCTGGATAAGCCAATATGGCTTATTGATAAGCTAACTGAAAAATTGCACTAGCAGGGGCTAGTTTTGGATGTTGAGCAGTGGAAACTTTTTCCAATGCTTGACTTCTTGACTTTTTTGTCTTTAGTGACTTTTTTGGAGATTCAAGCTACAAAAGGCACCCAAATGATCAGTGGATCATAAGGAGTCAATAACAACAAAGAAATCACAATCACAATCAGCCAATTAGTACAGTTTAATCAAAGCATCACCAGATATGCACCAGACATGAACACATAAGCAGTTATGAACTTATAAGTTGTTTTAGCAAATTTTAGCCTACCAAATTGCACCAAAAGCATACACAAGCTATTATAAACTTAAATTAACGAGTTTAAACAATTTTCATGCAATTGCTCAAAGCCTAAATCAAGATTCAAGCAGATGAAGGTTACTGATGAACACTAACACAAGCAGATTTTACTTTTGCTGATGCAATTGACCTACAAGCCAAATTCAATCACTCAGATCTATCACATATGTTATATTAATGATGTTTTAACAACTTTTAACCCTAAGCATGCATAAATTCTAGATTTTACCAAAATCTTAGGTAAAAAATAGTTAAACTCAATGAGATATAGCACAATGTTTGATTTGAGGTTTCAAACCCAAAAACTTGTAGCAATACGCACTCAACCAAGCCAATAACAAATAACAAGTACAAACAACACTTTCCATAAACACAATAACCACTTATGATCTCAAACAGGTAATCCCAAACACCCTTTTAACTTTTCAAAACTAAATTTTCAAATCAAAAGTGTTATCCAAGACCAACCAAGCCCAAATAAGCACAATAACAAGTATAATATGCAGATTTAAGCAAGATTAGACCATAAAATCAGCAAGAACACAAGTAGCACACAAATTCACCAAAAATTAAGATTTTAACAGATTTTAGGTAGAAAGGTGTGTACCTCATGGATGTACATCCAAACCTACGAATTTTGAGCTTATGTACTAGCAAGAACAAGTACAAGCTTCCTCAAACAACCCTGCTAAGAATCAACAAGTTTAAGAGCACAATATAAAAATCAGAAAAGTGAAAAATTCTTGATTAATGCAACCTTAGTTCCCCACACTTGATTATCCCCAAGTTATAAACTTCACCACACCTTGATAACTTAATATCAGGATGCTATGATCAACTTTATAGCCCAAGAATTCCAAGGTTTGAACTAGACTTAGCAAAATATCAAGAAAAGTGGAAAATGTGCAAACTTTTGCACACTCCTTTTGAAAACAGGTTTAAGATTCAAGAACTAGTAAACATTAACAACAATAAACAGATATTAAGAGTGGCACTTGAGCTTTCTTCACCAAATTCAAACACATTTCATTAAGATAAATATGTGATTTACAGATTTGTGAACCAAGGAAAATTCAAGAGCAATTTGATACTAAACTAGTGTTATGCCTTATATAGGCTACAAGAAGTAATTCCAAACCCTAAAAACGTGAACCCTAATGTTACAAAATCCTTGAAATGCCCTTGAGAACTTTTGGCAGTTTGTTGAATCATGTGATGGAATTGGCTGTTTGTGTGTTGCCCGCAAGTTTGAATTGCATCCAATGGCTTGAAATAAGCTTAAGGAGTAAGCAAGATCCTTGGACGTTGGATGACTGGCCTCTTTTGGCATTTTCCCCAAAGGTGGTGTAGAAGGGTTTATCATGTGAGCTGGTATGGTGACGTGGCCAAGGGTTTAAGGTGGGGTTGGGTTTAGTCTCACCTTAATCACAAATCTGGAGTGAATTAAGGGGTATTATCAAGTATTAAGCAAATACCCAACTTTGCTTATGAACTTCAAGAACACAGGTTTGATCTTCTTTTTTGTTTAAAAGGGGTGTTTAGCGCCTTAATTAAATATTTAATTAAGGTTTGGTTAGACGGTTGTGAGTGGAGAGTGAGGTGGAGGCAGGGAGCGATTTCATTGGTTGAGAGGTGTTAGTGGGACAGGCGGCGTTCATTGGTTGGTCTAGGTAAGGTTCATTGTCTACCAAGAATAGCCCCCCTTATTTCCTTTGTCTTTCACTTGCAAATAAAACAGCATAAACTTCATTTCCTTTGTTATTGAAGTTTCACTTTTCACACTTTTGCCCCAAAAAGTTTTGTAAAATGATTTCAGGGGTATTTCTTGCCATTTCTTGATTCTTGAAGGACTGATTTGGTATTTTCTTCAAGGATGATGGTCATGACTTGTATAATTGACATTTTGGAGGACTGAAATTGCCAAGTCATGATTAATGAGGGACCATTTTTGCCAAGTCTTCAAAGTCAAGGGTCCTTTTTGCAATTTATCATTTTTGAAGGACCAAACTTTTAATTTCTTGTAACTTAAAGTTCTTCATGGTTTGTTTGACTTTGAGGAGGATTAATATTGACATTTTAGTTTTGTTGAGGAACTAAAATTGCCAATTCTTCAAAGTGGAGGGCCCTTTTTGCAATATTGACAAACTTTAGGGACCAATCTTGTAATTATGAAGATACAAGGGTATAAAATGTCAATTATTCAATATTGGAGGACCCCTCTTCATAAATCTTTAAATCTTCAAGGGTTTTCTTTGGAAATTCTTCATTAGGGCTTGGTTCAATGTGCGGCTTCGTTTCCCGTGTTCGTTTTTTGCATGATTCTTGTGCTCTTTTGTCATTTTCTCAATATCTATACCTAAAATACACAAGCAACAAACACAAGCATATATTTGGGTATTTTCATGATATTTAATGCATTTAAAGCCCTTTTTAGACGATGACTATATATAAAAGCAGTCTCATCACTCCCCATTACTAAACCATTGTCGTGCCCTCACGCAATGCTAGAATAAAGTATCGTAGCATCTCCAAAATTCATTTTTATTCACTTTATTGAACGATAAACTAGCTAAACTACTACTATTGCTACTACTTGCGTTTTAGACATAATGTATGATTTTCATCGCAAAATAGGACGTTTAGGATCATAGAATAAGAACACGTGAATACTTCGTTAGAAATAATTTCATCGTCCCCGATTTTCACCCCAATTCCATGCCAAGCGTGCAACGAGATCATTGTCATTATAAGTTATTAATGCTAACACTACTCATATGCCCTAATCACGTACTTATCCTCCCATTTTCCTAAGGTGTATCTCTTATATTTTATTATGTCTTGAATGTTTCACGAGGATACATTGTTTGACTTATGCGATAATAGAGATTTAGGTCTAAAAATAGAGTCCTAACGGTGTAACCAAGACCATCAAATCAATAACCCCTCCTAATAGACAACGATGTCAAAAAATAAGTCAACAAGAAGGATCGATAGACACGATTTTATAACGGTTTTGAACATGAGACTTATTACCAAGACTTTTATATGCCCCTAACGGAAGGGCCTTATTATCTTTGGTTTACCTCCATCTTTTATTCAACTTCGCCATGAAGCTTTTATTATGACTTCGCTCTTGCCTTGCCTTTTATTATCCACCTCATCGGTAGTTTTATTAGCCAAAGACGTATATCCTCACGCTAAAGCGAATTTTGGATCTTTAAGCTTCAAAGATTAAGGCTTGATTCACTTTCAATTTTGCATAGGTTTTTCGGCCTTGTGGGGCTTCAAATTGTTTGCTTGATTTAGGTGAGCACTTGAAATCTTATTATTGGGTGAATCTTTTGATTATTCGGGTGCCAATACTTCAAAACCGTGACGTTGGCGATACCTTAATGTCTTCCCAATTTAATTACACGGAAGCTACTAGAAAAGACTAGAAACCCAACAATCAAGACTAAACCGCTAAGTCAATATTTATTAAGCAAAAAGTATTTACAAGCGAAGGGAGAATAAGAAAATAACGAGAACACATGAGTTTTTGAAAGAATACGAGTACTCTATGTTTAGCATAGTAACTTATAATTAACCCTATAATTTCTCATCCTCATTTAAGAGACTTAGCCTAATGTAAAGTTAAGGAATCAAAGCTAAGTGCTCAACAGACACGGTCGAGTTAAAAATTACTCTTATTCTCGCCATCGAAAAACCTACATTCGTGTCTTCAAACACTTGTAAAACATGAGAAATTTTTTAAAAATTGGCCATTTTAGCCTTATTTTGCAACAAAACGATAAACAAAAAGATAAACTTTGGAAAGAGTGAGGGTTTGGCAAGGCAAGTATCTATTCACCCCCTCATACTAAAGTTAAACATTGTCCTCAATGTTTTGAGTCTAGCGGTGCAAACACCCCCATACTAGAGACGTAGTCGAATGCCTAATCTAGCATGAAAAGGGTGTAACCGTTAAATTTAAAGCCGTTTATGAAGTGTGCTATAAACCTAAGGTTAGAACATCAAAGGATATATCATGGATATTAAGAAAGCCTTCAAAGCAAACGATCGAGTGCTCCCATAAAATGAACACGAGAGGCTCCAATCGTAAAGATAATGATCATCTAAAATCCACAATTCACAAACAACCACGGAACAAAGGTTGGAAGGGCACAAATCCCCACACGTTACTACATTAGAAAGTGATAATATGTACATAGGATAAGCATGGGACTCCCCCACGAGGCACCTCGTTTTTGATTACCGAGTCATGAGCTCGACTCGATCCCCTCAATACTAATTATCATTGGGGAAAGTTATTTGGTCGAGGTAGTTCAAGGATGGAACTTCCCCGCCAAAGTAGTGCTTCAACCTATGTCCATTCACCTTGAAATTGGGGCCATTATTTTGAGCTAGCTCGATGGTCCCATATGGAAAAACTTGAGTCACGATGAATGGACCGGACCAACGGGATTTCAACTTACCAGAAAAATTTTTCAAACGAGAATTAAAAAGCAAAACTTGATCCCCAATGTTAAAAACCCGGTTTTTAATTTTAGAATCATGCAACTTTTAGTCTTTTCTTTATAAATTAATGAATTTTTATAAGCAATATCCCTTAATTCATCCAATTCATTTAATTGCATTTTCTGGTGTTTTCCCGCGGTCTCCATGTCATCATTACAATGCTTTAGGGCCCAATAAGCCTTGTGTTCCAATTCGATTGGCAAATGACAATTTTTCCCATACACAAGCTTATAAGGAGTGCACCCAATGGGCGTCTTATGAGCGGTCCTAAAGGCCCATAAAGCATCGTCCAACTTATCCGACCAAGATTGTCGGTTTTCCCCAAACGGATCTCTCCAAGATCCTCTTCAAAGCTCGGTTTGAAACCTCGACTAGCCCAATCGTTTGTGGGTGATAAGCCGTAGAAAGCCGATGTGTAACCCCATATTTCCTTAAGAGCCTTTCAAATTGGTCGTTACAAAAATGGGTTCCACGATCGCTTATGATCGCACGAGGTGTTCCAAACCGAGAAAACAAGCTTTTCAAAAACTTGACTACCACACGAGCATCATTGGTGGGCAAAGCCTTATCTTCCACCCACTTAGATAGGTAGTCAACCGCAACAAGGATGTACTTATTACCACGAGATGATGGGAACGGCCCCATAAAGTCGATGCCCCAAACGTCAAAGATCTCACACACTTGGATGATATTTTATGGCATTTCATCTTTTTGTGAGGCTTTTCCTTGTCGTTGGCATGAGTCACATGACTTCACAAGCTCATGTACATCTCGGTAAATAGTAGGCCAAAAGAAACCGGCATCAAAGACCTTCTTAGCCGTGAGATTAGCACCATGGTGACCACCCGTGGGTCCCTCGTGACAAGCTCTAAGGATGTTAGAAGCTTCAGTGCCAAATATACAACGTCGGATGATTTGATCCGCACAAGTTCGAAACAAGTAAGGGTCGTTCCAAAAATAGAACTTGACGTCACAAAAGAATTTTCGTTTTTCTTGAGTCATCATACCCTTGATGATGAAGTTGCCCGCATGGTAATTTGCTATGTCCGCAAACCATGGGGTGGAAGAATCAAGCTTAGAATTCACTACACCAAGTGTCTCGAGCGAAAATGTTTCGGTGATTTCCTTGGGCTCGTAAACACTTTGGTGAGGATCTTCTAAACGAGAAAGATGATCGGCCGCTAGATTCTCGGCTCCTTTTTTGTCAACAATTTTGTGATCAAATTCTTGAAGGAGGAGAATCCAACGAAGTAATCTTGGCTTTGCATCTTGTTTAGCCATAAGATACTTGATATCCGAATGATCCGTATACACTATGCATTTTGTCAAGACGAGATAAGGTCGGAATTTCTCAAATGCATACACCACGGCAAGGAACTCCTTCTCCGTTGTAGTGTATTTAAGTTAAGCCTCGGTCATTGTCTTGCTAGCATAGTGAATAGGCAAGAAGTGCTTTTCATGACGTTGCCCCAATACGGCCCCAATAACATAGTCACTAGCATCACACGTGAGCTCAAAGGGGAGGTTCCAATTGGGAGCAACAAGAATGGGAGCTTCGGTAAGTTTCCTCTTAAGGATTTCAAAGGCTCGTACACAATCTTCGTCCAAGACAAAACGTGCCTCTTTTTCAAGAAGATGTGTAATAGGTCGAGAGATCTTTAAAAATTCCTTGATGAATCGACGATAAAAGCCCGCGTGGCCTAGGAAACTTCTAACTCAATTAACTGTTTTGGGATGAGGTAATTTGGCGATGACGTCTACCTTATCTTGATCTACCTCAATCCCCGCTTTCGAGACCTTGTGCCCTAAGACGATTCCACTTTTAACCATAAAATGACACTTTTCCCAATTAAGCACAAGGTTGGTTTCCTCACAATGCTTCAACATTCTCTCTAGATTTGACAAACACGAAGTGAACGAACTACCAAACACGGAAAAGTCATTTATGAAGACTTCCATCGTCTTCTCGGTCATATTATGAAAAATAGCCATCATACACCTTTGAAAGGTTCCCGGTGCATTGCAAAGTCCGAATGCCATTCTGCGATAGGCAAACGTTCCATATGGACACGTAAACGTAGTTTTTTCTTGATCACGAGGATCGATGGGGATTTGGAAGTAATCGGAAAAACCATCTAAAAAGCAGTAGAAATCATTTCTCGCAAGACGCTCCAACATTTGGTCCATGAAGGGCAAGGGAAAATGATCTTTACGAGTGGCTTCATTCAACTTACGATAGTCAATGAACACTCTCCATCCGGTCACGAGTCTAGTAGGAATTAACTCGTTGGCATCGTTTGGCACAACGGTCATTCCTCCCTTCTTAGGGACATAATGAATAGGACTCACCCAAGGGCTATCGGAAATAGGGTAAATCATTCCCGCGTCAAGGAGTTTTAGGACTTCCTTTTTGACGACATCGTGAATTTTGGGGTTCACCCTCCTTTGACATTGGATTGTGGGCTTGTAATCCTCCTGCATTAAGATTTTGTGGGTACAAAATTTGGGATCAATCCCCTTAATGTCGGATAACTTCCACGCAATTTCCCCTTTGTGATCCTTAAGAACATCGACAAGTGCTGTTTTTTCATCATCTGAAAGTTCTTTCGCAGTAATAACCGACAACTTGTCGCCCTCCTCCAAAAAGACATATTCTAGATGAGGAGGTAAATCTTTCAACTCGAGGATAGGTGGTTCCTCAATTGAAGATTTGGGCTCGATACTCATAACCTCCTCGGGTGGAGGAAATGGGAAATCGTTAAGAAAATCCTTGGTAATCGAGAAGTCCTCATCATTGTCTAGATCTTCGTTACAAGTACGTGGAACATCGAATTCTTCCAACGTAAAACAACCACCTTCAAATGGAGTGAAGGTTGGTGTCGAGTTATCAAGAATGGGATCTAACATAGTGGGATTGCCACTATTTTCATCATCACCAAAACCTAGAACTTCTTGTGAAAATTCCTCGCATACAACGTCAATCATATCAACGAGGTTTATGGTCGCAACGGAATAAACATGAGAAATTTGAGAGTTTTGAGTTGCGTTTATAACAAGTTCCTCGTCGTTGAAACGTTAGGTGATCTTTCTAGCATGAACATCGATCAAAGCCATAGACGTATCTATAAACGAACGACCTAAAATGAGAGGAACTTGAGGATCCGTGGGAATATCGACAACGATAAAGTGTACCGGATAATAGAACTTTCCCACTTTCACAAAAACGTCTTCCGCCAATCCACATGCGGGAATCGTGGAATGCTCGGCCAACTCGATAAACATTAGTGAAGGAGTAAGATTAGGAAGATTGAGCGACTTGAAGATTGCAAGTGGCATCAAGTTAATGCTAGCACCAAGATCGGCCAAGGCATAGCATTCTTCCATATCTTGGATTGCACAAGGGATCAAGAATTTACCGGGATCATCGACTTTTTGAGGTATGCGATTAAGATAAACCGATGAACAACTAGACAATTGATGCAATTACTCCTTGTTGTTCAACATACTCTTAAAGTTAGCGGCAAATCGAGGCATCATGACCAAAGCATCGGCGAAACTCACATTAAAGTGCAAATCACGAAACATTTTCATAAAAAGCTCAAATTGGTAATTGTCGCGCTCTTGACGTTTCTCCTTCCTAAGTCACGATGGATAGGACAAAGGTGGTGTGGGTTGAGGCATAGGCATAGCCTTTGGAATCTCGGGTTCCAATGTTGGTAATGGGTCAACCGTAGGTGTGGCATGAGCGGTACTTCGTGGGATTGGGACATGCTCCTTTTCGACCACCACCTCGGGTTCTTCCTCAATTGCATCCTCCGTAGGAGCAATTAGTTGAGGAGTCGGTTCCTTAAGTGTCTTACCACTACGTGTGGTAATCACTTTCATCTCACCCTTAGGGTTTGATACGATGTTGCTAGGAAGACTACTCGAAGACGGTTTGCATATAATTGCCTCAAACATAGATGAAATTTTATCTTCAAACATGGATTGCCTCTTCTCGGCTTTAATCATTTCTTGCTTAATTTCATGTTGCCCTAGTTCCATTTTTTGTTGGTTTTGTTGTAACCTAGTTACATTTCCTTCCATCTTGTTTGTATGGATTATAAGCTCATTTGCTAACTCATTTTTCAAATCTTTCTTCAAGTCGTTCTTAAACTCGGATCTTAGGCTAATGATTTCTCTTTGAATGTTGTCAAACCTAGCATCGTTCCCATTAGCGTATTCAAATTCATAGTTTGCAAACTCTTGTTGTTGTTTTGAAAATCACTTTGATTTTTGTTTGAAACTTGATTATTAGCCCCTTGATTACCATAGTTTCCCTTGTTGTAATTGTTTTTGAAACCAACTTGATTGTTGCGATAGTTGTTGTTAGCATTTTGATTTGAACCAAAACCCGGTGGAGTCAATTGATTAGAGTGGGTAACTTGACCGTTTTGGTTGTAAGTTCCCGTGGCCGCGTAGGCACTCGAAGTGTTACCACCGTTGGTAATGCACTCGGAGAAATCATGACCTCCACCACAATACATGCATGAAACCTCAACCGCTTTAGCCGTAGCGGGAGCACTTGGTTCTCCAACTTTGAACTCAATTAGAAGACCTTTAAGCTTATCAAAGAATTTGTTTTCTAAGTTCGCCTCAATTTGGCAAGCATCGATGGTAGTAGACAAAGAAGGTGAAGTCGAAGACGAAGCCTTACGAACACTAGACGTGCTATGAGGACTATACACCTTAGATCTATTCTCAATTATCACCAAATCTTCCTCAACCGTTTTACATAAAAAATTACCACCCACGGCGGCATTAAGATAATCCCTCTCATGATCATTAAGTCCATTGTAAAACGTGTCAATTTGATGCAAATCGGAAAAACCATGATGACGACACTCATGTAACATTTCCTTAAACCTATTCCAAGCCGTTGAAAAACTCTCATTAAATTCTTGTGAAAATTTTGAAATCTCGTTTTTTCAAATGCGTAGTCTTAGAGGGCGGAAAAAATTGGTTCACAAACTTAGAAACGAGATCCTTCCACGTCAATATAGAATTGGGTGGCTCTTTCTCTAACCAAATTTTAGCGGGCCCCGCTAAGGAATACGGAAAAAGCATCATCTTAATCGAGTCACTAGCAACATCCTTAAATTTGCAAGTGGCGGTAAGACTGTTAATGCAAGTGATGCCTAAAAAACATTATTAGTGTTAACTAATCTTTCTTAGTTTTGATCACAACAAACCATACAACACATTTAGTGTAAAAACACAAAATGAACTTATTTAACTAACACTATCATCAAGGTAATAATCATATCACTAACCTTTCTTAATCATACTTAGTGATCATCAAAATGATTATTCTTAAAACTCACTTTTGTTAATATGAAAAAAGACTTTTTAATAAACTTTCTTTTTTAGAAAATGTTTTATTAAAATGGAAAATGAAAATTTGAAAATAGCATATTCCAAATGCTGTTAGAATATCCTTTGAAGGCTTCAAATACCTCAGATATTCCTACCCCACTAAAAGACAAAAAATAGAGCGTACTCTAGTGGCGGTACCTTAAGTACCTACGCGGTTACTTAGCGATATGGAACCGCCGGGGCTAGATAAGGTACCGCGCACAGATAGCCGTTATAGATCCGTTATACTTTGTCTCCTTTAAATAGTGGGTCAAATCTCATTTTCCAGCAAGCCTCTTGGACGTTTTTTCTCAGCCCCCCTTTCTATTTTCTATAGCATAATCATTAGTAAATGATCACTTAAAGTGTTAAGGGATGTTTACATATGATTATCCTCTTGATCCCCTCCTTTACCTTGTCCAATGAGAAGATCACTCACTCACTAGTGTTGTGATAAAGATGAATCTATGAGCTAGTCATATTCATCATGATACCCTTTTTGTTTTAGGTCAATCCATAGTATTTATGAATGCTTGTACTAGTTGTGTTCATCCAAGTTATTTGTGAATACTTGGATTTGTTGTGTACATCCATTGCATATGTGTTTTATTGGTTTTGTGTTGTGTAAATCCAAGCTACATGTGTGTACTTGGATAAGTCTAGTTGAGTTGTAATAGATTTGGATTAGTAGTTCTCACTAAACTATAAAGTGATGTGGTTGTGTCTTGTGAGTTCTCACTAAACCTGAAAGTGATTAGTAGTTGTTTTGTGTGAAGTTCTCACTTAGTTTCAAAGTGAAGAGTCGTGAAGATTGGTTCTAGCTTTCGATTAGAACTCGACATCTAGCCTTGTGTCGTAAAATGGTGAAGTAGGCAACATCGTGAAGATTGGTTCTACCTTAAGATTAGAACTCGACATCTAGCCTTGTGTCGTTAAATTGTGAAGTAGGCAACGTTGTGTGTAGATTGGTCCTAGCTAAAGATTAGGTCTTGACATTTAGCTTAGTGTCGGAAAATAATGTAAGCAACGATGTAAGGTTTTCTCCGCCGAGAAGGGAGCTTGTGGATATAGTGGAAATCTTCGAGTAGGTGTACTCGAGGAGTGGAGTAGAAACGAGGGATAGAGCCTCGTTATCGAACCACTATAAATCTTGGTGTCTTCCCACTAGGTTGTCTTCTTCCTTACTCTTTACTTATTTCATTATCATTACACTTACCTATTATCTTTGCTAGTGCATTTGAATTGAACCTAATCATTATGCAACTTAACTTCAAGCAAAAGATAGTTTTTGATACAAACCAAATTGAAAGTACTTTTAATTTGGTTGCCAATCGAAGAGAAACTATTCAACCCCCCCCCCCCTCCTCCCCCCCCCCCCCCCCCCCCCCCCCCCTTTCTAGTTTCTACAATTGGTATCAGAGTGATGGTCACTCAAGATCTTTGAAGTATATTGTAATTTGAAACTTGGATCGATCCATTGTCTCCTCAACTTAGAAGGTCAAGTTGTACTAAAGTTTCTCTTTGGTCAAAACTATTTTGTTCTTGAAAAAATAGGTCCTTTAATTGATAATATTGCATCCCACTTAAGATTAGTAGCCTTTATGCATTTTTAGATATACCTCTTGAAATGTATCTACTAGTTTGCATCTTGCCTTGTGTAGGTACAGATGAAGATCAATCACTTAAATTGATTGCGGATTGAGTTACTTGCACTTGTAGAAGACTCATCTTCATTGATCTTTAACATCTTTGAGTGATGATACCAAGATGATTGGGGAATGATACTAGTCCTTGAAGACTTAGTACTCATCATAGTCATTTTTGGGCATAGCATTGAATCCTTGATGGATTGCTCGTTGTGGCTAAGGTACGCTTTCGTTCTTCCACATGCCATTTGATCATTCTTTTGATCATTACTTGACTATGTGCTTGTTCTTGGCATCCTTGCCTTGACATTTGTTTGTGGTTTGTGATTCTTTCCTTTTATCCTCTCAAACCTTCATTGCTTGGATACTTGACTCACTATTGTTGGGAATAAGTTATAGCCAATCTACTTGAGCCCTGACAAGAGTAAAATAAGCGTTGACAAGAGCAAAACAAACGCTGACAGCTCAAGCGTTGACAAGATAAAGTCAAGCGTTGATACATTAAAGACAAGCACTGATGGGAAGATATACTCTACGCGTTTATTGTATTCTAGATTACTTCTAGTAAAGATAGGAACAACAATGTATTTTCTATATTTATCTTTACCTAGAATAGCTGATACGTAGATTATTGTACAAGGCTTCTTATGTCTATAAAAGAAGACCTTTAGGTTAATGTTTCATATAAGTTTTCATTCGTAAACTACTTTCATTGTAAGCAAGTTTGATATCATTAATCAAAGTGAAAGTTTGTTTATATAATTGTGTTCTTGTTTAAGTGTTAATTCCGCATAACACTTAGATTGTCATAAACATATAAAAAGGTTTCTCTAAGTGTATTACTTGATCTAATCTCGTATACATAAAGCTAAATCGATCTAAGTTTGGGATCAAAAAGTGGTATCAGAGCTTGTTGAGGAACTTTTGATCTTAAAGAACACAAGAACCCCCTAACAACATCATGTCAGAAATAACCTCCTCCTCCTCCTCACCTTTACCAAACATCAAGATTCCTATGCTTGATGCAACCAACTTTGAATTGTGGAAATTTAACTTTGAGCAATATCTAGGGATCTATGACTACACACTCTGGGAGATCATTGAATATGGAAACACATTCGATAAAGCCCAAAAGATTGCTGATGCTATTTCTCAAAGATCAGCTGTTGCTGGTTGTTCTGAAGAAGATAAGAAAGAAAAACCTGAAGATGGTAGAGCTGTGTCTGCTGAAGACATAAACAAGAAAAGGGTTGACATGAAAACCCTAAATATTCTGAAAGTCTCTTTGGGACAAGAGAACCAGCATAAATACAGAGGTTATGATTCTGCTAAAGACCTTCGGGCAGCTCTTGAAGTTGCATATGGTGGCAATGCAGATACCAGGGAAGAAAAGAATTAACAACTCATGCATGATTATGCTGTTTTCAAAGCTCAACCCAATGAGAAGCTGAGTAGTGTGAGAAGCAGATTGATTGACATTACAAGCAAATTGTCCTTCATGGGGACACAACTTGGTGATGTTGACATTAATGCTACCTTTCTTAAAAGTCTTGGTGAGACGTGGAAGATTGAGGCAAGATCTATTCTTGCCAATAATACTTACAAAAGTTCCACGTTTGATGACATCTACAACAAACTAAGGCTGTTGGAAGATGAAACTCTTTTAGAGCATGGAAGCAAGTCTACCAACAGTAACATGGCCTTCTTCTCTCATAGTGAAGGTCAATTCAATCAGAAGGACTCTTACATGCATCCAGTTACTGGATCATCATGTGTCAGCGCTGGAACAAGTCCTGTCAACGTCTCCTTTTCAGACGCTGACACATTCAAAAGTGACTCCCCAAGAGTTAAACCTGCTGGCTTGGATTTGGATACTGTATGTGCCTATATTGCTTCTTTGCCCAATGGTTCAGTAATTACATATGAGGACCTTGAGCAGATAAGTGATGAGCACTTGGAAGAGATGGATATTAAGTGGAACATGGCTCTTGCTAGTATAAGAGCAAACAGGTGGAACAGAAGGTTTAAGAAGAAGATGACCTTCAATGCCAAAGACACAGCTGGATTTGATAAATCCAAAGTTGAATGCTACAACTGTCATCGTATGGGGCACTTCATGAGGGAATGCAGATCTCCTAGAAGATCTGATGCTGGTAAACCCTCAAGTCAAATTGTTAAAGCTCAGGATCCTAAAGCCATGGTTGCAGTTCAAGGAATTGATGGTATGGGATGGGATTGGATCTATCTGGCTAAGGATGTGGAAGAGGATAAAGCTTTGGTTGCTGAAATTGAAGAAGAAGAGCATGTTGAATATACTCTCATGGCACACTCCTCCTCTTCATCTGATAATGAGGTATACAATGATGCTTTTTGTAGTAAAGGTTGTTGGTTAAACACTGAGAAACTTAACAAAGAGGTGTTAAGATTATTAAGTGATGTGAGTACTGAAAAGTGCAAACTGTCTAATTACCAACTAGCTCTCACTCAAACTGAGAACACAGTTTCTGAATACAAGAAAATGGAATTTGACTTAAAAGATAAAATAAATATTTTAAAACATGAGTTAAATGCTAGTATGGATATTAGAAACATCATGGAAAGGGTTAATGGTGAGTTACAGGCTAAATTAGATGAGGCCATTAAGAATAAAGACAATGTTGGCCTTAAAATTCAAAGATTTGATAGAGCCACTCAAACCCTAGGAGACTGTGTGGGTAAACAAAAGGATCCTAAGGACATGACTGGGATTGGGATGAAAGACTACTCAATGGTTCCACCACCAGCTGGTGACTTCTATGGTGTCCAACAAAAGGACCTATCTTGGACTGGTTTGCCAGAACTCCAAGAGGAGGAATTCATTCCTCCACCAAGAATTGTCACTCCAGTTGAAGAGTATCAACAAAAGTTGACTGACCTAAATGAATGGAAGAAAGCTAACCCTACATTATTTGTTAAGGGTGGCTTGCTATGTGAAAGTCCTAATGAGTCAACTCCCATTAAGGTTACAAACCCAATCACTGGTAAAGCTGTTGACCTAGGCTCAAACACTGTTAGAAAACCTAGCATTAAGTATGCAGAGATGTATAGGAATACTAGGTCACCTAAGAGCCAGGTTAGCAATAATGGAACAGGTTTCTTCTCTTCTAGACCTAGGGTTGTGTCTAGAAAAGTCTGTTACACTTGTGGTAGCTTTTCACACTTGTCATATAAGTGTGTCAACGCTCCCAAATCCAGCGCTGACAGGAACAAATTCAGCGCTGACAGGAACAAAGTCAACGTTGTTAGGAAGTCAAACGTTGTCAGACCCAAACCTTGTGTGCAGCAAAGTCCACAAGTTGTTAGACCTGCCCCATTCTTCACTAGAGGGTCTAACACTCATGGACAAAGACCATTTCAAAAGACAAATACTTGGTCTAATAGGCAATGGGTTTCTGTAGCAAACCCTAGGTTCAACGCTGACAAGGGTAATTTCAGCGTTGACAAGACCAATTCCAACGCTGACAGAAACGTGACCAGACCTAAATATTTGCAACCACAGGGTAAGGGGTCTAAAGCTTCTTCAAGCTTAACATGGAGACCCAAGAAAGATCAAAACCCTAATGATAATGGGATTTCAATGACCTGCAACAGATTTAATTACATTTCAAAGGTCATTACAAAACCTCTTGGGGTTAACTGGGTATTTCATCCTAAGAAGGATGAAAATGGGGTTGTTATGAGAACTAAGTCTGTTCTTATTGAACAACCAGATGAATCCAAGTCTTCTAAGGCTTGGGTTCCCAAAGAAAACTAATTTGTTTTCTTAATGTGCAGGGCATTCAAAAACAGGTCAATGATTATGGATATTGGGATAGTGGATGCTCAAGGCACATGACAGGGAAGGAAGATTATTTAACTAACTTCACTCCCATTAAAGATGGTGACAAGGTTTACTTTGGAGGCGGATATGGTAGTATCACAGGCAAAGGAACCCTTTTCACCAAGAACTTGCGTTTTGAAAACGTATTTTTGGTAAAAGAACTTGATTACAATCTTTTTAGTGTATCACAAGTTTGTGATAACAAAAATAAAGTTCTGTTTACTGATACTGAGTGTTTGGTGTTAAGCAAGGATTATAAGATCCCTGATGAGAAATATATTAAGTATAGAACACCTAGGCATAAAGACATATACACTGTGAATCTGAATGGGATTAGAATGAATAACAATATGTCTTGTTTTTATGCTAAAGCTTCAGTAGATGAGAGTAATTTGTGGCACAGGAGACTAGGGCACATAAATTTTAAAAATATAAATAGGCTTGTGAGACTTGGCTTGGTTGATGGTTTTTCTGAGAAGGCCTTCCACAATGACCACTCTTGTGTTGCATGTCTTAAAGGCAAGCAGCACAAGGTCTCATTCAAGTCCAAACAGGTGCATTCTAGTTCTAGACCTCTTCATTTGCTACACATGGACCTCTTTGGTCAAACCAATATAGAAAGTTTGAATGGTAAGTCATATTGCTTTGTTATCACAAATGACTTTTCTAGGTTTACTTGGACATTCTTTCTAGCTATGAAGAGTGACACAGCTGATATTCTAATTGATTTTATCACTCAGATTGAGAAGAAGTCTGGCAATGAAGTTAAAATGCTTAGGAGTGATAATGGTGGTGAATTTAGGAATAAGAAGCTAGATGATTTCTGTGCCAGGAAAGGAATTACTAGGCAATTTAGTATTGCAAGAACCCCACAGCAAAATGGGGTTGCTGAGAGGAAAAATAGAACCCTAATTGAAGCAGCCAGAACAATGTTGGCTGATGCTCATTTTCCTATAGCCTTTTGGGTTGAGGCTGTTAATACAGCTTGTTATGTTCAAAATAGAGCATTGGTTAACAAAATTCAGAACAAAACACCTTATGAGTTACTTTGGGGTAGAAAACCTAATATTGGTTTTCTCAGACCTTTTGGTTGTCATGTAGTAGTTTTAGATTCTAGTGATGCCTTAGGGAAATTTAGTGCAAAAGGTGATGAAGGCTACTTCATGGGGTATTCAGTGCAGAGCAAGGGATATAGGGTTTTTCTTAAAGAGTAAAAATGTATACTTGAAAGAGTACATGTTAGGTTTTTAGAGAATAAACCTAGTGATCCTGAAAGTGGTCCTAATTGGTTGTTTGACTTGCAACCTTTATCTAGAACTTTAAATTATATGCCTGTCACTAATCCAGACATTGTGAAGGTAACTTCAAATGTTGTGGAAGAACAAGTTGTTGATGTTTCAGGTACACAGGTTCATGAAAAGGTTGGATCACAAGTAGAGAAGTTATCTCCTATCCAAGAATATGTTACAATTCCCATTTGGACAGATGCTTTTGCTGCTTCTGCTGATTTTGGTAAAGATAATGGTGGTCCTCAAGTACCACCAGATACAAACATGCATGGTCCTTCAGGCGCTGACAAAGGCAAATCTAGCGCTGACAAGACCAATTCAGACGTTGATGACTCAGACGTTGACAACAATAGTTCAAGCGTTGTTAGCCCAAGCGCTGACAAACAATGTTCAGACGTTGACAACACTTCAGCACATCTTTTCTCTTCCATTTTTGAACAAAGGTGAACCTTACAATTTATATGAAGAGGTTCATCCTCATGTTGATGAAAGAGAGTCTGATGAAGAAGATATTGGCAACATGGAGAATGAGGTTGAGGACACCAGACTTTTTGAAGGAGGAGGTCTCACTTCCACTATGAAGAATCACCCCACTTCTCAAATCATTGGTGATATTATGACTCCAGTTCAGACTAGAAGATCTCATCAAGGTCTTGGTGGGTTTATTGCCAATATACACAAGAAGTTTGATACCCCTCTTGTGCAAGCATATATGTTTGCTTGTTTTCTGTCACAACAGGAACCCAAGAAAATATTTGATGCTCTCAAAGAACCAAGTTGGGTGGAAGCAATGCAGGATGAGCTTCACCAATTTGCAATTCAGGATGTTTGGGAGCTGGTTGATTGTCCTAGATATGTCAGACCTATAGGGACAAGATGGGTTCTAAGAAACAAGAGAGATGAAAGAGGCATTATGGTCAGAAACAAGGCAAGGTTAGTGGCTCAGGTATATACACAAGAGGAGGGGATAGACTATGAGGAGGTCTTTGCACCAGTTGCAAGGATTGAAGCTATCAGGATCTTTTAAGCCTATGCATCCTGCATGGGCTTCACTGTCTATCAAATGGATGTCAAGAGTGCCTTCCTCTACGAAACTATTGTTGAGGAGGTATATGTGATGCAGCCTCCTGGTTTTAAGGATCCAGAGAATCCAGACAAGGTGTATAGAGTCAAAAAGGCTATGTATGGACTTCATCAAGCCCCAAGAGCATGGTATGGTACTTTGTCTACTTATTTAGTGGACAATGGATTCAAAAGGGGCACCATAGATCAGACACTATTTACAAAGAAGAAAGGCAAGGATGTGTTGCTTTTCCAGGTCTATGTTGATGACATCATTTTTGGGTCTACTGATCCAAAGATGAGTGAGGATTTCTCCAAGATTATGACAGATAAATTCAAGATGAGTGTTATGGGGGAGATGAACTTCTTTCTTGGTTTACAAGTTCAGCAGAAAGAAGATGGTATCTTCATCTCCCAGGATAAATATGTGGCTGAGATCTTGAAGAAGTTTGGTTTTTCTCCACATGAAAAGAGAGCTACTACTCCTATGGGTAGAGAACACCCTTGGGGAAAGATTGGAGATGGGAAAGATGTTGATGTCAGGCACTATAGGTCATCAAGTGACTCCCAAAGACCTGACATCATGTTTGCTATGTGTGCTTGTGCACGCCATCAAGTGACTCCCAAAGAATGTCACCTTTATGCCGTGAAGAGGATCTTTAGGTACCTAAGATGCTATCCTAGTCTTGGTTTGTGGTACCCAAAAGATTCACCATTGGAGCTGATTGCATATTCAGACAGTGACTATGGAGGTGATAAATTTGATAGGAAATCCACAACTGGTGGATGTCAGTTTCTTGGGAGCAGGTTGATATCTTGGCAATGCAAGAAACAAACAGTGGTGGCTAATTCTACAACTGAAGCTGAGTATGTAGCTGCAGCTGCTTGTTGTGGACAAGTTTTGTGGATTCAGAACCAGCTGTTGGACTATGGGTATAATTTCATGCATACCAAGATATTTGTTGACAATAACAGCACTTTATGCATCATTAAGAATCCTGTACATCATTCTAAAACTAAACACATAGAAATTAGACACCATTTCATAAGAGATTGTTTTGAGAAGGGTTTAATACAACCAGATAGGATTGACACTGAGGAGAATGTGTCAGATTTACTAACTAAACCTTTTGATGCTGGGAGGTTTCAATACTTGGTAACAAGTATTGGAATGGTCAATCTCACATAATATGTGTTTTAGAGTCTTTTTGTAAAAGTATGTATAGGATGATGCATTGTTATTGGTCTCATTAATGATTTAGTTTTCCACTATATTTTTCTAACACTGACAAAGGTTGCTTGAATGCTGATAAGTGTTTTTGTGACGTTGTCAACAATATAATTGTCTAACGCTGACAAAGCTTCCCTCAACGCTGTCATGTGTTATCGCTGACAAAGCAACATTGTTAGTTTTGTGGTTTTCAATCTAAATGTGCAGGTGGTGTTAGCAGTATACCATTGGATACAGAGTTGCTTATGGATCATTGGAGAAGCATTTGGACAAGTTTTTATTTATGGATGATGGTTGGAATTTTTAATTCCTATCTTGACATAAATTTTTATGTTCAAGCAAGTTTTTCGCAACTTATGTATCATAGTTTAAGGGGAGGTTTTAGGAACCTTTAGGATGTTTGGGTATCCATATGATACTCTTATCACAATTCTAGATTGTGTCCACAGGTGAGTATGAGTTAGTTCTACTAAATCATGAGGCACTGTAGCATGCAAATTTGATATACTATGCATGCTGCCAAGACATTTTTGGCCTAGAATTGGTTGTGGTCTGTTGGGAGACTTGGGAATAATTTTGTTATGAGATTTACCTGGGAGTAACAAGGAATTTTATAAGGTAACTTAGTTGTTAAGAGTTTTGGTTAGCAAGGGACACTAGAGGACTGTTATGTCTATCTTGCATAAGCAAGTGTGCATAACTGGACAGTGCTTGCCGCCCAATAATAATTATCAGCTTTTTTGGTTATCTTCTCCAGGATAAATTACTTTGTTAAGGTCATTTTTCATTTTTAAACATTTTTATTTTTTGACGCTGACAAGTATATTTCCAAGCGTTGTTGTGACCAATTTAGACGCTGACATGGCTATGGCAAACGTTGACAAGATTATAGCCGTTGGGCGTTGATAGGTTATTTTTGACCGTTGACACTCAATGGGTCCTACCCAGTTGTTACTTTTTGACATATTTTTAGGCCGTAATTTTGGGAGCAGATAAACTTCATTTAATGCATGAGATAAAATTATTCTTTTTCAATATTTTCATGATTGTGTTTTGAAAATACTTGCCTATTTTTGGGCCAATCACATGCCTTTTCTTCTCCTATAAATTTGGCTCCTATTTTTAAACAGGGTACCTATAATTCTTGTCTAACATAATTTTCTCTTATCAACTTCATCTCCATCACTCATTTTTAGCAGCTTTCCATAATGGCACCAAATTTTAAACCATCAGAATTAGAATTGGGGTTCAGAAGCCAACATAACATGATCGCGTATCTTGAAGCTGATGATGCTCTGTTTCCCCAATACACACAAATGGTGGCGTATTTGAACGCATCCCCCATAAGGTATGCTCTTTCTCATGCACCACTCATTCCTGTCACACATATTAAACAGTTTTGGAACAATGTCAGTTCCTCAACAGTTAATAGAGTGACTACATTAACTTCTATTGTTTATGGGAGACCTTGGGTGGTTACTGAGGCTTTGGTACGCCAAGCCTTGCATCTTGATGATGCTGATGGTATAACCACCCTTCCCATTAGTGAAATAGAACAAGGACTAAGGGCTTTGGGTTATCCTTTTCCTGATGAAGGAACTTTAAATAAATATCATAAACAGGAGTTTCCCCCAGCCTGGAAGTACCTCATACATGTCCTCCTACAATGTTTGAGTCCCAAATCCACTGCACACAATGAGATCATTAGATCTATTGCCAGTGCTATTGTGTGCATTGCAACTAGGCAAAAATTTAATTATTCTAAAATGATTTTTGAGGGCATGTGTAAAAATAAGGGGAACAAAATGAATTTAGCTTATCCCCGATTTTTACAAATGGTTTTTGATGTTCATGGATACTTCACAAGGGATCATAATGATTTTTATGAGATCCCTGTGCAAAAGAAAGCAATTTCTATGAAGATGAACTCACCCCCACATCGTGACCTACCTTTAACCCAAGCTATGCTTGCTGTCATTGCAGCAGCTCAACCCCAACCAGACCCCCAACCCCAAATTGACCCAATACCTGAACCATTACCTTCACCTGAACATATGCAAATTGACCAAGAACCCTTCGACGCTGACACATTAAATGTTGGCGTTGATGTGCCTATTTCCAATGTTGACACACAACCTTCACAGACCCAAACACCCCTTAACCAACCCACATCCACCCAATCCACATCATCTTCCATACCCCTTGAATATAGGTTGATTAAACGCCAAAGGACTACGGGAGTGTTCTCCTCTAGTGGTCCTAGCCATGTAGCAGAGAGAACCACCGCCACAAGTGTGGCTGGTGCTATGGATGAGGCTGGGACTATTGGTTCTGGCTTAGAAGCTGGCCAAGGCAGTCCCACCATCATTAAGTCCTCATCCATGCCCAATGAGTCTGACTTGGGAGGTCAAATCCCCATTTTAGAAGAGGGCAGATTGGAACCAATGACTCTAATTGAATTGACGGCAGTCTGCATGAGCTTGCAAAAACAAAATGCAGACTTGGTACAAGTTGTCAGCACACAAGGCCTTGAACTCAAGCAATTGAGGGAGAGGATTGTTATTTTGGAGACTGCTAGTGCAAGGAGAGGGATGGAGGAATCTTCCAAAGGGGAGGAAGATCCAATAAATGTGAGTGACAAGGGCAACCATGATGGTCAATCTTTGGATGTTAATGTGAGTGACAAGGGCAGCCATGATGGTCAATCTTTGGATGTTGCTGAGGCCCTAACAAGTTTGAAGAAGCAGACAGGTTTTGATACGTCCTTAGTCTCTCCTACAAACTTAAATTTATCATTTATAGCCATGTTGGAGGAAATTGCAAAAGGCGTTGAGGCAGGAAATTTAGGCGTTGACAAGGAGAATTTGGATGCTGACAGAAATATTTTGGGCGCTGACACAGCAAAATTGGGCGTTGACAGACCTGCACATGAGGGTGATGTATCCCAGTCGTCATCCATCATCAAGGAGGTTTCTTCACAGGTATCACCATCTACCTTACCAATAATTGATCCATTAGATAAGGGTAAGGGTATTATGGTAGAAGAGGTTGTTCCAAAGAATGCAGATCAAATTGAGTTTGATAGAAGGTTGGCTGCACAAATCATGGAACAAGATAGAAAGGAGGTGAAAGAGTCACCATTTGTTGTGACTTTAGAAGAGAAAGAAGGAAGTGATGAAGCTAGCTCAGACTCAAGTGTTATGATCATAGAACAGCCAGAAAGACTTGATTATGGAGATGAGTTGGCCAAGGAGAAATTAAGAGAGTTGAAATTGCAGGTTGACTTTGATATGCCAGAGGTGGTTCAAATGTATCATGCTTGGGAATAAAGATGTATGGAGAATCCACACTTGACCATTTCAGATCAGATATGGGGTTTGGAGATTCTCCTCAGAGTACAAAAAGATTGCCAGGTTATTTTGAAACACAAGGCAAGCAATATTCTCTCAGAGTTGAAAAGGGATAGAAGGGAGCTATACTGCATGTTGCTCAGATGTCATGGAGTAGGATGGACTTATCCCATCTGGGTTAGAGTGCAGGAAGCAAACACTCTAAGACTTCTTTCTGATGAAAGAAAAGAAGAACTTGTAGAGGAAATGGAGCTCAAGAAGGCAATGTTTGTTCCCAGACCAGTGAAAAAGGGAGTTCCTCTTGAGTTTCCCAAAGATATGGATCCATTATATCCAAGTGAAGCTGTCATAAGAAATAGCCTCAAGCTCTCACCATTAGAAGCTTCAGATATGGTACAAGTGTTACCACTAGATTCCAGAAATCCAATTCTGAGCTATGAAGAAGATGCATGTGGATTTTGGAAGATTGGCAGGTATGGCAAAGAGGTTCACACTTTTACCACTCTTATATCTTTGTTTGCAATTTGTGATAGAGAAGACTTGGTAGATCTATGGAGATTGTTAGAGACCAAGTATGAGGCTGAAGCACCAACTTCAGCAAAGGGAATAAAACTGTGGTCCACATTCAAGAGAATGTGTGGACCAAAAGATGAGGATCCTGCTGTTTGGAAGGATCTTGAAGATGACCTCAGTGGTCTTCAATGGAGATTGTATTCAGCTGCTGGTGTTTATCATTTGAGTTCTACAAAGTTTGCTGAGTATCTACTTGTGGATGGTCAGTATTTCATATCCAAGGATATCTTGGAGAAGATGAAGAACACTCAGCTGTAAATTGATTCTTCAAGTGATGTGGCAAAAGACTTGATTAGATTTATTTATTACCAATATGAGAAGGTTTGTAAGATTCCTCCTAGTCCTTAATGTTTATTCAGAAACTTGATCATAAGAGTGGATATCAAGTTTAGGGGAGGATTGTTGGGAATAAATTATAACCAATCTACTTGAGTGCTGACAAGAGTAAAACAAGCGTTGACAGGAGCAAAACAAACGCTGACAGCTCAAGCGTTGACAAGATAAAGTCAAGCGTCGATACATTGAAGACAAGCACTGATGGGAAGATATACTCTACGCGTTTATTGTATTCTAGATTACTTCTAGTAAAGATAGGAACAACAATGTATTTTCTATATTTATCTTTACCTACAATAGCTGATACGTAGATTATTGTACAAGGCTTTTTATGTCTATAAAAGAAGACCTTTAGGTTAATGTTTCATATAAGTTTTCATTCGTAAACTACTTTCATTGTAAGCAAGTTTGATATCATTAATCAAAGTGAAAGTTTGTTTATATCATTGTGTTCTTGTTTAAGTGTTAATTCCGCATAACACTTAGATTGTCATAAACATATACAAAGGTTTCTCTAAGTGTATTACTTGATCTAATCTCGTATACATAAAGCTATATCGATCTAAGTTTGGGATCAACAACTATGATGTAGAGTGAGTTAGTAGTAGTTTAAAGTATCAAGCATGATCTCCATGGTTTGCACCCATACGGTTAGTAGGCCCTTTATGGGAGAGAAAGTGAATTAATACCTTGCTCATATTTTGGTTTAGATTAAGACTATATTGAAAGTGATCTTAGTCTATAATTGAATAATTGCTTTGTGTTTATTCATTACCAAAGCCGTTTAACGTTTCTCCGGAAAGGCACGTCTTAAACCACTATATATGACACAAGCTCTTCGTTACCACTATTTGAAGATTGTCATTAATCCCTTGAGCATTGGTCCTAGTCTTGATTCACTTCCCTTGACTTCTCTCCACTTTGCTGTTTTGCTACGAGTAGGCGTTTGTCCGTTTCAGTTCTTTTCGATCTCGATTTAACTCGTAATCCTTCGTTAAGGCATATTGCTTAGTGTCTTGATGATCTAATGATATTCTAAAAGGCTCATAATATAATTTTAAGTATTTTAGAAAAACTTGGTTTTTAAAATTTGGCGTTTTTCATTGATAAAAACCTGCCTCTGTAGGCGGTTCTTTATCTCAGCGGCTCAAACCCGCGGTTCCTTATCGATAAGGTACCGCGGGCAGTAAAGGTTGTTAGAGCGCCAGTTTGATTATTTTATTCTTTTTCAAACCAAACCCTCTCTCTCCCAAAAACACACAGCCGACGGTTTACCCTTTTTCCACCATTTTTGAAGCTTCCAAAACCTTCAATCACTCAAATTAATTGATTCCAAGTTGTGGGTTTCACTCATCCTTCATCTAACATCAATTAATTGTAAGTATTCTCTTTCAATTTCATCTATTTCGTTCTAGGGTTCATCCTTTCATAATTGGGGATTTTTAAAATTGAAATTGAATTAAAACCTTAATAGAAATGTGTGTTGACATGGTTATTTTACTATGATTCCTTATGTTCATATTCATTAAGATTTCACTAAAACCCACTTGTAGAACAAATCCGAATTTAGGCTAAATGATTTTGGTTAAAAGATGGATTTGAGATGAACCCATAAACAAATAGGTAATGACATTGTTAATGCTTACCTAAAAACTTTGTTTTGAAAAACCAATGTTCTAGTCCATTGTTGATCCAACATAGTTCATATGTTCTTGGTATATAATGGAATAGCCACATTGTGAGTATGAGAATGATATGGATTCAATCCTTTGTTTGTCAAGAAATTGATATAACACATTCTTATATTTTTGATCTTTGATTTTATTTTTCTTATAAATGATTAGAGAAATATTTTCTTGTGTTTATTTAGGTACTAATCATACCTTCACAATACCAAAAGGATCATCAACTCACCAAAAAGTATATTCCAAACCTATCCGACTTTTGTCACTCAACTCACCTTGCCCATACTTTTTCCTCTCTTCAATGTCGTTGCTTTCATGAGGGTAGAGTTGTCCAAAAGGATATCAAGGATTATGTGTGCATCAAATCCATGTTTGAAAACATTGGATTTGATTGTTTGTTGAACATTAAGGAAGACATCTATCCTCGATTCCTGTTTGAGTTCTTTAGCACATACTCCGTCATTGAAAACAACGATGGAATATTTGTTAGGTTCATCTTGAAAGATCAACTCATTCAATACTCTCTCGAAGTGTTTGGTCAAATTCTTAATGTCCCATTTGTAGGCACTTGTCGCTTCACGGATAAATGGAAGCTTAGTGCTCTCCTTGAATCCTACAATTGTACTCCAAATGATAATGAGGAAATTGATCTTGACTTCATTGTCGACATTGTCTCCAAAAAGCGTAATCGACCCGTTAAGAGGAGCCTTCATACTAAGGTACGTTCGGTGAAATGTCATGAGGTTCTCTTAAGCGACCTTAATGATAATATGGTTCAATGGACCAATATCCTTAGGGAAAATGTGTTTTGTCTTGGTGGAAACCGGGATCATGTTCCGGCGTGTTTAGTGCATATGTTATATTGCATCTTTACCAACACCAATTACAATTTGGCATATTTTATCGCTCAACGGATCAATTATGCTATTCACAAGCCTAAAACAAACCTCCCCTACGCAATGCTTCTCACTCGCCTTTTTAAAAGGGTTGGCCGTGATTTTCCAAATCTTGAGGTAAATCCGACCAACAAGAGTTCAATGATGAGGTATATAAGAGAAAGACAAGATCTGATCGTAAATCCGGCCAACAAGAGTTCAATGATGAGGACATGGACATGCCAACAAGTGATGGTGATGGCATTGGCACAAGTGCTCCCATTGACTCTTCGAGTTCTTCTCACCACTCCACAAACTCATTCGTGGATGGTTTAGATGACATTGCTTCCCCTCCTCACCATTCCTCTAGTGAAGTTCCTAATAATCTCAATTTAGAGGAACTTTACCGTCAAAATCTTCGAACCCGAGGTGATTTGCATGAACACTGGATTGAGTCAAGAAAGGGAATCAAGTACTTGGGAAAAATGATCAAGGGTTTAGGCAAGAAAAGGAGGTGAAGACTTTGAGTTGTGTCAAAGTTTGGTTATCATTTGATGTTTAAACATTTTCTTATTAACACTTTGGTTTAGTTGTTTATTAACTTATGTTACATGTTTGGATTATTATTTATTTTGATCCTAAATGTTGCTTATGCAATGATGTTTGTGATTTACATAGATTTGTGCATCTTTGTGATAGTTAGCTTATTAGATTATGATCTGTAGTTAACTTTGGCTTGTGAATCTTTTGGTAAAAATCTGGGTTTATCAAAAAATCTGGGTTTGAAATTTTTGAAAGACCTCTGGTCGCGGTTCCATATCGACCAGCGGCTCCTTATCGATAAGGAACCGCAGGTCCTAGATAAGGAATCGCCGGCCACTGTGCACGACAACATCTTTTGCTTTACACTGTTTTCTTAATTCTGTGTAAACACTGCATGATTTTCTATAATAAACTGCACATTTCCTAAACTAGCCTACCAAAATTCATTATTCACCTAAAATGATTTTAACCCATTACTAGTTTGGATCATCCCCTCACCCATTTAAACCCACCTTGTTAGTCATGTTCTTCACACATCAAAACATCCTTCCCTAACCCTTAAACCACCCTTGTCAACCATGGTTTGTACCAAAACCTCAAACACTTCCAAGACCTCCACCACAAGGAAAACACTCAAAATAAGGATTAAGGTAGCCAATCCTAACTCCTCACCCTTCCACACACCTAAGAATGAGATGGTTCCTATCCTCATTTCTTCATCACCTTCCCCACCTCTTGTTCCATGCAAGACAACATCCACCCATGGTACTAACCACTCCATTTGTTCTACCTCCTCTTCATTCAACTCAAGAATGAATGAGCTCTCTTCACCCTTCACTCCAAGTGCACCCTTGGATGTGACCACACAACCCTAACCAATCCAAAGCATTCCTTTTGTGAATGACTTTGATGACACTTTGGTGACTTCACCATTTACCCCTCCAAATTCACCCATTTCACCAACCTTGGAGAATATACCTCCACACTCATCCATTTCCCCTTTAGGGAACATGCCTCCACTCTCACCCACATCACCCTTGGAGAACATGCCTCCTCCACCTCCACCCAACTTAAACATTCCAATTTTGGGTGTTCCACTTTCCCTCCTTTTAGGTGATCCATACTATGGGTTTCAACAAACACATGGTCCTAGTTGTCCATGTTGTCTTTACAACCACTACATCATCCATAACCTTAGGATGGATATGTTTGGACTACATAGGAGGTTGCAAGAGTTCTTTCTTGCCTTGTTCTCCATGCCTCCTCCTAGAGATGAATGATGAGTTTTCTTAATAAGTTTTCTAAACAAAACCAAGCCAAAGAAGACTACTCATCTAGATTTAATATTAAGCTAGCTATGTATTAGTTAGTTTTATTTATCATTGTACTTGCTTCCTTCATGAGTGTTTCATGAAGTTGTTCTATGGATTTAGCTTTATGTGTTCCTATTCTTATGTGCACATTAATCAACTTTAATTTGAAATTAAAATTGAACCTAAATCTATCACAACCTCTAAACACTTGACTAAAATTGGTTCAAAATGATATCTAAATTATTTTGTCACCCTTTGTCAAGACATTCTTTGTTAATGTGTTGCTTTATGCAACCCTAGCATAATTAGGTGCTAATAGAGGTAAAATTCCAAGATTTGTAACTTTTTTGAAAAAGTCTTAGTTTTTCCCAAAACCCTGGAAAAACTTGGTTTTAAGTCCACTAGACGCGGTTCCTTATAGTCCCGCGGTTCCTTAAGTGGTAAGGATCCGCCGGTCCCTATAAGGTACCGCAGACAGTAAGTGGCTTTTGACGAATTTTTGGTCAAAACTTTTAAAACCCTATACCCTGTCAAGATTCCTTGTTTGCTCAAATTGACTAAACATTCCTTGACACTTCACATTTTGTTTTCAAATTCTTACCTTGATTACATTTTACTTATACCCCAACCTTGAAATTTCATTCTCACACCTTCCCAACCTTGAGAATTCATTCTCACACAACCTTGAGATTTCATTCTCACACAACCTTGAGATTTCATTCTCACACAACCTTGAGATTTCATTCTCACACTCTCACAATGCCTAACTACTACATTCCTAACCTTGACATTTCTTTGTCACAACCCCACTCACACAAAGCTTCCTCATCCAAGCTTTCAAAGAAACCAAAAATCTCGGTTCGACCTATTTGGGTTAAGAAGAATGAACCATCTTCCTCCAAACCACCCAAAAACCCTACCTTCTCTCCAATCAAGTATTAGAATGAGACTTATACCATTAACCCCATCACCGGAGCTAAAGAAAATGTTCCCCCACCACCACAATCCTTCAATACCCCTCAACTCAATGACCTTTCAACCTTCCCAAACCTCACAAGGCATTGTGAAAACATTTCCAAACCCTTTACCTCTCCACCACCAAACCCTAGGTTTGATGCCATACCCCCATCAACCGATTTTGTGTTGCATCATAGATCCTCGTGTGCTTGTTGTCGATTTCAACAAATTGAACTTGCTCATGTGTATGAGATGTTCAATTTTCTTGAATTCCTCCTCACTCGACCTCCTATTCAAGTTTTTGTTCCGGTGGACAAAACTTCGAATGATGCATCGTCGTCTTATATTTCCAACTAAAGTCTTTATTACTTTAGTTGTTTTAGAGTCTTTTTTTAAGCAATCTTGGAAAATTATCACCATTAGACTAGCTTATGCTTAGTGGTTTATTTTCTATATTTCTTGCTTTAGATACTCATATTGTGTGTATGACTATCTACTTTGTTGTGTCTTTTCTATTATGTAACCTTTGTGTGTTATCCCTTTAATTCTATTTTGAGTTGATCATGGTTAATTTTTACAATTGCTTATGGGTGATTCCATCAATTCTAAAACTTTAACCCATTTACAAGCTTATCATCTTCATTGGATTGAATTTTGATTTTGTCAATTACCTATTTGGACATACTTAGAAAAATACTTGCTTCTAATTTGAGATTTCTTCTCTCTCTCCCTCTCAAGTTACTTAGTAGGTAGTGATCATATATACATTGGTGTTTCTTTCCTTTCTACTAACCTTTGTGTAGCATGTCACCTTAGCTCACAAACTTGGTTCCCCAAGCAAGGGGGAGAAACCACCAAGGGGGAGCTACTAGCAAAGTTCGATGTTCTTCAAAGACTTGTGCTAACCTTTTTGCTACGACAAAGGGGGAGAAATGATAGTGATAAACTCGTTAATAATTCGTTATTTTGTGTTTCTACGTAAATGAGTTTATCGTTTGTCGTAATCAAAAAGGGGGAGATTGTTAATGCAAGTGATGCCTAAAAGCATTATTAGTGTTAACTAATCTTTCTTAGTTTTGATCACAACAAACCATACAACACATTTAGTGTAAAACACAAAATGAATTATTTAACTAACACTATCATCAAGGTAATAATCATATCACTAACCTTTCTTAATCATACTTAGTGATCATCAAAATGATTATTCTTAAAACTCACTTTTGTTAATATGACAAAAGACTTTTTAATAAACTTTCCCTTTTAGAAAATGTTTTATTAAAATGGAAATGAAAATTTGAAAATAGCATATTCCAAATGCTGTTAGAATATCATTTGAAGGATTCAAATACCTCAGATATTCCTACCCCACTAAAAGACAAAAAACGGAGCGTACTCTAGTGGCGGTACCTTAAGTACCTACGCGGTTCCTTAGGGATATGGAACCACCGGGCTAGATAAGGTACCGCGCACAGATAGCCGTTATAGATCCGTTATACTTTGTCTCCTTTAAATAGTGGGTCAAATCTCATTTTCTAGCAAGCCCCTTGGACGTTTTTCTCAGCCCCCTTTCTATTTTCTATAGCATAATCATTAGTAAATGATCACTTAAAGTGTTAAGGATGTTTACATATGATTATCCTCTTGATCCCCTCCTTTACCTTGTCCAATGAGAAGATCACTCACTCACTAGTGTTGTGATAAAGATGAATCTATGAGCTAGTCATATTCATCATGATACCCTTTTTGTTTTAGGTCAATCCATAGTATTTATGAATACTTGGACTAGTTGTGTTCATCCAAGTTATTTGTGAATACTTGGATTTGTTGTGTACATCCATTGCATATGTGTTTGCTTGGATTTGTGTTGTGTAAATCCAAGCTACATGTGTGTACTTGGATAAGTCTAGTTGAGTTGTAATAGATTTGATTAGTAGTTCTCACTAAACTATAAAGTGATGTGGTTGTGTCTTGTGAGTTCTCACTAAACTTGAAAGTGATTAGTAGTTGTGTTGTGTGAAGTTCTCACTTAGCTTCAAAGTGAAGAGTCGTGAAGATTGGTCCTAGCTTTCGATTAGAACTCGACATCTAGCCTTGTGTCGTAAAATGGTGTAATAACTCAATTTCTACCTAGTTAAAAATTATGTTCGTTGTGTTGGTCTAATCGAATTGATCTAGGTTCTCTATGTGACTCAGTTTTATTTTGGTGGAACAAATAGGTTGGTGTTGATTTTAAATTTAAATGTGCAAAGACTTAAAAGTAAATGTCGTTAAAGTAAAGTGCAAGTATTAAAAGAGCGTGAAAAATAAAGTGCGTGAAATTAAATCTAAGTCTAGTTTAAAAGTAAATGTGCGATATTTAAAAACGTGACGGGAAGTAAAATGATTAAATGGCTAAAAATTAAAGCGTGACGAGAATTAAAGATAGACAAAGTATTAAAACATAAACTAAAAATTAAACAATACAAAATAAGAAAAATATCCCAATCAGAATATATTCCGATCAGGCTCACCTCAGATCGGAATGATGGCCGGCCCCAAATCGGAGTGCTGTCACTCACCCAATCGGAATAACCAACACCTTCAGATCGGAATGTTTGCCTTACCTTGATCGGAATATGGATGGACCTGGTCGGAATGAAGATCGGAACACCTATCGGAATGCTGTCACTTTACACGATCGGAATGTCCAAACTTGCACCTCAATCGGAATGTTATACTGAACACCAATCGGAATGCTGTCACACTTATCCAATCGGAATATCCAGGAACCACTCTGATCGGAATACCAAGATGCCTCCAATCGGAATATAGAAACCCTTATCCGATCACACCGATCGGAATGTAATTCCCTTTTCCGATTTACCACAATCGGAATATGGCAGATAAAGTACAAAAATAAGCTAGACAAATAAGCTAAACTTAAATAAGCACTATACGAAAAACTTAAGGTAAACCGTGTAAAAATAAGCTATGAAACTGAAAGTTAACAACTTTTAAGACACGAAAAAATAAACTTTAAGAAAAACAACGTTTTATATAAAAATAACTTTTGTAAAAACTATATGAACTTGAAAATAAATCAAATAACCTATTAAAATAAGAGATTTAAAACAATCAAAAGCATAAAAATCAAAACTTTAAACAACTTATCAAGATAAAAACGTGTAAATCAAAGATTAAAGAAAGGTAGAAGAAGATTAACAAGATAAAGTAAAGGTGCAAGTAATTAAAAGAGACACTTACTTGAAATTAAAAGGTAATTAAGGTGCAAAACATGTAATTAAAATGTGCAAGTAATTAAAAGTGCATAAAATAAAGGTGGAAGAACTAGTTTGTCAATCTAGCCAACAAGAATGAAATGTAAATCCTAATGACTATTTATAGGGGAGGATTAAGGAAGCTTCCTCCCCTCTTTCCTTTTCTCTTAATTGCGTCATTAAGTCCCTCCTTCTTTTAATCTTCATTAATTTCATACTTAGTCATTTTATTCTAATCTTCTTTAAACTTGTACTTAAGGGACTTTTGGCTTCGGGATCTCTTCGAACTCGTCTTTAAATTCTTCAATAAAATAGACTTGAATTCTTCGGCTTTTGATAAACTTCCGTCTTTTGACTTTTTCTTCGATAAATCTTCAGAATTGGTCTTGGACTTCTGTTTTTTGCACTCTTGACTTCTTGACTTCGTCTTTCATCCTTTTCTTCAATAAAAGTCCGTAAATGCCCGTGAATTCCCGTGTTTTCTCTACTTTTCACCTTTCCGTCCTAAATCACAACAAAAACACAAACCACGCATAATTCCGACATAAAAGACATAAAATACACGTTTTGGTCCGGTTATTATCGTAATTAAGTGGTAGAAAAGATGTGTGTTTTCACACATATCAAATCCGCTACACTTGACCATTGCAATGTCCTCATGCAATGCATTAGTTACAAAGCAAGATTACACTTTTCATCATAATCAATCCACGTTGGCCTTTATTAAAGAGATAGAAAATTAAAATCATGCAAAATAAAGAAATCAAAAGCATACCTTGGGTTTTGGAAATGTCATGAATAATCATCATCCTCAAGTTTTCACTTTCTCCAAACCAAGCTTAAAAACGAGATCATTGTTATTATAAGTTAGTAAACTAACACGAACTCATGTGGGCCAATTATTCACTTAGACTCCCTTATTCCTAGGGGTATCTCTTATATTTTATTATGTGTCTTGAATGATCGCAAGGATGCATTGTTTGACTTATTTCGATAGTTATTTAGTCTGAAAATAAAGTGAATGATTTAATCAATAGTTAGCTAAAGGACCAAATCTTTTAAAACTGCTTCTCGGGACCTCATAAAGTTCATATCTTGGCATAACTCGCTTCGCGATTTGAGACCTTTCTCGGACCGATATTTGGCAGCGACTTCATACTTCAAATCTTTGAGAGACGTTCATGAAATAATGGTCTTCTCTTCATAAAGGAATTTCTTCACTTGAAGTTTTGAGAGATTCATACTTGGACCACGACTTCTTCTTTTTTCTCCAATCTTTATTTTGGACTTTGATATACAACGATCCGCCTCCTTTTATGACTTGGATCTATTTATCCTCATACCTTGTTAGGGTCTTTTCGGATACACTTCTCCATGACTTTTGGGGAGTTTTGCTTTACGTCGTATGTCTCGATCCTTCATATTGATTTTCGATAAATGATTCTTCACATCACTTTGGATCTTTAGCAACAAAATATAGCCCTCATGCCTTGTTAGGGCCTTTTCGGACTCGCCAATCTTCGCATCCCGCTTCAATAAGTTATGCCTTGGCTATGAACTCTAATCCATACCGAGCAACTTTTAAACGATCTGGGGCTAGAAGCTGAGTAACTTTTCAAATCGTACAACCTTATTTATTAGCAGATAAATTTATTAGCAAGCGATGGGAGAATAGGCTTATAATTAACTCGCATAAATTCACGAAAGAATACCGAACTTATAATTGGCTCTATCATCTCTCGTTCTCCACAGTTTAAAATCTCAAGTAATGAGACTCATGGATGCTTAGCCTATTAAATCAAAGTTTTGGGTTTTCGAGTCGCCTATAGGATCTTGCAAATTCTTAGACTTTTTCAAGTTTAGAAATTGCATTTTAAAGTTCCCTTGATAGACGACTCTCTAGGATCAATTATAGGAACTTGCGAAAAGTTCTTGTTCTTAACCCGTGAGAGTTAAGACTTTCGCGTTTTATAGCTCCCTATATAAAAGCCTAGCAAAACTTGACTTAAACATGTTAAGGATACTAGCTAGAGTAACTTAGACAAGTAAACTCGGGTTGAGTCAAAAGATTCACAACGTTTGAAAATTAAAACCACTTATTAACATTTATTCTAATAAGGAAAGAAAATAACTATACAAAGGGAAAAACTAATAGGCCAAAATAGATCAAAAATTTTGAAAAATGTCGAAAAATTGATTTTCCGGTTAGAATGAGGACAAATACAAGGAAAAGACCACTTAACTTCGATAGAAGTCCCCCTACACTTAAGATAAACATTGTCCTCAATGTTTAAGCTTGTGGGAGTAAAATCCCCTACACTTAGGACATTGTGCACTTTGTTTAAATCTTGCTAAGGAAAGGACAACTAAAGAGATTCCTATTTTAATATTGAGAAAATATAAAATAGTGAATCGAAAAGAGTTTAGGATAAAACCGGGAAGAAGTAGAACACGGAATCACGGGTCGTCAAGAATCATCAAGAGTGGATCATTGAAGCTCGAATCCCTGATTAAGAAGTGAGGAGAGGGAATAGCAAACCAAAGGGTCCCCCTACACTTATGATAAAGAAAGCAAAAAGATAGATGCATGGGTTGCCTCCCAAGAAGCGCTTGGTTTTTGTTTACCGAGTCGTGAGCCTGACTCGACCTTGATCATCAACGGAAGAAGCATAAGTCATATCCACCAGGATCAAAGACATAGTTTTCATCCATCAAGTAGCACAAGCTTAAGGCGAACAAGGCAAGCCAAAGAAGAAGTGGCAAGGTTCCCTTAAGCAGTGATGGAGCACGGTGGGAGCAAGTATGGTGAGGTGCAAGAATGTCTTCAATAGTTCCAAAGATTGTTCCGTTTATTTCATCAGGTGGATACTGAGATGGCTTAAAGACATCAATACCGGGGTCGAACACCTTTTCCTTTAAGGGAAAATAGCACTCAGGCTCAGCCGAGTGTGAAGAAGATCCGCAAAGAAGCACAACCGCGTCCTCAGAAGGAGGACAAAGAGGTGTCAAATCATAAGTGCAACGGATATCGGTGTCGACCGGTTTCTTCTCCTTTGAAAGAATGCTCTTCAAATCCAAAGTAGGATCAAGACGATAATCTTCAAAGTCATAGGGAGGAGCATCACTCTCATGAGGGAAGTAAGTGTTGAGAAATTCAGAGAAGTCTTTCTCAAATGAATAATCGTCCAAAGTAGGATCGAGTGATGGCGGAGGATCTTCATCGTGTGAAGAATCGCTCGAAAGAGTATCAGCCTCATCAAAATCATCGAAAGTAGGCAGCTCGGGATACTCAGAAGTACAATCATCAAAATCATCCGAATCTGAGCTAGAATCATCATCATCATAAGCATCAAAGACCGGTGGAGAATCATAAATGGGAGAAGCTTCGAAAGTAGGGCGAGAATCATCCACATTATCTTCAAAGAGTGGATTATCAGTGGAAGACTCGAATAAAGGATTGTCGTAGACGGTAAAGTCATCGAGCACATTAATCATATTCACTGATTCTTGGCCTCCAAAAGTTGTACTAGTAAGCTTCCCCATTTTGAAAACTTGTGCATCATCCCCGACTCTTAAGATTAACTCACCTTCGGCAACATCTACTAAAGCTCGTCCGGTTCTCAAGAATGGCCGACCAAGTATTAAAGGAATACGAGGGTCCATTTCATAATCAACTACAACAAAATCGACCGGGAAAGTAAATGCGCCAACTTTAATGAACACGTCTTCGGCTATACCAACAAGGTAAGCGAGAGTGCGATTTGCATGTTCAAGAGTCATCTTTGTTGGAGTGAGGTGGGCAATGATAGTGTTTTCCAAACACTCAATGGCATCAAAGTAATACTAGCCCCGAGATCAGCAAGGGCAGTAAATTCTTCAGTTTTGTTGAACACGCAAGGCAACACAAAACGACCGGGATCTCCAAGCTTTTCCGGAAGTTCTTTAAGAATAACTGCAGAGCAGTTTTCATTTAATCGAGTGTTGGCGAGTTCAATCAGCTTCTCCTTCTTGTTAAGCAATTCCCTAAATGCTTTAACAAATTTGGGCATGTGGACAAGTGCTTCAAGAAAGATAATGTTGAAGTTCATTTGAGAAATCATCTTCACATAGCGTGACACTTCAGAGTCCTCCTTGGTTAGCATTTTGGTCTTTCCTAAACGAGAGGGATAAGGGATATTGGGTTTAGGTGGGGAAGGTTCAGGTGTAGGTAAAGGTTGAGATGTTGAAGGGGCATTCGTGGGAACTTCATCACGTCGAGGCGGAGACGGTAATGGTGCACTAATACTAGGTGTAGGAGGAGTAGGGATAAATGGTGGTGGAGGAGGTGTAGATGATGGGGGTGGGGTTGGTGGTCCTACGATGGTGACTCCACTACGAGTAGTAATAGCACTCACATTGGCTCGCGGATTAGTGACGGTGTTTGAAGGTAGAGAACTCGAAGAAGAAGGTTGAGCGGCGGGCAAGAAACTAGCAAGCATATTCTTCAAATCATTGGTTTGATTGCTGAAGGAGGATTGAATATTATCTCGAAGCTCGGATCTTATCTCATTTCCTTGCTTTGTGATGTCTCCTTTCAGATTGATAATTTGGCTCTGCAGGTTCTTGATTTGCTCACCTTGGGTTCTCATGATGGCCTCAACATCCGGATTACTGGGTGGGGTTTGTTGGGCGGGTGGGTGATAAGGATTAGAAGCTCTTGGTGGGATTTGGTTGCTCCTATTGTAGTTGTTGGCGGGGTTTTGGTTTTGAGGAGAAAAACCGGGTGCAAGGTAGTTGTTGGAACGGTAGCTCAGCAGAGTTCTATCCCCTTGTTGTCTAGCTTGGTAATTTTCCGGTGAATAATTACCATAAGCAGCATACACATTTTCCGGATTTCCTTGTGTCGAAGGACAATCGGTGTATGAATGAGGACCGCCGCATGTTTCACAAAGAGTAGCAACAGCTTTAACTTGTTGTTGTTGTTGGTTTGAAGCCAAGAGTTGCATACTTCTGCTCATTTCAGTCAGCACACGGGTGAGTTCGGTCATATCAGGGTTTGCTGAGGTGGAGGAAACATTGACTCTCGGGTTGTTCCTTGAAGAAGCAGAGGAATCCCAGTTTTTGTGGTGAGTAGTCATGTTCTCTATAAGCTCTCTACACTCCTCGGGTCTCCTTTTCATGAATGTGCCACCGGCGGCTGCATTGATCGTATCACGATCTCGAAAAGTCAAACCGTTGTAGAAAGTATCGATTAAGGTCACAGGGAGCATGTTGTGGTTTGGACATCTATCGATCAAGACATTATATCTCTCCCAAGCGTCAAAAAGAAATTCATCAGGGTCTTGCATGAAACCGCTGATCTGATTGCGAAGGCTCGTGACCATGGATGGTGGAAAGTAGCGCGACAAAAAGCGTTGAGTCATGTCATCCCAAGTGTGAATAGAATTCTTCGGGAGACGATCAAACCATTTCTCGGCATGATGTAATAAAGTGTGTGGAAAGAGTTGTAGGCGAAGTTCATCCATTGTGGCACCAGCCAACTTCATGCTATGGGTGATTGTAATGAACTTGTCGAGGTGTTTGTTGGCATTTACATCAGGCAATCCACGGAATGGGTTTGTTTGTACTTGCTGAATCATGTGGTGCTTCAACGAAAACTCAGGAGCGTTGATTTGCATCGGCGCAATCGGTCCTCCTCGTCCAAACATGGTTGGTTGACAAAGTTCCTCCATGGTCCGAAGATCGGGCTGTGGAAGAGCATTGCTATTATTATTATTATTATTGAGGTGCGGTGGAATGTTGTTGTTGTTAACACCTGCCATACTTAAATCTTCTTGAGGCTCGGGCTCTTGATAACTAGAAGATCTAGTACGCATACACCTGAAAATGCAAAAGAAAACAAAACCAAACACAAAGGCAATATATATACACAATAAAGAGAAAATCTTTTTGGATTTTTGAAATTTCTAATGTTTATGGATTTTTATCAATTTTTTTAATTTTTATGATTTTTTTTTTTTTTTTTGAATTTTTTATGCAAGAAAAGTAACGCTCACAAGTGAACGGATCCCAAAAAGCAACGCGTCTCTCACAGAAAACCGTTAATCTTTACGAAAAGAGCCGGCAGCGGCGCCATTTAATAACTCAATTTCTACCTAGTTAAAAATTATGTTCGTTGTGTTGGTCTAATCGAATTGATCTAGGTTCTCTATGTGACTCAGTTTTATTTTGGTGGAACAAATAGGTTGGTGTTGATTTTAAATTTAATTGTGCAAAGACTTAAAAGTAAATGTCGTTAAAGTAAAGTGCAAGTATTAGAAGAGCGTGAAAAATAAAGTGCGTGAAATTAAATCTAAGTCTAGTTTAAAATTAAATGTGCGATATTTAAAAACGTGACGGGAAGTAAAATGATTAAATGGCTAAAAATTAAAGCGTGACGAGAATTAAAGATAGACAAAGTATTAAAACATAAACTAAAAATTAAACAATACAAAATAAGAAAAATATCCCAATCGGAATATATTCCGATCAGGCTCACCTCAGATCGGAATGATGGCCGGCCCCAAATCGGAGTGCTGTCACTCACCCAATCGGAATAACCAACACCTTCAGATCGGAATGTTTGCCTTACCTTGATCGGAATATGGATGGACCTGGTCGGAATGAAGATCGGAACACCTATCGGAATGTTGTCACTTTACACGATCGGAATGTCCAAACTTGCACCTCAATCGGAATGTTATACTGAACACCAATCGGAATGCTGTCACACTTATCCAATCGGAATATCCAGGAACCACTCTGATCGGAATACCAAGATGCCTCCAATCGGAATATAGAAACCCTTATCCGATCGGAATGTAATTCCCTTTTCTGATTTACCACAATCGGAATATGGCAGATAAAGTACAAAAATAAGCTAGACAAATAAGCTAAACTTAAATAAGCACTATACGAAAAACTTAAGGTAAACCGTGTAAAAATAAGCTATGAAACTGAAAGTTAACAACTTTTAAGACACGAAAAAAGTAAACTTTAAGAAAAACAACGTTTTATATAAAAATAACTTTTGTAAAAACTATATGAACTTGAAAATAAATCAAATAAGCTATTAAAATAAGAGATTTAAAACAATCAAAAGCATAAAAATCAAAACTTTAAACAACTTAACAAGATAAAAACGTGTAAATCAAAGATTAAAGAAAGGTAGAAGAAGATTAACAAGAAAAAGTAAAGGTGCAAGTAATTAAAAGAGACACTTACTTGAAATTAAAAGTTAATTAAGGTGCAAAACATGTAATTAAAATGTGCAAGTAATTAAAAGTGCATAAAATAAAGGTGGAAGAACTAGTTTGTCAATCTAGCCAACAAGAATGAAATGTAAATCCTAATGACTATTTATAGGGGAGGATTAAGGAAGCTTCCTCCCCTCTTTCCTTTTCTCTTATTTGCGTCATTAAGTCCCTCCTTCTTTTAATCTTCATTAATTGCATACTTAGTCCTTTTCTTCTAATCTTCTTTAAACTTGGACTTAAGGGACTTTTGGCTTCGGGATCTCTTCGAACTCGTCTTTAAATTCTTCAATAAAATAGACTTGAATTCTTCGGCTTTTGATAAACTTCCGTCTTTTGACTTTTTCTTCGATAAATCTTCAGAATTGGTCTTGGACTTCTGTTTTTTGCACTCTTGACTTCTTGACTTCGTCTTTCATCCTTTTCTTCAATAAACGTCCGTAAATGCCCGTGAATTCCCGTGTTTTCTCCACTTTTCACCTTTCCGTCCTAAATCACAACAAAAACACAAACCACGCATAATTCCGACATAAAAGACATAAAATACACGTTTTGGTCCGGTTATTATCGTAATTAAGTGGTAGAAAAGATGTGTGTTTTCACACATATCATGGTGAAGTAGGCAACGTCGTGAAGATTGGTTCTACCTTAAGATTAGAACTCGACATCTAGCCTTGTGTCGTTAAATTGTGAAGTAGGCAACGTTGTGAAGATTGGTCCTAGCTAAAGATTAGGTCTCGACATTTAGCTTAGTGTCGGAAAATAATGTATGAAACGATGTAAGGTTTTCTCCGCCGAGAAGGGAGCTTGTGGATATAGTGGAAATCTCGAGTAGGTGTACTCGAGGAGTGGAGTAGAAACGAGGATAGAGCCTCGTTGTCGAACCACTATAAATCTTGGTGTCTTCCCACTAGGTTGTCTCCTTCCTTACTCTTTACTTATTTCATTATCATTACACTTACCTATTATCTTTGCTAGTGCATTTGAAATTAACCTAATCATTATGCAACTTAGCTTCAAGCAAAAGATAGTTTTGATACAAACCAAATTGAAAGTAATTTTAATTTGGATTCCAATCGAAGAGAAACTATTCAACCCCCTCCCCCCCCCCCCTTCTAGTTTCTACAAAGACAATTGAATTGGCGGATATGGTTGTGCGGGTTGTCCTTCTCATCACCACGGAATTTGTTGTTTTGGATCATCGACAACAAACCCGTTTTCACTTAAAAATTCTCCGCAAGGATAGCGGGAAGCACAATAGCCTATCCATAACCCTCGGTGGGTGCTTGAAGTAACTCAATCATAGTTCGATTCGCCATGGTTGGTTCTTCTCTTACAATGGGTTCGTCAATAGGAGACTCCTCACTAGAAAGATTAGGAGTAGGTGTTGACTCCATTCGGTTTTTTCGTTTACGTGCACGTCTTGCTTGATTACGAGTAAGCATAAACGTTACGTACAACGTGGGGGTGAGCAAAGAAGATTCTTTTTGGTGTTTTGTATTTTTCAATTTTTTTGTGGTTTTTGATTGTTTTTACTTTTTTTTTGGATTTTTGTGATTGTATTAAGTAGACCACAATCTACAAATCTCCTCCTTAATCAAATCTCTTGATTAAAGAAGCCTCAAGGAATGAAAACGACCACGTGAAGTGAACGCCTTCGATGACTTTAGAACGTTGGTGGAACACCAAAACATTCAAGAGGGTTTAATCAATGAAACCAAGAAAGTATATATGATACTTAGTAATACTTTAGGTGGCAAAACCCTCGATTAGCTCTCAAAATCAAATACTCACAAGCAAGCGGGGAAACGAGGCAGCGCGAAGCACTTAAGAGCCTTTTTCCTTAGGGTATATTTTATAATACCCGTCTTATACCCACCTTATAGTTTGTATTTTTCAAAATAGAGCTTCACGAAAGTATTTATCTATTTTTGTCTTTTCTTTCTTGTTTGAGATTCGAATGCAATGATTGGGTAATGACCTCCCAAGTTAAGGTTGTGTTTTCACACTTTTGGAGTGCTTGTGAATTTATTGTTCTACGTATACAATATAGTAATAGTATTCACACAAAAAACGAAAAACCGATAATACGTATTAGTAGAGTGCTACTAATACAAATAGATATTATGGCTATATATAAAAACAACAATTGCCAAATCAAAACACAACACGCCTCCCCGGCAGCGGCGCCAAAATTGATGTAGCCTTTTTACTACCCTTTAGGAAAAGAGAGCAAAATAGTGGAAAATATTAAGTGTCGGTTTAGGAAAACCAAGCACTAATTACCAATGGTGAAAGTTCGTTTCCCAAGGAGGCTAGTTTGTTGTGTAGAGAGATGATTAATTATGTGATTATACTGATTATGAGAAGAGAAAATAGAAAGGGGATAAGAAGAGCATGACGGTTACGATGAAGATTTAAACTAAAACGAAAAGGCGTACACGTAAAACCGTAAAAAGTACCAAATTTAAAAACTTACCCTAAAAATTCCTAGAAAATTGCAATAAATCCTAAATAATGTAATTAGAGTTTAAAAAACAATTAAAAATCACCCAAACCTTTTATTTAATTAAATAATGAATTTTTAATGCTAATTAAAGCCCTAAAAATCAATTTAATTAACAAAAAGCCCAAAATGAGATTTATCACTTTGTAAACCTCTAAAATACCCCAACTTAATTTAGAACTATTTTTGAAAATTTTAAAATTAATTAAAACTATTTAAAAAACAATTAAAAACTATTTAAACTTAAAATAATTATAAAAATTAATCTAAGGACAATAAAAAAATTCTAAAAGTTGTAAAATTCCTAACTTAATGTATTTAATCTAAGAAAAATATAAAAACTTGAAAAATCTAAATTTTAGTTTTTAATAATAAAATAATAATAAAATAATATTAAAAATCCAAAATTTATAAAAAATTCTAAAAACTTGCAAACTAGCTTAATTTAACCTAAATAAACAGAAAATGAAGTTGAAATTACAAAAATACCCCTAATGGGCCTCCAAATGGGCCAAAAGTCCAAACAGTCCCCTTATTGGGCTCAAATAGGCCCAATAAGCAAAATGTTGTCTAATTAAGCCCAAAAGCTCCTGTCTGACTCAAAATTTGATTTTATAGACAACTTTTCAAAGGCCCAAAAGCTAAAAATGTGAAATAAGTTGACTTATACCAAACAGCTTATTCTTAATGGGCTTTTTGGCCCATTAAGCTATAAGCTGATGCCATAAGCTCAAATTAGACACACAAGCTTCTTTTGAGTTGCTTAAGACTTCTGTAAAAAGAAATTTGTAAAAAGTCCAAGGAATAAGCTTGAAAATACAATAAGCAATCTACAGAAAATGACAAAATAGTCGTTTTTGAGTTCTAGGCTATCCTAAAAGCTGATTCAAATTGCAAAAGCTTTTAAATGACTTAACTAAGCTAAATCAACAAAAAGTTTTCAAATAAGTTCACTTAATAAGCTGAAATAAGCAAATAAGCACTTATGAAAAAGTCAAATGAGTTGGTTTTCTAGCAAAAAGTCAAAGTCAAAGTCTAATAAGCTCCAGTTCAAACAAATGGGTCAAATAATGAAGATCTATCACAAAAAATAAGTTGTTGCAGGTCTGGATAAGCCAATATGGCTTATTGATAAGCTAACTGAAAAATTGCACTAGAAGGGGCTAGTTTTGGATGTTGAGCAATGGAAACTTTTTCCACTGCTTGACTTCTTGACTTTTTTGTCTTTAGTGACTTTTTTGGAGATTCAAGTTACAAAAAGGCACCCAAATGATCAGTGGATCATAAGGAGTCAATAACAACAAAGAAATCACAATCACAGTCAGCCAATTAGTACATTTTAATCAAAACATCACCAGATATGCACCAGACATGAACACATAAGCAGTTTTGAACTTATAAGCTGTTTTAGCAAATTTCAGCCAACCAAATTGCACCAAAAGCATACACAAGCTATTATAAACTTAAATGAACAAGTTTAAACAGTTTCATGCAATGGCTCAAAGCCTAAATCAAGATTAAAGCAGATGAAGGTTACTGATGAACACTAACAGAAGCAGATTTTACTTTTGCTGATGCAATTGACAAACAAGCCAAATCCAGTCACTCAGATCTATCACATATGTTATTTTAATGATGTTTTAACAAATTTTAACCCTAAGCATGCATAAATTCTAGATTTTACCAAAATCTTAGGTAAAAAACAGTTAAACTCAGAGATATAGCACAATGTTTGATTTGAGGTTTCAAACCAAAAAACATGCAGCAATATGCACTCAACCAAGCCAATAACAGATAACAAGCACAAACAACACTTCCCACAAATACAATAACCACTTATGATCTCAAACAGGTAATCCCAAACACCCTTTTAACTTTTCAAAACCAAATTTTCAAATCAAAAGTGTTATCCAAGACCACCCAAGCCCAAATAAGCACAATAACAAGTATAATATGCAGATTTAAGCAAGATTAGACCATAAAATCAGCAAGAACACAAGTAGCACACAAATTCACTAAAAATCAAGATTTTAACAGATTTTGGGTAGAAAGGTGTGTACCTCATGGATGTACATCCACACCCACGAATTTTGAGCTTATGTACTAGCAAGAACAAGTACAAGCTTCCTCAAACAACCTTGCTAAGAATCAACAAGGTTAAGAGCACAATATAAAAATCAGAAAAGTGAAAAATTCTTGATTCATGCAACCTTAGTTCCCCACACTTGATTATCCCCAGGTTATAAACTTCACCACACCTTGATAACTTAATATCAGGATGCTATGATCAGATTTATAGCCCAAGAATTCCAAGGTTTGAACTAGACTTAGCAAAATATCAAGAAAAGTGGAAAATGTGCAAACTTTTGCACACTCCTTTTGAAAACAGGTTTAAGATTCAAGAACTAGTAAACATTAACAACAATAAACAGATATTAAGAGTGGCACTTAAGCTTTCTTCACCAAATTCAAACACATTTCATTAAGATAAATATGTGATTTACAGATTTGTGAACCAAGGAAAATTCAAGAGCAATTTGATACTAAACTAGTGCTATGCCTTATATAGGCTACAAGAAGTGATTCCAAACCCTAAAAACGTGAACCCTAATGTTACAAAATCCCTGAAATGCCCTTGAGAACTTTTGGCAGTTTGTTGAATCATGTGATTGAATTGGCTGTTTGTGTGTTGCTGGCAAGTTTGAATTGCATCCAATGGCTTGAAATAAGCTTAAGGAGTAAGCAGGATCCTTGGACGTTGGATGACTAGCCTCTTTTGGCATTTTCCCCAAAGGTGGTGTAGAAGGGTTTATCATGTGAGCTTGTATGGTGACGTGGCCAAGGGTTTAAGGTGGGGTTGGGTTTAGTCTCACCTTAATCACAAATCTGGAGTGAATTAAGGGGTATTATCAAGTATTAAGCAAATACCCAAATTTGCTTATGAACTTCAAGAACACATGTTTGATCTTCTTTTATGTTTAAAAGGGGTGTTTAGAGCCTTAATTAAATAATTAATTAAGGTTTGGTTAGACGGTTGTGAGTGGAGAGTGAGGTGGAGGCAGGGAGGGATTTCATTGGTTGAGAGGTGTTAGTGGGACAGGTGGCGTTCATTGGTTGGTCTAGGTAAGGTTCATTTTCTGCCAAGAATATCCCCCCTTCTTTCCTTTGTCTTTCACTTGCAAATAAAATAGCCTAAACTTCATTTCCTTTGTTATTGAAGTTTCACTTTTCACACTTTTGCCCCCAAAAAGTTTTGTAAAATGATTTCAGGGGTATTTCTTGCCATTTCTTGATTCTTGAAGGACTGATTTGGTATTTTCTTCAACGATTATGGTCTTGACTTGTATAATTGACATTTTTGAGGACTGAAATTGCCAAGTCATGATTAATGAGGGATCATTTTTGCCAAGTCTTCAAAGTCAAGGGTCCTTTTTGTAATTTATCATTTTTGAAGGACCAAACTTGTAATTTCTTGTAACTTGAAGTTCTTCATGGTATTTTTGACTTTAAGGAGGATTAATATTGACATTTTAGTTTTGTTGAGGGACTAAAATTGCCAATTCTTCAAAGTGGAGGGCCCTTTTTGCAATATTGACAAACTTTAGGGACCAATCTTGTAATTATGAAGATACAAGGGTATAAAGTGTCAATTCTTCAATATTGGAGGACCCATCTTCATAAATCTTCAAATCTTCAAGGGTTTTCTTGGGAAAATCTTCATTAGGGCTTGGTTCAATGTGCGGCTTCGTTTCCCGTGTTCGTTTTTTGCATGATTCTTGTGATCTTTTGTCATTTTCTTAATATCCGTACCTAAAATACACAAGCAACAAACACAAGCATATATTTGGGTATTTTCATGATATTTAATGCATTTAAAGCCCTTTTTGGACGATGAGACTATGTACAAAAGCAGTCTCATCACGGATTGTCACAGCATTTACCCCTAAACAGGATCTTTGTCCTCAAAGATCGATTTATCTTACCACTTGATTCTTATAGAGTTAGAGCCATGTGGGTATTTCCTCCACATTCGGTCTTTTCTCACAAGTGTAATCCATTACAATACGCGAGTTTCATCAAACATAACTACGGGAATAAGATCAGGCTTAATGTTGACTTACTTTCTCTATCCATGATGTTCACGGGTTATTGATGAATGCAACTTTTCGCCGATCTAAACTTTATCAAGAAGAATTCAGATTTTCACTTGATAGACATTTCATCAAGTTAGATATACAAATCATAATTTACGCAGCCCTTAAAGTCATAGGGTAGATCCAGCTTACATGCCTTTCAAACCAACTTTTACATCATCTCAATGGTCCCATACAACGAGGACTTATTTCCCATGATCTTTCAGATCATCTATTCGTTTTTCCAAAGTAAAATTTTTTGGCATAACTTCACTACCCATCCTGCACTTCAAGATCTACATTTCATATTCACATAACCTCCTGCCCACTACCGGCTGTCAATAAACGGATCCTAATTTCAACAATCAATTCAGGTCTCGCAGGTCGGGTATTTTGTAAGGTTAGGTTTGTCATCGTAGGAAACCTTAAACCTGAAAGACATGTCCAACTCACAATGGGTGTATGTCGGGTGTCTTCCTCCCAACTCCTGCTTACAGATGCTCTTATATTTAGATCCTCACAAGATTCGATCTCGATCCTAATATGATAATTATCAATGATAATCTCTCCAAAGGAAAACGATTATACGGTTTATTACCAAAGGTCAAAAATTTTCAAGCATAAAACAACACTTCTAGTGTTTTGTATCGTTTCTTTACCTCGTCCCTTCGATTGGGGTGGTAAACAGTACTCTCATCAAGATTCGTTCCTAATAACTTCTGAGCAAATCTCTAGAAATTTGATGCGAAGCGAGGATCTAGATAGAGATGATTGATACGGCACACTATGGTTATACAACTCCTTTAAATATAAAAGAGTCAATTTCTTCATCGAGAATCTACCATTAACGGGAATGATATTAGTAGATTTGGTCAGTCTGTCAACGATGACCCAAATCGAATCAAATTCAGATGATGACCTTTACAATAGTTAGACGTGTACTAATGTATCGGCGATGTCTGCCTTCATAATTTGCCATGAGTACAACTTCTTTAGATAAAGATACACTAAATCAGAAATGGCATGAGTAGAATACTTAATCTTATGAGATTCCAACATGACTAAATCTCTAAATCTCCATATTTAGGCAATCACAAGTGGCCTTTAAAACATTTAACGCCATCGGCTTCTCAATTCTAACGGTTCACATTAGCCGCAAACCCCATTTATTATTTATATTATCCTTTTTACAAGCATCGGGTATTTTTAAATTGCTCGGCAATTTATTTTGCACGGTCATTACTAAGGAACAAATCCTGATTAATTCTTTATCCTTTCTTCATAATGTGTCAGTATCTACATTCACCTTCCTTGATGAAATAATTATCATGACCACAATTCACTGAGAAATTCTTTCTTCATATCTGTAGAAACTAGAAGGGGAGGTTGAATAGTTTCTTATATTTACTTGTTAAATGATGGTTTTCAAAAAATCTTTTTCTCAAAAAAACTTAGACTTGAGGAAAAAGTGAAATCTTCGTATGCATAATATGAACAGTGATAGTGTAACTTAAACTAATACTAACTAATATATATGCATAAAGAATAAAGATGTAAAGAGTTAAGGGTAAAGAAAGATCAAACCAAACACCAAGGATTTATAGTGGTTCAGCAACGAAGCTCACTCCACATTCCTACTCCACTCCTCGAGTACTCCTTACTCGAGAGTTCACTACACAACAAGCTCCTTATGGTGGAGAAAACCGTACACGTCCCTTAACCAAATTCTGACCCTAAGCTAAAAGTCGATCCCTAATCGTAGCTATGACCAATCTACACAACTATACTTAGTACATACACAACTTCCAAATAGACACAACTACTTGGATCTTCACAACTACTACACAACAACAAATGTATAAGATTTGATCTTCAAAGGATCTTTGGTGGTGGACTCAACACTTCACAATGATAGTGTTCTTCTCTTTGCACTTGAAGAGGAAGGGATGGATGAGATAGATTCACTTCTAAACAAGTAATAATCAATCAAACAATCAAGGATTTGAGTGATTTAAGAAGTATGTTTGAATCTAGAAATTTGTGTGCAAAAGAGGTGAATTGAAAATCTGAGAAAGGTCCACTATTTATAGGACAAAGGGCCAACGGCTATATCTTCCCGCGGTTCCTTATCTTAGCCCGCGGTACCTTATCGATAAGGAACCGCCTAGGAGCTAAGGAACCACTGGGCTAGACTCCGCTCCCTTTTTGTGCTTTAGTGGTGGAGGTCATATCTGGTTATAAAAAAATCCAGAAAGGATATTCCAAATCCAAACGGAATATGCCATTTTCAAATTTTCAAATATTTAATTGAATAAAACATTTTCTTAAAAAGAAAGTTTAATTAAAACTTGTCACACTTAATAAAAAGTGAGTTTTAAGAAAAGATTAAATCACTTGATCACTTGATTAAGGTTAGTACTTGTTTATTCATACCCTAAGTGAAAATGGGTAAAATGAAAATACTTGAACACAAGAATTCGTTTTTCGTTCTTTTTGTAAGTGCTTGTTTTTACATATTGTCATAATCAAAACTAAGCGAGACCGAAAAATGCAAGTAACGTTTTTAGGCATTATTGCATTAACAATCTCCCCCTTTTTGATTACGACAATATATAAACTCATTCATACAAAACACAAGATTTTCAAAGACGAGTTTATTCATTTCTCCCCCTTTGTCGAAGCAAAAAGGTTGCACAAGTCGGTGTTGAAGAGACGGACTTTGCAAAGACTCCCCCTTGGTGCTTACTCCCCCTAGCTTGGGGCACCGAGGAATCGAGATATGGTGACAAGCTACATGGAAGGGTTAGTTGAAAAAAAGAAACAACCAACAAGACATAGCTAAAGGTCACACTAAAAGAATAAAAGAGAAGAAAACACAAAGACTAAGATCCAAGTGAAGTCATATAAAAATAAGAAAAGAGTCATACAAAGATGTATGAAATAGAAAACAAGCCAAAAGCATAATTCTAATCCTAGTTATTCTAGAATTCTAATATTTGCTTAAAAGAAAAAGGTGTCTTGAGGATAAGCAACCAATGCTTATATGAAAGACAAGGTAGTGGCGAAATGTGGTGGTGGTGGCTTGGTGGAGATCTCATAATCAAAGTGAAGAGGAGGCTTGATTAAGAGACTCTTGATGTAGCTCAACTCCTCATAGATGTGTGCCATAGCAAGATGTTGATATTGACAACAATGACAATATGCCCCATGGTGCATGACATTATCATGAGAAGGAAGAAGAACACTAAAGGGTGGTGGTGGAAGAAAATATGTTCCACAATCAACATTCTTGGTAGGAGAGATGTGATTAAGAGTGTTCTTGGGTGAATGGGGATTGAAAGCAATTGGGGAGAATGGAGGAGAATCAAGGCTTTCATTAGGAGAGTAAGACATTTTGGGATTTGAAGTAAGGCAAAATGTTTATGGTTTAATAGGGAAGGCTCAAGGTATTTTTCTGGGTGGTCAAAGGGTTGAAGAAAGGATTCTAAAAAATGTTGGAACAAATTTGGAATTTCAGAAATACCCGAAACATAAAGAAGCACTGTCCGCGGTTCCTTATTGCTTCCGGTGGTTCCTTATTGATAAGGAACCGCGGTTCATATTTGGAACCGCCTACAGTGGTTGAGTTTTGGTGGTGAAGGAAGATTTTTTAGCAAATCTTATTTTTCTAGTCTAACTTATCATAGGGATATGCTTGAGAGCAAAGATAGACAAAGAGAACACATACTAACTCACCAAATAGAGATTGACCAACATACATGGATTTTAAAAATCAATGTAGGAGGTGTGTAAGACAAGACCTTAAGTCATGCCACAATGATCCTCCATGATTCTATCTTGTTCTTGCTATGTTTGAGAGAATCATACATATGAATTATGTAAGCTCGAGATTAATAGTAAAAATCTATGAAAAACGTTTTTAGATTGAATTAACAATGTCAAAACATTTCTCAACCATTTTTGAAAGAGACTTTGAGGATTTTGAAAAGGAGAAGAGAAGATTTTCAAGAAGAGTTTAGGAGACTCAAGGACTCAAAGTGATACAAGACTCAAAGGAAAGAAAAAGACTCAATAAAGGAAAGCAATTAAGGAATGTGTTCCATTAATCCTAGACCTAGACGCAAGTAATTAAAAGGTTCCCTCTTAAGTGGCTTAGTAAAAATGTCGGCTAAGTTGTCCTCGGAGGGTACCTTCTCAATTGAAATGTTCCCCTTTTGAACATTATCCCTAAAAAAATGGTGACAAATTTCTATGTGCTTGGTTCGCGAATGTTGCTCGGGATTCTTGCAAAGGTTTGTAGCACCCTTATTCTCACACATGATGGGAACATCATCAAGACAAATCCCGTAATCAACAAGCGCTTGCTTCATCCATAGAGCTCGTTGGCATGCTTTTCCGGCACTCACATATTCGGCTTCCGTGGTGGATATCGCAAGAGCGGTTTGTTTCTTGGATAACCAAGAAGTTAAACAATAACCCATGAAGGTACAAACACCACTAGTGCTTTTCCGGTCCACATAGTCTCCCGCATGATCCGAGTCCGCGTAAACAATGGTTTCTACGCCGGTACCTTTAGGATACCATAATCCTAAATGTATAGTGCCTTTAATGTATCGGAAAATACGATTAACCGCTTCAAGGTGAGAGGTTTTGGGAGCCTCTTGGAAGCGAGCACAAAGGCAAACACTAAACATGATATCCGGTCAACTTGTCGTTAGGTACAACAAACTACCAATCATACCTCTATATTTGGTGTTATCTACTGACTCACAATCATCATCTACGGTGAGTTTAGTATCCGAGGCCATAGGGTTCTTCATTGGTCTAGATTCTTCTAATCCAAATTTCTTTAGCATTTCTTTAGCGTACTTAGATTGACTAAAGAAAATGCCATCGTCCATTTGTTTAATTTGGAGTCCTAAAAAGAAGTTAAGTTCTCCCATCATACTCATTTCAAACTCATCATGCATGATTTTGGCAAAGTCATCACACAATTCTTGACAAGTTGAGCCAAATATAATGTCATCAACATATATTTGCACGATTATGAGATGAGAACCTTTCTTCTTTGTAAAGAGAGTGTTGTCTACCATTCCCATGGTATACTCATGTTTGACAAGAAACGCTTTAAGTATATCATACCAAGCTTTGGGTGCTTGTTTAAGACCATAAAGTGCCTTCTTAAGCTTGTAAACATGATACGATTTCTCAAAATCAATGAAGCCGGGAGGTTGAGCCACATATACCTCCTCATTGATCAAACCGTTAAGAAACGCACTCTTTACATCAATTTGTTGAAGCTTAGTATCTAAGGCGCAAGCGTAGGCTAAAAGGATTCTAATGGATTCTAATCTAGCTACCGGTGCATATGTCTCGTCATAATCAATCCCTTCTTGTTGATTATAGCCTTGTGTTACAAGTATAGCTTTGTTACGAGACACAACACCATTCTCATCTAGCTTATTCCTATATACCCATTTGGTTCCTATAATGGTAGAACTTCTAGGTGGGGGAACAAGTTCCCAAACATCATTATCAACGAATTGATTCAATTCTTCTTGCATCGCAATGACCCAACTCTCACCCGTCAAAGCTTCTTTAACATTCTTTGGTTCAATCAAGGAGACGAAACAAAAGAAGTTACTTTGGTTTTGGACTTGAGATCTTAGGGTCCTTTGATTTAAGTCGCCAATGATATTATTGAGAGTATGATCCTTAGACTCCTTAATGTTTACTTCTTTTTAAACACTAAGGTCTTCAACTACTATTTTTCTAACCTCTTTGGCTCTAACTACTTCTACTTCATCCAAGTCCTCATCAACCAATGGTGGTGTCTTGGTTAAAGGAGGTGTTTCATCAAAAGTCACGTTAAGTGATTCTTTAATTACGGCCGAGGTTCTATTAAGGACTATGTAGGCTTTGCTAGTTTGGGAATAACCTAAAAAGATACCTTCGTAAGACTTTGGGTCAAACTTGGTAAGGTAGTCTTTGGTGTTGAGGATAAAGCACTTGCTTCCAAACAACCTAAAGTATTCCAATGAGGGTTTCTTACCTTTAAGAGTCTCATAGGGGGTCTTTCCTAGGAAGGGTCGAATAAGAATTCGGTTGAGAATATAAGTCGATGTGTCTACGGCATTGCACCAAAACTTTTGAGGCAAAGATTGCTCGTTTAACATTTTCCTACTCATGTCTTGGATGGTCCTATTCTTCCTTTCAACTACCCCATTTGATTGTGGAGTGCGAGGAGCCGAGAAGTTATGGGTAATACCATGAGCTTCACAAAAGGCACCAAATTGCACTTCATTATCAAATTCCCTACCATGATCTGTCCTAATAGAGACAATTGTACATCCTAGTTGATTTTGAATTCTTCGACTAAAGATTTTGAAATGATCGAAAGCTTCATTCTTAGATGCCAAAAATCTAGTCCAAGTGAATCTAGAGTAGTCATCAACTATAACTAAGGTATAAAGGTTACCTCCATAACTCCGTATGGTGGTAGGTCCAAAGAGATCCATATGTAGGAGTTCTAAGCACCGAGAGGTTGAAACCAAATTCTTGGCTTTGTGACTTGAGTGAACTTGCTTTCCAATTTTGCAAGCATCACAAAAGTGACTATCAAACTTCATCTTGGGGAGGTGTCTTACCAACTCCTTAGAGACCACAGATTGAATTAGACGCATATTAGCGTGACCTAATATCGTATGCCAAAGAGTAGAACTATCATCTATAGTCGCAAGACATATGTTGTATTTTGACTTCTTATTGACCTTCATGACATAAAGCCCATGCTTTCTAATACCTTTTCCAATGACCTTTCCATCTTTTACGATTTCACTATCATTTTCCAAAAAGATGACCTTACACTTATTGTCACAAATTTGACCTATGCTTAAAAGGTTAAACCCTAAATTATCTACGTGCTCAACATTTTCAATAGTCATTGAGTCAAGAGAGACCGTACCTTTGCCAATGATATTACCATGTAGAATACTAGCGTATGTGACGTTACCTCCATCATATGCTTTCTGTCGTGAGAACAAACTTCGATTACCCGTCATGTGTTTAGAACAACCACTATCCTTAATCCACTCGTCGGGTTCCAAATAAATTCTCAAGCATATCTAGGTAAAAACAAACACGATGAAACATTTGGTCCCTAATATCTCATGGGTCCAAAATTATTAGTTCCAAACATCCCTTGCATTTGGTTGGGATGCATGAATTGAGGAGGGTTTCCCCATGGGAACAAAAGGGAGGAGGATAAAAATTCATATAACCATTTTGTTGTTTATTATTTCTCCTATGTGTATTTGATCTTGGTTTAGAGTTATGATCGTTCCTTCTAGGTGTTGGAGTTTTACTTCTAGGTCGTGAATTGTTTTGACTATATCTTCTAGGTGTTGTCGTTCTACTTCTAGGCCTAGACTCATTCTGTACTCTTGGTGGAGTAGAAGATGGTCTTAATAAACTTCTATTTCCCATTAGAGGTTTACTCAAAGGCATATAGAACTTATCAACGGCATTGTCATCAAGTATAGGTAATTTCACTTTGTTAACAATAAGATTCTTAGGATGTTCACCTAAATTTGATTTTTCAGAAAGTTCAGGATTTTCATCAAAAATGTTTTCTGGCCGCGGTACCTTACCTATGGCGGCGGTTCCATATCGATAAGGAACCGCCCCATACAGTTTGGGACCGTGTACAGCAGATGGTTTTTCTGAAAATCGAACTTGTTTAGGTTCACTAGTTGATGCTTCATCTGAGTTAAAACCTACACCAAGTCTTTCCTTAGAGTGAATTTGTTTGTTTAACATATCATCAAGAGCACTAGTACTTTTCATGAACTTTTCCAATTTAATGGAGGTGCTCTTGAGATCTTCATTCTCTACCCTAAGTTTCTCACAACTTAAGCAACCTATATCAACTTCTTTATTTTTCTCAAGCGCCTAATTTTTCCCTAAGTTCATTAATCTCATTTTCAAGCTTAGTTTTAGTTGATTTTAGTGTTTTGTTCTTTTCTATGAATTTAAGGCTAAGTTTGTGTAAATTCTCATATTGGCCTTCTAATTCAAAATCATCTAAGGTGGAGCTATCATTTCTATAATATTCGGTTTTGAAATGTACCTCTTTAGAAGTGTGAGCCATGAGACATTTCTCCTCTTTGGGGTTGTCATCAACATCTTCACCGATATCGCTCAAAGAACCACTAACGAATGCCGTGTGATTCTTATCGCGTGAAGGCTTTGGACACTCATTAATGAAATGATTTGGATCACCACATCTAAAGCAATTCCTATCACCCTTTTCGTTCTTGGCAAACTGATTCTTTAAGAATGGTTTCTTGTCACTGTTAGGTTGCCTCACGTGTTGACCTTGTCTTTTGAAGAACCTCTTGAAATCTCTTACCGCCAATGCATACTCCTCGTCATCACTATCCGAGGAACTATCATGATCGCTTTGTGCCTTCTTGGCTTTGAGTGCAAGAGACTTCCTTTCACTCTTGGTCTTTACCAATTCCGAGTCCTTCAAAATTATCATCTCATGCACCTTCAAGTTGCCTATGAGTTCATCGAGTGATAAAGTTGAGAGATCTTTCGATTCTTCGATCGCCGTGACCTTTGCTCTCCACTTCGGATGTAAGGCCATAAGAAACTTCCTAACATTGTTCTTGCTAGAAAAACCTTCATCAAGTTCTTTTAGACTAGTAATAATAGTGTTAAATCTAGCAAAAGCACTATCAATAGCTTCATCTTCTAAGATGACAAATTGTTCATATTGTTGGACAAGAAGATCGATTTTGCTTTCTTTGACTTGCCTATTACCTTGGTGGGTTACTAAAAGAGTGTCCCAAATATCTTTAGCGGTTTCAGACATAAAAATCCTGTCATACTCTTTCTTACATAAAGCATTATAAATCACCATTTTAGCTTCATTATTTTTCGAAAGTTTCTTTTTAGTATCATCATTAGCTTTGTCGAAAGTGACCAATTCCTTTGTTTTAGAAACTTCATTAAATTGATAAGGTAAAAAACCACCATTGGTAATAACATTCCAAACATCTAAATCTTTTGATTTCACATAAGTCTCAAACCTATTTTTCCAATAAATAAAACTATCGGTTTCAAAAAGTGGTGGTCTTTGCATACATTGCCCTTCTAGGTACTTGTTGGAATCCATAGATCGATTCAAGTTTTAAAATACAATATAGTTTAAAAATACTTGAGCAACCCGCTCTGATACCAATTGTAGAAACTAGAAGGGGGGAGGGTTGAATAGTTTCTTATATTTACTTGTTAAATGATGGTATTCAAAAAATCTTTTTATGCACAATATGAACAGTGATAGTGTAACTTAAACTAATACTAACTAATATATATGCATAAAGAATAAAGAATGTAAAGAGTTAAGGGTAAAGAAAGATCAAACCAAACACCAAGGATTTATAGTGGTTCGGAAACGAAGCTCACTCCTCGTTCCTACTCCACTCCTCGAGTACTCCTTACTCGAGAGTTCACTACACAACAAGCTCCTTATGGTGGAAAAAACCGTACACGTCGCTTAACCAATTTCTGACCCTAAGCTAAAAGTCGATCCCTAATCGTAGCTAGGACCAATCTACACAACTATACTTAGTACATACACAACTTCCAAATAGACACAACTACTTGGATCTTCACAACTATTACACAATAATAAATGTATAAGATTTGATCTTCAAAGGATCTTTGGTGGTGGACTCAACACTTCACAATGATAGTGTTCTTCACTTTGCACTTAAAGAGGAAGAGATGGATGAGATAGATTCACTTCTAAACAAGTAGTAATCAATCAAACAATCAAGGATTTTAGTGATTTAAGAAGTATGTTTGAATCTGGAAATTTGTGTGCAAAAGAGGTGAACTGAAAATCTGAGAAATGTCCACTATTTATAGGACAAAGGGCCAACGGCTATATCTGCCCGCGGTTCCTTATCTTATCCCGAGGTACCTTATCGATAAGTAACCGCCTAGGAGCTAAGGAATCGCTGGGCTAGACTCCGCTCCCTTTTTGTCCTTTAGTGGTGGAGGTCATATCTGGTTATAAAAATATCCAGAAATGATATTCCAAATCCAAAGGGAATATGCCATTTTCAAATTTTCAATTATTTAATTTAATAAAACATTTTCTTAAAAAGAAAGTATAATTAAAACTTGTCACACTTAATAAAAAGTGAGTTTTAAGAAAAGATTGAATCACTTGATCACTTGATTAAGGTTAGTACTTGTTTATTCATACCTTAAGTGAAAATGGGTAAAATGAAAAATACTTGAACTCAAGAATTCGTTTTTCGTTGTTTTTGTAAATGCTTGTTTTTACATATTGTCATAATCAAAACTTAGCGAGACCGAAAAAAGCAAGTAACGTTTTTAGGCATTATAGCATTAACAATATCTTCTAAGTTTTAGTTTCGTCTCTACTAATATCTTCATTGGTTTTGCTCAATCCGACGTCTAAAGCGTCGATAATTATTACAAGTAATCAAATAATAAATATTTAATTTTTGTAGAAAAATGTTTGAAATAAATTGAATTTAGTTAACACGATTTTTGTTGATTTATCAAAAATAATTAATAAGATTCGTAAATGTTCGAAAAATATTTGGTTATACTTTGGTCAAAATTTTCTTAATTGACAAACAAAAATTTTCGTTTCAAATTTCAAGTCATGGTTTAAATGGTTTCCTCAATCCCTCTTAGGTTGTCTTGAGGTATACACAAACATTTACCCCTAAACAGGAGTTTAGTTAAATGATTTGGGTATAAGGAATGATTCCTTAAAAATCCTTTGTTAAAACATTTGTCCAAAACGTATTTGCACCTCCTTTTTGGTATAACCCTAAGCCTTAATTGCTCTAATCTTTGAAGAGTCAATATATATTCCATTATCTATTAATCACACGGTCAAATTATGTAAAGGATTAAGTCTTAAATCATATGTTAAATACTCAAGGTACAGGTTTTCATTACTCGGTCGACTCAGGGTATTCTACAAATAATTATTAACTCTTTTCTATTCTAATAAACAAACTAATAGTCCTTAATGATGACAAGCATGAATTTATCAAATTACAGCCTACACACGTGATTCACCAAATTTATGAATGCTACATGTGTATTATTAAATCAAAACGACATCACGTGAAACTCATAATGTTCATTACAAGTTCTGGATGTAGTGATTGGAATAGATAATTTTTTTTGCGGACACGAAATTGATGATAACCATGCCGTGGATCAAATCTTTAAAACATACACTAGAACCTTGTAAATGATCGAACAAATCTATCATCTTGGGTAGAGGATATAGATTTCGATCGTCAATTTACTTAGTTCATGGTAATCAATAAATATAAGGGATGATAACATCATAGCTCTTCATGAGGACGAGCTCGGTAGAATAAAAGCTTTCTCTGACAACTCTCTCAGTTGTACAGTAATTCTTTTAACTCAGATGGTGCTGACGTACAGTGCACACGCCACAGGTGCAGCACCGGGAATATAATCAATACTAAATTCATCCTGCCTTAATGGCAAAAGTCTAGGTAACTCACCAGCAAATACCTCCTAAAGTTTTCAGTTAACAGAAACATCTTTTAATAAATCCACCTTAGGTTCTTTCTAGATTACAAGATCTATGACTAATTCATGACCATTTATGGTATAATTTCAAGCCTAAATGTAGGATATGGTCATCCATCAAGAATTATTTAGATCACTTTTGATAATCAACATCTTATCTTTTTAGGGGATTTTTACTCGAGTTCCCATCAATTAAGACAATGTCGTCATAATCAATCAATCCATTCTACTGGCACTATCAACATTCCCGTTTCATTACCGTTAATAAGATTTGAACTTCTCAAAAGACTAATAATAACCCATAATTCTTTCACAAATTCCAGGATATTTTGATACATAGCTAAAATCAAAAGAATAAGGTCAACGCATAATCTACGCGAGAGATTTTCAAATCAGATAAAGACGAAAACTTTAACGAATATGAATATATCCCATGTTTTCATAATGAAATCTAATCAAAATAAATTGTAGGAACGTTGATAGGTGTGTAAACACCCATCTTTTCTACCACTTAATTACAATAATAACCGGACCAAAACGTGTATTTTATGTCTTTTATGTCGGAATTATGCGTGGTTTGTGTTTTTGTTGTGATTTAGGATGAAAAGGTGAAAAGTGGAGAAAACACGGACATTCACGGGCATTTACGGAATTTTATTGAAGAAAAGGATGAAAGACGAAGTCAAGAAGTCAAGAGTGCAAAAAGAACGGAAGTCCACGACCAATTCTGAAGATTTATCGAAGAAAAAGTCAAAAGACGGAAGTTTATCAAAAGCCGAAGAATTCAAGTCTATTTTATTGAAGAATTTAAAGACGAGTTCGAAGAAATCCCGAAGCCAAAAGTCCCTTAAGTCCAAGTTTAAAGAAGATTAGAAGAAAAGGGCTAATGACGCAATTAATGAAGATTAATAAAAGGAGGGACTTAAGCTTGTAATTAAGAAGAAATGAAAGAGGGGAGGAATCTTCCTAATCCTCCCCTATATATAGATTAGGACTAGCTAAGTTTATTTCTTGTTGGATAAGTGTGACAATTAGCTCTTCCACCATTTAAATACCTTGTCATTTACTTTTCTTGTCAAATTTAAATACCTTGTCTTGCACCTTAAATTCATTTAATTTCAAGTAAGTTTTCATTTAATATTTGTCAATCTTTACTTTATCTTGTCAATCTCTTATCTACCTTTCTTAATCTTTGATTTATGTGTTTATGTTTATGTTCATGTTCATGCTTTTATTTTGATCCAAGTGATTGTTGATTATTGTGGTTAAAGTTGTTAAATTTCTTGTTTTTAATTGTTTGTTGATGTTACTGTTGATTCGTGATTACTTTGGTTAAATCGTTTGTGTTTGTTTTGATTAATTTTTGTTTAGATCTGCTGTTTTTGGATTCCCTTGTTCTTCGGGAAGGTTTGTTTTGTTTCTGATCTTTCCAGGTAAACTTCCGAACCAAGAAGGAGGGAAGGCTTCATTCGGAACTCCAAAGTTCCGAGTCAAGTGTTCATCCGGAAGATTTGGGATCAACAAAAGTTCCGAGCCAAATTTGTTCATCCGGAACATTCAAAGTTCCGGACGAAGGATAACTTCCGAACCAATAGTCATTCATTCGGAACTCAAAAGTTCCGAACCAGAAAAGCTTCATTCGGAACTCAAAAGTTCCGGATCAAGCACTGTTCATTCGGAACTCCAAAAGTTCCGGATCAATGATCGTTCATTCGGAAGTTTCCAAAGTTCCGAACCAAGATCTGTTCATTCGGAACTTAAAAGTTCCGAATAAACTTCCGGATCAAGGGGCAAGTTCCGATTCAAGAGGTGTTCATTCGGAAGTCTGAAACTTCCGAATCAAGGAGCTTCATTCGAAATCTTCCGAATCAAGGGTGACCAAATACTTCCGAATCAAGGCAAATTTTACAAGTTCCGAATCAGTAAAGTTCCGAACGAAGGATTGTTTTGGATAAGTGACATATTCAGATAAATTTGTTCCGGATCAAGGATTATGGCAATATTCCAAGCGAAGAAGAATCATTTCAACCGAAGGTGACATTCCGGACGAGTGATTGTTCCAAACGAAGGTTTATTCCGAATGAGCTGTATTCAGGTTCTTATTAGCTTTTGTCTTTGATTTTTATTTTCAAGCTTTATTTTTCCTGCCTTTTATTTAATTGCACTTCTAGTTTATTTGCCTTAATTTTATTTTAGTTTTGCCTTAGTTTAAGTTTTAGTTGCGTTTTAAGTTTGCCTTAGATAAATTTAAGTTTACGTCTTTACTTTAGTGCCCTTTATATTCAGTCTCGCTTTTTAAATACCTGCACCTTTACTTTAATTAGACTTAGATTTATTTTAACCGCCCTTTTACTTTTAAGTCTTTGCACATTTAATTAAAAACAACCAAAAATATTCTTTTTCACCAAATATCAACTGAGTCACACATAGGGCCTAGATCAATTCGATTAGACACACGACAAAGAACTTGAACTTAATATTTTTTTACCTGGCTAAAAGCCTTGTATCAAATGGCGCCGCTGCCGGCTCTTTTCGTTAAGATTGACGGTTTTCTGTGAGAGACACGTTGCTTTTTGGGATCCGTTCACTTGTGAGCGTTATTTTTCTTGCCTAAAAAATTCAAAAAATCGTAAAAACTAAAAATTGATAAAAAAACAATAAAAATTAAAAAAATCTCACAAATCCAAAAAGATTTTAGCTTTATTGTGTATATATATTGTCTTTGTGTTCGGTTTTGTTTTCTTTTGCATTTTCAGGTGTATGCGTACTAGATCTTCTAATTATCAAGAGCCCGAGCCTCAAGAAGATTTAGATATGGCAGGTGTTAACAACAACAACATTCCACCGCACCTCAATAATAATAATAATAACAACAATGCTCTTCCACAGCCCGATCTTCGGACCATGGAGGAACTTTGTCAACCAACAATGTTTGGACGAGGAGGACCGATTGCGCCGATGCAAATCAACGCTCCTGAGTTTTCGTTGAAGCACCACATGATTCAGCAAGTACAAACAAACCCTTTTAGAGGATTGCCTGATGATGATGCCAACAAACACCTCGACAAGTTCATTACAATCACCCAAAGCATGAAGTTGCCTGGGGACACAATGGATGTACTTCGCCTACAACTCTTCCCACATACTTTATCGCATCATGCCGAGAAATGGTTTGATCATCTCCCGAAGAATTCTATTCACACTTGGGATGATATGACTCAACGCTTTTTATCGCGCTACTTTCCACCATCCAGGGTCACAAGCCTTCGCAATCAGATCAACGGTTTCATGCAAGACCCTGATGAATCTCTTTCTGACGCTTGGGAGAGATATAATGTCTTGATCGACCGTTGTCCAAACCACAACATGCTTCCCGTCACATTGATTGATACTTTCTACAACGGTTTCACTTTTCGAGATCGTGATACGATTAATGCAGCCGCCGGTGGCACATTCATGAAAAGGAGACCCGAGGAGTGTAGAGAGTTAATTGAGAACATGACTACTCACCACAAGAACTGGGATTCCTCTGCATCTTCTAGGAACAACCCGAGAGTCAATGTTTCCTCTATCTCAGCAAACCCTGAGATGACCGAACTCACCCGCATGATGGCCGAAATGAGCAAAAGTATTACGCTTCTCGCTTCAAACCAACAACAACAACAAGTTAAAGTGGTTGCTAATCATTGTGAAACATGTGGCGGTCCTCACCCATACACTGATTGTCCTTCGACACAAGGAAATCCGGAAAATGTGTATGCTGCTTATGGTAATTATTCACCGGAAAATTACCAAGCTAAACAACAAGGGATAGAAATCTGCTGAGCTACTGTTCCAACAATTACCTTTCACCCGGTTTTTCTCCTCAAAACCAAAATCCCGCCAACAACTACAATAGAAGCAACCAAATCCCACCAAGAGCTTCTAACCCTTATCAACCACCCACCCGGGAACTTTAAAATGCGATTTCTAAAACTTGAAAAAGTCTAAGAATTTGCAAGATCCTATAGGCGACTCGAAAACCCAAAACTTTGATTTAATAGGCTAAGCATCCACGAGTCTCATTACTTGAGATTTTAAACTGTGGAGAACGAGAGATGATAGAGCCAATTATAAGTTCAGTATTCTTTCGTGAATTTATGTGAGTTAATTATAAGCCTATTCTCCCATCGCTTGCTAATAATTTATCTGCTAATAAATAAGGTTGTACAATTTGAAAAGTTACTTAGCTTCTAGCCCCAGATCGTTTAAAAGTTGCTCGGTATGGATTAGAGTTCATAGCCAAGGCATAACTTATTGAAGCGGGACGTGAAGATTGGCGAGTCCGAAAAGGCCCTAACAAGGCATGAGGGCTATATTTTGTTGCTAAAGATCCAAAGTGATGTGAAGAATCATTTATCGAAAATCAATATGAAGGATCGAGACACACGACGAAAAGCAAAACTCCCCAAAAGTCATGGAGAAGTGTATCCGAAAAGACCCTAACAAGGTATGAGGATAAATAGATCCACGTCATAAAAGGAGGCGGATCGTTGTATATCAAAGTCCAAAATAAAGATTGGAGAAAAATGAAGAAGTCGTGGTCCAAGTATGAATCTCTCAAAACTTCAAAGTGAAGAATTTACTGCCCTTGCTGATCTCGGGGCTAGTATTAATTTGATGCCACTGAGTGTTTGGAAAACACTATCATTACCCGACCTCATTCCAACAAAGATGACTCTCGAACTTGCAAATCGCACTCTCGCTTACCCCGTTGGTATAGCCGAAGACGTGTTTATCAAAGTTGGCACATTTACTTTCCCAGTCGATTTTGTGGTAGTTGATTATGAAATGGACCCTCGTATTCCTTTAATACTTGGTCGGCCATTCTTGAGAACCGGACGTGCTTTAGTAGATGTGGCCGAAGGTGAGTTAATCTTACGGGTCGGGGATGATTCAAAAGTTTTTAAAATAGGGAAGCTTACAGGCAAATCCTTTGGAGGTCGAGAATCAGTGAATATGATAAATGTGCTCGATGACTTTACCGTCTATGACAATCCTCTATTCGATTCTTCCACTGATAATCCACTCTTTGAAGATAATGTGGATGATTCTCTCCCTACCTTGGACGCTTCCCCATTTATGATTCTCCACCGGTCTTCGATGCTTATGATGATGATGATTCTAGCTCAGATTCGAATGATTTTGATTGTACTTCTGAGTATCCCGAGATGCCCACTTTCGATGATTTTGATGAGGCTGATACTCTCTCGGGCGATTCTTCACATGATGAAGATCCTCCGCCATCACTTGATCCTACTTTGGACGATTATTCATTTGAGGAAGATTTCTCTGAATTTCTCAACACTTACTTCCCTCATGAGAGTGATGCTCCTCCTTATGACTTTGAAGATTATCATCTTGATCCTACTTTGGATTTGAAGAGCATTTTGTCAAAGGAGAAGAAACCGATCGACACCGAAATCCGTTGCACATACGATTTGACACCTTTTTGTCCCCCTCTGAGGACGAGGTTGTGCTTCTTTGCAGATCTTCTTCACACTCGGCTGAGCCTGAGTGCTATTTTCCCCTAAAGGAAAAGGTGTTCGACCCCGGTATTGAAGTCTTTAAGCCATCTCAGTATCCACCTGATGAAATAAAAGGAAAAATCTTTGGAAATCTTGAAGACAAGCTTGCACTTCACCCTTGCTTCCACCATGCTCCATCGCTGCTTAAGGGAACCCTGCCACTTCTTCTTTGGCTTGCCTTGTTCGCCTTAAGCTCTTGCTTATTGATGGATGAAAACTATGTCTTTGATCCTGGTGGATTTGTTTCATGCTACTTCCGTTGATGATCAAGGTCGAGTCAGGCTAATGAATCGGTTAACAAAAATCAAGCGCTTCTTGGGAGGCAACCCATGCATCTATCTTTTCGCTTTCTTTATCATAAGTGTAGGGGGGACCTTTTGGTTTGCTATTTCCTCTCCTCACTTCTTAAATCAGGGATTCGAGCTTCAATGATCCACTCTTGATGATTCTTGACGACCCGTGATTCCGTGTTCTACTTCTTCCCGGTTCTATCCTAAACTCTTTTCGATTCACTATTTTATATATATTCTCAATATTAAAATAGGAATCTCTTTAGTTGTCTTTTCCTTAGTGAGATTTAAACAACGTGCACAATGTCCTAAGTGTAGGGGAGTTTACTCCCACATGCTTAAACATTGAGGAAAATGTTTATCTTAAGTGTAGGGGGGACTTCTATCGAAGTTAAGTGGTCTTTTCCTTGTATTTGTCTTCATTTTAACCGGAAAATCAATTTTTCGACATTTTTCAAAATTTTTGATCTATTTTGGCCTATTAGTTTTTACCTTTGTATAGTTATTTTCTTTCCTTATTAGAATAAATGTTTAATAAGTGGTTTTAATTTTCAAACGTTGTGAATCTTTTGACTCAATCCGAGTTTACTCTAGCTAGTATCCTTAACGTGTTTAAGTCAAGTTTTGCTAGGCTTTTATATAGGGAGCTATAAAACGCGAAAGTCTTAACTTTCACGGGTTAAGAACAAGAACTTTTTGCAAGTTCCTATAATTGATCCTAGAGAGTCGTTTATCAAGGGAACTTTAAAATGCTATTTCTAAAACTTGAAAAAGTCTAAGAATTTGCAAGATCCTATAGGCGACTCGAAAACCCAAAACTTTGATTTAATAGGCTAAGCATCCACGAGTCTCATTACTTGAGATTTTAAACTGTGGAGAACGAGAGATGATAGAGCCAATTATAAGTTCAGTATTCTTTCGTGAATTTATGTGAGTTAATTATAAGCCGATTCTCCCATCGCTTGCTAATAATTTATCTGCTAATAAATAAGGTTGTACGATTTGAAAAGTTACTTAGCTTCTAGCCCCAGATCGTTTAAAAGTTGCTCGGTATGGATTAGAGTTCATAGCCAAGGCATAACTTATTGAAGCGGGACGCAAAGATTGGCGAGTCCGAAAAGGCCCTAACAAGGCATGAGGGCTATATTTTGTTGCTAAAGATCCAAAGTGATGTGAAGAATCATTTATCGAAAATCAATATGAAGGATCGAGACACACGACGAAAAGCAAAACTCCCCAAAAGTCATGGAGAAGTGTATCCGAAAAGACCCTAACAAGGTATGAGGATAAATAGATCCAAGTCATAAAAGGAGGCGGATCGTTGTATATCAAAGTCCAAAATAAAGATTGGAGAAAAATGAAGAAGTCGTGGTCCAAGTATGAAACTTTCAAAACTTCAAAGTGAAGAATTCCTATTATGAAGAGAAGACCATTATTTCATGAACGTCTCTCAAGATTTGAAGTATGAAGTCGCTGCCAAATATCGGTCCGAGAAAGGTCTCAAATCGCAAAGCGAGTTATGCCAAGATATGAACTTTATGAGGTCCCGAGAAGCAGTTTTAAAAGATTTGGTCCTTTAGCTAACTATTGATTAAATCGTTCACTTTATTTTCAGACTAAATAACTATCGAAATAAGTCAAACAATGCATCCTCGTGATCATTCAAGACAACAATAAAATATAAGAGATACACCTAGGAATAAGGGAGTCTAAGTGAGTAATTGGCCCACATGAGTTCGTGATAGTCTACTAACTTATAATAACAATGATCTCGTTTTTAAGCTTGGTTTGGAGAAAGTGAAAACTTGAGGATGATGATTATTCATAAGATTTTCAAAACCCAAGGTATACTTTTGATTTCTTTATTTTGTATGTCTTTAATTTTCTATCTCTTTAATAAAGGCCAACGTGGATTAATTATGATGAAAAGTGAAATCTTGCTTTGTAACTAATGCATTGCATGAGGACATTACAATGGTCAAGTGTAGGGGATTTGATAGGTGTGTAAACACCCATATTTTCTACCACTTAATTACAATAATAACCGGACCAAAACGTGTATTTTATGTCTTTTATGTCGGAATTATGTGTGGTTTGTGTTTTTGTTGTGATTTAGGATGAAAAGGTGAAAAGTGGAGAAAACACGGACATTTACGGGCATTTACGGACTTTTATTGAAGAAAAGGATGAAAGACGAAGTCAAGAAGTCAAGAGTGCAAAAAGAACGGAAGTCCACGACCAATTCTGAAGATTTATCGAAGAAAAAGTCAAAAGACGGAAGTTTATCAAAAGCCGAAGAATTCAAGTCTATTTTATTGAAGAATTTAAAGACGAGTTCGAAGAAATCCCGAAGCCAAAAGTCCCTTAAGTCCAAGTTTAAAGAAGATTAGAAGAAAAGGGCTAATGACGCAATTAATGAAGATTAATAAAAGGAGGGACTTAAGCTTGTAATTAAGAAGAAATGAAAGAGGGGAGGAAGCTTCCTAATCCTCCCCTATATATAGATTAGGACTAGCTAAGTTTATTTCTTGTTGGCTAAGTGTGACAATTAGCTCTTCCACCATTTAAATACCTTGTCATTTACTTTTCTTGTCAAATTTAAATACCTTGTCTTGCACCTTAAATTCATTTAATTTCAAGTAAGTTTTCATTTAATATTTGTCAATCTTTACTTTATCTTGTCAATCTCTTATCTACCTTTCTTAATCTTTGATTTATGTGTTTATGTTTATGTTCATGTTCATGCTTTTATTTTGATCCAAGTGATTGTTGATTATTGTGGTTAAAGTTGTTAAATTTCTTGTTTTTAATTGTTTGTTGATGTTACTGTTGATTCGTGATTACTTTGGTTAAATCGTTTGTGTTTGTTTTGATTAATTTTTGTTTAGATCTGCTGTTTTTGGATTCCCTTGTTCTTCGGGAAGGTTTGTTTTGTTTCTGATCTTTCCAGGTAAACTTCCAAACCAAGAAGGAGGGAAGGCTTCATTCGGAACTCCAAAGTTCCGAGTCAAGTGTTCATCCGGAAGATTTGGGATCAACAAAAGTTCCGAGCCAAACTTGTTCATCCGGAACATTCAAAGTTCCGGACGAAGGATAACTTCCGAACCAATAGTCATTCATTCGGAACTCAAAAGTTCCGAACCAGAAAAGCTTCATTCGGAACTCAAAAGTTCCGGATCAAGCACTGTTCATTCGGAACTCCAAAAGTTCCAGATCAGTGATCGTTCATTCGGAAGTTTCCAAAGTTCCGAACCAAGAGCTGTTCATTCGGAACTTAAAAGTTCCGAATAAACTTTCGGATCAAGGGGCAAGTTCCGATTCAAGAGGTGTTCATTTGGAAGTCTGAAACTTCCGAATCAAGGAGCTTCATTCGGAATCTTCCAAATCAAGGGTGACCAAATACTTCCGAATCAAGGCAAATTTTACAAGTTCCAAATCAGTAAAGTTCCGAACGAAGGATTGTTTTGGCTAAGTGACATATTCAGATAAATTTGTTCCGGATCAAGGATTTTGGCAATATTCCAAGCGAAGAAGAATCATTTCAACCGAAGGTGACATTCCGGACGAGTGATTGTTCTAAACGAAGGTTTATTCCGAATGAGCTGTATTCAGGTTCTTATTAGCTTTTGTCTTTGATTTTTATTTTCAAGCTTTATTTTTCCTGCCTTTTATTTAATTGCACTTCTAGTTTATTTGCCTTAATTTTATTTTAGTTTTGCCTTAGTTTAAGTTTTAGTTGCGTTTTAAGTTTGCCTTAGATAAATTTAAGTTTACGTCTTTACTTTAGTGCCCTTTAATTTCAGTCTCGCTTTCTAAATACCTGCACCTTTACTTTAATTAGACTTAGATTTATTTTAACCGCCCTTTTACTTTTAAGTCTTTGCACATTTAATTAAAAACAACAAAAAATATTCTTTTTCACCAAATATCAACTGAGTCACACATAGGGCCCAGATCAATTCGATTAGACACACGACAAAGAACTTGAACTTAATATTTTTTTACCTGGCCAAAAGCCTTGTATCAAACGTCAATACATCCAGTCGGGTATCAACACTCGGTAATCAGACACTTTTCCAAAGAATCTCACCACCGGAGAATTGGATAAGAAAGGGATATCAATTGTCAATTAAAACAATTTCCACAGATGAGTAAATTCGACTCCGAAGAATAAATGGTACGGACACATATGTAGGTGTCTCTAACAATATGTCCCTATTTTGCACTTATTGCAGATCTCATAAAATTTAATCTTTCATAACTTCAAAGAAAATGTAGTGTTTCTTAAACAATTTTATGGTGACTACTAATCAGCCTTGCATGGTCCCTTCCAAATTGTATGTAGGCGCGTAACTATATATAATTTCAAGATTAACGATGCAATACTCAGTTCGTCAAAACATTGTCATCATGTTTAAAATAAAAATATTTTCATGCTTAATTCTGGAATAAGAATCAAAATGAATTTAAAGGGATGTTCTTTGTTATGAAAACAATTAAGTTTTCCAAGGTGTTTCATAAACAGCTTTACTTTGATAACGGTTATTTATAAACCTCACTTTGAATAATCCTTATAGTGATGAAAATTCAATTTCCTCATAGGACACTATTTTAACTTATAAAAACAATGAGTGATCTACAAAAGAGTGATGAAAAGTTGTTCACCAAGAAATAACTACAATATGATAGGAAATTAGCTTAACCAATTTATCATGAGGTTCATGACCTTGATGGCACTCAGGAATACAAAGAGAATAATCCTCAACGCAACTCAAACTGAGATGAGTACTTGTTCAATGGTTGCATCACTAGTGCGAGCATTAGGAACAAGCAAGAAAATATAGATAACATCGATACATGTAAAATTTAGCAATCAAAGGTAGTCTTTTCATTAATCACAAACAAGTCAAAATTGTACCGTAACACATTACGTGTCACTATGTCATACAATTCCAAGAACTCATCCTACCAACAGATGTCTCAGTTAAGTTAGGGATTTTTAAAAGATACCACAATGAATACTAATCTACAAGATTCATTAGGTGTTCCACCTGTCCCAGAAGATCCATCGTTCCCAATTCAGAAGAAGATTTCTTCAATTTATTTCTTAGACACTGGGCATCCTCGTTATTGGACAATGGCCTGGGAACAACCCTAAACACAAACTAACAATCATTTAAAACCTTATAATTCAATCACAGAACTTAACGTCTTCCTCTTAAAAATTTCATATTCCATATGAGTTAAATTTTTATTTCATTCAAGTTTTCAATCAACTTATACTCAATTCGATATCCTACATCATTCTCCAATACTTTCATCCTTATTCTTAGACCTTAATAGGGCAATAAAAGATCGATATGAACAACACTTAATTTCCAATCCTATAGCTTCTTACAACAATAGTTATCAAATGAGTCACTAGTATGAAAGGACTCACACATTCAATTAGACTTTTCAGAAAGGTACCAGTGGCATGAGGCTTTTGGGTAATGGTTCCATTGACAGCCTCAAGTGCAACATTCACCCTTTCGATTTCAAATTCAAGAATTGGATGATACCAAATCGGATGACACCTTTCCAGGTGGTAACGTTTTGTCAAACTCCACTTTATAAGGAAAGATCGTCATGACATCGATATCAGATTTATTCTCGCCAATTCTTCTTTAATATCACAATCAACTAATATTAACATTTCTAAGAATATCAACCATTTTGTTGGGATCATAAATATCCACAACTTGGTTTAAATCTAGAATAACTAGAATTTCAACGGGAATAGCTTCGATTGATTTGCTAGCAGAGTTAGGGTTTCTTGTGACAATCTACGTCATATAAATACCTCTTATCAATATTAAAATAATCATCAAACAATCATGTAATCAAATTACATCATATATATATATAATCCAAGTTATATATATATATATATATTAAAGTAACACTTCTCAGTCTGGCCTTGTCGGTAACTCGAGAATTCTTCGGCACCGTTATAGTCAAAAGATTTTTAGACATTTTGAGAAAAATGTTTATAGTTAAAAGATTTTGAAATGTTTTATTCAAAACCTTGGTTTTAAAAATCTTTCGTTCTCTATAACGAGAGCTCTGGTACCAAACTGTAACACCCCTGAATTTATACACATCAATACAGCGAAAGAGTCGTTAGTGTTACGGGATAGCACATTACTCACATCATAGACAACGCTTAAAAATTTGTGTTGTTTATTAATAAAGTATTTCCATTCATAAATATCAAATTTACATAGGTCCCTAGTCATAGTATTTCATACAAGTTTTACAAAACATTTGAATGGAAAATATTGTTTAAGTGCGGGCCATGAATTCTTGTTGTCTTCCCGAGAATTACCTTCAAGTACCTGAGATAAAACATGTTAAAAGAAAAGGTCAGCGAAAACGCCGAGTGAATTCATAGAGTTTCATGAAATCCATTAATATATCATCGGTATAAAATTATTACCGAAAATCATTTTTGTACAAATCTCTATGGTAGACCATAAAATAGGCCAAAAACATTTTATACAAATCCTTGTCAAAATCATAATATAGGCTTTCGCCTTCAAAACCATTATACGAACCAATGTCGTAAAAATATCATACAATATGTTTTATAACGTCGTATAGAGTTAAATAAAAACCGTTATATGAATATGGTTATGTAAACCAAAACACGAACATAATATCAATAATAAGACCCCGTATTGCTAGACCAAACAACGGGTAGCTAACCCGAAACTCATTTGCCCATCTAAAACAGCGTGTCGTCACAATAATCACGCTTAAATAAATCTTCTCATACATAAATTTGCTTACCAATCAATGTGGCACGATGGGGATCAACCGTCAAGGCGCGAACTGGGGTGATCTTCCCCAAATAGTACTATTATATGCATAAGCGTCTACCAAATCCCGGTAGTTCACAATTCATGCTAATTGGACTTTTAGTGACATAACCTAACTTTAATAATCCATTTCATTTCATTTACCGGGTCCTATAATCATTCATCAGGTCATACAATCATTCGGGTCCAAATCAATAAACAAACAATCGGGACAAATGGTGTCCTATTTTACCAAACTAACATGTTATCTCCCTGGCGGATTTATAAAACATTTCATAAAAAACATTTAAAAGAGTGCGAGGCTATGAACTCACGTTGATGTGGGAAGGCGGGTTATCGGCGATTTGGATGTACGGTACGTGCTTCAATCACGGAAACCTAGACAAATAATACTCGTCTTAGACTTTTGTCCAATGACTTTATAAAAACAATGTCTATGTATATATATGATGATATCATGAGTATGATGATGATCATGTGGGAGTTTATATCTTTATACACATTATAATGTCATGTGTTGGTACATTTCTAGACTAGTTATACTAGTTCAATTTATTTACATTTTGAGGCCCAATGGGCCCATTACAAGCCCAATATATTATATTAGCCCAATTATACTTTTATAATCAGGCCCATACTCATATGTTAGGCCCAAGTGCGTTAAGCCCAATGAGTAAGTCCATTAGTGTTTTACCAAACTAGTTGGGTTTATAGTCCAATAAGGCTATTTTGTCTCGTTAATATCTACATGTTATAATGCCCGGGTTTTATCGGTTTTTACTTGTTATATAAGTTTATACATCATTATGTGAGTTTAAAAGTTTACATTAGACGGGTCCGACCGTATAAGTTTTATTTGACAAAACGTTAATCTTTCGGTTTTAGCCGAAAAGACGTAAAACTTATGTATATAGTTTTATAACTTGGAAAAACATTTATACTTGTAATTTATATAAAATGTCTCATTTTAATATCAATATATATAACTCTCATTTATAATTATTATTAGTAACTAGTGGGTTTTATATATGTATATTTTATAAATACATAATTTTGAGTGCTTATATTATATACTATTTATTTTATCAAATATGTCCTAAATTTTCAGTCCACTAAAATGTCCATATCTAGAGTTCTATAAGGAGATAGGACCTCAAATTTTTATCACAGAAACTACATGATATGTTCTTCATTTAACTCCTCTATAGCTACTGATGAATCAGCTTCTAACTATTTTAATAACTTCGTCCAAAACAGTGTATGCAGATTTGCACTCCAATCTTGTTTTGATCATATCTCACTCATTATAATGATTTCATTGCATGGCCAACTCTCACATGTGTACAAGACCTAATACTTACTGTATATTGATTCCACTATGCTCTTTTATCAGTTTATCATTATGTTAGTTACTGTTTTTATACAGCCAACTTATTAAGCAAGATTTAACCATTTTACATGTGGTTTTCCATCTTTTTTACCCATGTTTATCAACACCAAATCCCCACATAATATTTTTAATCATCATTCATCATCATATACATATACATAAATAAAGAAAATACAAGATTACATAATCAAAATAACAAGAGAATAGGAAGAACAATCTCTATACCACCAATAGTGATGAAAAGATGAGGTTTTTTATGAACAAGACTTGGTTCTTGTTATCAAATCTTCAAATTTAGCAAAGAAACTTCTTGGGTCCTCTGGATGGATGAACACCTCCATGAAATCAGCCCTTTAACCTCATGAAAACTCCTTTTCATAGGTTAAGGTCACCTCTAATCTTCATATCTTCAAAAGGACATCATCATATGTAAAAATAACATAAGATTATGTTTAAATTTGATGAATCATGGTGGTGGGGGAGCTATGGTGGACGGAAAAAAATGAGAGGAAGGAGAGAGTTGTGTGTTTTTGGATAGTGGTTTGCATGAGTGAATGTGTGTAAATGGTTTGGTTTAGTGGTTTTGCGGTTTGATAGCTTACATGTTAAGCTTCAAGTTAACAAGTGTTAACTTGTTAGTTATAATTTTGACACCTCATGAGGTGTGGTTGCTTAGGTGTTGCCGTCCCATATAGTGGTGTGAGGCAAGTGTAAACTTGTCTCATCCCACTAATTTACGGGTACTCCTCGATTCTAGTTTCATCGATTTGCGTGCCCTCGGGTCGTTTTACGAAAAACGTTTTTATAAATTATTATTCAACGGCACAAAACGAATCTAATAAAAATTGTCTCATCAAAAACGGAGTTCAAAAACATAAATACGTAATCCTAAGGTTTCCGGTTTAGCCGTAAAGAACGTTAAATTATGCATGTAAGTCCTAATCTCTTCTCGTAAATTTGTGAGTTTATGAACCAACAAAAATTTAAAATTCCAAAATAATATTCAAGGATAAATTTATTTCCTGAAATGTCGGACTGTCACCAAAAAGGTGTATGTAAACGTAAGCACGTAACGTAGAATTCTCCGGTTTAAACGTAGTCGATGCTACTTCAAGACGTAAACCCAAATTTCTTCCCAAAAATTAGTGAGTTCATAATATAACATTAAAATAATATTTTTAGATAATACTTGAGAATAAAATATCAACCATAAATTGACGGATTGTCATAGTTTCCGGCTGTAGTAGCCGTTCTCAATACTTGAATATATCGAAAGATAATTCATAGTAAGGAGTGAATCATGCAGTTCCATTCTGCTGATTAAGTCGTCAATTAAATTTCCTAGAACAAGTTAGAATCAATTAAGAATCAAACCATTGTTACCTTCTAGTTGACACAAGTTTGATTCATATAGAATCTCACAAGTTACCTACCGCAATGCTATTTGAGGATGACATTGGAAGGATTTCCATTTGTCACTGTAAATACTAAAAAGTATTACTCTGAATGTTCTGGCAAGATCATAAAGATATTGCGTAGAGACCTGGAACGAATCAATTAAGAATCAAACCACTGTTGCTTTCCAGTTAGAATATGTTAATTCAAGTGAATCTTACATATGACCTACCGCAGTGCTGTTTGATGTTAACACTGGAAGGATTTCCATTCATCATTGTGAATACATAGACTATCACTCTGAATGTTCTAGCAATACCACAAGGATAGAGCGTAGGACTCTTTGAATTATCGCTTGTGTTCTAATGATGAACAACAATTGATATATGGAGTAAGTGTCCTAATGAGATTTTTGATGAATCTCGTTGGCTCTAGACTCTATAAGTGCACATTTATTTGGTGATCGGAGGCTGGAGCAGACTGCCACCTTTTCAATATCTACTACCTCGGTGTGAGAAAGTTGATAGAAATGAGTTGAACTCCGTGAAAATAAAACAAACTTCGTTTGAGAGAAGCTTGAGTAGGCTGGGAAGGGTTGTGCTTTGCATCACTGGGTCCATGATGCTTTGTCTTCAATACCAGAAATCATCAACGTGATTCTGATAGTAGATGTATTGACCCGATTTCTGCCTAAGTTGTATGGAGGGCTATTTCTTTTCACCCTTTATCCTTACATTTCTTTTTCATTCGTCAACCCCTTCAATGCTTACCAAGACGTCATAACTAGCACTTTGTTGTGATTGTTCCAGTGTTAGCTTAAGTCATTAGTCGACATTATTCCCGTACCCTCAACTACTCCATCTTTCCTAAGGACTTCTAAGTTCTAATGGATTGTCCATGGGAAGATCCCTCCAGTTCTGGTAAGATCATAGGACGAATACCTAACCACCTTTTGACACCAATATCGTCGTGAATAATTGTATTGAAGGTATAGATATCGTAACCAGTGAAACTTTCTATATCACCAAAAATTCTCCCCCTACATATGTGCATCATAAAGGAAAGATTTTTGCACATATTAGGAAGAGAAAACACTTAAATCAAAGATCTTATCCAAAGTGAAACATTTTATCACTATTCTCCCCCTCAAAAATTGCATGATTAAAATTTTTGTGAAACTAGTGATGAAACATGGAGAGAATAATTTTCATGAAATCTTTATACTCCCCCTCGAAAAGAATTTCTAATTAATATAGGGGAGTATATGAGCACACATTTTTGAAATACCTTGAAGAATTGTGCTCAAAACCGAGAAAACTGAATTTCCCGTTGTTGAGGAAAAATGTACATAAATGAACATTTTCCTCGAGTTCATGAGCTTAAAACTTTGAATGTTTTAATATAAGCCCATGACCAAGAAAAATTAATTTCCTGTTGGTGAGGATAAGTCAAAGACTTTCCTTTCTTTGGATACCGGGTTATAGACTGACATGTGACTATAAGCCATTATGAGAAGAAAATAGAAAAAGACATGTTTTGAAAACATTTGAACTCTCATTCGAACTTTATGTATGTACTCGTGTCGTTATTGAGCGACATTTCTATGTGCGTCCATATTATCGATGATGAGAGACATGTCTGAGAAGAATATTTTTGGTATTTTTGAAAGATTTTCTCATTTTTTATTTTGTTTTTATAGGTTTTATATTTTTGTATTTTGATTTTCTGATAGATATATACAAGATTACTGCGAATGTGCAAGACGTTAAAGTTCATATGGACTGAAACTATGCATACCAAGTCGACGAACCAACAATTCAAATATGTCTTGAGAAAGAGCTTTGGTGAAGATGTCGGCTAGTTGGTAGTCTATCTTGACAAAATACAGTTCAATCGTTCCTCTTTCCACATGCTCCTTTATGAAATGGAATCGGACAGCTATGTGCTTTGTCTTAGAGTGTTGGACCGGGTTGCAGGATATGGCTATGGCTGATTCTGAGTCACGATAGATAGGCACTTTGTTAAAGTGAAAGCCATAATCCGTGAGTTGTGTTCTCATCCAAAGGACTTGAGCACTACACACGGATAGAGACACATATTCTGCTTCCGCGATGGACAACACCGTGTAATCTTGTTTTCTTAAGGACCAGCTCACTAGCTTCTCGCCTAAGAATTGTGCTCCACTAGAGGTGCTCTTGAATGAATCATGACATCCTGCATGGTCGGCATCTGAAAAACCAGTGAGATTAAAACCAAAATCCTTTGTATACCAGAGACCCATGTGAATGGTTCCCTGGAGATAACGAAAGATCCTTTTAACCTCCTTGAGGTGCTTCTCGGTTGTCTTAGCCTGGTACCGAGCACATAAAAAGTAGCATGCACAAGGTCCGGTCTACTTGAGGTTAAGTACATAAGGGACCCGATCATACTTCGGTATTTTGTAGCATCTACAAATGTCCCTTTCTTATCCAAATCAATCTTGTGTTTAGTGTCCATTGGAGTACCGATAGGATCACAGTTTTCCATGCCAAATTTCTTTAGAATATCAAGCACATATTTGGCCTGATGTATGAAAATACCACCGGGGGATTGGTGAACTTGGAGACCAAGAAAAAACGTCATTTCCCCCATCATGGACATTTCAAATCGGCTTTTCATAAGGTCGGAAAATAATATAGAATATTTTGGGTTTGTAGAGCCAAATATTATATCATCTACATAGACTGAGCCACCAAGATGTCGTTGCCGTAGTGCTTGATAAACAACGTTGGATCAATGGTTCCTTTGCTGAAGTGATTTTGGAGAAGAAATGATGATAATTCGTCGTACCATGCCCTCGGTGTAGACATGGCTTGGATGTTAGGTGTTGATGAAACCTTCAGGTTGACATACGTACACATCTTCTATTAACGGCCCATGCAAGAAAGCCGTCTTCACGTCCATTTGATACACAGTGAACGATTTGTGTGCAGCGTATGCCAACAAAAATCCTAAAAGCTTCCATCCGAGCAACTGGGGCGAAGGATTCAGCGAAGTCAATTCCCTCCTTTTGTTTATAACCTCTCACAACTAATCGAGTCTTGTTCCTAATGATTGTTTGTTCTTCATCCATCTTGTTTTTGAATAACCATTTCAGGGTAAGGGGATCGATATTGTCCGGGCGGGGTACTAACTCCCATACATCAAGCCGGATAAATTGATTGAGCTCTTCTTACATAGACTCAATCCATGATGCATCGGTCATTGCTTCTTTAACACTTGCTGGTTCCATTGTGCTGACTGATAGTGTATAGATACACATATCACCGTCAGTACGTAGCTGACTTCGTGTTGAGACTAGTCTTGAGAGATTGCCAATCACTTGAACCAAAGGATGATTCTTAGTCCATTTTTGTTCATGTGGAAGTGTATGAGAAAATTGATGTGAGCTCGACGGATCCACATATGGTGTTGAAGGCTGAGTAGTACTTGTGGAAGCCGCAAATGGATTAACAAACTCATGTTCGTTGAGCATCACAGTGTTTGCATTTTCAGCAACTATATCATTTTGAAGATGAACATGATTAGGAATTTGCTGAGAATGGTGTTGAGTTGCATCAGCAATCGGAGTAGTGGTTGGAATGTTTGGAGTCAATATGGTTGAGATTGACGTAGATGGTGCAAAAACGGATGTCGTTGGTGTAGATGCAATTGGTTGTTCTGGAACTACCGTAGCAGGTGTGGCCGGGGCATTTTGAGGAACACCAAATGATGAAGCACCCTCTATATATTCATCATAAATTGGCCCAAATAAAACTTCCAAGTCACGTTCCGAAGGTTGTAACGATGAGATTGTTGACGGTGCAAATTGAAGCGCGAGTCCTGAACTTACGTGTCCAGAAGTCTGACCTTGAAGCTCGGGATGTGAACTTCTATGTTAAGAGGCCATACTCGAGAGTTCATCAAAGGTAACATTCATAGTCTCCATTACCTTTCTTGTCCTTCGATTATAGACCCTATAAGCACAAGCAGTTGAAGAATAACCAATGAAAAAACCAATATCACCTTTAGGTTCAAGTTTACCGATATCTTCACGATCATTCTTCGAATAACATAATGCACCGAAGACATGTAAAAATGAAATATCCGGTTTTCTTCCATTAATGATATCATAAGGTGTGTTGTTGAAACGGATGTGAATAATGGAATGGTTTTGAGTACAACATTCAGTTGCTATAGCGTCGGCCCAAAGGAATAACGGTGCACTGGAGGAAAGAAGCATCGTCCGAGCAGCTTCAACTAACGTACGATTCCTCCATTCCACTACTTCATTCTGCTCTGGAGTTCTTACAGCCGAAGTTTGTTGAGAAATCCCAACTTCGTCAAAATAAGCTTTCAGTTTCTGATTGGTGAATTCTGTGCCGTTATCTGTTCTTACAATGATAACAGGGGCTTGAAGTAGCACTGATGTTTTCTTCAAGAAATTAATAATTACATTAGGGCTTCATCTTTCGAAGCAAGAAAATGAACCCATGTGTAACGAGAGTAATCATCCACAATCACAAGGACATACCGCTTTCCAATAATGCTTTTGATTCTCATTGGGCCACACAAATCCATATGTAGGAGATGTAACCTATTTGTTGAGTTGGGAACATGTTTGGGTTTGTGAGGCTTCTTCTTACATTTACCTTGCTCACATGAAGGACAAACATGGTCTTTTGAATATTTGAACTTTGGAAGACCGGTAACGAGATCATCTTTAGCGAGTTGGGTGATGGCATCGAAATTGAGATGAGATAACCTTTGATGCCATAACCATGACTTTGTTGATGTGGCTCGGGCCATGAGACAAATTGGAGAAGCAGCAGACATTTGAAAAAGATCAATGGTGTAAAGGTTGGTGGTACGATTTCCGTTCAACAAATCAATTCCTTCAAGATCTCTTACAAAACATGTATGACTTCTGAAAGCAACCTCCAAGTCTGAATCATAAAATTGCCCAACCGAGAACAAATTGTGTCCCAAACCATCAACAAAAGAGACTCTGGTGATGATTATATTTCCCCAGTGAAGATCACAATAGCCTAGAATTGCAGCAACATGATCATTTCCAAATCCGACAGTTCCCATGAATCGCCAAACAAAGTTCTTTAGAAGGCTTCTATTCCCATTCATATGTTTGGAACAGCCCGAGTCCACGTACCAAAGACAAATTTCAACAGCCTGCCAATGATAAGAGAAGAAAATATTTTGGCAACCGATGAAATAGGTTCCTGTAGGGTTAGATGATATTTAAGCCTTATCACATACCGACATTTCACTGTCAGTATGAGAACTACTAGTGTTGATAATTTTGCCACTACAGTCAAAATTTCTACTAGTAGGCAACCATTTAGAGGTGATTCTAGGGTTACTAGGCTTAGCAAGACTTTCTTTGGACCCTACGTGCGTACTTATTGGAACATACATCTTAGCCTTAGGAGTGTTATGTTTTACACTAATGGAAAGCTTGTCAATTCGGGTGTATCCACCATAATTCAAACCATTCATAGTCAAACCACAATCATCATGAATACAAGTAAAGAAACATTTATTACATTTAGCACAAATAACTTCATATTTTTCATTCCGAAAAGCAAGCTTAAAGTCATTACATTCAAATGAATTAAGTTTCTGATTATGATTAAAAGGCGGTAAATTCCTACGGTGTTCTTCTACTTCCACATTATTGATCTTGAGGTGACTACTTCTAGAGGCAAAAGGGACCCTATCATTCCTTTTATTGCTCGTAGGTTGTGGCCTTCTGCTCTTAGAGTAGTTATTTATTCTTGTAGAAGAAGATACACGATTGTTAGAATTAGCAATTTTTAAATCGATGACTTGTGGTTGAGATATAGTGGTCGGTTTAGTCCTAACGCTTGCTTTATCTTGTTTGCTAGGCACAGAGATATCGACCCTAGGTTGAGAGGGGGTATAACACGAAACATTCCTGGGGTGATAACAACAGATTTCGTTCCAGTAACCTTGGGAAAAGGTGTTACAACAATACGAGTGGGTCCCGAGGTTGCTGGTTTCTGGTTCATCGAGTCCACAATCGAGCTAGTCTCAGAAGACTTATCTTTTAACAAGGCCTTTAACTTACAGTTCTCATAGATGTTATCGATGAGTTTCTGATAGACAGACTTACTTTGTTCAACAACCCGCTTATATGAAACAACAACAGATTCTAAATCTGCAATCTTAGCCTTCAGCGTCGGAACATTCCCATCATTGGCCTTCCCTAACCCAGAAGAAGCCATATTGTTTCCCTGAGCACCTCCCAACTGAGCTGTCAAATGTACAATTTTTTGTTGCATTTCATTGTAAGCTTTTTCGTACGAAATCTTGTCATATTTTCATGCATCACAGTTTTTGACAAATTTATTCCAAAGATCGGTGAATTCTTTATCCTTTTTAATGACATAAGATTCCATTTTCTCTTTCATAAGATCAAGCTCAGTTTGGAGGTTTTCATTATGCGACACGGAGGTACCTAACTCAACAGGGCTACTATCAATACTATCACGTGCTTTAGTGAGGCGTTCAAGATCGTTTTCCAAAAAATTGATTTTATCAAGAGATTCATCAGCTTCCTTCGCCAAAGATTTAATGTCTTCAACAAAGTTGGCTAATTCTTTTAGAAAAGCGTTTTCCAAATTGCCTAACCGAGCATCAACTTGATTAATAATCGGATTAATATCATTTTGAAGAATTTTCTGAACCAGGTGATGTAGAATTTCCTCCAGTGATTTTGGAATTAACAACACGTTTAAGTATGACAAAGTTATCTTTTAGCTCATTTAGAAATCGGCGTGTGATACTCGGTTTAGGAAGGTCATCAGACAATTCCTCACTTGGTAGCAAAAGCATTTCAGAACTCGTTTTAGATCGAACAAAAACAGTTGGAGGATTAACTTTTGGATAATAAACGGGTGTCACTTCTTTATCAAGCTTTTTCATTCTTAAACGAGTCTCTACTTCAAGTTCAGTAGTTTCCTAAGAATCATGCACACTAGGAGGATCATGCTCATCAGACAAGAGCACACTACCATTATATAAAGTTTCATTAGTGGCCTGAACTTGCTTAAGATATCCGGGATTAGGAGCAAGAGGACAACCTAAAGCCAATTTGTATCGAGTGTAATTTATCTCATTCACTTTTGGTGCAAGCATATTTATCGTCTGCATGGTTTGGCCACGTTTTACTAAAAGGTTGTCTAATTCTCTAATCCTATCATGAGCTTTGGAAAAATCCTCAAGAAGCCCATCTTCTCAAATTTTGAAATCATGTTTCATCTTTTTTCGTTCTTCTTTTAAATCCAAAATAATAGATTTTTCAGTTGAAAGTTGTTTATTAAGAGAAGTGATTTCATCATTCAATTCGCTTATCTTTTTAGAACTACTTAAATGTAAGGCATTTAATTTCTTAGTTGTACATTTTTCTTGATAGACCGACGTAGCATGAGCTTATTCAAGTTCTTTAATTTTAGCCTGATGAATTTCAAAACATTTCTCCCGTTCCTTATATCCCGCAAGCTCAGTGGTCAAATTGGAATTAGTTTCCCTAAACTTATTATTAACCACCGTAGCATGGTCAACATCCTTAGCAAGCTTATCAAATAAAGATTTATAATACGCATGTGTCGCATTAGGAAGGTTTGTAGGCTGAGCAACTTGATCTTCACTAAGGTCCACACTAGGGTCATTCGAAATGATATTACTATTATTCGTTTGATCCCCGTGTGTCTCAGTGTAGGGCTCAAGCATCTCAGTATACTCCTCCTCCTGATTAGACGTACTATATATATCATTATTATCGAAACGTGGATGTACCTCAGAGGGACCGTCTGAATCATAAACGGGAGCTTTGTCGACATGCATTCTTGAGGTAGATGCTTGTTGTAAGTTTGCCATCAAGATGTAGTTGGCATTCACCTCTTCTTCCTCGTCATATTCTGCAGCAGAGGCCATAAGATCAAATTACTCAGCTTGAAGTGGAATCCCTGCCTCTTCTTTTTGTGCTATGAGAAGCTGAGTCTGAAGATAAGCAGCATCCCTCTTCTTTTGGCTGTGCAATCTCGAGCATAATGACCAAATCCCTTAAAGTTGTAGCACTGAACCTGATGATTTTTATTTCCATTTCCCGTACCAGTATTCTCAGCCCTTGCAGCCACAATGTTTCCCATCTGATTACCAACCGGTGGCACAAATATTAAACCATTCTCATTACCCGCATTTGGAACATTCAGATTCTGACCACGGATTTGTCCATACTGATTTCCTACATTCCCAACATTCTTACCATATTGTGTCCTCGTGTTCCCACCAGGTACCAATTGGCGATCTTGATTCGCATTCATGAAAGGTTGAGCGATATGCCTTTTTCTAGTGTTCGAGGAGATTCTCTGATTGTTGTTGGTGGGGTTAATGGTAAATTTGAATTCCTTTGTGAGAAGTGCAAGACCAGTATTAATCGTATGAGTAGGATCGGTGATGTCATCAAAACAGGCAATGGGTTTTTGTAAGTAATTCACAGCAGCAGGAGGTTGATATCCATAAGAGGTGAGTTGTTGTGGCATGAAGTTACTTGATGAGGGTTGATGGTAGGGTACCATGGGATATGACATAGATGACAGAGAGTTTTCCATAAAAGCCAATGGATCTTGTGTCTTGGCACGTCGTTCCGCCCTAACTTCGTTAGCTTCATCTTGATTCATCTTCAAATAATCATATACTTGAGTGTAGTCCACGATATGAAGATCCTTGGTTTGATTGACAAGAGTAACATATCGTGACCATTCAAAAGGAAGATTATCAAGAAATTTGATGTTGGTAGCAATTTGAGTAGGTTTATGTTTGTTTCTTCTAAGATGATTCATGAGGGTTGAAAACTAATGATAGTAAGGTTCAATTTGTTCCCCTTCTGTAGACGTAAATTTCTCCCATTCACGAAGCAACTTAGTTTCCTTTTCTTGTAAACCGATTTCACCCCCTTCATCATTTTTTGAATCCTAAGCCACATCTCGTGTGCGGTTTCACAACTATCGACAGCAGCATAAACATCTTCAGGAAGTCCCATAAGAATGACTTGAATTGCTTGATCATCGGCGTCGAGTTGTTTGGATTTAGCTTCAGTTAATTCTTCATCTGTTTGCTCATGACTAAAGTCAGCCACTGGGTTAGCATTCGTAGGATCCCCAGGCACAAGAATTGTTCTTCTAACATACGAACCTTTTTGAATCGAGTTGACAATCAACTTTCCCAAAGGTGTAAATTTTGCATAACGAAGGAGACGACTAGCCCATGTAGTGTAGTTCTCCTTGGTAAGCATGGGTGGACGATTCTCAGTACCCGCAGCATAAATATCTTGTTGAAACGTCATTGTAGAGTTCGTGTGATAAACAGGATCTCAATTCGTAGGAAGCAGAGTGTTGTTGTAAAAGTCCCTAAAAATATGATCTCGAAATACCAAAAAAAACCAAGGCAAACAAAAAAACTCACGAGTTCGAAATTTTTTAAGACACTTTTTCTGAAAAATTTAGTAAGGATTTTCGGAAAAATTCACAAGTTGATCTTCGGAATACAGAAATATGGGGAATTCGCAATCTAAACCAAAAATTACTTCGGAATGATGACCCTTGGTAACTTCGTAATATCCAACTTAGACAGCAATTTCGGAATCTTAACCTGTGTTCACTTTGGAATAATGAAGAAAGACTACTTCGGAATAATTATAATGTAAGAATTTTTGCAAATCCTTTTAAGCAATTAATGTTCATTTTTCCTCGACTCACTCGAATTGATCTCAAATTAACGTGGATATATTTGTTCTTGGTGAAACGGATTTGTGGTATTTTTAGACTAAAATCTATTTAGTTAAAAACTATTTGATTAAAAATCTATTTTAAACTAATTTAAATAAAAACTATTTTTTGAAACTTAAACAAAATTAATTAAACTACTATAAATACTATTTTGAAACTATATTAAAATAAAAACTTTTAAATGAAAACTATTTTTAAACAAAACTAATTTATATTGACTAAAATTTAAACTAAATTTAAAAATAATTAAAATTCCTAAAAGTAAATAAAATATTTTTTTATTCTTTTTATTTTTTCAAAACTGATTAAAGAAAATTAATATTAAACTTTTTAATTAAAATTAACAAAACTTAAAACTTGTATTAAACTATTTTAAATAAACTGCCAGAGAAATTAACCTATATTAATTACTGAATGCGAATTAATACACAAAAGAGTACTAGATGAGATGGTTATGGTGTTTGGCTGCTGAACGTGGGGTTACGTGTTCGAATCCCAGCATGACCTATTTTTGCTAATAACTTTTTTGGACTTTATTTTTTTTGGAACCAACAGATAAATTGTATCTGTTGCTTATCAGCAATACCAACAGCACCAAATAAGCACAGAAAACTAAGATGAATAAGCAAATAAGCTATATCAAACAGCAAACTTAAAAGTCCTAAATAAGCAAAGACAGCTAAACAACTAAGCAGTTTAAAAGCTATTAATCAAAATCAGATAAGCACACTCAAAACAAATAAGCTGACACAAAAATAAGTAAGTCGCAAATAAAAAAAACAGATCTAAAAAAAATCTAATAAGCAACATTTAATAATCCAAAACTAAAGCAAATAACGAGCATACAAAAAAAGAACAACCAAAATAAGCTTAATTAATCTGATAAGCTAAACACTAAGCAAATCCAAACTATATCAAAACCAAACAGAAACTACTAAACCTAAGCAAATTCCATGATTTTCTAACCAACAAACCTAAGCAGACTTAAACAAACGCATCAAATCCAAAATAAGCTAATGAACTCGAACACAACGCAAGCAGATTCAAACAACTTCAAAACTTAAACAAATAAATTAGCAATAAGCAGATAACAAACAAACTTAAACTTAACAATAAAATAAAAAGAAGAACAAACGTAATGACGAATTCGTTGGGAAGAAGACGCGGCGCTGAGCCGTCTTTGAACCGATTACCAACACCTCCTTTACCCAAACCGTACCATCATCATGGTCTTCGAACCAAAATCAGTAACCGAACAAGGATATATATCCAAACGAACCAAGATATTTTTAAATCTTCCCAGTGGGGAAAGATTTCTACCTCTTTTACTTTAATAATTATTTAATTAAAACAGAAATTAGATCTAAATTGCAATAAACATTAAATCAAACAATATTGAACTAAAAATTAAAATTTTATTAATAAAAACAGGATTACAATACATGGAAAAAAAGGAAATTACATTAAACCTAAAATCTATTTTTCAGAAAATAAAAATTAAACTAAAAAGAAAGGCATCAAATTACACAAATGAGGGGGGTTTTTATAGCCAACCCCCAAGGCTTCTTCAAGAAGCTTCAAGAGTAAGAAAAAGAATCTGAGCCGTTTAATCCATCATTCTGCCTTCTCTCTCTTCATTTCTTCAATCTACGGTTAAGATGGGTGTTGTCACTTGGATTGACAACCTGGATACAAAGATGTTTTAGTTTTATGATGAGGTGGAGGATCTTAATTGGTGGATTGGTGTGTGAAACGTGTGTGAGCCAATCAAAACAAAGGGTTGAGGCCACGTAGGATGAGGAGATGAGGACCACCATGTTGGATCTTCCGATTACTATGGGGATTTAATCCCAAACCGTGTGTATCACATGTTTACAATAAAAGCCCCAATTTTTGAGTAATTTTTTTTATGGTAAAATTAGGGTTTTTGGGTGACTGGGTAAAAAGGAAGTGGTGGTTGTGTATTTTGGGGAAGAGAAAGAGTTGGTGAGTTTTTCTTCGTTTGGGAAGGGTAAATAAACATTAAACGTGAGGTGGGTGAGTGGGTTTGTGTTGACCAGGGAACGAGTTTTGACCAAATACTTGTTTCATCCGTCCCAAAACAAAACAATCATTTAAGTAATTGGGCTTAGAAGCCCAATCTTCATCCGTTTTAATTGTTTTTGGGCTTAGGGCTCTTGATGGGCTTTTTGATAAAGGAAAATGGGTATATAAATCTATTATTGGGATTTTGGACCCGATAAGCAAATGTGGGACCCACTTGGCCCAATTATCTTCGTAAATGATTAAATCCACTAAAACGAGCTCGATTTCGGCTTTCTTGTTCATTTCTTCAAAACCGTGTTGAATTTGCCGGTTTTTGTGATCTTTGGCACACTTTTGGTCTTTGACTTTGTCTTTGTCTCTTTCTTGGACTTTTCTTCAACTTTTGACCGTGAAATCCCGTGTTTTCTTTCCTTTTTAATCATTTGTACCTATTTTACACAAAAACACAAAACCACGCGTAATTCCGATATTTACGATATAAAACACATGATTAGGTCTTGTTTTTCCTTAATTTTAGTGGCAAAAGGATAAGTTTTTACACACTTATTCAATCCCCTACACTTGACCATTGCAATTACCCCATGCAATGCATTATTTTAAAGCATAAGATTACATTTTCCTCATAATTAATCCATCTCGACCTTTATTAATATTACTACTACTACTATTATGAAAAGATAAAAATTTAAAAGGAAACAAAAGTTATAACAATCTATTAACTTGGTAATTATTTGATGGAAGAAACTTGTAAAGAAATCTAAGACTCTAATTAGGGCTTTGGTGTCATGAATATTAATCACCCTCAAGTTTCAAGTTCCCCATACCAAGCTTAAAAACGAGATCATTGTTTACATAAGTTCTTAGGTTAAGACCACTTATAGAAGACAATTGTGTAAAACTCTTTCTCCAATTCCTACGTTGTATCTCTAGATTTTATTGATTGTCATTCACCCGTAGGCTCATTTGACTTATTTGATAATTATTAGTCCAAAAATGAAGGCAAAACGGTGCAAAACCGAAACTCAAAACCTAACCTCTTCCTCTAAAACGTTGTCACTAAAGTAAGCCCACATCAAGGATGATTTAACACGATTTGGGGAATAAATTCCCGAACACAAAATTTGGTCAATAGTACTACTTATTAATTATTCCTCCAAAGTCATGTAGACTTTATGTGGAGTTTAGCAAGTTCACATCATATACCCTTAGGCTCTTTAAGATTGAAAAATGCTCCTCATCTATTGTCCACACCCTAAGGCTCCTTGAACGATAAACAAGGGAATTGATTTTTGATCAATTTTTATTCAACACTTACCATGCCATACACCCTAAGGCTCTAATGACAAGGTTCGTGCTACATGCCCCACACCCTAAGGCTCCTTGAGGTCATGTTTTAATCTTATTCTTTCTTTATTTATGATATATATAGTAAGCCAAATTCCGCGGTCCCATGGTCTGAATACCTCCTACTTAGTGGTTATGAGCCACCTTAGTCGGAAGTCCACAACGCTGGCACCCTCAATGTGTTCATGCTTTAATTACAAGGAGAATAAAGATTTGGCTAAGAGTTAAGATATCGAATCGACACCGCAAAGATCCTCATTTATTAAGCAATTAAATACAAGCGGGAAGAAAGAGCTACAAAAACTCATATAAGGAAGAATTAACCCTTAAACTTATTATCAACTCTATCATCTCTCGTTCTCCACAATTTAAAATCTCAAAGAATGAGACTCGTGGATACTTAGCCTAATAAACCAATTAAGGTCCATATAGTTAAGGATACTAGCTAGAGTAAACTTGGAAAAGTAAACTCGGGTTGAGTCAAAATATTCACGACGGGCCTAATATATCAAAGATATCAAAACTTGTTAAAACCATTTTTCACTTTATTCTTGAAATGGAAATTATTACGATGCGATGACAAAAGGAAATAAAATAAATAGAAAATACTACTAGGCCAAAATAGATCAAAAATTTGAAAAATGTTTAATTTTTTTTTTAAAATTTTCCGGTTAAATGAGGTCAAATTCATGGAAAAGCCCACTAAAATTTCGATAGAAATCCCCCCTATACTTAATATAAACATTGTCCTCAATGTTTAAGCATGTGGGAGAATAAAATCCCCTACACTTAGGACATTGAGTACGTTGTTTAAAATCGAGCTAAGGAAGAGACAACTAAAGTGATTACATTTATTCGTGTTTTATTTATATACAAGATTGAATCACAATAGCAAAAACTTATCGAAGGAACCGGGTAAACGGGCAACACGGGAACACGGGTCGCGTCAAAAAGCACCAAAAGTGGATCATTAAAGCACATGTCCCTACACACAACATCACAACACAAACAACCTACATGGCTCCCCCTACACTTATTGGTGGAAATGGGTGAAGGCGAAAAAGGGTGGAAAGGATGGTAAAAGGTAAAAATCTAACCTAGTTAAACGATGCTTGATTTATTTATCACGAGTCTCTAGCTCGACTCAAATTCCCGAATGTTATCATTCAAATGGGAAAATCATGGAAAAAACTGAGATTTCCAAGGGAGGAAAATATCTCCATGATAAAGGGTGAAGCAAAGTCATATAAGGCATACCCCATAAAAATCCACCCGGGTCAAACACATAATTTCCATCATTAAAGGAAATAAACCCCGAGGTGGTAGAATCACACAAAGCAAAGACAAGTGGGGTATCCTTAGGCAAAAGTCTCTCATAAGGAAGGGTAAGGTGATTTGGAAATGATAGCACTAAAGTCTCTATTTTGGGATCAAACACCGGTTCCTTAATGGGAAAATAGCAAGAGGTGTTGACATTTAAGCTCAAAATATCATCAAAATCCAAAGTGGGAAAGTCGTCTTCTTCCAAACTCGATGTGAAAACATAAGTATCATCGGAGTCATAGGAAAACTCTTCCTCATGAGGAAAATAGGTATTTAGAAAGATATCTAAATCCTCCTCAAATGGAATAACCTCTAAATTAGGAATGATCTCTAAGAGTGGAGGATCCTCCTCAAAAGTCATGACTTCTAAAATTGGAGTATAAAAGTCAAAAGGAGTCTCCATGGAAGAATCACTCATAGGGATATGAGGTGCATTAAGATCATGGGGTGGGTCATTAAAGTTAATGAGATCACTTAAAGAAGTGTCATCATCGTAGTCATCAAAGATTGGGGTATCAAAAATTTGTGGGTCAAAAGTGGGTGGGTCAAAAGATAAGTCGTCGAAACCGAAGATAGTGTGATCACTTGAAGAAGTGTCATCACTATAGGTATCTGAAATTCAATTTTTGCAACCAAGTATCAAAATTCGTATTCCCAAGTCTTTTCGAATGGATAACCGGTCTAAAGTGCGACTCAATCGTCTTTTGGTGAACAAGAGAATAGTTTGGTTGATTATCTATTTTAAACTAATAGCAAACAAGAAAGTGTCTTTGAGTAAAGTAGAAGTTTTAAAGATTAAACTAAATATAACAAGTTAAAATAAATGCTTGAAAAACTTAAAGACAAGATTAGGAAAATTACTAGATCACTTAATAAAACTAACACTTGGAAACTATGTAAAAACAATAAACTAAAATCAACTCTAATTGGAATATAAATGACCACTGATCGGAATAATGGGTGAAAAGGGAGCAATCGAAATGTGGCCAAATCCCTCAATCGGAATATCTCAAATTGATGTCAATCGAAATATTAATAAACACCCCCAATCGGAATAACAAGAAAGTAATGCCAATCGGAATACGGGGTAAAGTACCGATCGGAATGTAACCAAGTTCCTGCCGTCGGAATATGCACAGAAGGGTCTAATCGGAATGTCAAAAGTGGGTGCAATCGGAATATGTGGGACTAAACTCCAATCGGAATGTGGGAAAATAAGCTCAATCGGAATACTCAAAGACTCACCGTCGGAATACTTACTACCTAATCCGATCACTTTGATCGGAATAAAAGAGGTGCCAATCGGAATGCTAAAACCCTTTTCCGATTGGGTAATCGGAAAGGGAGTGTGGTGGCTAGTCGGAATATCACGATCGGAAAGGGGTTTGTACCCTTTCCGATTTATAAGGAAATCGAAATAAGCCAATGAATAAGCTATAATGATAAGCTTTTCACCAAAACTAAAACGAATCAATAACTAAACGGATCAAATAAGCACTACTAACAACTTATCCAACCTCAAAATAAGCAAACTTTTTTATCAAACAACAAAAAGATGGACTTTTTAAGAAAACTTTTTATAAGTAAATAAGCTAATCATGTAAATAAGCCAATAAGCACAAGAATCTTAAAGCTTAATCAAATGAAAACTTATGCAACAACAAAAAGATCAACTTTTTAAGCACAAAACCATTAAGATCAACACGGATTTAATGTGATTCGCACCAAAATCAATCTAAAAATCAAAGAAAGGTAGAATAAGATTAAGAATTAAAAGCTTAACTAGAACTTGATTAATGAAATAAGCAATACACAAATGTTTAATCTTGAAAGATTAAACGAAAAGATGAAACTTAGTGACAGAAAGTTTAGAACTTTCTCTCTCTAAAACTAGAAAGAGTGCAAAATGAAAAACTAAAAATTAAAGACTAACTCCCTCCTAATGTGTATTAGGAGGGTATTTATAGGGAAGGTGGAAGGAGTGCATGTGTTGCATCTTCTTTCTTTCTTTCACGTCTTCTCGACTCGATTTAATTCTTTTGTCTTTCTCGATGTCGTCTCGGGATTAATTAAACTCGTCTTAACATTTCTTCATTTATTTAGACTCAAGTTCTTCGACTTCATCAAAACTTCCGTCTTTGGACTTGTTCTTCGATAAATCTTCAGAATAGGCCTTGGACTTCCGTTCTTTTTGCACTCTTGATCTTTTGACTTCGTCTTTTCCCGTTTTCTTCGATAAAATCCCGTGAAAGCCCGTGTTTTCTTCCTTTTTCATCTTTTGGTCCTAAAACACAATAAAAAAACAAACCACGCATAATTCCGACTTTTACGACATAAATCACACGTTTTGGTCTTGTTATTATTGGAAATAAGTGGTAAAAGGATAAGTGTTTTCACACTTATTAGTATCATAGATAGGAGTTTCAAAAAATTGAGGCTCTAAGGGATGAAGTTATCACAAAATCATTTTGATTAGACGTTTTAATTCCAAAAGGATTAATAAAAATCTCATCATTATCATAATTAAGAACATCAATCATATTGACCGACTCTTTTCCATTTGATTTTGTTGTGATTTTTCCCATTTTAAAAACTTGTTGTTCATCCCTAACCCTAAGAATTAACTCCCCTTCGGCCACATCGACTAAGGCTCTTCCGGATCGTAAGAATGGCCTACCAAGTATTAACGGAATACGAGGATCCATCTCATAGTCAACGATGACAAAGTCCACAAGAAAAGTGAATGTACCAACTCGAACAAAAACATCTTCGGTAATACCAACGGGGTATGCGAGAGTTCGATTAGCTAACTCGAGAGTCATGCGAGTCGGTACAAGGTCGGGTAATGATAATTGTTTCCAAACCGAAAGTGGCATAAGATTGATGCTAGCGCCGAGATCCGCTAAAGCCATACAATCATCGATTTGAGGAAACGAGCAAGGTAACACGAATCGTCCGGGATCTCCTAGCTTTTCGGGAAGCTCTTTGAGAAGGATCGCGGAACAATTCTCATTTAAACGGGTGTTCACGAGCTCAACCATTTTTTCTTTCTTATTAAGCAAATCTTTAAACATTTTGACAAATTTTGGCATTTGAGCAAGTGCTTCAATAAGGCTAATGTTAAATTGACGTTGGAAATCATTTTCAAAAGTTAGAGACATGAACGTCATCTTTGGAGAGCACTTTAGCCTTGTCTAACCTAGAGGGATAAGGGATATTAGGCTTAGACTTGGAAGGTTGAGAAGGAGAAGGACTCGCTTCTTGAAAAACCTTAGGGATAGGCTCTTGGGGCAATGGAGCACTAGTACTAGGAGTGGTAGTGGTAGGAATCACCGAAGGGGGATTAGGATCACTCATTATGACCTTCGGGCCTTGTCTCTCCTTTATGGGCGAAGATATGGAAGGTCCCACTAAAGTGGCTCCACTTCGAGTAGTGATCGCACTCACATTAGCACGAGGGTTAATCTCGGTATTTGAAGGTAAGGCTCCTTGCGGTATAAAGGCTTGAATCATTGTCAAAAATCTCTTATCGGTCGATTCTTGCATTTGTCTAGTAGATTCTTGCATTTGTTTCATAATTCTCTCATGGTCGGTCAATTTTTGTAGAACCAAGTCCATTTGAGGGTTGTGCATGTTCATTTGATTAAACCCTTGATTAGGAAAACCTTGGTTTTGATATTGAGATTGAAAACCGTTGTTATTATAAAAACCTTGGTTATTATTTTGAAAACCTTGATTTTGACCATTAAAATTCCCTTGATTTGCATTCCCTTGAAAATTACCCATTTGAGGACCTTGGTTCCTATTTTGGTATTGGGTATTTTGGGTGAGTGGGGGTGGTCTTTGTGGAGCTACAAATCCCGGGGGAGCCAAATAATAAGTACTCTTGTAAGACAAATGGTTAACATCAACATTAGGTTTAAATTTAACCCGTTCATTAGCATTAAAAGCACAAACTTGTTGTTGTTGATTGTAAACCTTGTCACAATTAAAATATGAATGTGGTCCACCACAAGTCTCACACGTTTCACTAGTTTCTTTCAAGGCATTAACTTGACCATTGAGGGCTTGGGTTTGTAAAGCAATTGTTTCAACAAGCGAAGTGAGTTTATCGATTCTCTTGTCACTCTCACTAGAACTAGCACTTGCCATAGTGGCCCTAACACTCTTGGTTTGTACTTTAGCCTTGTTTTCTATTATGGCCCAAGCCTCGTTCATTGATTTTACAAGAATATTGCCCCCCGCGGCACTATTAAGTGAGTCTTGGTCATTTAGAGTTAAACCATTATAAAACGTATTAATTTGATGCACTTTAGTGAAACCGTGTTGTGGACATTTTCTTAAAAGCTCTTTAAATCGATCCCAAGACTCACTAAACGTTTCCCCATATTGTTGCTCAAAAGTAATGATTTCATTCCTCAAAGAGGTGGTCCGTGATGGTGGGAAAAAGTACTTAATGAACTTGGTCTCTAAATCAATCCATGTTGTAATACTTTGGGGTGGTTCCTTATCAAGCCAAATCCGGGCTTGTCCCTCGAGGGAAAAAGGAAAGAGTTGTAAACGAATGGCCTCTTGTGGCACCCCATTGTATTTGACGGTGTTTGCCAATTGTATGAAACGTTTGATATGAGCGTGTGGGTCATCATTAGTACGGCCTAAAAATGGTGTAGCGGAAACCATTTGAATAAAACCCGTTTTAAGTTCAAAATGATTAGCTCCAATATCCGTCACCACAATCGCGTCATCGTTTCCTTCAACGTGAGATTGGAGAATCTCAATCATTGGTCGATTATCCGTTGCCATCGTATTGTCGAAAGCTCGATTCTCAGGATCGGCTTGAATGACGGACTTTTTGTTTTTCTTCTTCTTCTTTTTAGAAGAATTAGAAGTATTTGGTACACCAATCGATATGTATGTACGCGCGCGAGTGCGCATACAATTAAAACTTGGAATGAGGTAGGTGACCTCGGTCGACTTTGAGAGGAAAAGGTATTTCCCTCTCGAGGTGCAATATTAAAAAGCTACAAAAATATATACTTAATTACTACTTGACTTGGCAAATCAATAATCGGTCGTCCCTCTCAATATACGCACAAGCAAGCGGGGGAACGAGGTGGCACAAAGCACTTAAAAACCTTTTTCCTTAGACGGCCTTTTATAGCGCGTCGCCTTATACCCACCTTATAGTTTGTATATATCGAGTTCAAACGTCTTACTAGTATTTATCTATTTTGCCTTTTTATTTCGTTTAGGATGCGAATACAATATTTAGGTGATGAAATCCCAACTAAGGCTTTATTTGAAAAGTAGGTAAATTAATGTTCTACGTAATAGAATATAGTAAAAGAAAAATCTTTTTGTATTTTTTTTAGAAAAATATATATTCACAAGAAAAATCGAAAGAAATCGAACTAAGAAAAATAACACTAATACGTAATATTTTTGGTGTAATACTTTTAGGACAAAGTATTACTTTTTGATTTTTTAATTTTTTTTGGTGCAAATCTTAGGAAAGAATTTGCTTTTGTGATTTTTTAATTTTTAATTTTTTTTAATTTTTTAAGTTTTTGATTTTTTTGTATTTTTGATTTTGTTGCAAGAAAATTAACGTTCAAAGAGAAGGGATCCCAAAATCCAATCGTCTCACGAAATCGTCAATCGTAACGAGCGAAGCGGCAGCGGCGCCATTTTAATGTAAGAAATTTTGTAAATCCTTTTAAGCAATTAATGTTCGTTTTTCCTCGACTCACTCGAATTGATCTCAAATTAACGTGGATATATTTGTTCTTGGTGAAACGGATTTGTGGTATTTTTAGATTAAAATATATTTAATTAAAAACTATTTGATTAAAAATCTATTTTAAACTATTTTAAATAAAAACTATTTTTTGAAACTTAAACAAAATTAATTAAACTACTATAAATACTATTTTGAAACTAGATTAAAATAAAAACTTTTAAATGAAAACTATTTTTAAACAAAACCAATTTATATTAACTAAAATTTAAACTAAATTTAAAAATATTTAAAATTCCTAAAAGTAAATAAAATATTTTTTTATTCTTTTAATTTTTTCAAAACTGATTAAAGAAAATTAATATTAAACTTTTTAATTAAATTTAACAAAACTTAAAACTTGTATTAAACTATTTTAAATAAACTACCAGAGAAATTAACCTATATTAATTACTGAATGCGAATTAATACACAAAAAAGTACTAGATGAGATGGTTATGGTGTTTGGCTGCTGAACGTGAGGTCACGTGTTCGAATCCCAGCATTACCTATTTTTGCTATAACTTTTTTGGACTTCATTTTTTTTGGAACCAACAGATAAATTGTATCTGTTGCTTATCAGCAATACCAAACAGCACCAAATAAGTACAGAAAACTAAGATGAATAAGCAAATAAGCTATATCAAACAGCAAACTTAAAAGTCCTAAATAAGCAAAGACAGCTAAACAACTAAGCAGTTTAAAAGCTATTAATCAAAATCAGATAAGCACACTCAAAACAAATAAGCTGAAACAAAAATAAGTAAGTCGCAAATAAAATAAACAGATCTAAAAAAATTCTAATAAGCAACATTTAATAATCCAAAACTAAAGCAAATAACGAGCATACAATAAAGAACAACCAAAGTAAGCTTAATTAATCTGATAAGCTAAACACTAAGCAAATCCAAACTATATCAAAACCAAACAGAAACTACTAAACATAAGCAAATTCCATGATTTTCTAACCAACAAACCTAAGCAGACTTAAACAAACGCATCAAATCCAAAATAAGCTAATGAACTCAAACGCAACGCAAGCAGATTCAAACAACTTCAAAACTTAAACAAATAAATTAGCAATAAGCAGATAACAAACAAACTTAAACTTAACAATAAAATAAAAAGAAGAACAAACCTAATGACGAATCCGTTGGGAAGAAGACGCGGCGCTGAGCCGTCTTTGAACCGATTACCAACACCTCCTTTACCCAAACCGTACCATCATCATGGTCTTCGAACCAAAATCAGTAACCGAACCAGGATATATCCAAACGAACCAAGATATTTTTAAATCTTCCCAGTGGGGAAAGATTTCTACCTCTTTTACTTTAATAATTATTTAATTAAAACAGAAATTAGATCTAAATTGCAATAAAAATTAAATGAGACAATATTGAACTGAAAATTAAAATTTTATTAATAAAACTAGGATTACAATACTTGGAAAAAAAGGAAATTACATTAAACCTAAAATCTATTTTTTAGAAAATAAAAATTAAACTAAAAAGAAAGGTATCAAATTACACAAATGAGGGGGTTTTATAGCCAACCCCCAAGGATTCTTCAAGAAGCTTCGAGAGTAAGAAAACGAATCTGAGCCGTTTAATCCATCATTCTGCCTTCTCTCTCTTCATTTCTTCAACCTACGGTTAAGATGGGTGTTGTCACTTGGATTGCCAGCCTGGATACAAAGATGTGCCAGTTTTATGATGAGGTGGAGGATCTTAATTGGTGGATTGGTGTGTGAAACGTGTGTGAGCCAATCAAAACAAAGGGTTGAGGCCACGTAGGATGAGGAGATGAGGACCACCATGTTGGATCTTTCGATTACTATGGGGATTTAAACCCAAACCGTGTGTATCACATGCTTACAATAAAAGCCCCAATTTTTGAGTAATTTTTGTTATGGTAAAATTAGGGTTTTTGGGTGATTGGGTAAAAAGGAAGTGGTGGCTGTGTATTTTGGGGAAGAGAAAGAGTTGGTGAGTTTTTCTTCGTTTGTAACGAAATGAAGGGTGAGGGTAAATAGATGTTTTATTAAAATGGATTGGGAAGGGTAAATAAACATTAAACGTGAGGTGGGTGAGTGGGGTGTTTGTGTTGACCAGGGAACGAGTTTTGACCAAATACTTGTTTCATCCGTTCCAAAACAAAACAATCATTTAAGTAATTGGGCTTAGAAGCCTAATCTTCATCCGTTTTAATTGTTTTTGGGCTTAGGGCTCTTGATGGGCTTTTTGATAAAGGAAAATGGGTATATAAAGCTATTATTGGGCTTTTGGGCCCGATAAGCAAATGTGGGACCCACTTGGCCCAATTATCTTCGTAAATGATTAAATCCACTAAAACGAGCTCGATTTCGGCTTTCTTGTTCATTTCTTCAAAACCGTGTTGAATTTGCCGGTTTTCGTGATCTTTGGCACACTTTTGGTCTTTGACTTTGTCTTTGTCTCTTTCTTGGACTTTTCTTCAACTTTTGACCGTGAAATCCCGTGTTTTCCTTCCTTTTTAATCATTTGTACCTATTTTACACAAAAACACAAAACCACGCGTAATTCTGACATTTACGATATAAAACACATGATTAGGTCTTGTTATTCCTTGATTTTAGTGGCAAAAGGATAAGTGTTTACACACTTATTAAATTACAAATAAGAACTTCGAAATGTTTGGGCTTTTGTACTTCGGAATACCTAAACAAATCCACTTCGGAAATAGTATCAACTTCGGAATGATTTTTCTAAAGAACTTCGAAATAATCTTAGTCACTTCGGAAAAACCAATAAAATGCACTTCGGAATAGCCAACCAAGTCCACTTCGGAATATTGGTCTGGAGATCTTCGGAATAATTCTTCTATTGAACTTCGGAATAATCCAAAAGTTGGACATCGGAATACTTTTCCTATAGAACTTCGGAATCCTCGTTGACACTTCGGAAAAACAAAAACCCTCTTGGGTACTTCGGAATATGGCAATTATTTCGAAGTTTACTAGAGCTGGCCGACTTATTCGATATCCGAAATAACAGGTATTCAATATATACCCCGAAATTCACCCAAAAAACAAAAAATTTGCGATTTTGATCAAACAAAGTAACCCAAATCACTACCACAACTATGTAGTCGATTTGATTACAACTTTTAACCACCAAAACGCAAAAACAAATTCAAGATTCAATCTTAAAACCACCTTAAACCCACGAAAATAAATAAACTAAAACAACACCCAAGAGCTATCCACGAATTCCTTGGCGAATGATACCACTTGATAGATGTATACACACGACTAACCAACCACGAATAACATGATGAAGATTAAACCAAAAAAGAAAGATTAGATTAAGATGAAGAAAAGAAATACAAAGTGTTGGTGATTTCCTTGTGAGAGAAAAAAACACACCTTCTCTCTCTCTAAAACTATATAATGGAAAAGCACACACACACAAATGAGGTGGAATGGCCTTTTATACTAAATAGTAAATGTTTAGGAGGCCTTCCTCATTTGTGTGTTCGGGACTAATTCCCGTTACATAAGCAATAATAACTAAGAACTCTCGACACCGTTGAATAGCATTTTCCACGAGCTTCGTAGCGGTATATTATATGACCATCACTTTAAATACGGCTAACACTTGGATCAACAGAAACTCCACATTCATCCTCAAATCACGATCTCAAAATTCCGATGCTAGACCCTGACAACTTTGAACTGTGGAAGTTCAACTTCGAATAAAATCTCTAAGTTGACAATTATGTTCTCTGGGAGGTTATTGAGTTTGGAAATCAATTTCATATGGAAAAGAAGATTGCTAAAGTTATTGCAACACGAAAAACTGCTGGAAAGACTGGGAATGATTTGTTACCAAAAACTGAAGATGGTAGAGCCACTTCAGCTACTGAGATAGCTAATAGAAGGAATGACATGAAGGCATTAAGTTGTATTAAAATAGCTCTTGGTACCAAAGAGCAGTTTAAATTCAGAAATTATGAATCTGCTAAAGAGCTTTGGGAAGCCCTTGAAAGCACTTATGGTGGTAATGAGGACACTCTCAAACAAAGAAAGAAGAAATTAGTGATGGAATTCAATGTATTTAAAGCTCATCCTAATGAAAAACTAAGTGAGGTCAGAAGTCATCTTCAAGACATCACCAGCAAGCTAGCATTCATGGGATTGGACTTTGAATATGAAGATATTAGTGCTACGTTTCTTGGATCTCTTGGCGAAGCTTGGGATGTTCAAGCTAAGTCTATCCTTTCTACTAAGGCTTACAAGAACAACTCCTTTGATGACATTTACAATCAATTGAAGGTTATGGAACCTGAAGCCCTGCTAAAACATGGAAGTAAATCAAATTCAAGAAGCATGGGTTTTGTTTCTCACAATGACTCTTCATCCGCTGACAATGCTTCTCATGTCAGTAGATTGATTTCACATGTCAATATATCTACTTCAACAACCACTGACACATACAATGTTGGCTCATCAAGTCTCAAACCAGCTGGAATTGACTTGGATACTAGTGTGCATACATTGCTGCTTTGCCTAATGGTTCTCCAGTCATGTTTGAAGATCTTAAGTAGATAAGTGATGATAACCTTGAAGAGATGGGCATCAAATGGAATATGGCTCTTAGCAGTATAAGAGCCAATAGGTTTTACAAGAAGTTTGGTAAAAGGTTGACGTTCAACAACAATGAAACTGTTGGATTTGATAAATCCAAGGTTGAATGCTTCAGTTGCCACAAAATGGGTCACTTCAAGAGGGAATGCAGGTCTCCACGTAGGAATGATGGAGGACATAGTGCAAATCGAACCATCAAGATTGAAGATGCTGAGCCAAACGCTATGGTAGCCATGCATAGCATTGATGGTGTTGGATGGGACTAGAGCTTTATGGAGAAAGAAGCTGTGCAGAATCAAGACTTGGTTGCTGAAAAAAGAGGAAGAGCATGTTTACTTTGTTCTTATTGCCAAATCATCATTTTTATCAGATAGTGAGGTATATGATGACGCTTTTTGTAGTAGAGGTTGTAGGCAAAACACTAAAAACTAAATAAGGAGGTGTCAAAATTAAAATCAGATATACTAGATACTAACACCAAATTAACTAACTACAGAAGAGGGCTTGCACAATTAGATGGGATGGTAGAACAATATAAGAAAATAAAATTTAATCTTAAGGATCAAATCAATGTTCTAAAAAGAGATTTAAAACTAAGCAAAGAGTTTAAAGCAAATCTAATAGAATCTAAGACTGAATTGCAACTTAAACTAGATGAGGCCATTAAATCTAAAGAAAATGTAGGTCTTAATCTTGAAAATTTTGAAGAAGCTAGTGTTATCTTAGATAGATGTTTATGTGAGCAAAGAAATCCCAAAGATATGTCTGGGATAGGGATGCATGCAAAGGAATTTGTTGTTGTCCCACCTCCCCAGGCAATTTCTATAGAGTACTAAACAAGGATTTGTCTTGGACTGGTATCCTTGAATTCCAAGAACAAGAGTTTATTTCTCCACCACGTATGCTCAGCCCTATAGAGAAATATGAGAAGAAGTTGACTGACCTAGAAAAATGGAAAGCAGCCAACCCTTTTCTTTTTGTTAAGGATGGACTGCTTAGTGATGATTCTGTCGAACTTAAGCCCATTGTTGTGACTAACCCTACCACTACTAAACTTGTTAATCTTGGCTCACCAACTAAAAGCAAATATAGTATTAAATATGCTAAAATGTATAGAAACCCTAGACAACCTCAAAGTCAAGCTAGTGTAAATGGGACAAGATTTTATTAGTCAAAGACTAAGTTTGTGTCTAAAAAGTCTTGTTACACAAGTGGGAGCTTCTCACATTTTTCCTATAACTGTGTCAGAGGATACACCCAATCCATTGACAGTAGATCAACAATGGTCAAACCTAGACCTTTTGTCCAACCAAGTCCACAAGCCACTAGACCAGCTCCTTTCTTCTCTAAGGGAGTTAATACACATGGACAAAGACCCTTTCAAAAGACCAACACTTGGTCTAACAGATAGTGAGTTCCTTTAGAAAACCCTAATTTAGTCGTTGTCAGGAATAATCTATCCACTGATAGGATAAAACAAGCCGCTGACAGCTCTACGTTTGGTATTTCTATGCCACAACTAGCAGCAGTCAGACCTTATGTTAGACCAAATAAAGGGAGAAGGGTCTAAGGCATCATCCAGCATAACATGGAAACCTAAACTAGAGCAAGACTCTACTTTTAATGGTGTTTCAATGACTTGTAATAGATATAAATATCTTGAAAAGGTCTTTACCAAACCTATTAGAACAAATTGGTTGTTTAGGGCACAAAGGGATGAACAGGGGTTGTTACAAGAAGTAAGTCCATTCTTGTTGAACAACCAAATTAATCCAATTATGCTAAGTCTTGGGTTCCCAAAGAAAACCAATTTGTTTTCTTTATGTGCAGGGCATTCAAAAGCAGGTCAATGATCATGGATATTAGAACAGTGGATGCTCTAAGTACATGACAGTGAAGGAGGATTACTTGACAAACTTCACTCTAATTAAATATGGTGATAAAGTGTACTTTGGTGGCAGTTATGGTACTATCACTAGCAAAGGCAATCTAATCACCAACAACTTGAGGCTTCAGGAAGTTTTCCTGGTAAAAGAACTTGGATATAATTTGTTTAGTGTGTCACAAGGTTGTGACAACAAAAATAATGTTCTCTTTACTGACACAGAATGTTTGGTGTTAAGTAAAGATTTAGAGTTACCTGCTGACAAGTTCATTGAGTTTAGAACACCTAGACATAAAGAAACTTATAATATTAATCTTAATGGGATTAAAATGAACAATAATTTGTCTTGTCTTTATGTTAAGGCTTCAGCAAGTGAAAGTAGTTTGTAGCACAGAAGGTTAGGGCATATAAACTTTAAGAACATGAATAGACTTGTGAGACATGATCTTGTTAGAGGATTGCCCTCCAAGGAATTCCATAATGATCATAACTGTGTTGTGATTGTGGTAAAATACGACCTTTTAGGAAAAAGGCGTAAATGCGGTAAGTACTAAGTACGACGATTTAGGAAAACCGTGCACTAATAACCCAATGAAGTTCAAGTTCGTTTCCCAAGGAGGTTTATTGTGTGTGAATAACTTGAATGATTTTGGATTAATATGAGAGAAAGAAAAGATGAGAATTTAGAATGACGGATACGTTAAAATTAAACTACGACGACGAAATGAGAAAACCGTAAAAAGTGACAAAATAAAAATTAACTATAAAAATTCCAAAAAAATTTCCAAAAATTTCTAAAAATGCAAATAGGGTTTACAAATGATCAAAACCTTTTTCAAACCTTTTATTTAATTAAATATTAATTTTTAAATGCTAATTAAAGCCCTAAAAATCAAAATAATTAATAAAAAGCCCAAATTAGGATTTTTCAATTTGTAAAACTTTAAAATGACTTATTTAGACTAAAAACTATTTTTAGAAAATTTAAAACCAATTAAAACTATTTAAAATGATTAAAAACTAAAATTAAATATTAAAATAATATTATAAATTCAAAAATTATGAAAATTTATAAAAACTTGCAAAATAGTTTATTTGAACCTAAATAATCAGAAAATGAAAGTGAAATTGCCAAAATACCCCTATTGGGCCCCCAAATGGGCTAAAAACAAAAACAGACCCCTTAATGGGCTTTTTAACCCAATAAAAACCAAACTCAATAATAAGTGTGAAAACACTTATCCTTTTACCACTTATTTCCAATAATAACAAGACCAAAACGTGTGATTTATGTCGTAAAAGTCGGAATTATGCGTGGTTTGTGTTTTTATTGTGTTTTAGGACAAAAATATGAAAAAGGTAGAAAACACGGGCTTTCACGGGCTTTTATCGAAGAAAACGGGAAAAGACGAAGTCAAAAGATCAAGAGTGCAAAAAGAACGGAAGTCCAAGGCCTATTCTGAAGATTTATCGAAGAAAAAGTCTAAAGACGGAAGTTTAACGAAGCCGAAGAACTTAAGTCTAATAGAAGAAGAAAATTAAAAAGACAAGTTTAAATCCCGAGACGACAAAGACGAAGAATTAAAGTCGAGTCGAGAAAACGTGAAGAAAGCAAGAAAGAAGATGCAACACATGCACTCCTTCCATCTTCCCTATAAATACCCTCCTAATAGTCATTAGGAGGGTGGTTAGTTTTAGCTAGTTTTCACTTTTTCTTAGTTTTCTCTAGTTTTAGAGAGAGAAAGTCTTAAACTTTCTCTCACTAAATTTCATCTTTTTTCTTAATCTTTCAAGATTAAACACTTTGTATTGCTTATTTTTATTAATCAAGTTCCATTTTAAGCTTTTAATCCTTAATCTCATTCTACTCTTCTTTGCTTTTAGATTGATTTTGGTGCGATTATCATATGATCCGTGTTGTTCTATTTGATTTCGTGCTTAAAAAGTTAATCTTTTGATCATTTCATAAGTTTTCATTTGATTAAGCTTTAAGACTTTTGTGCTTATTGGCTTATTTTTATGATTAGCTTATTTGTTTATAAAAGTTTTCCTTAAAAAGTTTACGTTTTTATTGTTTGATCCAAAAAGTTGCTTATTTCGAGGTTGAATAAGTTGATACAAGTGCTTATTCGATCCAGTTTAGTCATTGATTCGGCTTAGTTTGGTGATAAGCTTATTATATAGCTTATTCATTAGCTTATACTCGAATCCCACCATTTTTGGAAAGGGTATAAACCCCTTTCCGATTGACATATTCCGAGCAGCCTACACACCACCCTTTCCGATTGATCAATCGGAAAAGGGTTTGAGTCTTTCCGATTTGCCCCTTCCTTATTCCGATCAATTGATCGGATAAGGGTTTTAGATTCTGATCTGTTCCCTGTTGCTTATTCCGACGGTAGCCCACTTGAATATTCCGATTGACTTGTTTGTGCACATTCCGATAGGCTCCATTCCCTGTTATTCCGATTGTGCTTGATTATACACATTCCGATTGGGCAAATTTATATATTCCGATTTGGTACTTTATCCCACATTTCGACAGCCTTATTTCTCCATATTCCGACCACCAGATCGGAATACATTCCGATCTGGGCCCATTTTGGCTTATTCCGATTGAGTTGTTTTGGAGTAGTCCGATCTTACTTTCTTTTAGTACTTTTCAACCAAGTTCTTATTTTTAGAGAGTTTTCCAAGTGATAGTTTTATTTAGTGTGATAGTTCTTTTCCATTGTTACCTTTGAGTTTACAAGCATTTATTTTTACTTGTCATTTTAGTATTAATCTTTATTCTTTAATTTTACTCAACGACACTTTAATTACTTGCTTATAGTTTAAAAATAGATAATCAAAACCAAACCATTCTCTTGATTCACCAAAAGACGATTGAGTCGCACTCTTAACCGGTTTTCAATTCGAAAAGACTTGGGACTACGAATTTTCATACGAGGCCTAAAAAACCAAGTATTACTCAACCAAATAAGCCCAAATTCACCAGTCTAACTCAAAATTGAATTTTAAGCACAAAACTCTAAAGGCCCAAAAGCTGAAAATGAGCTTATCACAGCTTAATAAGTTAACAAATTATTCTTATGGGCCAATAAGCCTAATAAGCCATAAGCTGATGCCATAAGCTCTAATTTAACACAAAACCTTCTTTTGGGATACTTAAGAGATCTATAAAAAGAAATTTTGAAAAAGCTTAGCCAATAAGCCAGAAATAAGCCAAGTATGATTTCACTAAAAGACAAAATAGTCGACTTAGAGATTTAGACCACTTCAGAACTTGATTTAATTTGCAAAAGACTCTAAATGAATTAATTAAGACAAATCAATCAAGAAAAATCAATAAGCAAAGCCAAATAAGCTGAATAAGATGATAAGCACTAATGAAAAAGTCAAATAAGTATATTTTCTAGTCAAACCCTAAAGTCAAAAGCCCAAAAGCTCCAGAATGATTAAATGTGTCAAATGAGTAAGACTAATTACCAAATCCAAGTTGTTGCACGTTTCAATAAGCTGAAATGGCTTAATAATATGCTAAACCAAGTTTTACACTAACAGTGGTAACAAGCAGTGGGAAAGGAGTTCCCACTGCTGCTTAAGCAAATGACTTTTGGCTTGATTTCAAGCGTTGTTTGTTGGTTATTTTTGGAAACAAGGGACCCCAATAAGCTTTGGCTTAGTGGGAGTCAAGAGACACAAAAATATCACAAGTACAAACACAATTAAGCACTGAACAAGCCAAATCAAAAAGCATGCACACCATGAACATATGCTGGTATACTTGACCAAATATTGAAATTTAATAAGCTATAAAACCTAAAATAAGCTACCAAACTTAACAACCAGATAATGCAGAGTTAAACAACCACTAAAACTACTAGCATACCAATTTTCAGACCTCAAATCAAACAAACAAGCATACTACACCTTCTGATGTGTTAACATGAAATTGTATGCATAAACTAGCAACCTACCTTTTTTAGTATCCCTTTGTTTTAGGCTAAACCAACACCCTAAATACCTTATAAACCAGCAAATAAACACCTACAATCACCAAGTAACCAAGCTCAAAGGCCCTAAGGCCTATGAACCAGTAAAAACAAACACCCCTTTAACCAACTTTTTCACACTAATCTGATTTTAAATCCTATTACTCAACAAGATCTAGGTGTGATAAGATCTAAAATACCCTATTAAGAAGATTTAAACCAAAATATAAGCAATCAACCCATCAAAACCACAAATCACATAACCATCAAATATTTTGACAGAAAAGTAAAAGGGTTTTGAAAATCAAACCTCCAGGATGTACAATCCAACCATTGGGTTGTTTAGAGCTTAGGTTGTAGCAAGAACAACCACAAGCTTCCCTTGTACCTGCTAAGATCAACAAACACATGGTGAAATATCAAACAGAAATCAAAACATGGGGTTTTGAAAACCACTCAAGCTTATGAGCCAAACCTTGAAGGTTCACAACACCCTTGATCCAAGGATTGAGGGTGTGTATGATCAACTTCAAAGTCGTAGCCTAAAGCTGTTATGACCAATCAAACAGCCAAGGATCCAAACAAAACAACCACAGATTTTTGAAACCAAGGATTTTACGACATAAAACATTCCTCAAAAGCTCAAACAAACAGATAAGATGGAACTCAGATTTACACAATACTAACACCAACTTTATATAACAAAAGGAATTTTTAACACTTTTTAAAAATCTGCCAATTTTATTAAAATAAAAGGAATTACAAAATTTTTGCAAATCTAGAACAAAGGACTCACCACAGGTTGGGGGTCCTTTTATAGGCAATGATAGACGATTCTATAATGAGATGTACATGAAACCCTAGCTAGAAAATCCCAAGTTTGCCCTTGAAGTGCTTGAAGGCGCGTTGAGGTGTGTGAGGTGTCCAAAATGATCTAAACCCTTTATCTTGAGCGTAGGCAGCAAGCAGTTGATGTGAGACCTTGATTTGGACACGTAGGATTACTTGGAGGCTAAGTCGTGTGTTTATTGGTGTAGGGGAGGCTTGGGTGGAGTCCATGGGTGATGGGGTGTGAGTGTTTAAGCGTGGGATGGGTGCGTGTGATGGTGAATCACACGTGAGTTGTTTTAATTTGAATTTACCCTTTGGTTTGTAAAAGTAAATTCTGGGCGGGGAAGGTGGGTAAATAGTTGTGTTTGATACAAAATTAGTGGGAGAAAGGTGTTTGGCACAAAAAGTGAGTTTGAATGTTTCAGTTGCACATTTTTGGTCCTTGTGTTTTGGGAAAAAGGTTATAACAAGTATTTCAGCCGTCCAAAGTGATCTCCTTTGTTATTTAAGTTTCAGATTTCACACTTTTGCCACAAATATTTTTCCAAAGTATTTTTAAGGGTTTGTTTTGCCATTTTTGAATATTTCAAAGACTGATCTTGGATATTCTTGATCTTTAAATGTCTTTAATGTTTGTTTGACATATTGGAGGACCATTGTTGACAATTTTGAATCTTGAGGGACTAAACTTGTCAAATCTTCAAAGTGGAGGGACCATTTTATAATTTTGACAAACTTAAGGGACCAAACTTGTAATTATCAATATACAAGGGTATTAAGTGTCATTTATTCATTGATGAGGGCTCATTCTTGTACATCTTCAATTCTTCAAGGTCTTTTCTTTGAGAAATCCATAACAAGGGCCCGGTTCATTGTGCGGCTTCGTTTCTCGTGTTTGTTTTTCCTTGTTTTTTTGTCTTTTTCACGATATCCATACCTAAAATACACAAGTAAACAAACACAAGCATATATATGGTATTTTGATGACATTTTATGCATTTAAAGCCCGAAAAGAACGATGAGATCATGTATAATGCCATCTCATCACTCCCCTATACTAAACCATTGTCGTGACCTCACGCAATGCTAGAATAAAGTATCTAAGCATCTCCAAAATTCAATTTTATTAAACTTTTTTGAAAAGTAAACTATACTACAAAGATGTGTTAAAGACATAATGTATGATTTTCATCCTGAATGTGACTTTTAGGGTCAATGAATAAAAACAAGTGAATGTCTTTTAGATTAAAGTTCGTCATCCTTGATTGTCATACATTCCATGCTAAGTGCAAAAACGAGATCATTGTTGGTACAAGTCACAATGCTAACACTACTCATATGTCCAAATTGTGTAATACTTTTTCTCCCCGCAATCCTAGTTACTATGAAAAGAAAAGGTATCTAGAATTTTTTTAACTATTTGTCATGGATCACAAGTGATTCATATTGACTTATTTAAGTATTTATTAGTCCGAAAATAAGTAGCACGATTTAATCGATAGTTAGCTAAAGGACAAAATCTTACAAAACAGCTTCTCGTAATCTCCTTAAGTTCATATCTTCACATAACTCGTTTCACGATTTGAGACCTTTCTCGGACCGATATTGGGCATGTACTTCATACTTTGAATCTTCGGAAGACGTTCTTGAAATTATGGTCTTCTCTTAATATTTTGGAATTTCTTCACTTGACGTTTTTGAGAGATTCTTCATACTTGGACCACGACTTCATCATTTTTCTTCAATCTTTATTTTGGATTTTGATATACAACGATCCGCCTCCTTTTAAGACTTGGATATATTTATCCTCATACCTTGTTAGGGTCTTTTTGGATAGACTTTCTCCATGATCTTTAGGGGAGTAATTGCTTCTCGTCGTGTGTCTCGATCCTTCATATTGATTTTGGAATAATGATTCTTCACATCATCTTGGATATTTAGAAACAAAATAGAGCTCCTCATTCCTTGTTAGGGCCTTTTTGGAACTTCACCAATCTTCGCATCCCGCTTTAATAAGTTATGCCTTGGCTATGAACTCTATTCAACCACGAGCAACTTTTAAACGATCTTGGGCTAGAAGCTAAGTAACCTTTCAAATCGTACGACCTTACTTATTGCAATTAATTAATTCCTAATGCATTGATCTTATGGGAGAAAAAGCCACAATTAAAAACATATGAGTTTTTGAAAAAACATTTTCATGTTCTACGTTTAGCATGATCACTTGTCTAATTCTATCACTTCTCGTTCTTCACTATTTAAAGACCTCTAATTAAAGAGACTAGTGAATACTTAGCCATGCAAGTCAAAACTTAGCCAAATTTGGATTAGCTTCATTAAGACTATATTAAATCGAAGTTTTGGGTTTTCAAGTCACCTATAGGATCTTGCACTTTCTTAGACCTTTTCAAGCTTAGAGAATGCATTTTAAAGTTCCCTTGATAAGTGAATTTCTAGGATCAATTATAGGAACTTGCGAAAAGTTCTTGTTCTTAAACCGTATGAGCTAAGACTTTTGCATTTTAAAGTTCCCTATATAAAAGTCTAGCAAAACTTGATTCAAGCGGGTTAAGGAATGTAAAGGGCTCCAAATACCCATCAAGTCAATAATTAACTCTTATTCTACCCATCTGAAAATATACATTCGTGTCTTAAAAACACTTATGAAAACTAAGAAATTTTTTAAAATTTGGCCATTTTTAGCCTTATTTGCAACAAAACAAAACAAAGCGATGAAAGTTGGTAAACGTGAGGGCGTAGCAAGGCAAGTATCTATTCACCCCCCCCCCCCCCCCCAATACTAAATTTAAACATTGTCCTCAATGTTTTGAGTCTAAAGGTGGAGCACCCCCATGCTAGAGACGAAGAGTCGAATGCTTAGGATCTAGCATGGAAAGGGTGATCAACAATATATCTAAATTCGTTTATAAATTATGCTAAAAGATAATTGTTAGAATAATAAAGGATATTGATAGTTGTAATTTTACACTTGTTTAGGAAAACAAGGTAATTAAGGTAAGTACGACGGTTTAGGAAAACCGTGTACAAATGACCCAAAGGTGAGTTCGTTCTCAAGGAGGCTTGTGTGTTATGTGTTAAGACTTGATTAAATGTTTGTGATTAATATTAAGAAAGAAAGAAAAGAGAAATGATGACGGTTACGATTAAATTAAACAAAGACGAAGGTCGTAAACGTAAAACCGTAAAACGAGACGAAATATAAAAATTATCCTAAAAATTCCTAGAAAATTGAAATAAATCCTAAAAAATGTAATTAGAGTTTAAAAAAAATCAAAAATTACTTAAACCTTTTATTTAATTAAATAATAATTTTTAATGATAATTAAAGCCCAAAAAATCAATTTAATTAACAAAAAGCCCAAAATAAGATTTTTCAGTTTGTAAACCTCTAAAATAACTTAAATAAACTAAAAGCTATTTTTGAAAAATTAAAATTAATTAAAACTATTTAAAAATGATTTAAAACTATTAAAATATTAAATTAATCCTAAAAATTAATTAAAAGATGAGAAAATTAATTTAAAAGTTTTAAAAATCATAACTTAATGTATTTCACCTAAGAAAAATGAAAAAGTTGCAAAAATATTAAAAACAATTTTTAATAATAAAATAATAATAAAATATTAATAAAAATTCAAAATTTATAGAAATTCTAAAAACTTGCAAACTAGTTTAATTTAACCTATAAACAGGAAATGAACTTGAAATTACAAAAATACCCCTAATGGGCCTCCAAATGGGCCAAACAGTAAAACAGTCCACTAATTGGTCTTATTAAGGCCCAATAAGAGAAATTTTCACCAAAATGGCCCCAAATCACTAGTTAAGCTTAAATTTTGATTTTAAACAAAAAACTCTAAAGGCCCAAAAGCTAAATAAGTGCTTAACACAGCTTATTCTTAATGGGCTTTTTGGCCCATTAAGCTATAAGCCAATGCCATAAGCTGAAATTTTACACACGTTCTTCTCTTGACCTTATAAAGATGTTTGTAAAAAGAAATTTTGAATAAGCCCAAGAAATAAGCCTAAAATAAGTAAAAGCTCTCTACACAAAACGACAAAATAGTCGTTTTCGAGTTCTAGGCTGATTCAAGAGCTGATTCCTTTTGCAAAATGTTTTAAATCACTTCACTAAGCTTAATAATAAAAAAGATTTCAAATAAGCACACTAAATAAGCTGGTAAAAGCAATAAGCTATTTTAAAAAAGAAAAGTCAATTCGTTTTCTTGTCAAACCTAAAAGTCAAAGGCTCAAAAGCTCAAGATTAGTCAAATGGGTCAAATAAGGAAGCTTGATTACCAAAACAAAGTTTTTGCACAATAAAATAAGCTATTATGGCTTATAAATAAGCTGTTCACAAATTAACACTAGCAGTGGCTAGTAGTAGTGGGAAAGGTTCCCACTGCTTGACTTTCTTGACTGTTTGTTTTTAGTGGTCTATTGTTAGATTCAATGGTCAAACATGGCACCCTTATAACCAGTGGGTTATAAGGAGTCAATAACAAGCAACAAATCACAAAAACACCCAGCCAATTAGTAAAGTAAATTCAAACAATGCCCATATATGGTCCAGATATGAAACAAGCAGGTCTGGTGATATTAAGCTATGTTTAAGCTAGTATAAGCCCATAACATTGCACCAAAAGAATAAAAAAGCTCAATTAGACTTAGTTACACACAAATAAACTTGTTTCATACACTGATTCAAAGATTTAAATTAGATTAAACCTTAAATGACATAACCTTTTTTACTGATGAACACTAACAACCTATTTCCTGATAAAGTTGACTACAAATCTAATTTCAAACCCTCAAATCTCTAAAACAGGTTGCACAAACTATGTTTAAGCACCTGTTAACCCTAAATTAGCATACACACTAGGTGTTCCCAAATTATCAAGTCAAAATAGCCTAAAACAAGCTAGTTATAGCACAGATTAGAATTTGATGTTTTAAAGCACAAGTATTGCAAATATCAGCACTCAACCAATTCAATATTAGATAGAAACTCAATCCAACCCTTAACACTTACTCAAACTCACATAAAAATCATAAACAGTCAATCCCAAACAGCCTTTTACTTTTCAAATCAAAATTTAATAAAGTAAAAGTGTATTTCAGGTTTAACCAAACTCAAACAAGCATCATACCAACAATATCATGCAGTAAGAACAAGATTCAAGCCACAAGAACACCACATACAACAGAAGAATACAAAATCACTTAGAACCACTTTCTAACAGATTTTTGAGAGAAAGAGCTCAAACCTCATGAATGTACATCCACACTCACGGATTTATAGCTTATGTGTGACAATCCGTCAATTTGAGGTCGTTATTTTATTCTCAAGTATTATTTAAAATCATTATTTTATTGTTAATTTATGAACTCACTCACCTTTGGGAAGAAATTGGGATTTATGTCTTAAAGTAGCATCGACTACCTCTAAACTGGAGAACTCTACGTTACGTGTTTATGTTTACATGCTCCGTTTTTGTAACAGTCCGACATTTCAGATAATAAATTTATACTCGAATATTATTTTGGAAATTTTAATTTGTGTTGGTTCATAAACTCACAAATTTACGAGAAGAAATTAGAACTTACGTGCATAATTTAGCGTCTTTTATGATTAAACCGGAAACCCTAGGTTTTACGTATTTACGCTTTTGTGCTCCGGTTTTTATGAGACAATTTTTATTAGAATTGTTTTGTGCCGTAGAATCATAATTTATAAAAATGTTTTTCGTAAGTCGACCCGAGGGCACGTAAATCGATGAAAGTAGAATCGAGAAGTACCCGTAAATTAGTAGAGATGAGACAAGTGGGACATTTGTCCCACCCCCACTATGGGCTGATTTTACAATGCCACACACCTCTTTTGGTATCAAAATTTTATATAAGTATATGACACTTGTTCTTAAGGCTTCCAAAACCATCAAAACCACTAACTAGAAACCATTTCTTCATTTATTACATGCAAACTAGCCAAGTTTTTCAATCTCTCCTCCTCTTTCTCTCAAATTTCGTCCAACACCACCCAAAATCACAATCATCATCATACACCAAAAATTTAACCACAAATCTTAAGTATAATCTACATATGTTGATCCCCAATTGAAAAGATGAAGATTGGAGGAGATCATAACATGTGAAAAGGAGATTCCAAGGAGGTTTAGGGATGATTTCCATGAAGGTGTTCATCTATTTGAAGAACTCAAAAGTTCATTTGCCAAGATTAAAGATTTGGTGACAAGAACCAACCCTTGTTCATCCAAAATCTCAACCTTTTCATCACTTTGGTGGTATAGAGATTGTTTCTTCCTATCATCTTGTTGTTTTGTAAAAGTATTCATGTATTTTCTTTATAAATGTATATGTATATGATGATGAATTATGATCAAAATATTATGTGGGGATTTGATGTTAATAGATTTGGTTAAAGAGGCTAAAATCAACAAGTAAAGATGCTAAAATCTTGGTTAGATTCATAGGATGTATAAAACAGTAAGTATCAATATGATCAGATGGTAAAATAGCTTGGATTATTAAATATACAGTTAGATATATGATTTTTACATATGTGGTGAGTTGGCCACTCAATGGAATCATTAAAATGAGCAATATATGATCAAAATACTATTGAGGTACAAATCTGTATAGTCTGTTTTGGACGAATTATTCAAAATACTTAGAGATGATTGAGCAGTGGCTATAGAGGAGTTATTTGTAGCACATATCATGTAGTTTGTGCTGCCCAAGTTTGAGATTCTATCTCCTTGTACAACTCAAGATATGACAAAAATGGTGGACATGACTTTAATAATTAGATTTGTAAATAAACTATATAGTATAAAAAGAGCACTCAAGTAAATATTATTATAAAATATATATATAAAACCAACTAACTAATAATAACTATTATAAAATGAGTTATATACTAAAATAAATGAACATGGCATTTAATAAAAGTAAAAACTCAAATGTTTTCTAAAGTTATAAAACTATATATAAGTTTTACGTCTTTTCGGCTAAAACCGAAAGATTAACGTTTTCGCCAAATAAAACATAGACGGTCGGACCCGTCTAATGTGATATTTTTATAACTCATATAATGAAATGTAAACACATTTGACAAGTAAAAACCGATAAACCCGAGCTTTATAACTTATGGACCATAATGGCCAAAGTAGCCTTATTGGACCATTAGCCCAACTAATTTGGCTTAACACTAATGGACTTACTCATGGGCTTAACCCACTTGGGCCCAACATATGAGTATAGGACTGGTATTAAAAGTATAAATGGGCTAATATAATGGATCGAACTCTTAATGGGCTTATTAGGCCTTAATATGTAAATGGATTAAAACTAGTGTAACTAGTCTAAAATTGACTAACACATAACAACTATAATGTTGTATGAAGAGATAAAATCCCACTTGATCATAATCATACTTATAATATCATCACATATACATAACCATTATTTTTATAAAGTCACTGAACAAAAGTCTAAGACCGAGTATTATTTGTCTAGGTTTCCGTGATTGAGTCACGTACCGTACATCTAAATCGCCGATAACCCGTCTTTCCCAATCAATGTGAGTTCATAGCCTCGCACTCTTTTAAATGTTTTATGAAATGTTTTATAAACCCGCGAGGGAGATAACATGTTAGTTTTAATAAAATATGACACCCGTTGTCCCGATTGTTTGCTTATTGATATGGACCCCAATGATTGTATGACCCGATGAATGATTATATGACCCGATGAATGAAATGAAATGGATTATTATTAGTTAGGTTATGTCACTAAAAGTCCCATTAGCATGAATTGTGAACTACCGGGATTTGGTAGTCGCTTATGCATATAATAGTACTATTTGGGGAAGATCACCCCAGTTCGCGCCATGACGGTTGATCCCCGTCATGCCACATTGATTGGTAAGCGAATTTATGTATGAGAAGATTTATATAAGCGTGATTATTGTCACGACACGCTGTTTTAGATGGGCAAAGGAATTACGGGTTAGCTACTCGTTGTTTGTTATAGTAAGGTAGCAATGTCATGCGGCTTATAATAATCCAATAACGAAAATAATGATATACGCATTGAATTATAATATATTGCCTGACTAGCAATACGGGGTCTTATTACTGATATTATGTTCGTGTTTTTGGTTTTACATAACCATTTTCATATAACGGTTTTTATTTAACTCTATACAACGTTATAAAAAGTAATGTATGATGTTTTTGCGACAATGGTTCGTACAATGGCTTTGAAGGCAAAAGCCTATATTATGATTTTAGACAAAGATTCGTATAAAATGTATTGGGCCTATTTTATAGCCTACGACAAAGATTTATACAAAAATGATTTCGATAATAATTATATACCGGTGATATATTAATGGTTTTTATTAAACTCTATGAATTCACTCGGCGTTTTCGTTGACTTTTTAACATGTTTTATCTCAGGTACTTGAAGGTAATTCTCAGGAAGACGACAAGAATTTATGGCCCGCATTCAAATAAAATTTTCATTCAAATGTTTTGTAAAATTGTAGGAAATACTATAACCTGAGGACCTATGTAAATTGATATTTATGAATGGAAAATGCTTTATTATTAAAGAACGCGATTCTTAAACGTTGTCTATGATTTGAGTAATGTGCTATCCCGTAACACCAACGACTCTTCCGCTGAACTAAAGTATGAATATTTGGGGGTGTTATAGTTTGGTAACAGAGCTCTCGTTATAGAGAACGAAAGATTTTTAAAACCAAGGTTTTGAATAAAACATTTCAAAAACCTTTTAACTATAAATATTTTTAAATAAATATTTTGAGTAAAATGTTTAAAAATCTTTTGAATATAACGGTGCCGAAGAATTCCCGAGTTACCGACAAGGCCAGACTAAGAAGTGTTATTTTAATATATATATATATATATATATATATATATATATATATATATATATATATATATATATATATATATATATATATATATATATATATATATATATATGATATAATTTGATTACATGATTGTTTGATGATTTTTTTTAATATTTATACGAGGTATTTATACGACGTAGATTGTCACAAGAAACCCTAACTCCCCTAGCAAATCAATCGAAGCTATTTCTGTAGGAATTCTAGATATTTTAAATCTAAACCAACTTGTGGATATTTATGATCCCAACAAAATGGTTGATATTTTTAGAAATGTTGATAGTAGTTGATTGTGATTTTAATGAAGAATTGGCGAGATTAAATCTGATATCGATGTCATGACGATCTTTCCTTATAGAGTGGAGTTTGACAAAACCTTACCACCTGGAAATGTGTCATCTGATTCGGTGTCACCCAATTCTTAAATTTGAAATCGAAGAGGTGAATGTTGCACTTGAGGCTGTCATTGGAGCCTTTACCCAAAAGCCTCATGCCACTTGTTCCTTTCCGAGAAGTCTAATTGAATGTTTGAGTCATTTCATACTAGTGACTCATTTGATAACTATTGTTGTAAGATCTATAGGATTGGAAATTAAGTGTTGTTCATATCGAGCTTCTTTACCATGTAGTTGCTCGCTCTTTGGCTAGCTAGTCTTAGTGGTTGAATCAAGCATCACCCTGGGAGACCAGAACCCCGCCCAACTCTTAGAACGTAAATCAATGGTGTGTGTGAGTACCCTAATGATTTTGGGCAAATCATCACAGCCGTCAACGGATTTGATTGAAGTCATTACCAAAAGCCGTACCCTTCCAGACTAGCCAACTCTTAGCAATAAAGAATCGGTGAGCTGAAAACCTAATAGATTTGAGCAACCTATTACAGCTATCAACAGATTTGAGAAAAGTCTTTACCAAGAGCCGCACCCCCTTGGACTAGCCAATTTCCAGTCTAGGACCAAGGCAAGTGAAAACCATCTAAACTGGGAACCATCAACAGATTTGATAATCACACTAGAGCCGTACCCTCATGGTGAACCAACTCTTTCTTGTCTGCAAGACATGGTAAGTTGAACACCATTTGTTGTGTGGAAGAATTCCAACACCAGTAGTACACCTCATAACAGCCCAAGTGTGAAATATCCATGATATACAAATTTTCTTAATAGAAAAGTATAAGCAGATATTATATTATTTACAATAATTGAAATTTCCATCACATATTAGAAGTATAAACAGATATTATATAAAAGTATGTTTGTGTTTTTTTTTAAAAATAAATTGAGTGTTAGTCACCAATCACTGTACACATTGGTGAAAAGAATGTATAAGAAATCAAAAGTATAGAAGTAACATACCAACCACTAACCTGAAGCAACAACCTTGTCTACAAGAAGCCGATCTTGAATATTTTCAACGAAGGTGGTGGCCATAGCAAACTCATTACCAGAAGGAGCATTTGACACCACCAGGTGACACTCCAACATAGATTCCATACTAGCAATGGTAAGTGGATAATCCAGATCCACAAGCATAAACACCCTCGCACCAGACTCCAACTCTAACACATGCACACCACACCCAACATACAACTTCCACCTTGTGATGACCCAGCGAGATTGTTCCGTCCAAATCCCAGCACTAGGAGTACCAGGAGGCATGTCCAACATAACCTTCAAATAACCCCAAAGGACTAGACCATGTCAGTTAGGAACAACACTAGGAGACTTAGGGATAGCAGCATCAACCAATCCATAAAGAAGCATAAGATCACGACGTACTACTCAATATAATATGCTTTGCAGCCCAGATAATTATTTGTGGTAGACATCACTTGTCTTGATCATATGAGTAAATGTACCAGCAACAATAGGGGATGGTTGAATTTCCCAATGCACAATCCTGCCACGGTCAAGTGGGATATCATCATCGCTGTCAAAAGCGGTATCAATTAGGTGTGCAGGATCCCTCTTCTCCCATGGAACAGCCTTGACCCGACGAGCCTTGTTCTTGCGAATAGACCGCCGAGGGGTGGGGGCATAAGGAGATGGTTCCTCCTTGACCTTGACATTAGTACCAGCAACAACACCAGAAGGAGAAAGGTGATCATCATCCTGAAGGGTTAGTACAACAAGCTTGGGGTCAGCAGCAGCTTCATCAACAAGTTGTGTAGGGGTTGTTTCAGAAACCGGTAGAGGAGTAGGATCAACAGCACGAGTGGTAGTAGCTTCAGCATCAGAAGAAGCGGTGGGATCAACCTGTGGAGAAGGACTAGAGGGAACAACAAAAGTACCCTCATCAGAAGTTGGGATACCAGATGTACCTTCTTCATTAGCACCCGAGGATGGAGTGGGAGCAGTCTTAGGAGTAGAGGTTTGAACAACAGGAGGAGGTGGGCGAAAGATGGCATTAGACGGCTTGGGCACATCCTTCTGCTTGATCATCTTGTTGTACAAATCCTTAAGATCATCATCAGATAACTTCTTGACTCTATTCATAGGCCAGCCATAAGTGAAGTAAGATCCGGATTGGTTTTTCACATAGTGCTGCATGAGCTTCTTTTGTTCAGCATAAGAGAGTGGTCTGACGCGGCGAAGTTGTCTAAGTTGAGCAGCCAAGTCTTCCCTTTGCCTTTGAACCAAAGACATAGCTCGCTTCACCCCATTCCCTTTGTTCACATCCGTACCCAAGATATCAAAGAATTAAGAAACATCCGAGGTGAGAATGGTAACCACATCCATCCAGTCCTTGTTGTCCCAAAACATGGCAGTGTGCTTGACCTATTCATACCGTTATTTCCTCAAAGCTTCATCCTCAGCCGCAGCCATTGTGGCAGCCGTAGCCACAGCCGCAACCTCTTGGTCAAGTTCCTCTTGTAATTTCTGAGCAGCTTCCTCTCCCATCCTTTCTTCCTCCATTTTTCTGTGGGTTCGCTTCCTCGGAGGGGAGGGTGCATCAGTCATTGAGGCTTTACCCTTGTTGTCATGAGAGGGACCAGGAGTTGAGATTGAGGGACCAGAAGTATTATTCCTTGGCACGGGGCCAACAGCAGTAGGTGGAATGCTTGAAGCACTAAGAGGAGCAGGTAAGTCCTCACTAGGCTTTGCTGCAAAGGCGGCCTTGGCCAAAACAGTCAAACCATCTTCCTCCTCTTCTTCATCAGTATCAGATAAAACAACCTTCTTCGTATGGCGCTTCAGCAACTTTTCCAATGACTTTACTCTATTTTCCAAAGGGAGCACAAAATCCCTAGTGAGCTTGCGGTGCTTGTTGAGCTCATCCTCCAAAGATAGTATCTTTTCATAGTACCTGTGCACTAAAGCAAGCAATAAAGTGAGAGTAACAGGTTCCCCAACTTCCGCACCAAGAGGACTTGGTTTGGGGGATGCTTCATTGGGACCAGAAGCAAATGATTGGTCAGCCTTAGGATCATGAGAGCTAGAAGTGTAACACCCCATTTTGGAAATGGAAAGATCACAGTAATTATGGCGTGTCATCAAAGCATACAAGGTAAAATGTCTAAACATTACTTGACCATATAAAGGAAAATACCGGAATCAAACATCGGTAGTCCAAAAGTAAAGCTCATCACACACAAACATAGTATAGTAAAGGAAAAGGACTAAACAATGTCCCAAAGCATAAGTATCATAAAGAAAGGAAATGCATAGTGTAAATAAGGCTAGACAGCTTCCAGTCCGTATGCACGTACTCTTAGTGTCTACGAGCGTCCCTAAGTACCTGCCGTTTTGGGAACATAGAAAAGGAAAACGGCTGAGCAATACGCTCAGTGCACGGATGTAAAATAAAGTATGAATAGGATAAGCATATAACATAATAACAGCGGAAGAAAACTAAGTCCCGAGTAACCTGGTTAAGTCTTAATAAAACTGGTTTTATAGTTTGAAAGTCTTATGTTTATCTTATAAAAACTGTTTGTCATATTTTACCGTTAGCCAATATAGGTCATGAAAATCCACCGTGCATGAATAATTGGAGGGGTGACCTCATCATGCAAATTAGAGGGGCTGCCTCTAATTTAATATACTGGTTTTTATGGGTAGGAGGGATCAGCTCCTTGTGAAGGATGCAAGGCACACACCACATTCAACATGTAATCCTGAATAAAAACATGTAACTAGGATGCACCCATACGCCCCACATGATAAATATAAATAAATGGCCAAAAGCTGAAGGGACGCCACGAGCAATCACTCCGCCGTGGTGAAGTCATAACATCAGTGCCTCTAATGTTATGGTTATGGTACCTCCATAACTAGGTGAAATGGTCATGCATGTATATGGCTATAGGTAATCATATTTAAACATAAGCAATCAAACTCATACTTATACTACGGGAAAACAGTTGGCTGCATACGGGGAAATCCTAATAAGGAAAGAATGTTCATACTGAAAGGACGGGAATCCTTACCTTATGTCCAGTGAACGAGAACGATGAACTGCGAGAATCCTACTTCCGAAACACTAGTGCTACATAAATATGTACATGAAATAAGTATCTGCTTACTAAATACATAGCTGGTTTTATGTCATGTCTTAGCTTATTTTATATGTTCTTACTATGTTTTACTGTTTAAAGCCTTAAATTGTGTTAAATCTTATATTTTGTTCATTCTGATTAAGTATTTCTGATATTTCATGTGTTATTATACTTACTGGGTAATAATAAGTAACTTTCCAAAAATAGCAGGTTTCCTAAAATAGAAAGTTTCCAAAAATAGAAAGTTTCCAAAAATAGAAAGTTTCCAAAAATAGAAAGTTACCAAAAATAGAAAGTTACCAAAAATAGAAAGTTTCCAAAAACAGAAAGTTTCCAAAAATAGAAAGTTTCCAAAAATAGATTTACTGCTTAAAATAGATAAGTTTCTAATAATAGAAAGTTTCCATAAATAGATTAGCTGCCTTAATTAAATAAGTTTCCATAAATAGATTAGCTGCCTTAAATAAATAAGTTTCTAAAAATAGCTGGTTTCCATAAATAAATTAACTGCCTTATTTAATTAAGTTTCTAAAAATAGAAAGTTTCCATAATTAGAAATAAGTTGGTTAAATAAGCTAAGTAAATAAACCTAAGTGTTTTCATGATTATTTTCTAAGTCATATGATATATTGTATAGTTTAATAACTATTTCATGTAATTTAATTAAACTATAGGTTATAATATTTAATTAAAGTATAACATGTTTTTAATTAAATATATTAAACACTTAGGTTAAAATATGTATTATTAAATATTAATAATATAACCTAAGTCATGTTAATTAATTAATTATATCCATGGTTTTTAAAATAATTCATTAATTATAAGTCTTAATAATATAAATACTTAGGTTAAAATAATTTCATGATTATTAATAATTAATTAACCTAAGTCATGTTATTAAATTAATCACATCTTTTATTAATTTAATTTTAACATAAGTTCATAACATAAAAAACTAACATAACTATGAACCGGATCTAAGCTTAAAAACATGAACCGGACATGAATCGACACCGTACCCCGAACCAAATCGGGGTACCTCTTGCTGCCGTGGGACCCACACGCACCAACCAAGACCATATGGTGGTGGTCGGCTAAGCAAACCGAAACCCCCTTGGGGTCGGTTGCAGCCTGCGGCCCAAAACAAAACACCCCTTAAATCGACCCTTTGATTTAATTAATCATCAAAACATGTTAGATCTATGTTTAATTAATATGTTTTTATAAAAAACACCACATGTTCATAATTAATAAAAAGATTAAATTAAAAGAAAAGGTTTAAAAAGGTTTTACCGTATTCGTGGATCAAGAGAACGAAGAACAAACACGAACAAAAAACAAATATTAAAGATCCAAGATCAAAGAATCACCTTGTATGGTGATCTATAGGTGGCGGCACAAAGAGGAGGAGAAAGAGAGGGTTTTAGGTTTTTCTTGAAATCTTCTGTAAAGTGATTTTGAGTAGTAAAAATTAATTAACCCCCCCCCCCCCCCCTTTTAGTAAAATTGATAATGGGCTTGGCCCATTGCCCTTGTTTGGCCGCGGGTAGGGACCCCCCCCATGGGGTTCCCGTACCTCTTTTCGTGTCTCGTTATTTAGTTACTCGTTTATGTTTATTTATGTTCGTGCTTTAAATGTTTTCGTTACGTAAATACCATAATCTAATATATTTAATTACGCTCGTAATAAATATATATACGTAATTAATAATAGCTCATGTTTTAATTACGCTCGTGATTTCGTGATCGCGTGTTCGTGATTAATTATTGCTAAATAATTATTACGTGATCGTGCATATAAAATACTTATCGTGTTCTAACACGTACGTAATACGTAAACTCCTAACACGTAATCGTAATCATGCTATATTAGGAAAGTTTTTAACTAGTACGTACGATCCTAAGGGTACTATGCATGGTAAAAGCATGCCGGTTTTACAACTCTTCCCCCCTAAAAAGAATAATTCGTCCCCAAATTATAGATAAAGTAAACTGGAAAGAAGAACATACCCGAATTCAAAATATGAAATGAGGGTAAGAAGCCCGGATAGACTCCTCCGTTTCCCAAGTGGCTTCCCGCTCGGTATGATCCCTCCATAGAATTTTGACGAATGGAATCGTCTTCTTTCTCATGACTCGTTCTTGCCTGTCAAGAACTCGTTCGGGTTCTTCTATAAAAGTGAGATCTTCACGTATCTGTTCCAGTGGATACTGAACCATGTGAAGGGGATGATATTGGTACCCTCTGAGTAAGGACACATGAAACACATTGTGCACATGCGAAAGCTGCGGAGGTAACGCCAATCGGTAAGATACTTCACCGACTCGTTCAATGATATCAAACGGTCCGATGAAACGATGACTGAGCTTCCTTTAATCCCGAAGTGTCTAACACCACGTGCCGGCGAAACCTTAAGGAAGACGTGATCTCCTACGTTAAAGTGTAAATCCCTACGATGCTTATCGGCGTAACTCTTTTGACGTGAGCGTGCCTCCTTAATTTTCTGCCTAGCTACTGCGATCTTCTCATTTGTCATCTAAATGATTTCCGGTCCTTCGAGTGTTCGCTCGCCAACCTGATCCCAACAGATTGGGGTGCGACACTTTCTGCCATACAACATCTCAAATGGAGCACATTTGATACTTGCGTGCCAGCTGTTGTTGTATGCAAACTCCACCAAACAGATGTATTCGTCCCAATCACCCGTCCATTCCAACGCACACGACCTCAACATATCTTCCAATGTCTGAATGGTTCGCTCCGAGTGTCCGTCCGTTTGAGGAGGAAAAGCCGTGCTAAGCTTAAGTTGTGTACCCCAAGCTTTCTGCAGACTTTTCCAAAAGCGCGAAGTGAATCGAGGATCTCTGTCTGAGACGATGATGGATGGTGCACCGTGGAGTCTCATGATCACTCGTCTATACGTATATGTGAGTTTACTTACCGGATCTTCCTTGCGGATCGGTAAGAAATGAGCTGATTTGGTAAGTCGATCAACGATAACCCAAATTGCATCGTGCTTCCTTTTGGTAGGCGGAAGACCGGTAACAAAATCCATGGTGATTTTGTCCCACTTCCACTCTGGAATATCTAACGGTTGAAGGAGACTTCCAGATCGCTGATGCTCGATCTTAACCTGCTGGCAGGTAAGACATTTGGAGACGTAAGTGGCCACATCTTGTTTCATACCACTCCACCAAAAGTACTGCTTGATGTCATGGTACATATTAGTTGAACCAGGATGTATCGAGGATGGGGAGCTATGAGCTTCAGCTAGCAAAGCTTCCCGGAGTTCTTGGTCGTCAAGAACACAAAGTCTAGTGCCCTGCCATACGATACCATCTGCATCTACTCTGAATTCTGTCTGCTTCTCCAAATTCTGTACTATCGCCCAGATTTATCCGTCATCTTTCTGAGCTTCCTTGATCTTAGATAGTAACTCGGGTTCTACTCTAAGATTCGCCCAGTAACCATGCTGTCCACGTACCATGATCTCGATGTCTAGTCGCTCCAAGTCTCTGATGACTTCCTCTTCGATTGTAATGCCGTTGATCATTCCGGACTTCCTGCTAAGAGCATCTGCCACTACGTTTGCCTTTCCGGGATGATACTGTAGATTAATGTCATAATCCTTCAACAGCTCTAACCATCTCCTCTGCCTCATGTTCAATTCACGCTGAGTGAAGATATACTTCAAGCTCTTGTGGTCCGTGAAAATGTCACATGATTCTCCATATAAGTAGTGTCTCATATCTTCAATGCAAACACAACTGCAGCAAGTTCCAGATCGTGCGTAGGGTAATCTCTTCACAAGGCTTAAGCTGCCGTGAAGCGTACGTGATCACTTTCCCATGTTGCATGAGAACACATCCAAGTCCCTTCCCCGATGCACGCTGTAGATTTTAAATCCACCGTACCAGATGGTAGAGTAAGAATAGGTGCAGATACTAGCTTCTTGCTTCAGGTCTTCAAAGCTCTTCTCTCGATCTTCAGTCCATACGAATTTCTCCCCTTTCCGCAACAGTTTGGTCAATGGTAGTGCTAGGCGGGGAAAAGTTCTCCACGAACCTACGGTAATAGCCAGCTAAGCCTAAGAAACTGGGAATTCTGTCGCCGATGTCGGCCTCGGCCACTTAGTAATGGCCTCAACCTTCGGCCGATCCATAGTGATTCCTTCTTCTGATACAATGTGACCTAAGAATGCCACCTTGTCTAACCAGAACTCACACTTGGAGAATTAGCATACAGCTGCTTCTGGCGAAGAATCTGTAGTACTGTACGAAGATGGTCTTCGTGTTCCTCCTTGGACTTTGAGAAAATCAGGATGTCATCGATGAAAACAATGACGAACTTGTCCAGAAATTCATGGAAGATTTTGTTCATCAGATCCATGAACACTGCTGGAGCATTTGTCAGGCCAAATGGCATAAACTACAAACTCGTAGTGGCCATAACGGGTACGAAAGTCAAAGAGTCTTAGCAATATCCTGCTCCTTGACCCGTAGCTGGTGATAGCCTGACCTAAAGATCGATCTTGGAGAAGTGTTTGACCCTTGGAGTTGGTCAAACAGATCGTCAATGCGTGGCAGTGGATACCTATTCCGAATGGTAATCTTGTTGAGCTCGCGATAGTCTATGCAAAGACGCATACTGTCGTCCTTCTTCTTAACAAACAAGACCGGTGCGCCCCATGGAGATGCGCTCGGTCGAATGAAATCTCGTTCAAGAAGTTCTTGCAGTTGATCCTTTAGCTCCTTCAGCTCTATGGGAGCCATGCGATAAGGAGCCTTGGAGATTGGTTCAGCTCCTGGAACCAGCTCGATACTGAATTCCACTTCTCGTGCAGGTGGTATGCCCAGAAGTTCTGCTGGAAACACGTCTTGGAATTCCGACACTATTGGTTGATCCTGAATCTATGGAGATTCAGCATCCATGTCGTGAACCGTAGCTAGATAACCCTCGCAGCCATGTGACAGTAGTGCACGCGCTTGCAGGGTGGATATGACTTGTACAGACGGTCCGGGGTATGAACCCATTATGAATGTACTCTGGTGCATTGACATCACCGAAGATAACTCGATATGAATGGCAGTCTATGGTAGCATGATACTTGGATAGCCAATCCATGCCCAAAATCATGTCAAAGTCATTCATGTCCAGCGGAAGTGCGTCGATAGGTCGAACCTTATCATCAAATTCTAAGGGAAGACTCTTGTATACATGGGTGATTAATACAGAGTCCCTCAAAGGCGTGGAAATAGTAAGCCTATTTTCTAGTGGCAAGGGAGGCATCCTAATGTTCTTAGCATAAGCAGTAGAAATAACCGAGTGAGTAGCACCCGTATCGAAAAGAACACATGCAGCGCGACCATACATATACAAGATTCCAGTGATGGTACCTGTAGACTTGTTGGCCTGGTCTCGAGATGTCGTGTAGACACGCCCGGCAGTAGGAGGCGGCTTGGTATCAGCATGTTCCGATGTACCCTCCATCTCGCCCTTACGGCAATCCTTCATAATATGGCCAGGAAGACCACACTTGAAGCACGCATCAGTATTACGGCGACATGGTCCTGGGTGCCTACGGTGGCAAATAGAGCAAAGAGGATGAGTGTATCCTCCAGCAGGTGCTCTGGCTAGCTGAGGACCTGATAAAACATGTTACATGAGACATAATAGTTGGGTACAAAGGACGAAGCGGATAATCGTAAGATTGAATACGAGTGATAGCTGGACGGCTAGGCTGTGAACCTCTCTGGTTCTGGTCCCTACCGTTTCCATGGTTCCTGGTAGAAGTTTGCTAAAGTGTCAGAATATGAGTTATAACATAAAACATAAGGAATTTCGTAAGTATTAGGACCTGCTGTTGCTGGATTGCCCGGCGTTGTTACGGTAATTGTCATTACCACCACGCCTATCCGTAGCAGAACGGTCGTTAGTCTGACCGTTTCCCTTGGGCTGGTGAGGCTGCTGCTGAGTAGCCGGCTGAGACCGGTCCCCAGTTTTCTGCCTGGAAGATACAGTTAAAGAGATGAATAATTGACATATGGAAAGTATACGGATTGGTCACCACTTGAATACGAAGGTTTACCTCTTGTCGGGTCTTTCAGCTTCCCCGAACTCATCCCTCTCCTGCAGCATCTCCAGTTTCCGTGCTGCATCGGCCACTTGTGCTACCGTATCCAACGGAGCACCTGATAAGTTATTTGCAATCCTTGGATTAAGAGCCCAACGAAAATGTATTGCTTGTTCTTCAGTGGTGCCCGCAGCTGCTCTCAGGACACCAGTATAACCAAGGAAACGCTGCATGAAGTCATTGCTGTCTTTGTCAGGTCGTTGTCTGAGGCTATAGTATTCCCTCATGAGCCGATTCCTTCCTTCCATGGGAAAAATGTTAGGCGGGGGAGGATAACCATCGTTATGAAGAAGAGCGTCTTGCATCTCTGCATCAGCAGCTGCAAATATTGCCCAGATGTTGTTTGCGTTTGCCATATGACAGTAAGACATAAAACGTATGATTAAACAGATAAAAACATAAAATATAAAAATATATACATGAAAAAAAAATTTATACTAAAATTTCACTAGAAAATTTTTATGCAAGAAAATTTTGTGTATGAATGCATGATGCAGTTTTATGAAAACTTTTGTAATGCTCGAGAGTGAACGCCTCTGGTCAGTTCACCCAAAACAAAGACATATCGAGGGGATGCCTATGGGTCGGTCCCAAATCGAAAAGTTTCGATAAAACACATGCGACTAAATAGGGCCAGTCCTGTACCAACCATTACTTAGTCAAAAACCCTGTAACAATGACATGTATATGTATGCTTAAAAATGATGAATGCATGAAAACAACTGTCAGTTCTAGGAAGACCGTAGTGACTACCCACTAATCACAGGTCATATTTGAGAGCCTACAGGTCGAAGCCTTGGCTCTGATACCATAATTGTAACACCCCATTTTGGAAATGGAAATATCACAGTAATTATGGCGTGTCATCAAAGCATACAAGGTAAAATGTCTAAACATTACTTGACCATATAAAGGAAAATACCGGAATCAAACATCGGTAGTCCAAAAGTAAAGCTCATCACACACAAACATAGTATAGTAAAGGAAAAGGACTAAACAATGTCCCAAAGCATAAGTATCATAAAGAAAGGAAATGCATAGTGTAAAGAAGGCTAGACAGCTTCCAGTCCATATGCACGTACTCTTAGTGTCTACGAGCGTCCCTGAGTACCTGCCGTTTTGGGAACATAGAAAAGGAAAACGGCTGAGCAATACGCTCAGTGCACGGATGTACAATAAAGCATGAATAGGATAAGCATATAACATAATAACAGCGAAAGAAAACTAAGTCCCGTGTAACCTGGTTAAGTCTTAATAAAATTGGTTTTTATAGTTTGAAAGTCTTATGTTTATCTTATAAAAACTGTTTGTCATATTTTACCGTTAGCCAATATAGGTCATGAAAATCCACCGTGCATGAATAATTGGAGGAGTGACCTCATCATGCAAATTAGAGGGGCTGCCTCTAATTTAATATACTGGTTTTTATGGGTAGGAGGGATCAGCTCCTTGTTAAGGATGCAAGGCACACACCACATTCACCATGTAATCCTGAATAAAAACATGTAACTAGGATGCACCCATACGCCCCACATGATAAATATAAATAAATGGACAAAAGCTGAAGGGACGCCACGAGCAATCACTCCGCCGTCGTGAAGTCATAACATCAGTGCCTCTAATGTTATGGTTATGGTACCTCCATAACTAGGTGAAACTGGTCATGCATGTATATGGCTATAGGTAATCATATTTAAACATAATCAATCAAACTCATACTTATACTACGGGAAAACAGTTGGCTACATACGGGGAAATCCTAATAAGGAAAGAATGTCCATACTGAAAGGACGGGAATCCGTACCTTATGTCAAGTGAACGAGAACGATGAACTGCGAGAATCCTACTTCCGAAACACTAGTGCTACATAAATACGTACATGAAATAAGTATCTGCTTACTAAATAAATAGCTGGTTTTATGTCATGTCTTAGCTTATTTTATATGTTCTTACTATGTTTTACTGTTTAAAGCCTTAAACTGTGTTAAATCTTATATTCTGTTCATTCTGATTAAGTATTTCTGATATTTCATGTGTTATTATACTTACTGGGTAATAATAAGTAACTTTCCAAAAATAGCAGGTTTCCTAAAATAGAAAGTTTCCAAAAATAGAAAGTTTCCAAAAGAAGATTTACTGCTTAAAATAGATAAGTTTCTAAAAATAGAAAGTTTCCATAAATAGATTAGCTGCCTTAATTAAGCAAGTTTCCATAAATAGATTAGCTGCCTTAAATAAATAAGTTTCTAAAAATAGCTAGTTTCCATAAATAAATTAACTGCCTTATTTAACTAAGTTTCTAAAAATAGAAAGTTTCCATAATTAGAAATAAGCTGGTTAAATAAGCTAAGTAAATAAACCTAAGTGTTTTCATGATTATTTTCTAAGTGATATGATATATTGTATAGTTTAATAATTATTTCATGTAATTTAATTAAACTATAGGTTATAATATTTAATTAAAGTATAACATGTTTTTAATTAAGTATATTAAATACTTAGGTTAAAATATGTATTATTAAATATTAACAATATAACCTAAGTCATGTTAATTAATTAATTATATCCATGGTTTTTAAAATAATTAATTAATTATAAGTCTTAATAATATAAATACTTAGGTTAAAATAATTTCATGATTATTAATAATTAATTAACCTAAGTCATGTTATTAAATTAATCACATCTTTTATTAATTTAATTTTAACATAAGTTCATAACATAAAAAACTAACATAACTATGAACCGGATCTAAGCTTAAAAACATGAACCGGACATGAATCGACACCGTACCCCAAACCAAATCGGGGTACCCCTTGCTGCCGTGGGACCCACACGCACCAACCAAGACCATATGGTCTTGGTGGTGGTCGGCTAAGCAAACCGAAACCCCCTTGGGGTCGGTTGTAGCCTGCGGCCCAAAACAAAACACCCCTTAAATCGACCCTTTGATTTAATTAATCATCAAAACATGTTAGATCTATGTTTAATTAATATGTTTTTATAAAAAAACACCACATGTTCATAATTAATAAAAAGATTAATTAAAAGAAAAGGTTTAAAAAGGTTTTACCGTATTCGTGGATCAAGAGAACGAAGAACAAACAGGAACAAACAACAAGTCTTAAAGATCCAAGATCAAAGAATCACCTTGTATGGTGATCTATAGGTGGCGGCACAAAGAGGAGGAGAAAGAGAGGGTTTTAGGTTTTTCTTAAAATATTCTGTAAAGTGATTTTGAGTAGTAAAAATTAATTAACCCCCCCCCCCCCTTTTAGTAAAATTGATAATGGGCTTGGCCCATTACCCTTGTTTGGCCGCGGGTAGGGACCCCCCCATGGGGTTCCCGTACCTCTTTTCGTGTCTCGTTATTTAGTTACTCGTTTGTGTTTATTTATGTTCGTGTTTTAAATGTTCTCGTTACGTAAATACCATAATCTAATATATTTAATTACGCTCGTAATAAATATATATACGTAATTATTAATAGCTCTTGTTTTAATTACGCTCGTGATTTCGTGATCGCATGTTCGTGATTAATTATTGCTAAATAATTATTACGTGATCGTGCATATAAAATACTTATCGTGTTCTAACACGTACGTAATACGTAAACTCCTAACACGTAATCGTAATCATGCTATATTAGGAAAGTTTTTAACTAGTACGTACGATCCTAAGGGTACTATGCATGGTAAAAGCATGCGGGTTTTACAAGAAGGCTCCTCAGCAGAAGGGTGAAATGGACTAGGAGGGGGAGAATCATGAAATGGGGACACATGTGGGTGAGAGAAGAAGTAGCCTTTGAGGTAAATGGCATTTCTACCACCACCTCTCTAGCAGGATCCTCAACCTCCAAATAAGGCACCCCGGTATCATGAACCTCCTCCTTCATAGGATCATCAACCAATTGTGGTTCCTCCTCGGCTTGATCAGCTGAAGGAACTACATTGGGACCCCCTTGGGCAATGCCCAACATAGCAGCAGTGAGGGGACTTTCAGGACCAAGAAATCCAAGCTTCATATTCTCATACACTGTAGGAGTGAGTTGAGAAGGCACATATTCTTTCCTATTTCTAGGGAAACACATAAGTATCTGTTGTAAGAACCTAGGATACATGAGAAACTTCTTTTTCGAACCAGTACCACTAAGATTGCTTACATACCATCTAGCAAATAACGAGTGAAGTTAAACCTACGACCTTGGGCAATACAAATCAAACCAGTAGCAAGGGAGATGGGAAATGCATCCCAACTCCCAGCTTTGGGACTCAGGCAGTGCATCAAGAAGTGAACAAGAAGCTTCCATTGAGGTGAAAAATGATTTTTCTGAAAATTGAATTTTCCCTCATGATTGTACCCAATGGAAGCCATCCCATCCAAAACCTCCGCATTGGGGAGAGAAATAATACCATCTTCATCTTGGAGATGAAGGGCAGACCTGACGGAGGCTTCAGTCACCACATAGGAGCCACCATCAATAGTGGCATGGAGCTCCAATGGGCGACCCAAGACCTCGTGCGTGTCAGCAGTAGCCCAGAACTGGCGAATGACAGAGTCATACACAGTTGGGCAAACAGTTAATGCATACCGGAGATTAGATGCCTCGATGAACTCAAAGATGTCTAAGAACTCCTCCCTTTTGGGGCCTTCACCTAGGTAGGCGACCTTGTTGTGATCAGATTTGTACTAAAGAGCAGCCATTGATGATGATTGATGATTGACAGGTGAATGTAAGAAGATTGTTTAGGGTAGGAGCGAGTGTGTGTGTGTGTGTTTAAGTTGTGATAATTGAGTCAAATGATCCCATTGACCATAAATAATGGTGAGGGAAAACTGTTCATTGACCCCTAATTATGGGGGTTACCCTTTCCAAGTTAAGTCATTAATGGTGAGTAACCACTTGCTCTTTACTCCATTAATAGATAATCCCAGTTACCAAAGATATACAAATATGGGTACCAGAAGTAACTTGCTTTGACTGAAAGTCAAAATGGCTAGAAGTCAACGCTAAGAGCAGCGAGTGGTAAACAAAAGTCAACATAATGAATAGTAACCCGAAGAGATACTAGAAACCAAACACAAGTGGATAAGCAGGGTTTTTGACCCACTAGGAGCAGAAGAGTACCACTAGGAGTAACCAAATTCTTCCACCAGAAGTTTCACACACATCAAAAAACCCATGTAAAATGTCGTAAGAAGCTACCAGAAGTAAGAATGTACAAGTATACATGTACAAGAAGCCTCCCCTTAGGATTTTCCTCCCCTCAATCCTAGACCATAAGGATTGACCATACCAATGTGAACCACCAAGTTGTTAAACCTTGGACCATCAAACGCATTAGTCAACAAATCAGCAACATTATCATCTGTATGTACCTTGAGAACATGTATCAGCTTCTTTTCATTGGCATCACGTATAAAATGGTGACGGATCTCTATATGGTTGGTTCGTTGATGAAACACATGATTCTTCACAATGCAGATAGTGCTTTGATTGTCAATGAAGATTTTGGTGTTCATAATGTTAAACCCATGGTCTAGCATTTGGTTTTGTATCCACAAGACTTGTCCATAACAACTAGTAGCAGCTACATATTCAGCTTCTGTTGAGGAAGTAGCTACTATAGTCTGTTTCTTACATTGCCATGAGATAAGTCTTTGTCCCAAAAACTGACAACCATCAATAATTGACTTTCTATCATTATTAGCAGCTGCATAATCACTATCACTATAGGCTTCAAGAACAAAAGGTGATTCCCTTGGATACCATAAGCCTAGCTTGGGTTGTGCCTTGATATACTTGAAGATTTTCTTGACAGCATTCAAATTTGACACGGTAGGTGCCACCTGATGTCTAGAACAAGCACTAACATCAAACATAATGTCTGGGCGTGAAGAAGTCAAATACATGAGTGAGCTAATCATGGACCTGTATAAATGAACATTAACCGGAGGATCTGGCTCATTCTTTAGTTTGACCTTAGTTACCTCATAAGGTGTTGATGCTGGTCTAAGAGGTTCCACATCAAACTTCTGAATTATGCTGCTGCTTGACTTGGAGACCAAGGAATAATGTTAGTTCTCCCATGGAACTCATCTGAAATTCGCCTTTCATCAGTTGTTCAAACGCATCACACCATTACTTCTTAGTATAACCGAAGATAATATCATCCACATATACCTGAACCAAGATGATGCCTTTGGCATTCCTCTTAAGGAACAATGTTTTGTCAATAGTGCCTCTGCTGTAGCCATGCTTCAACAAGTAAGTAGATAGACGTTCATACCAAGCTCTAGGAGCTTGATGAAGTCCATAAAGAGCTTTGTCAGACTTTCTTAGGATTTTGAGCCATCCTCCTATGCCATTTTGTGAATTAGCCAGCTTGTGAATGGTCTTGAAGTTTACATGCCCCCTCCTCCTATGCCATTTTGTGGCTTCATCTTCCGACGCTTTAGCAACCAAGCAAGCTAGTTGACCAGTGGGATTAACTTCATTCAACTTGATACTGTAGAGGTTATGTCTTCTTGGGATTTTGAGTAGAACTTGAGAGTCATCCTGTAACTTAAAGTCTTTGGACAACAACAAGCAATAAGTATCTGTAAAGAGGACAAACTGCTTCTTGTCACAAATCTGAGAGACAAAGATTAAGTTGAAGTGTTGAAGTGCTTCCACATAATAAACCTGCTCAAAATTAAGGTTAGGGATCTGAATAGTTCCTTTGCAAGAGATCCTTCCTTCACCACCACCAAAGTACACCTTCCCACCTTGAAATGGTATAAAGTTAGTCAAAAGTCCTTTATTCCCTGTCATGCTCCTTGAGCATCCACTATCTACAATTCCAAGAGATGGATCTTGGTATGGATTAATCTACAAAAAAAAAATATGTAACAGTTAGTGTCTTAAGAGGACCCAAACCATTTCTTCTTTGAGTCTGGCTTGTGGATCATTTTTAGATAGCCATGGAGATTGATGAGATCCATTGTTGTTCTTGTGGTGCATGTGCATCATATGGGTTTTATTTTGTGACCAAGAACAATCTGCTGAGTGCTTAACAGCAGAACCCAAATTTCCCAATCCAAAATGCATTTGGTCTGTAGTAGCAGCATATTTCTGATTAAAATTTTGAAAATAATTGCTGGTTGGTCTATTAGGGGTACATGCATTGCTTCTCCAAGTAGTATAAGCTGAAGGATAGGTCCTTCTAGTAGAAGGAAAAGATTTTTCACATGGATTTAATCTTCTAGAAGCAAAGCTCACACCAATAGGAGCAGCTCCTAGTGGACCAGGAGTACCATAGGAGTGATAGCCAGGAGGCTTTTGATCATAAAAATCACAATCTTTAATCAAATGAAATTTACTACCACAAATAAAGCATGTTTTAAAAGACCTTTTATTCAAATGACATTGTTTTGAACTGCTATTCTTATTACAAACAACTCTAGGAGAATCAACATTCCTAGAATTCAGAAAACTAGAATTAAAAACAATTGAAGTAGAAGCATTAGCAACTCTCTCATCACTCATCCTAGCACTAGAAGCAGCAGTGTCATTTGGCTTGGGACTCGAAGGACTTGACTCTTCACTTGAACCACATGATGCATAGTCACTTGCCTTGTCAATGAAAGTACAAGAGACGAAGTCATTAGTATTAGTAGAGCTTTTGGGAGACTCATGCATCTATGATCCTTCCAAGTCTTTATACATGTATGTGGGGCATAAATGTTCCTGTAAGAGGTGGAGGAACAACATGTATTGCTGCAGCTGGTTTAAACCTATTGTAACTAGGTTTTCCCTCCTCCTCTTTGTCAGGATCAAAGATGTAGAAACTAGAAGGGTGGGGGGGGGGGGGGTTGAATAGTTTCTTATAATTTACTTGTTAAAAGGTAGTTTTCAAAAATCCTTTTTCAAAAACTTAGACTTGAGGAAATGTGTGAAATCTTCTTATGCATAATATGAACAATGATAGTGTAACTAAGCTAATACTAACAAATATATATGCACAAAGAATAAAGAATGTAAAGAGTTAAGGGTAAAGAAAGATCAAACCGAACACCAAGGATTTATAGTGGTTCGACAGCGAAGCTCACTCCTCGTTCCTACTCCACTCCTCGAGTACTCCTTACTCGAGAGTTCACTACACAACAAGCTCCTTATGGTGGAGAAAACCGTACACGTCGATTAACCAATTTCCGACGCTAAGCTAAAAGTCGAGCCCTAATCGTAGCTAGGACCAATCTACACAACTATACTTAGTACATACACAACTTCCAAATAGACACAACTACTTGGATCTTCTCAACTAAGACACAACAACAAATGTATAAAAGTAGATCTTCAATGGATCTTTGGTGGTGGACTCAACACTTCACGAGGATAGTGTTCTTCTCTTTGCACTTGAAGAGGAAGGGATGGAAGAACAAGATTCACTTCTTAAACAAGTAGTAATCAAACAAATGATCAAAGATTTGAGTGATTAAAGAAGAGGGTTTGAATCTGGTAATAGATGTGCAAAAGAGGTGATTTGAAAAGCTGAGAATGGTCCACTATTTATAGGACAATGGCCCAACGGATATATCTGGCCACGGTTCCTTAGCTCAGCCGGCGGTTCCTTATCGATAAGGAACCGCCTAGGCACTAGAGAACCGCTGCCTAGACTCCGCTCCATTTTTTGTCCTTTAGTGGTGGAGGTCTTATCTGGATATAAAAAATATCCTGAAAGGATATTCTTAACCAAATAAGAATATGCCATTTTCAAATTTCAAATAATTAATTTAATAAAACATTTTCTTAAAAAGAAAGTTTAATAAAAACTTGTCACACTTAATAAAAAGTGAGTTTTAAGAAAGTTTAAATCACTTGATCACTTGATTAAGGTTAGTACTTGTTTATTCATACCTTAAGTGAAAATGGGTAAAATGAAAAAATACTTGAACTCAAGAATTCGTTTTTTGTTGTTTCGTAAATGCTTGTTTTTACATATTGTCGTAATCAAAACAAAGCGAGACCGAAAAATGCAAGTAACGTTTTTAGGCATTATTGCATTAACAATCTCCACCTTTTTGATTCCGACAATACATAAACTCAATAACACAAAAAAACATGATTTTCGAAGAAGAGTTTATTCATTTCTCCCCCTTTGTCGAAGCAAAAAGGTTGCACAAGTCGGTGTTGAAGAAACGGACTTAGCAAAGACTCCCCCTTGGTGCTTACTCCCCCTAGCTTGGGGCACCGAGGAATCGAGATATGGTGACAAGCTACATATAAGGGTTAGTTGAACAAAAGAAACAACCAATAATATATAGCAATAGGTCACAAAAAATAAAAGAGAAGAAAACACAAAGGCAAAGATCCAAGATAGGTTACTAAAAGAACATCATACAAAGAAGTATGGAAAAAGAAACAAGCCAAAAGCATAAATCTAATCCTAGTTATTCTAGAATTCTAAGATTTGCTTGAATTTGGTGTCTTGTGATAAGCAACCAATGCTTATACGAAAGACAAGGTAATGGCGGAGGGTGGTGGTGGTGGCTTGTTGGAGGTCTCATAATCATAGTGAAGAGGAGGCTTGATTAAGAGACTCTTGATGTAGCTCAACTCCTCATAGATGTGTGCCATAGCAAGATGTTGGTATTGAAAACAATGACAATATGTTCCATGGTGCATGACATTATCATGAGAAGGAGGAAGAACACTAAAGGGTGGTGGTGGAAGCAAAGAAGTTCCACAATCAACATTCTTGGTAGGAGAGATGTGATTAAGAGTGTTCTTGGGTGAATTTGGGTTGAAAGCAATTGGAGAAAATGGAGGAGATTCAAGGCTTTCATTGGGAGAATAAGACATTTTTGGATGTGAAGTATGGAAAAATGCTTAAGGTTTAAATAGGGAAGGTTTAAGGTATTTTGGGGTGGTCAAAGGGTTTGAAACAAAGATTCTCAACAAATGTTGGAGCAAATATGGAGTTTCAGAGAAAAACCTGAAAAAGGAAGGCACTGTATGCGGTTCCTTATCATGCCTGGAGGTTCCTTATCACTAAGGAACCGCCGTCCACTTATGGAACCGCCTACAGGGGCTGTGTTTGGTGTTTGGTGGAAGATTTTTCAATTCAGCAAATGTTATTTTTCTAGTCTAACTTATCGTAGGGATATGCTTAAAAACAAAGATAGACAAAGAAAACATATACAAACTTACCAAATAGAGATTTGACCAAAGTACATGGATTAAAAGATCGATGTAGGAGGTGTGTAAGACAAGAACTTAAGTCATGACACAATGATCCTCCATGATTCTATCTTGTTCTTGCTATGTTTGAGAGAATCATACATATGAATTATGTAAGCTCTAGATTAATAGCGAGAATCTATGAAAACCCATTTTTAGATTTAATTAACAATGTCAAAAGCATTTCTCAACCATTTTCTAAAGAGAGGGTTTATCAAAAAGAGTTTGGAAGACTCAATGACTCAAAGTGGTAAAATGAGACACACAAAGAGAAGAAGGTAATTAAGGAAGATGTTCCATTAATCCTAGACCTAGACGCAAGTAATTAAAAGGTTCCCTCTTAAGTGGCTTAGTGAAGATGTCGGCTAAGTTGTCCTCGGAGGGTACCTTGTCAATTGAAATGTTCCCCTTTTGAACATTATCCCTAAGGAAATGGTGTCGAATTTCTATGTGTTTGGTTCGTGAATGTTGCACGGGATTCTTGCTAAGGTCTATAGCGCCTTTATTATCGCACATGATGGGAACATCATCAAGAGAAATCTCGTAACCAACAAGCGCTTGCTTCATCCATAGAGCTTGTTGGCATGCTTTTCCGGCACTCACATACTCGGCTTCCGTGGTGGATATTGCAAGAGCGGTTTGTTTCTTGGAGAACCAAGAAGTTAAACAACAACCCATGAAGGTACAAACTCCACTAGTGCTTTTCCGGTCCACATAGTCTCCCGCATGATCCGAGTCCGCGTAGGCAATGGTTTCTACGTCGGTCCCTTTAGGATACCATAATCCTAAATGTATAGTGCCTTTATTGTATCGGAAGATACGCTTAACCGCTTCAAGGTGAGAGGTTTTGGGAGCCTCTTGGAAGCGAGCACAAAGGCAAACACTAAACATGATATCCGGTCGACTTGCCGTTAGGTACAACAAACTACCAATCATACCTCTATATTTGGTGTTGTCTACCGACTCACAATCATCATCTACGGTGAGTTTAGTATCCGAGGCCATTGGGGTCTTCATTGGTCTAGATTCTTCTAATCCAAATTTCTTTAGCATACTTAGATTGACTAAAGAAAATACCATCATCCATTTGATTAATTTGGAGTCCTAAAAAGAAGTTAAGTTCTCCCATCATACTCATTTCAAACTCATCATGCATGATTTTGGCAAAGTCATCACACAGTTCTTGACAAGTTGATCCAAATATAATGTCATCAACATATATTTGTACAATTATGAGGTGAGAACCTTTCTTCTTTGTAAAGAGCGTGTTGTCTACCATCCCCATGGTATACTCATGTTTAACAAGAAACGCTTTAAGTCTATCATACCAAGCTTTGGGTGCTTGTTTGAGTCCATAAAGTGCTTTCTTAAGCTTGTAAACATGATCCGGTTTCTCAAAATCAATGAAGCCGGGAGGTTGAGCCACATATACCTTCTCATTGATCAAACCGTTAAGAAATGCACTCTTTACATCCATTTGTTGAAGCTTAAAATCTAAGGCACAAGCGTAGGCTAAGAGGATTCTAATGGATTCTAATCTAGCTACTGGTGCATATGTCTCGTCATAATCAATCCCTTCTTGTTGATTATAGCCTTGAGCTACAAGTCTAGCCTTGTTACGAGACACAACGCCATTCTCATCTAACTTATTCCTAAATACCCATTTGGTTCCTATAATGGTAGAACTTCTAGGTGGAGGAACAAGTTCCCAAACATCATTGGCAACGAATTGATTCAATTCTTCTTGCATCGCAATGACCCAACTCTCATCCGTCAAAGCTTCTTTAACATTCTTTGGTTCAATCAAGGAGACAAAACAAAAGAAGTTGCTTTGGTTTTGGACTTGAGATCTTAGGGTCCTTTGATTTAAGTCACCAATGACATTATTGATAGTATGATCCCTAGATTCCTTAATGTTTACTTCCTTTTTAACACTAAGGTCTTCAACTCCTATTTTTCTAACCTCTTTGGCTTTAACTACTTCTAATTCATCCAAGTCATCATCAACCAATGGTGGTGTCTTGGGTGAAGGAGGGGTTTCATCAAAAGTTACGTTGAGTGATTCTTCAATAACCCCCGAGGTTTTATTTAGGACTATGTAGGCTTTGCTAGTTTGGGAATAACCTAAAAGGATACCTTCGTAAGACTTTGGGTCAAACTTGGTAAGGTAGTCTTTGGTGTTGAGGATAAAGCACTTGCTTCCAAACACCCTAAAGTATTCCAATGAGGGTTTCTTACCTTTAAGAATCTCATAGGGGGTCTTTCCTAGGAAAGGTCGAATAAGAATTCGGTTGAGAATATAAGTCGATGTGTCCACGGCATTGCACCAAAACTTTTGAGGAAAAGATTGCTCGTTTAACATCATCCTAATCATCTATTGGAGAGTCCTATTCTTCCTTTCAACTACCCCATTTGATTATGGAGTGCGAGGAGCCGAGAAATTATGGGTAATACCATGAGCTTCACAAAAGGCACCAAATTGCACTTCATTATCAAATTCCCTACCATGATCCATCCTAATAGAGACAATTGAACATCCTAGTTGATTTTGAATTCTTCGACTAAAGATTTCGAAGTGATCGAAAGCTTCATTCTTAGATGCCAAAAATCTAGTCCAAGTGAATCTAGAATAGTCATCAACTATAACTAGGGTATAAAGGTTACCTCCATAACTCCGTATGGCGGAAGGTCCAAAAAGATCCATATGTAGGAGCTCTAAGCACCGAGAGGTCGAAACCAAATTCTTGGCTTTGTGACTTGAGTGAACTTGCTTTCCAACTTTGCAAGCATCACAAAAGTGACTATCAAACTTAATCTTGGGGAGGTGTCTTACCAACTCCTTAGAGACTAAAGATTGAATTAAACGCATATTAGCATGACCTAATCTCCTATGCCAAAGAGTAGAACTATCATCTATAGTCGCAAGACATATGCTGTCTTTTGAATTCTTATTGACCTTCATAACATAAAGCCCATGCTTTCTAATACCTTTTCCAATGACCTTTTCATCTTTTACGATTTCACTGTCATGTTCCGAAAAGATGACCTTACACTTATTATCACAAATTTGACCTATACTTAAAAGGTTAAACCCTAAGTTATCTACGTGCTCAACATTTTCAATGGTCATGGAGTCAAGAGAAATAGTACCTTTGCCAATGATATTACCACGTAGACTACTAGCGAATGTGACGTTACCTCCATCATATGCTTTGTAATGCGAGAACAAACTTCGATTACCCGTCATGTGTTTAGAACATACACTATCCTTAATCCACTCATCGGGCTCCAAATCAATTCCCAAGCATATCTAGGTAACAACACACAAGATCAAACATTTGGTCCCTAATATCTCATGGGTCCAAAATTGTTGTTCCAAACATCCCTTGCATTTGGTTGGGATACATGAATGAAGGAGGGGTTCCCCATGGAGAACAAAATGGAGGAGGGTAGTAATTCATGCAACCATTTTGTTGTTCATTATTTCTCCTATGTGTATTTGATCTAGGTTTAGAGTTATGATTATTCCTTCTAGGTGTTGGAGTTTTACTTCTAGTCGTGAATTGTTTTGATTATCTTTTCTAGGAGTTGTTGTTCTACTTCTAGGCTTAGACACATTTCGTACTCTAGGTGGAGTAGAAGATGGTCTTGATAAACTTCTATTTCCTATGAGAGGTTTACTTAATGGCTTGTAGAACTTATCAACGGTATTGTTGTCAAGTATGGGTAATTTTACTCTATTAACAATAATATGCTTTGGTTTTTCATCTAACTTAGACTTTTCAGAAAGTTCAGGATTTTCACCAAAATCACCCTCTGGCCGCGGTACCTTATCTATGGCGGCGGTTCCATAGTGATAAGGAACCGCCCCATACAATTTGGGACCGCGTACAACAAACGTTTTTTGTGAAAACCTGACTTGTTTTGGTTCACTAGTTGAGGCTTCATTTGAGTTAAAACCTACACCAAGTCTTTCCTTTGAATGAACTTGTTTGTTTAACATGTCATCAAGAGCACTAGTACCTTTCATGAATTTTTCCAATTTAATGGAGGTGTTCTTGAGGTCTTCATTTTCTAATCTAAGTTTCTCACAACTTAAGCAACTTAAATCAACCTCTTTATTTTTCTCAAGTTTAGCCAATTTCTCCCTAAGTTCATTGATCTCATTTTCGAGCTTAGTTTTGGTTGATTTTAAGGTTTTGTTCTAGTCTATGAATTTGAGACTAAGTTTGTGTAAACTATCATATTTGCCTTCAAATTCAATATCATCAAAGGTGGAGATATCATAACTATAATATTCGGTTTCGGAATGTACCTCTTTAGAAGTGTGAGCAATAAGACATTTCTCCTCTTTGGGGTTGTCATCATCATCTTCACCGCTATCGCTCCAAGCGCCACTAACCAATGCCGTGTGGTTCTTATCGCGAGCGGGCTTTGGACAATCACCAATGAAGTGATTTGGATCACCACATCTAAAGCAATTCCTATCACCTTTTTCGTTCTTGGCAAACCGATTCTTTGAGAATGGTTTCTTGTCATTGTTGGGTTGCCTAACGTGTTGACCTCGTCTCTTGAAGAACTTCTTGAAATCTCTCACCGCCAATGCATACTCCTCGTCATCGCTTTCCGAGGAACTATCGTGGTCACTTTGTGCCTTCTTGGCTTTAAGTGCAAGAGATTTCCTTTCACTCTTGGTTTTCACTAATTCCGAGTCCTTCAAAATTATCATCTCATGAACCTTCAAGTTGCCTATGAGTTCATCGAGTGATAAAGTTGAGAGATCTTTCGATTCTTCAATCGCCGTGACTTTTGCTCTCCACTTTCGATGTAAAGCCCTTAGAAACTTCCTAACATTGTTCTTGCTAGAAAAGCCTTCATCAAGTGCTTTTAGACTAGTAATAATGGTGTTAAACCTAGCAAATGCACTATCAATAGTTTCATCTTCTAAGATGACAAATTGTTGATATTGTTGGACAAGAAGATCGATTTTGCTTTCCTTGACTTGGCTATTACCTTAGTGGGTTACTAAAAGAGTGTTCCAAATATCTTTAGCGGTTTCACACATAAAAATCCTTTCATACTCTTTCTTAGATAAAGCATTATAAATCACCATTTTAGCCTCATTATTTTTTGAAAGTTTCTTTTTAGTATCGTCATTAGCTTTGTCAAAAGTGACCAATTCTTTTGTTTTAGAAACTTTATTAAATTGATAAGGTAAAAAATCACCATTAGTAATAACAAGCCAAAGATCTAAATCTTTTGATTTCACATAAGTTTCAAATCTATTTTTCCAATAGATAAAACTATCGGTTTCAAAAAGTGGTGGTCTTGGCATAGATTTCCCTTCTAGGTATTTGTTGGAATCCATAGACCGATTCAAGTTTTAAAATACAATATACTTTAAAAATTCTTCAGCAACCACGCTCTGATACCAATTGTAGAAACTAGAAGGGGGGGGGGGGGGGGGGTTGAATAGTTTCTTATAATTTACTTGTTAAAAGGTGGTTTTCAAAAATCCTTTTTCAAAAACTTAGACTTGAGGAAATGTGTGAAATCTTCTTATGCACAATATGAACAATGATAGTGTAACTAAGCTAATACTAACAAATATATATGCACAAAAAATAAAGAATGTAAAGAGTTAAGGGTAAAGAAAGATCAAACCGAACACCAAGGATTTATAGTGGTTCGGCAACGAAGCTCACTCCTCGTTCCTACTCTACTCCTCGAGTACTCCTTACTCGAGAGTTCACTACACAACAAGCTCCTTATGGTGGAGAAAACCGTACACGTCGCTTAACCAATTTCCGACTCTAAGATAAAAGTCGAGCCCTAATCGTAGCTAGGACCAATCTACACAACTATACTTAGTACATACACAACTTCCAAATAGACACAACTACTTGGATCTTCTCAACTAAGACACAACAACAAATGTATAAAAGTAGATCTTCAATGGATCTTTGGTGGTGGACTCAACACTTCACGAGGATAGTGTTCTTCTCTTTGCACTTGGAGAGGAAGGGATGGAAGAACAAGATTCACTTCTTAAACAAGTAGTAATCAAACAAATGATCAAAGATTTGAGTGATTAAAGAAGAGGGTTAGAATCTGGAAATAGATGTGCAAAAGAGGCGATTTGAAAAGCTGAGAATGGTCCACTATTTATAGGACAAAGGCCCAACGGATATATCTGGCCGCGGTTCCTTAGCTCAGCCAGCGGTTCCTTATCGATAAGGAACCGCCTAGGCACTAGAGAACCGCTGCCTAGACTCCACTCCATTTTTTGTCCTTTAGTGGTGGAGGTCTTATCTGGATATAAAAAATATCCTGAAAGGATATTCTTAACCAAATAAGAATATGCCATTTTCAAATTTCAAATAATTAATTTAATAAAACATTTTCTTAAAAAGAAAGTTTAATAAAAACTTGTCACACTTAATAAAAAGTGAGTTTTAAGAAAGTTTAAATCACTTGATCACTTGATTAAGGTTAGTACTTGTATATTCATACCTTAAGTGAAAATGGGTAAAATGAAAAGATACTTGAACTCAAGAATTCGTTTTTCGTTGTTTTCGTAAATGCTTGTTTTTACATATTGTCGTAATCAAAACAAAGCGAGACCGAAAAATGCAAGTAACGTTTTTAGGCATTATTGCATTAACAAAAGACACTTGAAAAGAATAAATAAAAAACATCATTTGGGCCAATATAATTGTCAAATCCTAACCCCTTCTTAGTTCTACCAGACATACTGCTATCAATTAGCTTGGAAAGATTCGTGGGTGCTTTTTGCAATTTATCAAATTTTAATAAAGTAGCATCCAGTTTCTCTAGCATATCTTGTTTTGCCTGAATACTCTCAGTATTAAGTTTTTTAGTGTACTTAAGAAAGTTAGTGGTATTCTCTAAATCAATACTTAAGACCCTAATCTTATCTTCATACTCAAGTTGAGTATTTTGAAACCACTTCTTTTGTTATTCTAAAGTTTTGAGAGAACTTTTATAAGCCTGAAATTCTAAAAAGTACTTGTCATTTTGAGCGTTTAGTTCATTGCATTGTTTTAAGAGGTCAGAATATTTATCATCACAACCAAGAGGGTAATTTCGTACCTGAGGAGATATTCCCATAAGAGAAAATTCCTCTGCTTCCTCAGCCTCAGATATGTGGCCAGCAATCATAGCAAACACATCAGTAGCAGACTCAAGTGATTCCAAGGTAGGAGTCTCATGATCATTCCAGTTGACCATGGTATCAAGAAATACCAAATCTTTCTTCTCCTCCTGAAGCTCTTGAACCTTGAAAGCTGAATACCTATTCTTCTCCTGGTCATTTTATTAGGGCATTCCCTAGCAAAATGTCCTTGCTGATGATAGTTGTAACATTTGACTTTTCTCCTATCAAACCTGAGTGGCTCTCTTGGGTTGTATCTGAATTTTCTACCGGCCTTCTTCTCAAACTTATGAACCCAGATAGTGAGCATAGCCATCTGCCACTTTAGATCCATTTCATCCAAGTCAAGCTTATCAACTTGTTTGAAATCATCAAAAACTAGCTGTTGTTGTGGATCAACATCAGCAACAAAGGAGTGAAGAACTGTTTCTACCATGCTACTGGTCTTGACTTTAGATTCAGGAGTAGGTGTATGTTGTGAGGACAAAATATAGCTTGGGCTACTGGTATATGGCATTGGACTGGAGCCCATGTAACTAACAAAAGCAGAACTAGTAGGAGTAGAGTAGGAGTCACTTGAGTATCCTCTCACATGAGACTCAAAAGTTTTGAGTTTATAGACTAAGTCATCAAAAGAGAGATATTCAAGGCCTCCTTTTACCTTTAGAGAGATGACTACCTGATTCCATGAATGAGGCAGAGATCTAAGAAACCTGGCATTGATGTCTTCATTCTCTGGTTTGGACATGAGTTGATTCAATTGACTAAGACTCTTTTGAAACCTATCATAGCCTTGATGAAGACCTTCTGTCTCAGAAATCTTGAATTCTGTAAATTCATCTCTTAGCATGGATCTACGCATCTTCTTGGATTCATTCCCTCCAAATCTTGCCTTGATGCCATTCCAAATTTCCCTAGCATCATCCAAGTGATAGAAATCACACATATGATCATCAGGAAAAGACTAAAGCAAAATAGTTTTTGCTTTGATTTCCTTCTGTACATCTGTTAATTCTTCATGAGATTTAGGATCTAGAATGATGATCTGACCATTCTTGTCTCTACCAGTTTTCTTCTTGCTGTTGCCATTCTGAACAATCTTCCATAAGTCTAGATCAATATTGGTTATCCAGCACTCCATCTTCATGGCCCAACTATCATACTCTTCCTTCTTTAAGAGTGGGAATTTTCCATTTGTATTGGAAACAGTAGCAACGATTTGTTGTGTTTACTATGTTGTGGTGGTGCTTGGCTGTCCTGTTTTAGTATAACTAGAAGCAGACATGATTAGACAAAGATTTTAGTAAAACAATGGTTCTTCTTGAGCAGAGACTCTCCCAGGCTCTGATACCACTTGTTGCGTCCACTAGTTGTAGATCTTGCAGCCTGTTAAGGATGGTGAACGACTTCTGTAATAACAAGTCTATTCATAGAGAGACTCTAATGAAATAAAAAGTATTAATGCGGAATACAAATACTAGGAACAAGAAGAAACAAAATAACTAGATAAATAACTTGATCCTTTCTAAGGATTTCTACTATATTGATATGAAATGTATTGTAACACCCCATTTTGATAATGGAATGTCACGCGTAATTATGGCGTGTCATCAAAGCATACAAGGATAAATGTCTAAACATTACATGACCATAAAAGGAAAATACCGTAATCAAACATCGGTAGTCCAAAAGTAAAGCTCATCACACACAAACATAAGTACTGTAAATGAAAGGACTAAACAATGTCCATGGCAAGAGTATCAAAGTAAAGATAATGCATAAAGTAAAGAAAGGCTAGAAAGCTTCCAGTCCATATGCACGTACGCTTAAAGTCTACAAGCGTCCCTGAGTACCTGCCGTTTTGGGAACATAGAAAAGGAAAACGGCTGAGCAATACGCTCAGTGCACGGATGTATAATAAAGCATGAATAGTATAAGCATATAAGCATATAACAGCAGAAGAAACTAAGTCCCGAATAACCTGGTTAAGTCTTGGTAAAACTGGTTTTATAGTTTGAAAAGCCTTATATTTATCTTATAAAAATTGTTTAACATATTCTACCATTAGCCAATATAGGTCATGAAAATCCACCGTGCATGAATACTTGGAGGGGTGACCTCATCATGCAAATTAGAGGGGCAGCCTCTAATTTAGTATAATGGTTTGGGTAGGAGGGATCAGCTCCTTGTGAAGGATGCAAGGCACACACCACATTCACACTGAGTAATCTGCTGAAAACATGTAACTAGGATGCACCCATACGCCCCACATGATAAATATAATAATATGGCCAAAAGCTGAAGGGACGCCACGAGCAATCACTCCGCCGTGGGGAAGTCATAACACCAGTGCCTCTAGTGTTATGGTTATGGTACCTCCATAACTAGGTGAAACTGGTCATGCATGTATATGGCTATAGGTATTCTAAATTAAACATAAGCAAATCAAACATATAAACTTATACTACGGGAAAACAGTTGGCTGCATATGGGAAATCCTAATAAGGAAAGAATGTCCATACTGAAAGGACGGGAATTCGTACCTTATGTCCAGTGAACAAAGAAGACGAACTGAAGAGAGTCCTACTTCGGTATCACTAATACTATATAAATACATACGTGTATAAGTATCTGATTACTAAATGCGTAACTGGTTTTATGTCATGTCTTAGCTTATTTTATACGTTCATGTCATATTTTACTGTTTTAAGCTTTAAACTGTGTTTATCTTATATTCTGTCTATCCTGATTAAGTATTACTTGTATTTCATGTATTATTATACTTACTGTGCAATAATAAGTAACTTTCTAAAAATAGCAGGTTTCCTAAAATAGAATGTTTCCAAAAATAGAAAGTTACCAAAAACAGAAAGTTTCCAAAAATAGAAAGTTTCCAAAAATAGAAAGTTTCCAAAAACAGAAAGTTCTCAAAAATAGAAAGTTTCCAAAAATAGAATTACTGCTTAAAATAGATAAGTTTCTAAAAATAGAAAGTTTCCATAAATAGGTTAGCTGCCTTAATTAAATAAGTTTCTAAAAATAGAAAGTTTCCATAATTAGATATAAGCTGGTTAAATAAGCTAAGTATATAAGCTTAAGTGTTTTCTGATTATTTTTCTAAGTCATATTGATATAAGGTATAGTTTATTAATTATTACATGTAATTTAAATAAACTATAGGTTAAAAGTATTTAATTAAATATATCATGTTTTAAATTAAATAAAGTTAAATACTTAGATTAAAACATGTATTATTAACTATTAGTAATATAACCTAAGTCATGTTAATTAATTAATTATAACTATGGTTTTTAATAATTAATTAATTATAAAGTCTAGAAAATATAAATACTTAGGTTAAAAATCCATGATCTAATAATTAAATTATAACCTAAGTCATGTTTATTAAATTAATTATGTCATGCTTTATTAATTTAATCTTTAACATAAAACTATTAAAATCATACACCTTAACATAAACAATGAACCGGATCATGACTAAAAACCATGAACCGGACCCGTAATCGACACCATACACCGAACCACTTCGGGGTTTCCCCCTGTTTGCTGCTGCCGTGGGACCCACACCACCAAACCGAGACCATGAGGTCTCGGTGGTGGTCCATAAGCAAAACCGAGACCCCTTGGGGGTTCGGTTTAGGCGCCGGCCACATCAAACACCCCTAAATCCCATGTTTTGATTTACCCCATAACCATTTACATGTTTAATTAATGTTTTTAATTAGCTTTTTAAAAACATCATGATCTTATTTAATTTATTAAATCAAAACATAAAAGAAAGGGATTAAAAAGGTATACCAAATGCGTGGATCAAACGAGGATGAACACACACGAATACTTGCACAAAATTCAAGATCAAAATCAAAAGAACACCCCCTTTGTGTCTTGTATATGCGGCGGCCAAAGAGAGAGCAAGGAGAAGGACAAAAATCTTTTTAGGGTTTTTGTTAATTTACTGTAAAGTGAAAAATGACTAAAATATTTACCTTAACCCCATTGTTAGTAAAATTTGATGGGCTTGGCCCATCCCTTTTTGGTGTAGCCGCGGGTAAGGGGGCCTCACATGGGGTACCCGTACCTTTTTCCGAGTCTATTTATTTTAGTGTTCGTTCGTGTTTAGTCGTGTTCGTGTTTTATGTGTTCTCGTTAAATATTAACCGTAACTTAATATATTTATTCGTGTTCGTAATAAATATATATACGTAATTAATATTAGCTCGTGATTAAATTACGTACATGATTTCATGATCGCATGTTCGTGATTAATTATTGTTTAAAATAATTATTGTGTGTTCATACGTAATAAATACTTATCGTGTTCTAACACGTACGTAATACTTACAATTCTTATACGTGAACGTAATCATACTATAAAAGGAAAGTTTTAATCTAGTACGTACGATCTTAAGGGTAATATTCATGGTAAAAGCATGCGGGTTTTACAACTTTTCCCCCCTAAAAAGAATAATTCGTCCCTGAATTATAGATAAAGTAAACTGAAGAAGAAGAACATACCCGAATACAAAATATGAAATGAGGGTAAGAAGCCCGGATAGACTCCTCTGTTTCCCAAGTGGCTTCCCCCTTGGTATGATCCCTCCAAAGGATTTTGACGAATGGAATCGTCTTCCTTCTCATGACTCATTCTTGTCTGTCAAGAACTCATTCGGGTTCTTCTATGAAGGTGAGATCTTCACGTATCTATTCCAGTGGATACTAAACCATGTGAAAGGGATGATACTGGTACCCTCTGAGTAAGGACACATGAAACACATTGTGTACATGCGAAAGCTGCAGAGGTAATGCTAACCGGTACGATACTTCACCCACTCGTTCAATGATATCAAATGGTCCGATGAAACGAGGATTGAGCATCCCTTTAATCCCGAAGCGTCTAACACCACGTGCCGGCGAAACCTTAAGGAAGACGTGATCTCCTACGTTAAAATGTATGTCCCTACGATGCTTATCGGCGTAACTCTTCTGACATGACCGTGCTTCCTGAAGTTTCTGCTTAGCTACTGCGATCCTTTCGTTGGTCATCTCTATGATTTCTGGTCCTTCAAGTGTTCGATCACCAACCTGATCCCAGCAGATTGGGGTGCGACACTTTCTGCCATACAACATCTCGAAAGGAGCACACTTGATACTTGCGTGCCAACTATTGTTGTATGCAAACTCCACCAAACAGATGTAATCGTCCCAATCACCCGTCTATTCCAACGCACATGACCTCAACATGTCTTCCAATGTCTGAATCATTCGCTCCTACTGTCCGTCCGTTTGAGGATGAAAAGCCGTGCTAAGCTTAAGTTGTGTACCCCAAGCTTTCTGCAGACTCTTCCAAAATCGCGAAGTGAAACGAGGATCTCTGTCTGAGACGATGCTGGATGGAGCACCGTGGAGTCTCATGATCTCTCTTCTATACGTATCGGCGAGTTTACTTACTGGATCTTCCTTGCGGATCGGTAAGAAATGAGCTGATTTGGTAAGTCGATCTACGATAACCCAAATTGCATCGTGCTTCCTCTTGGTAGGCGGAAGACCAGTAACAAAATCCATGGTGATTTTGTCCCACTTCCACTCAGGAATATCTAACGGTTGAAGGAGACCGCCAGATCACTGATCTTAACCTGCTGGCAGGTAAGACCTTTGGAGACGTACGTGGCCACATCCTGTTTCATACCACTCCACCAAAAGTATTGCTTGATGTCATGGTACATTTTAGTCGAACCAGGATGTATAGAGAATGGGGAGCTATGAGCTTCAGCTAACAAGGCTTCTCGGAGTGCTTGGTCATCATGAACACAAAGTCTCGTGCCCTGCCATACGATACCATTTGCATCTACTCTGAATTTCGTCTGTTTCTCCAAATTCTGTACTATCGCCCAGATTTCTCCATCATCTTTCTGAGCTTCCTTGATCTTAGAGAGTAACTCGGGTTCTACTCTAAGATTAGCCCAGTAACCATGCTGTCCACGTACCATGATCTCGATGTCTAGTCGCTCCAAGTCTCTTATGATTTCCTCCTCAATTTTAATGCCGTTGATCATTCCGGACTTCCTGCTAAGAGCATATGCTACTACATTTGCCTTTCTGGGATGATACTATAGATTAATGTCATAATCCTTCAACAACTCTAACCATCTTCTCTGCCTCATGTTTAATTCACGTTGAGTGAAGATATACTTCAAGCTCTTGTGGTCCGTGAAAATGTCACATGATTCTCCATATAAGCAGTGCCTCCATATCTTCAATGCAAACACGACTGCAGCAAGTTCCAAGTCATGCGTAGGGTAATTTTATTCATAAGGCTTAAGCTGCCGTGAAGCGTACGCGATCACTTTCCCATGTTGCATGAGAACACAGCCAAGTCCCTTCCCCGATGCATCACTGTAGATTTGAAATCCACCCGTACCAGATGGGAGAGTAAGATAGGTGCAGATACTAGCTTCTACTTCAGGTCTCCAAAGCTCTTCTCTCGTTCTTCAGTCCAGACGAATTTCTCCCCTTTCCGCATCAGTTTTGTCAATGTTAGTGCTAAGCGGGAAAAGTTATCCACGAACCTATGGTAATAGCTAGCTAAGCCTAAGAAACTGCGGACTTCCTTTGCTGATGTCAGCCTCGGCCACTTAGTAATGGCCTCAACCTTCGCTGGATCCATAGTGATTCCTTCTGCTGATACAATGTGACCTTGGAATGCCACCTTGTCTAACCAGAACTCACATTTGGAGAATTTAGCATACAGATGCTTCTGGCGAAGAATATGTAGTACAGTACAAAGATGGTCTTTGTGTTCCTCCTTGGACTTTGAGAAAATCAGGATGTCATCGATGAAGACAATGACAAACTTGTCCAGAAATTCATGGAAGATTCTGTTCATCAAGTCCATGAACACTGCTGGAGCATTTGTCAGGCCGAATGGCATAACTACAAACTCGTAGTGGCCATAGCGGGTACGAAAAGCAGTCTTGGCGATGTCCTGCTCCTTAACCCGTAGCTGATGGTAGCCTGACCTAAGATCAATCTTGGAGAAGTGTTTGGCCCCTTGGAGTTGGTCAACCAGATCGTCTATACGCGGCAGTGGATACCTATTCCGGATAGTAATCTTGTTGAGCTCGCGATAGTCTATGCAAAGACGCATACTGCCGTCCTTCTTCTTAACAAATAAGACCGGTGCGCCCCATGGAGATGCGCTCGGTCGAATGAAACCTCGTTCTAGAAGTTCTTGCAGTTGATCCTTCAGCTCCTTCAGCTCTATGAGAGCCATGCGATAAGGAGCATTGGAGATTGGTTCAGCTCCTGGAATAAGCTCGATATTGAATTCCACTTCTCGTGCAGGTGGTATGCCCGGAAGTTCTACTGGAAATACATCTTGGAATTCCGACACTATTGGTTGATCCTGAATTGATGGAGATTCAGCATCCATGTCGTGAACCGTAGCTAGATAACCATCGCAACCATGTGACAGTAGTGCACGCGCTTGTAGGGTAGATATGATTTGTACAGACCGTCCGGGTACAAACCCGTTATGAATGTACTCTGGTGCATTAACATCACCAAAGATAACTCTATATGAATGGCAGTCTATGGTAGCATGATGCTTGGATAGCCAATCCATGCCCAAAATCATTGATAGGTGTGAAAACACCCATCCTTTTTACCACTTAATTACAATAATAACCGAGCCAACGCGTGTATTTTATGTCATTTATGTGGTAATTATGCTTGGTTTGTGTTTTTGTTGTGATTTAGGACGAAAAGGTGAAAAGTGGAGAAAACACGGCTTTCACGGGCTTTTATCGAAGAAAAAGATGAAAGACGAAGTCGAAAGATCAAAAGTGCGAAAAGAACGGAAGTCCAAGACCAATTCTGAAGATTTATCGAAGAAAAAGTCAAAAGACGGAAGTTTACTAAAAGCCGAAGAACTCGAGTCTTATTTATGAAGAAAATTCGAGACGAGTTCAAAGAAATCCCGAGACAAAGTCATTAAGTCCAAGATTAACAAAAGATAAAGAAGAAAAGGACTTAAGTGTGCAATTAAGGAAAAGAGGAAAGAGGGAGGAAGCTTCCTTAGCTCCTCCCTAATCACCCCTATATATAGTTTAGGCTAGTTTCATTTTTTCATGTTGTTGGTGGCTTGACAAACCACTCTTCCACCATTTTCATTTCTTGTTAATTACTTTCTTGCATTTTAATTTCTTGTTATGCACTTTTAATTTCTTCAATTCAAGTAAGTCTTTTAATTTTGGAATCTTTTCTTTTAATCATCTTCTTCTACCTTTCTTGTTTTGCTTATCTTTGATTCATGTTCATCCTTGATCTTATTTCATCTTAATGCTTATTTGATTTAAAGTTTTCTTAAAAGTATTTGTCTTTTTAAAAGTTTGATTTAAAAAGTTTGTTTACTTAATGTTTGATAAGTTGTTATTTGTGCTTATTGAGTCCATTTCGATTTAGATTCGTCCTAGTTTTAGAGATTAGCTTATTCTTATAGCTTATTTTCTTGGCTTATTTCGAATCTCACTTATATCGGAAAGGGTTTAAACCCCTTTTCGATCTGCTCATTCCGACCAGCTCCAATACCCTCATTCCGATCACTAGATCAGAAAAGGGTTTAGCTATTCCGATTGGGTTCAAGTTTTGGGTTATTCCGATTGTATGCATATTGCTATTATTCCGATTGAGGGGCTTTAGTGACATTCCGATTGGTTATTTTGCCATGCATTCCGATCTGAACATTTTTGTATACATTCCGATGTGGTTTAATTCCTCCGATTGGGTTATGATCAGATTATTTCGACCAGACCTTTCCGATCACACATTCCGATCGGATACATTCCGATCGGATCCTTATGGATTCCGATCAGGTGTATTCCGATGGATTGTTTCGTTTTGTTTTAGTATTAAGCTTGTATGTTTTTCCGCCACTTTACTCGTTTTGTTTTTAGTCTATTTAAATTTCGTTTTGCATTTTCATTTGATTGTCAATTTACTTTTTGTTAAGTTTTATTTTTACGTCATTTAATTTATCGTCATTTAATTTCAAAGTTTTTAATATTGCACTGTTTACGTTTCAACTAGTCTCAGTTTTAATTACCCGTCCTTTATTTTAAAGTCTTGCACATTTATTTTACCAAAACCAAAAATATTGTTTTCACCAAGAACAACTGAGTCGCACAATTAACCAGAGATCAATTCGAGAGGATACCGAGAAACGAACAATTGAACCTAGCAAAATCTTAGTATTAAAATGGCGCCGCTGCCGGCTCTTTTCGTGAGGATTAAAGGTTTTTTGTGAGAGACGCGTTGGCTTTTGGGATCCGTTCACTTGTGAATGTTATTTTTCGCGTCAAAAATTTTCAAAAATCCCAAAAAACATTTGAAAAATCATAAAAAGCATTTCTTTTTCAAAAGTTTTGCACCAAAAATATTCTTCTTGCTTATCTATCTTTCTTTATGGATTTTTATGTCCATTGCGTCAGGTGTGGGAGACCATGGCATGGTTTTCAAACATGTCAATGGTGTACTTGTGAGCGGTGTGGTTTTGATATCGACGATACACAATTTGGATTTTGTCCATTTTGCAATTTAACAAATTCGTACTTCTCCTCTTACAATACTTTCTCACCCTCTCCCGTCTATGACAATCCTTATCCTCAAAATGCACCGTATTTTTCTCCATCTCCGTGGTGCTATAAGTGTGGGGGTCCTCACGAAAGTTTTCACTGTCCAACGGGGGATCAAAATTACTATAATTATACCCCTTCCAGTTTTGACCAACTCCTACAATACCCAATTGATCATCAGCCTCGTCACGAGATGAGTTACCAAGAACCAATTGACGATCTTGCTACAGCCTTTCAAGAACAAAGAAACGATCTTGCTACAGCTTTTCAAGAACAAACGAAAGAGCTTTTATACACGCTGCAAACTTGTATTGAGTCATTTTTACAACAGCAAGATCAGACGAGTACTCATATCCCTGAGCTTATTACTAGCCCTTTAGGTATTGAGGAGAGCGATGACGATATTGAGGTTATTTTCGACGAGGAGGAATTTCTAAAGCAACGTAAGACTTCTCCCATTCCTCCTTCGTCTATTGCTATCACACCCGAGGAGCCCTTGGCTCTCTCATCATAGAGGATGAGCATCTTGACGTTATCTCGGCAACTGAATCGGACAAACTCCTAAAGTCTAGTGTCGAGGAACTTGTCGTCATCCCAAGTGAGCCCGCGGGTATTCCAGAAAATCTGTATGATGGGCCGACTTTTGCGGAGCTTACGGACAAGTTTGCTTCGCTAGTCAATGATCACATACTCACAACTCCACATGCGATATTTGATCCTCCCAACAAGAGTTCAACATGTGGTGAGTATGATCATTTCGTCTTCGAGCCCGAGATTGAGGAAATTATCGACCGAGAGCTAGCTCTTTTACCTCTGCTTCCTCCTACAAGCGAGGTCGACTTTTCCAACATCGATGCCGAACTTGATGAGTTGGAACGTCTTATTTTTCATAATAATGACGAACCAACTCACATGCCCAAACATCCTATTCTCGAGGAGTTACCTAATCAACACTCCTCTTATGAGAATTACGTTTACCACATTCGTGAGGATTTACCTTATCAACAATCCCCACAAATGAATGATGGTTTCGTACTTGATCGTGATCTTTTCAAACGAGTTTCTACACTCCTTATCTACGATGATATCGACAAGATCTACTTTCATGAGGATAAATGCTTTGACCCGGGAGGTGACATGGACCATTCTATGATTGATAATTTTACGGCTTTGCCAATTGGTCTGCATCCATTGTCTTTGGAGGATGACAATGTGATTCCCTTACCCACCCCACCTCCCGTCAATCTGGATTTCACTTGCTTTTCTTATATTGAGCAGACTTTCCTACCATTCAAGACTTATCCTCCCGCCTCTCCTTTGTTGATGTCCTCCGGGAACGAGGACAAGGTCTTTGATCCCGGTATTACATTTGAGGCTTCCCATGGACCATTTAATTCGGGGACGAGTCAGGCTCGTGACTCGGTTAACAGAAACAAGCGCTCTTCGGGAGGCAACCCGATTATCTATCTTTATCTGTTTTCAGCATAAGTGTAGGGGGAGCCCCGTTGGTGTTTCTTGCTTTCTTTCTTATCATGTGCAGGGATTAGAGCTTCAAAGACACACTCTTGATGACTTTTGACGAACCGTGATTCCGTGTTCCCTTCTTCCCAGTTCTATCCTAAACTCTTTTCGATTCACTATTTTATATTTTCCAATATTAAAATAGGAATCTCTTTAGTTGTTCTTTCTTAGCAAGATTTAAACAAAGTGCACAATGTCCTAAGTGTAGGGGAGTTTACTCCCACATGCTTAAACATTGAGGACAATGTTTATCTTAAGTGTAGGGGGACTTCTATCGAAGTTAAGTGGCCTTTTCCTTGTATTTGTCCTCATTTTAACCGGAAAATCAGTTTTTCGACATTTTTCAAAATTTTTGATCTATTTTGGCCTATTAGTTTTTCCCTTTGTATAGTTATTTTCTTTCCTTGTTAGAATAAATTTTTAATAAAGTGGTTTTAATTTTCAAACGTTGTGAATCTTTCGACTCAACCCGAGTTTACTTATCTAAGTTTACTCTAGCTAGTATCCTTAACGTGTTTAAGTCAAGTTTTGCTAGGCTTTTATATAGGGAGCTATAAAACGCGAAAGTCTTAACTCTCACGGGTTAAGAACAAGAACTTTTCGCAAGTTCCTATAATTGATCCTAGAGAGTCGTTTATCAAAGGAACTTTAAAATGCGATTTCTAAACTTGAAAAAGTCTAAGAGTTTGCAAGATCCTATAGGCGACTCGAAAACCCAAAACTTTGTTTTGATAGGCTAAGCATCCACGAGTCTCATTACTTGAGATTTTAAATTGTGGAGAACGAGAGATGATAGAGTCAATTATAAGTTTGGTATTCTTTCGTGAATTTATGTGAGTTAATTATGAGCCTATTCTTCCATCGCTTGTTAATAAAGTTATCTGCAATAAATAAGGTTGTACGATTTGAAAAGTTACTTAGCTTCTAGCCCAGGATCGTTTAAAAGTTGCTCGGTATGGATTAGATTTCATAGCCAAGGCATAACTTATTGAAGCGGGATGCGAAGATTGGCGAGTCCAAAAAGGTCCTAACAAGGCATGAGGGCTATATTTTGTTGCTAAAGATCCAAAAGTGATGTGAAGAATCATTTATCGAAAATCAATATGAAGGATCGAGACACACGACGAAAAGCAAAAACTCCCCAAAAGTCATGGAGAAGTCTATCCGAAAAGGCCCTAACAAGGTATGAGGATAAATAGATCCAAGTCCAAAAAGGAGGCGGATCGTTGTATATCAAAATCCAAAATAAAGATTGGAGAAAAATGAAGAAGTCGTGGTCCAAGTATGAATCTCTCAAAACTTCAAGTGAAGAAATTCCTATATGAAGAGAAGACCATAATTTCATGAATGTCTCTCAAGGTTTGAAGTATGAAGTCGCTGCCAAATATTGGTCCGAGAAAGGTCTCAAATCGCGAAGCGAGTTATGCCAAGATATGAACTTTATGAGGTCCCGAGAAGCAGTTTTAAAAGATTTTGTCCTTTAGCTAACTATTGATTAAATCGTTCACTTTATTTTCGGACTAAATAACTATCGAAATAAGTCAACAAATGCATCCTCTTTATCATTCAAGACAACAATAAAATATAATAGATACCCCTAGGAATAAGGGAGTCTAAGTGAGTAATTGGCCCACATGAGTTCGTGTTAGTTTGCTAACTTATAATAACAATGATCTCGTTTATAAGCTTGGTTTGGAGAAAGTGAAAACTTGAGGATGATGATCATTCACGACACTTCCAAAACCCAAGGTATGTTTTTAATTTCTTTACTTTGAATGTTTATAATTTTCTATCTCTTTAATAAAGGCCAACGTGGAATGATTATGATGAAAAGTTTAAACATGCTTTGTAACTAATGCAATTGCATGAGGACATTGCAATGGTTAAGTGTAGGGGATTTGATAGGTGTGAAAACACCCATCCTTTTTACCACTTAATTACAAAAATAACCGAGCCAAAACGTGTATTTTATGTCATTTATGTCGGAATTATGCGTGGTTTGTGTTTTTGTTGTGATTTAGGACGAAAAGGTGAAAAATGGAGAAAACACGGCTTTCACGGGCTTTTATTGAAGAAAAAGACGAAAGACGAAGTCGAAAGATCAAAAGTGCGAAAAGAACGGAAGTCCAAGACCAATTCTGAAGATTTATCGAAGAAAAAGTCAAAAGATGGAAGTTTACTAAAAGCCGAATAACTCGAGTCTTATTTATGAAGAAAATTTGAGACGAGTTCAAAGAAATCCCGAGACAAAGTCATTAAGTCCAAGATTAACAAAAGATAAAGAAGAAAAGGACTTAAGTGTACAATTAAGGAAAAGAGGAAAGAGGGAGGAAGCTTCCTAAGCTCCTCCCTAATCACCCCTATATATAGTTTAGGCTAGTTTCATTTTTTCATGTTGTTGGTGGCTTGACAAACCACTCTTCCACCATTTTCATTTCTTGTTAATTACTTTCTTGCATTTTCATTTCTTGTTATGCACTTTTAATTTCTTCAATTCAAGTAAGTCTTTTAATTTTGGAATCTTTTCTTTTAATCAAGTTCTTATTTTTAATCATCTTCTTCTACCTTTCTTGTTTTGCTTATCTTTGATTCATGTTCATCCTTGATCTTATTTCATCTTAATGCTTATTTGATTTAAAGTTTTCTTAAAAGTATTTGTCTTTTTAAAAGTTTGATTTAAAAAGTTTGTTTATTTAATGTTTGATAAGTTGTTATTTGTGCTTATTGAGTCCATTTCGATTTAGATTCGTCCTAGTTTTAGAGATTAGCTTATTCTTATAGCTTATTTTCTTGGCTTATTTCGAATCTCACTTATATCGGAAAGGGTTTAAACCCCTTTCCGATCTGCTCATTCCGACCAGCTCCAATACCCTCATTCCGATCACTAGATCGGAAAAGGGTTTAGCTATTCCGATTGGGTTCAAGTTTTGGGTTATTCCGATTGTATGCATATTGCTATTATTCCGATTGAGGGGCTTTAGTGACATTCCGATTGGTTATTTTGCCATGCATTCCGATCTGAACATTTTTGTATACATTCCGATTTGGTTTAATTCCTTGACATTCCGATTGGGTTATGATCAGATTATTCCGACCAGACCTTTCCGATCATACATTCCGATCAGATACATTCCAATCGGATCCTTATGGATTCCGATCAGGTGTATTCCGAAGGATTGTTTCGTTTTGTTTTAGTATTAAGCTTGTTTGTTTTTCCGCCACTTTACTCGTTTTGTTTTTAGTCTATTTAAATTTCGTTTTGCATTTTCATTTGATTGTCAATTTACTTTTTGTTAAGTTTTAATTTTAGTTCATTTAATTTATCGTCATTTAATTTCATAGTTTTAAATATTGCACTGTTGACGTTTCAACTAGTCTTAGTTTTAATTACCCGTCCTTTATTTTAAAGTCTTGCACATTTATTTTACCAAAACCAAAAATATTGTTTTCACCAAGAACAAATGAGTCGCACAATTAACCAGAGATCAATTCGAGAGGATACCGAGAAACGAACAATTGAACATAGCAAAACCTTAGTATTAAAATGAATTTGATAGGTGTAAAAACATCCATCCTTTTTACCACTTAATTACAATAATAACCGAGCCAAAACGTGTATTTTATGTCATTTATGTCGAAATTATGCGTGGTTTGTGTTTTTGTTGTGATTTAGGACGAAAAGGTGAAAAGCTGAGAAAACACGGCTTTCACGGGCTTTTATCGAAGAAAAAGACGAAAGACGAAGTCGAAAGATCAAAAGTGCGAAAAGAACGGAAGTCCAAGACCAATTCTGAAGATTTATCGAAGAAAAAGTCAAAAGACGGAAGTTTACTAAAAGCCGAAGAACTCGAGTCTTATTTATGAAGAAAATTCGAGACGAGTTCAAAGAAATCCCGAGACAAAGTCATTAAGTCCAAGATTAACAAAAGATAAAGAAGAAAAGGACTTAAGTGTGCAATTAAGGAAAAGAGGAAAGAGGGAGGAAGCTTCCTAATCTCCTCCCTAATCACCCCTATATATAGTTTAGGCTAGTTTCATTTTTTCATGTTGTTGGTGGCTTGACAAACCACTCTTCCACCATTTTCATTTCTTGTTAATTACTTTCTTGCATTTTAATTTCTTGTTATGCACTTTTAATTTCTTCAATTCAAGTAAGTCTTTTAATTTTGGAATCTTTTCTTTTAATCAAGTTCTTATTTTTAATCATCTTATTCTACCTTTCTTGTTTTGCTTATCTTTGATTCATGTTCATCCTTGATCTTATTTCATCTTAATGCTTATTTGATTTAAAGTTTTCTTAAAAGTATTTGTCTTTTTAAAAGTTTGATTTAAAAAGTTTGTTTATTTAATGTTTGATAAGTTGTTATTTGTGCTTATTGAGTCCATTTCGATTTAGATTCGTCCTAGTTTTAGAGATTAGCTTATTCTTATAGCATATTTTCTTGGCTTATTTCGAATCTCACTTATATCGGAAAGGGTTTAAACCCCTTTCCGATCTGCTCATTCCGACCAGCTCCAATACCCTCATTCCGATCACTAGATCGGAAAAGGGTTTAGCTATTCCGATTGGGTTCAAGTTTTGGGTTATTCCGATTGTATGCATATTGCTATTATTCCGATTGAGGGGCTTTAGTGACATTCCGATTGGTTATTTTGCCATGCATTCCGATCTGAACATTTTTGTATACATTCCAATTTGGTTTAATTCCTTGACATTCTGATTGGGTTATGATCAGATTATTCCGACCAGACCTTTCCGATCACACATTCCGATCGGATACATTCCGATCGGATCCTTATTGATTCCGATCAGGTGTATTCTGATGGATTGTTTCGTTTTGTTTTAGTATTAAGCTTGTTTGTTTTTCCGCCACTTTACTCGTTTTGTTTATAGTCTATTTAAATTTCGATTTGCATTTTCATTTGATTGTCAATTTACTTTTTGTTAAGTTTTAATTTTACGTCATTTAATTTATCGTCATTTAATTTCAAAGTTTTTAATATTGCACTGTTTACGTTTCAACTAGTCTTAGTTTTAATTACCCGTCCTTTATTTTAAAGTCTTGCACATTTATTTTACCAAAACCAAAAATATTGTTTTCACCAAGAACAACTGAGTCGCACAATTAACCAGAGATCAATTAGAGAGGATACCGAGAAACGAACAATTGAACCTAGCAAAATCTTATTATTAAAATGGCGCCGCTGCCGGCTCTTTTCGTGAGGATTAAAGGTTTTTTGTGAGAGACGCGTTGGCTTTTGGGATCCGTTCACTTGTGAATGTTATTTTTCGCGTCAAAAATTTTCAAAAATCCCAAAAACATTTGAAAAATCATAAAAAGCATTTCTTTTTCAAAAGTTTTGCACCAAAAATATTCTTCTTGCTTATCTATCTTTCTTTATGGATTTTTAGGTCCATTGCGTCGGGTGTGGGAGACCATGGCATGGTTTTCAAACATGTCAATGGTGTACTTGTGAGCGGTGTGGTTCTGATATCGACGATACACAATTTGGATTTTGTCCATTTTGCAATTCAACAAATTCGTACTTCTCCTCTTACAATACTTTCTCACCCTCTCCCGTCTATGACAATCCTTATCCTCAAAATGCACCGGATTTTTCTCCATCCCCGTGGTGCTATAAGTGTGGGGGTCCTCACGAAAGTTTTCACTGTCCAACGGGGGATCAAAATTACTATAATTATACCCCTTCCAGTTTTGACCAACCTCTGCAATACCCAATTGATCATCAGCCTCGTCACGGGATGAGTTACCAAGAACCAATTGACGATCTTGCTACAGCCTTTCAAGAACAAAGAAACGATCTTGCTACAGCTTTTCAAGAACAAACGAAAGAGCTTTTACACACGCTGCAAACTTGTATGGAGTCATTTTTACAACAACAAGATCAGACGAGTACTCATATCCCTGAGCTTATTATTAGCCCTTTAGGTATTGAGGAGAGCGATGACGATATTGAGGTTATTTTCGACGAGGAGGAATTTCTAAAGCAACATAAGACTTCTCCCATTCCTCCTTCGTCTATTGCTATCACACCCGAGGAGCCCGTTGGATCTCTCATCATGGAGGATGAGCATCTTGACGTTATCTCGGCAACTGAATCGGACAAACTCCTAAGTCTAGTGTCAAGGAACTTGTCGTCATCCCAAGTGAGCCCGCGGGTATTCCGGAAAATCTGTGTGATGGGCTGACTTTTGGGGAGCTTACGGACAAGTTTGCTTCGCTAGTCAATGATCACATACTCATAACTCCACATGCGATATTTGATCCTCCCAACAAGAGTTCAACATGTGGTGAGTATGATCATTTCGTCTTCGAGCCCGAGATTGAGGAAATTATCGACCGAGAGCTAGCTCTTGTACCTCTGCTTCCTCCTACAAGCGAGGTCGACTTTTCCAACATCGATGCCGAACTTGATGAGTTGGAACGTCTTATTTTTCATAATAATGACGAACCAACTCACATGCCCAAACATCCTATTCTCGAGGAGTTACCTAATCAACACTCCTCTTATGAGAATTACGTTTACCACATTTGTGAGGATTTACCTTATCAACAATCCCCACAAATGAATGATGGTTTCGTACTTGATCGTGATCTTTTCAAACGAGTTTCTACACTCCTTATCTACGATGATATCGACAAGATATACTTTCATGAGGATAAATGCTTTGACCCGGGAGGTGACATGGACCATTCTATGATTGATAATTTTACGGCTTTGCCAATTGGTTTGCATCCATTGTCTTTGGAGGATGACAATGTGATTCCCTTACCCACCCCACCTCTCGTCAATCTGGATTTCACTTGCTTTTCTTATATTGAGCAGACTTTCCTACCATTCAAGATTTATCCTCCCGCCTCTCCTTTGTTGATGTCCTCCGGGAACGAGGACAAGGTCTTTGATCCCGGTATTACATTCGAGGCTTCCCCATGGACCATTTAATTCGGGGACGAGTCAGGCTCGTGACTCGGTTAACAAAAACAAGCGCTCTTCGGGAGGCAACCCGATTATCTATCTTTATCTGTTTTTAGCATAAGTGTAGGGGGAGCCCCGTTGGTGTTTCTTGCTTTCTTTCTTATCATGTGCAAGGATTAGAGCTTCAAAGACACACTCTTGATGACTTTTGACGAACCTTGATTCCGTGTTCCCGTCTTCCCGGTTCTATCCTAAACTCTTTTCGATTCAGTATTTTATATTTTCCAATATTAAAATAGGAATCTCTTTAGTTGTTCTTCCTTAGCAAGATTTAAACAAAGTGTACAATGTCCTAAGTGTAGGGAAGTTTACTCCCACATGCTTAAACATTGAGGACAATGTTTATCTTAAGTGTAGGGGGGACTTCTATCGAAGTTAAGTGGCCTTTTCCTTGTATTTGTCCTCATTTTAACCGGAAAATCAGTTTTTTTATATTTTTCAAAATTTTTGATCTATTTTGGCCTATTAGTTTTTCCTTTTGTATAGTTATTTTCTTTCCTTGTTAGAATAAATTTTTAATAAAGTGGTTTTAATTTTCAAACGTTGTGAATCTTTTGACTCAACCCGAGTTTACTTATCTAAGTTTACTCTAGCTAGTATCCTTAACGTGTTTAAGTCAAGTTTTGCTAGGCTTTTATATAGGGAGCTATAAAACGCGAAAGTCTTAACTCTCACAGGTTAAGAACAAGAACTTTTCGCAAGTTCCTATAATTGATCCTAGAGAGTCGTTTATCAAAGGAACTTTAAAATGCGATTTCTAAACATGAAAAAGTCTAAGAGTTTGCAAGATCCTATAGGCGACTCGAAAACCCAAAACTTTGATTTAATAGGCTAAGCATCCACGAGTCTCATTACTTGAGATTTTAAATTGTGGAGAACGAGAGATGATAGAGTCAATTATAAGTTTGGTATTCTTTCGTGAATTTATGTGAGTTAATTATGAGCCTATTCTCCCATCGCTTGTTAATAAAGTTATCTGCAATAAATAAGGTTGTACGATTTGAAAAGTTACTTAGCTTCTAGCCCAGGATCGTTTAAAAGTTACTCGATATGGATTAGAGTTCATAGCCAAGGCATAACTTATTGAAGCGGGATGCGAAGATTGGCGAGTCCAAAAAGGTCCTAACAAGGCATGAGGGCTATATTTTGTTGCTAAAGATCCAAAAGTGATGTGAAGAATCATTTATCGAAAATCAATATGAAGGATCGAGACACACGACGAAAAGCAAAATCTCCCCAAAAGTCATGAAGAAGTCTATCCGAAAAGGCCCTAACAAGGTATGAGGATAAATAGATCCAAGTCCAAAAAGGAGGCGGATCGTTGTATATCAAAATCCAAAATAAAGATTGGAGAAAAATGAAGAAGTCGTGGTCCAAGTATGAATCTCTCAAAATTTCAAGTGAAGAAATTCCTATATGAAGAGAAGACCACAATTTCATGAATGTCTCTCAAGGTTTGAAGTATGAAGTCGCTGCCAAATATCGGTCCGAGAAAGGTCTCAAATCGCGAAGCGAGTTATGCCAAGATATGAACTTTATGAGGTCCCGAGAAGCAGTTTTAAAAGATTTTGTCCTTTAGCTAACTATTGATTAAATCGTTCACTTTATTTTCGGACTAAATAACTATCGAAATAAGTCAACAAATGCATCCTCGTGATCATTCAAGAAAACAATAAAATATAAGAGATACCCCTAGGAATAAGGGAGTCTAAGTGAGTAATTGGCCCACATGAGTTCGTGTTAGTTTGCTAACTTATAATAACAATGATCTCGTTTTTAAGCTTGGTTTGGAGAAAGTGAAAACTTGAGGATGATGATCATTCACGACACTTCCAAAACCCAAGGTATGTTTTTAATTTCTTTACTTTGAATGTTTATAATTTTCTATCTCTTTAATAAAGGCCAACGTGGATTGATTATGATGAAAAGTGTAAACATGCTTTGTAACTAATGCATTGCATGAGGACATTGCAATGGTTAAGTGTAGGGGATTTGATAGGTGTGAAAACACCCATCCTTTTTACCACTTAATTACAATAATAACCGAGCCAAAACGTGTATTTAATGTCATTTATGTCGAAATTATGCGTGGTTTGTGTTTTTGTTGTGATTTAGGACGAAAAGGTGAAAAGTGGAGAAAACACGGCTTTCACGGGCTTTTATCGAAGAAAAAGACGAAAGACGAAGTCGAAAGATCAAAAGTGAGAAAAGAACGGAAGTCCACGACCAATTCTGAAGATTTATCGAAGAAAAAGTCAAAAGACGGAAGTTTACTAAAAGCCGAAGAACTCGAGTCTTATTTATGAAGAAAATTCGAGACGAGTTTAAAGAAATCCCGAGACAAAGTGATTAAGTCCAAGATTAACAAAAGATAAAGAAGAAAAGGACTTAAGTGTGCAATTAAGGAAAAGAGGAAAGAGGGAGGAAGCTTCCTAAGCTCCTCCCTAATCACCCCTATATATAGTTTAGGCTAGTTTCATTTTTTCATGTTGTTGGTGGCTTGACAAATCACTCTTCCACCATTTTCATTTCTTGTTAATTACTTTCTTGCATTTTAATTTCTTGGTATGCACTTTTAATTTCTTCAATTCAAGTAAGTCTTTTAATTTTGGAATCTTTTCTTTTAATCAAGTTCTTATTTTTAATCATCTTCTTCTACCTTTCTTGTTTTTCTTATCTTTGATTCATGTTCATCCTTGATCTTATTTCATCTTAATGCTTATTTGATTTAAAGTTTTCTTAAAAGTATTTGTCTTTTTAAAAGTTTGATTTAAAAAGTTTGTTTATTTAATGTTTGATAAGTTGTTATTTGTGCTTATTGAGTCCATTTCGATTTAGATTTGTCCTAGTTTTAGAGATTAGCTTATTCTTAGAGCTTATTTTCTTGGCTTATTTCGAATCTCACTTATATCGGAAAGGGTTTAAACCCCTTTCCGATCTGCTCATTGCGACCAGCTCCAATACCCTCATTCCGATCACTAGATCGGAAAAGGGTTTAGCTATTCCAATTGGGTTCAAGTTTTGGGTTATTCCGATTGTATGCATATTGCTATTATTCCGATTGAGGGGCTTTAGTGACATTTCGATTCGTTATTTTGCCATGCATTCCGATCTGAACATTTTTGTATACATTTCGATTTGGTTTAATTCCTTGACATTCCGATTGGGTTATGATCAGATTATTCCGACCAGACCTTTCCGATCACACATTCTGATCGGATACATTCCGATCGGATCCTTATGGATTCCGATCAGGTGTATTCCGATGGATTGTTTCGTTTTGTTTTAGTATTAAGCTTGTTTGTTTTTCCGCCATTTTACTCGTTTTGTTTTTACTCTATTTAAATTTCGTTTTGCATTTTCATTTGATTGTCAATTTACTTTTTGTTAAGTTTTAATTTTACGTCATTTAATTTATCGTCATTTAATTTCAAAGTTTTTAATATTGCACTGTTTACGTTTCAACTAGTCTTAGTTTTAATTACCCGTCCTTTATTTTAAAGTCTTGCACATTTATTTTACAAAAACCAAAAATATTGTTTTCACCAAGAACAACTGAGTCGCACAATTAACCAGAGATCAACTCGAGAGGATACCGAGAAACGAACAATTTAACCTAGCAAAATCTTAGTATTAATCATGTCGAAGTCATTTATGTCCAGTGGAAGTGCGTCAACAGGACGAACCTTATCCTCAAATTCTAGGGGAAGACTCTTGTATACATGGGTGATTAATACAGAGTCCCTCAAAGGCGTGGAAATAGTAAGTCTATTCTCTAGTGGCATGGGGAGCATCCTAATGTTCTTAGCATAAGCAGTAGAAATGACCGAGTGAGTAGCACCCGTATCGAAAAGAACATACGCAGCTTGACCATACATATACAAGATTCCAGTGATGGTACCTGTAGACTTGTTGGCCTGGTCTCGAGATGTCGTGTAGAAATGCCCAGTGGTAGGAGGCGGCTTGGTATCAGCATGTCCCGATGTGCCCTCCATCTCGCCCTTACGGAAATCCTTCATGATATGGCCAGGAAGACCACACTTGAAGCATGCGTCAGTGTTACGACGACATGGCCCTGGGTGCCTACGGTGGCAAGTAGAGCAAAGAGGATGAGTATATCCTCCAGCAGGTGCTCTGGCTGGCTGAGGACCTGATAAAACATTTTACATAAGACATGATAATAGGGTATAAAGGACAATGCGGATAATCTTAAGATTGAATACCAGTGATAGCTGGACGGCTAGGCTGTGAACCTCTCTGGTTCTGGTCCCTACCGTTTCCATGTTTCCTGGTAGATGTTTTGCTAAATTGTCAGAATATGAGTTATAACATGAAATCATAAGAAAAATGCGTAAGTATTAGGACCTGCTGCCGTTGGAGTGTCCAGCGTTGTTACGGTATTTATCATTACCGCCACGCCTATCCATAGCAGAACGGTCATTAGTCTGACAGTTTCCCTTGGGCTGATGAGGCTGCTGCTGAGTAGCCGACTGAGACCGGTCCCCAGTTTTCTGCCTGGAAGATACAATTTAAAGAGATGAATAATTGACATATATGGAAAGAATACGGATTGGTCACCGCTTGAATACGAATGTTTACCTCTTGTCGGATTTCTCAGCTTCCCGGAACTCATCTCTCTCATGCAGCATCTCCAGCTTACGTGCCGCATCGGCTACTTGTGCTACAGTGTTGAACGTAGCACACACTAGATTGTTTGCGACGGATGTGTGAAGAGCCCACCTAAAGTGGTGTGCCTGCTCTTCAGGAGTACCTGCTGCTGCACCAAGTAAACCAGCTAAGCGAAGAAAACGCTGCATAAACTCATTGCTATTCTCCCCAGCTCTCTGTAGGATCCCATGGTACTCCCTCTTGAGCTTGTCTTTCTCAGCCTTGGGAAAGAACTGCTCCATCACCCTATCTTTGAACTGAGCCCATGTCAAACCAGCCACCCAATCGTCACCTCCCTCCGACTGCATCAACGCTAACCACCAATTTAACACATCGCCTTCGAACCGGTAGAATGCCAACCTCACCTTGAACACGGGGGCACATCCCATAGCATTGAAAATCTTCTCGATGTGAGCCAACCAGCTTTCAGCATCACTGGGGCTATCTGTTTTCTCAAAAGCTCGAGGACGGAGCTTGTTGAATCTCTCCAGCCATACTGCCAATGTCACTGGAGGAGGAGGAGGAGGTGCTTGGTTATGTTGCTGATTGTTGGCAGCTTGAACCTCAGCCCTAATGTCGTTCCTCAGTTGAGGAAGCAAAGCTTGCATTGCAGCTTGGATTGCAGCATTGAGTTGTTCCTGTTCGCGTGTGAGAACCATCTGACAGTATAACATAAAACATATGATTAACTATACATGAAAAAGATTTTATACCAATAAATCCAGAGAAAAATTTTATGCAAGAAAATTTGTGTATGATCGCATGATGCAGTTTTATGAAAACTTTTGTATGCTCGAGAGTGAACGCCTATGGTCAGTTCACCCAAAATAAAAGACATGGCGAGGGGACGCCAATGGGTCGGTCCCAAATTTAAAAGTTTCGATAAAACACATGCGACTAAATAGGGTCAGTCTTGTACCAACCATTACTTAGTCATAAACCTGCGACAATGACATGTATATGTATGCATAAAAATGATGAATGCATGAAAAACGACTGTCAGTTCTAGGAAGACCATAATGACTACCCACTAATCACAGGTCATATTTTGAGAGCCAATAGGTCGAAGCCTTGGCTCTGATACCATAAATGTAACACCCCATTTTGATAATGGAATGTCACGCGTAATTATGGCGTGTCATCAAAGCATACAAGGATAAATGTCTAAACATTACATGACCATAAAAGGAAAATACCGGAATCAAACATCGGTAGTCCAAAAATAAAGCTCATCACACAAAAACATAATTAATGTAAATGAAAGGACTAAACAATGTCCATGGAAAGAGTATCAAAGTAATGATGATGCATAAAGTAAAGAAAGACTAGAAAGCTTCAAGTCCATATGCACGTACGCTTAAAGTCTACGAGCGTCCCTGAGTACCTATCATTTTGGGAACATAGAAAAGGAAAACGGCTGAGCAATACGCTCAGTGCACGGATGTACAATAAAGCATGAATAGTATAAGCATATAAGCATATAACAGCGGAAGAAACTAAGTCCCGAATAACCCGGTTAAGTCTTGGTAAAACTCGTTTTATAGTTTGAAAAGCCTTATGTTTATCTTATAAAAACTGTTTAACATATTCTACCATTAGCCAATATAGGTCATGAAAATCCACCGTGCATGAATACTTGGAGGGGTGACCTCATCATGCAAATTAGAGGGGCTGCCTCTAATTTAATATACTGGTTTGGGTAGGAGGGATCAGCTCCTTGTGAAGGATGCAAGGCATACACCACATTCACACTGAGTAATCTGTTGAAAACATGTAGGATGCACCCTTACGCCCCACATAATAAATATAATAATATGGCCAAAAGCTGAAGGGACGCCACGAGCAATCACTCCGCCGTGGGGAAGTCATAACACCAGTGCCTCTAGTGTTATGGTTATGGTACCTCCATAACTAGGTGAAACTGGTCATGCATGTATATGGCTATAGGTATTCTAAATTAAACATAAGCAAATCAAACATATAAACTTATACTACAGGAAAACAATTGGCTGCATACGGGAAATCCTAATAAGGAAAGAATGTCCATACTGAAAGGACGGGAATCCGTACCTTATGTCCAGTGAACGAAGAAGACGAACTGAAGAGAGTCCTACTTCGATATCACTAATACTACATAAATACATACGTGTATACGTATCTGATTACTAAATACGTAACTGGTTTTATGTCATGTCTTAGCTTATTTTATACGTTCATGTCATGTTTTACTGTTTTAAGCTTTAAACTGTGTTTATCTTATATTCTGTCTATCCTGATTAAGTATTACTTGTATTTCATGTATTATTATACTTACTATGTAATAATAAGTAACTTTCTAAAAATAGCAGGTTTCCTAAAATAGAAAGTTTCCAAAAATAGAAAGTTACCAAAAATATAAAGTTTCCAAAAATAGAAAGTTTCCAAAAATAGAAAGATTCCAAAAATAGAAAGTTTCCAAAAATATAAAGTTTCCAAAAATAGAAAGTTTCCAAAAATAGAATTACTTCTCAAAATAGATAAGTTTCTAAAAATAGAAAGTTTCCATAAATAGATTAGCTGCCTTAATTAAATAAGTTTCTAAAAATAGAAAGTTTCCATAATTAGATATAAGCTGGTTAAATAAGCTAAGTATATAAGCTTAAGTGTTTTCTGATTATTTTTCTAAGTCATATTGATATAAGGTTTAGTTTATTAAATATTACATGTGATTTAAATAAACTATAGGTTAAAAGTATTTAATTAAATATATCATGTTCTTAATTAAATAAAGTTAAATACTTAGGTTAAAACATGTATTATTAACTATTAATAATATAACCTAAGTCATGTTAATTAATTAATTATAACCATGGTTTTTAATAATTAATTAATTATAAAGTCTAGAAAATATAAATACTTAGGTTAAAAATCCATGATCTAATAATTAAATTATAACCTAAGTCATGTTTATTAAATTAATTATGTCATGCTTTATTAATTTAATCTTTAACATAAAACTATTAAAATCAAAAACTTAACATAAACAATGAACCGGATCGTGACTAGAAACCATGAACCGGACCCGTAATCGACACCATACCCGAACCACTTCGGGGTTTCCCCCTGTTTGCTGCTGCCGTAGGACCCACACCACCAAACCGAGACCATGAGGTCTCGGTGGTGGTCCATAAGCCAAACCGAGACCCCTTGGGGGTTCGGTTTAGGCGCCGGCCACATCAAACACCCCTAAATCCCATGTTTTGATTTACCTCATAACCATTTACATGTTTAATTAATGTTTTTAATTAGCTTTTTAAAAACATCATGATCTTATTTAATTTATTAAATCAAAACATAAAAGAAAAGGATTAAAAAGGTATACCGAATGCGTGGATCAAACGAGGATGAACAAACACGAATACTTGCACAAAATTCAAGATCAAAATTAAACGAACACCCCCTTTGTGTCTTGTATATGCGGCGGCCAAAGAGAGAGAAAGGAGAAGGAGAAAAATCTTTTTAGGGTTTTTGTTAATTTACTGTAAAGTGAAAAATGACTAAAAGATTTACCTTAACCCCCTTGTTAGTAAAATTTGATGGGCTTGGCCCATCCCTTTTTGGTGTAGCCGCGGGTAAGGGGGCCTCACATGGGGTACCCGTACCTTTTTCCGAGTCTATTTATTTTAGTGTTCGTTCGTGTTTAGTCGTGTTCGTGTTTTATGTGTTCTCGTTAAATATTAACCGTAACTTAATATATTTATTCGTGTTCGTAATAAATATATATACGTAATTAATATTAGCTCGTGATTAAATTACGTTCATGATTTCATGATCGCATGTTCGTGATTAATAATTGTTTAAAACAATTATTGTGTGTTCATACGTGATAAATACTTATCGTGTTCTAACACGTACGTAATACTTACAATTCTTATACGTGAACGTAATCATACTATAAAAGGAAAGTTTTAATCTAGTACGTACGATCTTAAGGATACTATTCATGGTAAAAGCATGCGGGTTTTACATGTATACTGGTGAAGGTGTGTCTAACCCTTCTACCAATGTGTTCCTTTTATACTACAAGGAAACCCTAAACTACATTAAACACAAAACGTCTAACTCTTGATATGCATATCCTTTCCTAAGATATCTCATGCATATCCTAACAGACTACTAAGAATAATACTGTTTGACTTTCTACTAGACCAGGAGCACGTGTTGCTCCTACTACTACTAGGACCAGGAGGAACTACATACCTCCTAGTACATCTATTACAAATAACCTATTACATAGGTCCTAACAATTTGGCTCCTTTGCAAAATAGAAAAAAAGCTAAAATTTCCAAAAATTTTGAGAAATTTCCCAAAATTTTTATGAAAATTTCGCAAATATTAGATTTTTTTTTATTTGTGTAAATTTCGAAAAAATCCGAGGTATTAATAACTAAATGCAATCAATTACAACAAAAATGTTTTTAGCAAACTGGGTCAAGCATTATGTATTAAGTTAGAGGTCCGATGTTCTATTCTTGCTACACACATCATTTGCTATTTTTTTTTGAAAACTAAATAGCTAACATGAGAATTTCCTAATTATGTCAGTACAATAGCATTTCAACACAGAAATTATCATGCAACTGAAATTAGTTAATAAACCCAGAAATAAAAAAGTCAAAATTAGCAATGTACTGTGTGCTTTTTGAATTTCAAATTACTACTATTCATGTGATTTAGGAAGCAATGGCCATGTAGTTTGAACCATTAAAGAAATATGAGCTTTACATGAATTTGGAAGAGTAAATTACGCCGTTCGTCCTTGTGGTTTGTGTTGACCGACTTCGTTCATCCTTTGACCAAAAAGGTTGCACCGTTCGGCCTTAAGTATGAAACGTTGTCAACCGTTCGTCCCTTACTTTAACTGGGCCCACAAAAGAATGTCAAATCATTTCGGTAGAAGAGTATTCCAGTCTTTTTCCACGTTAGGCCCACCACTACCAACACCTATAACCATCTTCTTCCTTTAACTTTTCATCATCATCTTCATTACCACACCCATCATCTTTTTTCTATAACACCATTTAATCAAAACACCACACCCTGAGACTACTATTTGCTAGGCAACACCATATATAGATATCGAGAGTCACTAGTATGAGAGAACCATTATCCATTTTAAGTATTGATGCATAATATATAGATAACCAGAATCACAAACTAGTACTAACAACCAAAGAATTAATATTTTCTTATGTTAAATAATGAGAAAAGCTTAATCATGAATGAATTTTTCAATTGCAAAAGTACATGCACTAGAATAAAGAAAATATATTTTTCCTTACACTTACATTAACAATAATCTTTTCCTTTCAAACAAGTACTTGCACTGGCACATAAATAGATCGACAGTCACAAAAAGGTTAAAAAATGTGTAATGATTGTCGGGTGTTTAATCCACTTAATTATCATTTGGCAATTCTAAAACCCTAACGAATTAATCCCAAACACCCTTTTTGTTATCATCTTCTTCACATAATATATCAGCATAACCCATTCAAATACCCCCTCCTTATCATCTTCTTTTTTGTCCAAACCTGTAACAGATCTTTCTACGGATTCCCCGGAACCAACAACACTTTTGGCCAGATCTTGGTGGTGTATCCTTGGCCAAATCTTGGTGGCTTAAAGTGATTTTATTTGGGTTTATGAGTGACTGATGTCAAGATTTGTGGTGATGTCTTAAAAGTGATTCTGTTTGGGTTTATGAACGATTTTATTATGAAAATGAAGAAAGATGATATTTGTACTATGGTTGTTTTGTGACGATGACTCAGATGATTGGAAAACATGAGATTTGTATAAAGTGTAACAAGGATAAAAGGGTGAAAAGACTAAAATACGCTTCTGCCAAAATGAATTAACCTTTGTTTGTGGGCTCAGTTAAAGTAGGGGACCAACGGCGGAAAAGGTTTCAAAGTTAAGGCCGAACGGTGCAACTTTATTGGTCAAGGGACGAACGACGTGGGTTAACGCAAACCATAAGGACGAACAGTGTAATTTACTCAATTTGGTATTATGAATTGTAGTTGAAATGAAAATTGATATCTCTATCTCTACTCCTTATAATGTCTGTATATCAATTGTTGAAAACACTCGACATTCCTTATTTATATTACTTATTAATCCATAAAAAGAAACCACCAACAATATGTCAACAATATGTCAATGCAGGAACCAGACCAATCTATATCTATACTAAAGGCTTTATGTTATTTATTGAAAAATCATGAAATTTTAACATTACCATTTTTAACTCAATCTTCCTCTACACGATTCAATTAATTTTTATTTTGTTAACCTATTCAAAAATGAAAACCCATTAATCTTATTCACACAATCCGCATAAAAAATACACACAAAACTTCTTTCCTCTCTAAACCCTAATAAAAACATCGCTTCCACCATAATCTTATCACCATCGTGTTTGCCGAATCCGCTACATCTCTTGGCTGTTTAGGTAGTTTCAAGGTAGTTTCGATTGGTGGTATTGATTGATGGTTTGGGGTGATTTTTGTTTGTTCTGGTGGTTTAGAGTGGTCAAACCATCTACATCCTCCTCAACGTCTCCATTCCATCTAAATCCATATTCTTGAATATGATTTGGTTTGACTGTTTATGCAATTAAGCTTATTGATGCATCTTCAAAACCAAACAATCCGATGAGGTTGGTGTTGTATTTTGCTTACTTCCACATAGTTTTTTGGTAAGTGATATATAATATTAGCTTTTGATATATCTTTTAGGTATGGTCTGTAAATATAACAAGGAGAAATATTTTTTGGATCACTTATATAATAAAGACGTTATGGTTAGTGACAAGGATGACGATATGATAATTCTGTTGACAGATCCAATACATTAATTGTAGTAAGTTTGTTTCTAATTTTCTTTAATTTTGAATATTTCATTTGTTTTTTATTTGTTTTGTTTTATTGGATTACAACTTTTTAGCGATTTTTGATATGATTTAGGTGAATATTAAGTCGATTTAATGATTTTGATTAATTTATTAAATTTGCAATTTTTTTGGAAATTTAATTTGGAAATGATGATTTGGATATTAAGTTAGTTGAGATTTAGTTGAAGTATGGTTAGATATTGGAGTTTATAATGAATTTATTGGTAGATGAAATTTTGTAGGTTTAAGGATTTGTGAGCTTAAATAGCTGACGAATAGTTTGCTTTTGGGTGTATGTTTCAAAACTTTTTGGCTTATATAAGTTTATTATGTCTTTTTAAACTTATATAAGCCGGAAGATTTCAAAACAGGAAAAAAATTGAGCTTATGAAACATAAGCCCAAGACCAAATAAGCCATAAGTTGGCTTTATAAGACGAAACAAACACCCTTTTGCTGACTTCTAGTTTTAATTAGATTCAAAGATGAAAATTAAGTTTGTAAACCGGATTACAAGCTGAAATAAATGGGCTTATGGAATACAAAACGAATTTATATAAGCTGGTAAGGTATTGATATATGAAAGTGTTGGAGGCCCAAGTGTTAAATAACGGGCTGACTTGTTTCTGGAGGCCCGAGATCGCGTGAGTAAGAGGGGTTTAGTAAAACGGGCATAACTTTTACATCCTAAGTCCGTATTCAGCCCATGACCTATCAAAACGTGCATAAAAAGCAGGCGGATGACGCTGTAACCACCTTTTAGCTGGTTGCGGATTTTTCAAGGCCCGAAAAGCCTTTTAACTATCAGTTTTTTTACATATTTATGTTTTTTTCACTTCCAGTTAGACTTTGTCTTTGGGCTACGGTCCAGCCCGTTGGATTTTTAGGGGTTTTCTTTGTTTGCAGTCATTAATTAATGAATCTTGTTGATACAAAAGTTGGATGATCCTTGCTTGACCTGAATTAGGCTTAATTCGGGTAGGCTGGGCTCCGGCTTTTGCACCAAGTGAATAACTTGCTGAGATCCTGCACACTAAAACAACACGCGTTAGACTTACCATGGGAACGTATCCCACGATTAGACTCCAACGTGAGAGTAAGTAATCGGTTTAGGGTTAGAAATCGGCTATAGGTTGAGAGTATAGAGAATGTAATACCTTTGTGGAACCCTTGGGGGTTCCTTATATAGGCAGTGAAACCCTAATGGGCTGTCATTGTTACTTCAGCCCCAAGCATAAGATAATCACCATAATTAGCTTGATTGTTATCTTCTAATTATGGTGAGTGTATATCCTAAACTTTGAGGCAAATCCCAATCTTGATAAGATTGTGGTTTCGTGTAACCTTGTACTGGTCGTTCCGGGTCGTGGGCCGCACACATCTTATGCGACCACTGTTCATCCAAGCCCATAAACTCAAATGACATTAATCCAACCCACTCGTAATGGGGCGAATGCGGGTAGTACCCATGGGCCGGGTTCATGACCCGGTTGGGGACTATACGTCATCATGTCCCCCCAGTCTAGTTGTTACAGCCGTAGGCGTAATATCTAGACTAAAAAAATGCCCTTCGGACGTACCAAGAAAGAACATTTTGAAATGTTGAATTTGAAAACCATATTTCGGCCGCACGTGGCAACCTTTAGAAAGGAATAAATGGTAACCTAGCCGCACATAGGACTGTTCACCTGACATATTGACTGACAAAGTGCAAACAGTCAGTACCTCGAGCGACACAATCTTCTAAGTCAGAAGTGACCCGTGGGTCCCGCCTGAGTGTTCACTTGCCACTTACCTCCCTAACCACACGATTTAGGTTAGTGGAAGACACGTGGCACCAATCCAATGAATCTGTATCAATGAGGCAATCCTATAAATAGGCTGCTCATACGGCTGTGTGTTACACACAGTCTTTTGCTATTTTTCCGCCATTAACGCTTTCTTCATAACCATCACTTTCTTTCGCACAGATCTTCCCCCACACAGGTTAGAACACCACGCCTTTTGTTGGAAATACGTTTTACGCATTTAGAAAGTCTCGGTCACTCCAACAATGTAGTTATAGGCTCGTAGTTAAGTTAAGTATCATTTATTACATAGCCCGACCCATGAGCATGTTCATGGGCCGGAAGCCCAAGTCCTTTAAGGACTTGGGGTATTTAAACCTCTTTCCACCATGGAAAGAGGTGTTGGTTGTTCATTTCTCTCATTTCAATATACAAGTTTTCTTTCACTTCTCTCTCTAACTTTCTCTCTCTAGAAAAACATCAACCCTCTTGATTCATAAGATTATCATTGTTCTACAATTGGTATCAGAGCCATGGGATGAAATAAAGATTGGTTTTGTGTTTTTCATACTTTTTTTTAAGTGTGTTCATGTGTTTTTGATTGGTTTTGTGTTCATGTTGTTCAATATACAAGTTTTTGATTGAACTATGAGGGTGAAATTGGTTTTCTTTCTCAGTTTAACACATCACATATTGGACAACCTTGGAAAGCAATTGTCATCACTTTAGTGAAGTGCCTTACTTCCAAGATTCGTGGATCAGATGCAATGCGACCCGCTCAGGCAATCATCTTTTGGGGTCTCTATACCGGATCTAAAGTGGATTATGCTTTACAACTTTGGGAAGAATTTTGTCATCAATTCACAAGTTCCAAGAGAAAAGCAGTACATCTTCCATTTCCAAGGTTCACAAAACTCATCATTAATCACTTCATGAAGAGTGACCCAGATATTGATCATCGCGGGAACTTCTTCTATCATACTCATGATGATGACGATGTGTTAGACACTATGACTGCGGATAATCAATTTACAAAATATAAACTCAGACCAGCTCAAGTGCCTGCAATCATGATGAATGACGGTATAAGGGAAAGTGATCATTACAGAGAGATGCTTAAAGATATTGATGCACAGTTTATACGAGCAAATGCAGATCCTTCCGAAAAACAAGCAGAGACGCAAAAAGGAAAACGAAAGAAAAGAATTTCCAAGCGCGTATCGCCCGTTTCATCAAAAGACAAAGGCACAAGTAAAGAGCATTTAGTTGATGAAGAGGCTGAGATGACCCAAACAGAGGAAGAACAGGAAGAAATACCACTTCGAAAGACAAAGAAAGCAAAGCATACCAAGGGTAAAAGTGTTGCTTCCGAAGAACCTGCTCAACAACAGAGCTCTGAAGCCAAACAACTGTGTATTGTTCTTCAACAAAGCAGACAAGAAGCTTTTTCCACAGGCTCAGGTTCTAAAATGTTTGAGGACTTAGCAGAATTCGGCAATCCTGATGATGACTTGGCATTTTATGACGATCCTCTTGATGAAGATACTTATGAAGATGCTGGTAACTACCTCGTTGAAAGTCGTGAGCCAAGTGAAGAACGTGAGAGTAGTGCAGACACAGATACAAGTATGATGTATCGAGACGCAAATATTACCACTTCTTTACCAGAATCAACTCACATGGTGTTAAACGAAGATGCTCATGCAACTCTCATACCAAAAACTCAACTTCAAAGTAAGTCTACTTCTGGTTCTGATGACGTTTTAAAATATCTCAATCTGGAACGGGAAGGCGTTGAGGTCACAAACACTGACCCGTCAACAAACGAAACCATGGTGGATGTTCCCATAACTACTATTACATCCACCACCACTCCACCATTATCCACCCCGGTCATCAGTGAGGTCATTACCCCAGCTATCACCCCGACACCCGATGTACAACCAGTATCAACCACCATCATCACCACTGAATCTACACCGTCATCCGCAGCGGAACAACTAGTATCAACCATCGCCCCAATCACTGTATCTACATCAATACCTATCCTACAACAACCAGTATCATCCACCACCACGTTAACAGTTATGGTTACACCTTCACCAGAAGCACAACAAGTATCATCCACATCCAATCCCTTCCTCACAGTCAATGACCCACTGATCCAGTCTCTTCAACAACAGCTGGAGGCTCAAGCTACACAAATAGCTACATTGACTGAAAGGATCACCAATCCTCCCAAGGAACCACAAAATGATGAGCCTACACTTCAGAAATTAATAGAAAGAGTGTCTAGACTTAAAGAAAAACATAAATCATTTCTTAAAGAGAAGAAAACTCGGGATAAAGAAAATGCTGCTTTTCTCGGGTCAATTGACGAGCGGATGACCGCGATCATTCGACGTGAAGTCAAGTCTTATGTTGATCAACAACTACCACATCTTGTCGGTAATGGTCTATCTACTCTTCAGCTAATGACATTGCTACAGACACGTCTACTAGATATGGGCGCTCATAAATCGAAATACAAACGCAAAGTTCTGCAATATCTCAACAAAGCAATTCTTGAAGAGAATCCTGCAGACACTACCGACTCTGAGTCTGACGATGAAGACGTACTAGAGGAGGAAGAAGATGAGGGTAACGATAAGGAGGATGATGGTGACAATGAACAAAATGAGGAAGAAGATAAGGAAGGAGATGAGGAGGAAGAAAAGGATGAAGAAGAAGAGGATAAGGATGACGACGAAGATAAGGACAAAGATACAGGCGACGATTAGGATGACGATGATGATAATGACGACGGTCATGGAACTAACAAGGGTAATCAGAATGACGAAACCGGTACTAATGCCGAAGATCCGAATAAGGATGCCGGTGACAACGCTACTGAGAAGGGTTTAGAGGAAGCTGTAGCAAACATTGCTTAAACCGCTGAAAAGACAATCGAGTCTACTATACCAGAAACTCAGCAAATCGATACAGGTATATCTACTGCACCAGCTCTTACTACTGATTCTCACAATGAATCCGTAGAATATATGCAAGCAGAAGAACCGATACAGCCAATAATTGAAGAAGAATCTCACGGTGATATACCGGTAATGCTAGATCAACCTTCCACAACAGTTGAAGATCCACACAACAGTGACATGGAAGTTGAAGATCTAAATGTACCAGAACCAACGTTTGCTGAATCTTTAATCATTGATGACACGGTACAGGAGCAACTTTGGCTAACCAATGCAGCACCACAGCATCCTTTTGCCACTGCAACTGAAATGGAGATGACTCAATTCCTCAATAACCCTATCGATTTCTCGGCCTTTCTACGGTATTCTCATGGGAAATTGACAATGACTCCAGATTTGATCAAAATGGCAGCTGCAAACGTGGACTTCTTCGATACCTTGAAGATCAGCCATAATGAAGCAGAATATCATTTTAACGAGCTTACCAAAGCAATGAGAGCGACAACTACATGAATTCAAACTCCCGTATTGCGATCTCTTACACCAACGATCATTGCCGATTCTGCAACAATCCCAATAGAACACTTTGTGTCTCACGATCTTGAATACCTGGAGAATGGTGCAACGAAATATGCCACGTCACTCACCATGGTTAAGGCGATTAACTTGGAGAATATTCCATGGATAGAGGATAAAGTACCTGGAACCATATGGAGAAAGAAAGTGCTCCATTCTATGACACTTATGCAGCACTTGGTATTTCTCACTGGAATGCGAAGAAAAAACTTGCCTACAACCATTTCCACCGTCCTAAGAGAGGTTCTCCCATTGTATCAACACACATGATCAAAAGTCTTCAAGGAGCAACAACTCAGACGGTCTTCGGCTATGATTACTTGAACGTAATCATCTTCAAACGAACTGATGAGAAAGAGTACCGAATTGATGAAAGTGATCTTCAGTACCTTCTACTTGAAGACATCGAAGATCTCCTGCTGCTATTGGCTCAAGAAAAAGTTGACCACTTATCACCTGATATTGTCATTGCCTCGAGTTCCAACTTTCGCCAATATGCTAGGAAAATCGTCATTCAGAATCGGGTGGAAGATTTTCAACTTGGTGTAGAAAGCTATCAGAGGAAACTAAACCTGGAACGTCCCCATACGACTCCACTCAGCAATTTCCATAAGAACAAGAAGGTATACATGGGGACAACCACACCGGAAGCATGAATCTTCTACCCAAATGAGACTGGCACCATGCAGTATATGCGATTCTCTGAAATGCACAAATTCAGCGATGGCACGCTTAAGCAAGTTCGGGATGATCTGACGGTTCTCAATGCCAAACAACCGCTTCCAGCAGTCACCTACACTTGGACAAGCCAGTGCATCAGGGGATCAAAGTACGCAATCAAGAAGATTGAAGAACTTCTCAGGAAGCGCCGGTTTCTTCGAAGAATAGAACGATTCGTCGGTGGACGACCATATGGAGCTCACCATCGGTTCACGGAACGAACCAAGTAATTTTGGTTCGTCTCATTACAGGTCAACTCCATATGTATATTATTGTGAATATGTTATCTTTTTACTTTATCAGCTTTTGTGGCTTGTTGTAGTGTTAAGGTATGATAATTTTTCAAGAATTTCTCACGAGATTCTAAATCTTTCAAAATATATCATACTAAAGCACTACAACTATCCCTTATTAACTTAAGGGGGATCATTAACATGTTCTATGGCCAAACATCGATTTCATTTTTACCCAAAGACCGGTTAATCCATTCAATATCCCAAATATTAATGGTTAACATTTTGGATAAGGGGAGAAAATGGGATTAAGGAGACTTAAATAATACGTGGCTAAAAGATGAAAAAGATTTAATGATAATCCAACTTAATATGTGCAAAGCACGTGTTAAGGGGGAGCGTTTTTGATGAACAAAACACCTGAGGTACAAAACTTTTGATTTCAATATCACAAGTACCTTAGGTGATTTTCAAGGATTTTTCATGGTGGCTATACTTTCCCCAAAACACGCTTAATTCACGACGAATGTGGTGACAAAAGGGTGGTAGGAATAGGTTTAGTCCAATGATTCATCAGATCCGATGGAATCTTCCCAAGGACAATTCCCTAGATAGAATTAGAAGTCCTAGGAAAGTTGGAGAAAGATTGTGAACGTAGCTGAATGCCGACCAAGTAGTTAAGTTAGCACTGGAACAATCACAACAAGGTGCTAGTTATGACGTATTGGTAAGCATTGAAGGGGTTGAAGAATGAAAAAGAAATGTAAAGATAAAGGGTGTAAAGAAAGAAGCCCTCCTTACAACTTTAGGCAGAAACCGGGTCAATACATATGCTATTGAGATCATTTTTGTTAATGATTCTCGGTATTGAAGAAAGACATCATGGACCCAGTGATGCAATGCACAACCCTTCCCAGCTAACTCAAATATCTCTCAAAAGGTATTTGTTTTAATCACACGGAGATTAACACGTTATCTATTGGTTTATTCACTCCGAATAGACTGATATTGAAAAGGTGGCACTCCTCTCCAGCCATCGCTCACTAAATCAAAACGCACTATCGAGTTTAGAGCCAAGAGATCATCAAAAGTCTCATTAGGACACTTTCCATTTATTGCTTGCTTTCTCACACACTGTGAAAAGTAAGAGATTTTTATGAGTCCTACGCAGTATTCCTATAATATTGCCAGAACATCCGAGTAATACGCAAGTATTACAATGAAGATGGAAATCCTGCTTGAGCCAACATCAAACAAGCTCATGGTAGGTTACACGTGCGGTTCTTCTAGAACCAATCTTGTGAAAAACTGGAAAGAAACAGTGGTTTAATTCTTAATTGAACTTAAACTCGTTCCAGGCCTCTACGCATTATCATATGATCTTGCCAGAACACTCAGAGTGACTCGTTATTGATCACAGTGACGAGTGGAAATCCTTCTAGTGTTAACATCAAACAGCACTTGGTAGGTAGCAAGCAAGATTCAATTTGAATCAAGTTTCTGACAACTGGAAAGCAACGATGGTGAATATCTTAATTGAAATTCACTTGTTCCAGGTTTCATGAATTGACGGCTTCAATCATAAGGATTTTTAATCCAAATGATTCACTCTTTATGTTCGCAGTCAGCTTTGGACGGTCGAATAAAGAGAACGGGTCTACCCGCGAAATCCTGTCAGGAAGTTACTTAATTGAAACTATCCGTCACGGGTACGATATCTAATATCGTCCAACGGTCTTCACCGACCGGAGGTAAAATGCTACCGAATTAGAATAAAATGTCAAAGCCATTTTATTCGTGTCGTTGCTGTGTACCTGTTAAAGACGGTGGCGTTGCTGTGTACCTGTTGAGGACGGTGGCGTTGCTGTGTACCTGTTGAAGACGGTGGCGTTGCTGTGTACCAGTTGAAGACGGTGGCGTTGCGGTGTACCTGTTGAAGACGTCCTCACATGCTCATTCCTTTAGCATCAAATACTCCTGAAAATTCAAGAAAGTATGACCTAAAAGTCTTCCGCTGTATCGACTCTGAAACTTTCAAGAATTCAACAAAGGATAAGTGTGTGGGACATGAAGTCACAAAGAGACGAACCTCACAAGAAAAGTAAAGGCTGCACGTGAAAGGCCAAAAGAACATGTTCCAAGCAAAAAGGCTGATATCATCCGACACATATTCACAAAAGTAAAGAAAAAAGAAAGAAAAGAAGACTACGAGCTCAAGAACAAGATCTAACATGCTAGATTAGGACTTTGTAAATTTGGAGTGACCTCCCTTTGGGGGAGATTGTTGGAAATACGTTTTACGCATTTAGAAAGTCTCGGTCACTCCAACAATGTAGTTATAGGCTCGTAGTTAAGTTAAGTATCATTTATTACATAGCCCGACCCATGAGCATGTTCATGGGCCGGAAGCCCAAGTCCTTTAAGGACTTGGGGTATTTAAACCTCTTTCCACCATGGAAAGAGGTGTTGGTTGTTCATTTCTCTCATTTCAATATATAAGTTTTCTTTCACTTCTCTCTCTAACTTTCTCTCTCTAGAAAAACATCAACCCTCTTGATTCATAAGATTATCATTGTTCTACACCTTTCATCATTTCTTAATAATTATGGCTCATAGGAACAACCCCACTATTGGATCCGTGCTGAATGTGATGCCGGAAGTAAAACTGGGAGAGTTTTGCTCGTATTACTACATTCCTAGCAACCTTCACCCCTCTCTTCCCGGTGCCGGGGAGCTTATAACTGAAGCCCCCAGGAAAGATTGGCTTATATACCCGTCTTTTTGATGCGGCCAACTACCGCATCCCTTTCACTAGGTTCCTTATAGATTTATTAGGGTACTATGATGTACATATCACCCAACTACACTGCATAGACGCATGTAACATTAGTCAATTTGAAATCTTATGCCGTGCTCGAAACATCCCCCCCCCAACCGTAGAGTTGTTTAGGTTGTTCTACATTCCAAACCTAGTGAATGGTTGGCTTTCTTTCAAGAAACGATCCCCAAACAGCCCCATGAGTCACAACAAAGCCACGGACTCACTAAAAAAATTGGTACGACCACTACTTTTTTATTGACGCAGTAGTTTGGCCGACTGAGTTTGTATATAAGCATAGATTACGCCCTGACTGTCCTCCCCAAACCGGTATATATAACGCCCAACACGCTCAAGAAATAGATTGAAACAGAACAGGGTTTCATAGGAGTCTACCCGAGTCATTCCTTTGCCTCCTAGGAGTTAGCCGTAACTACTTTGGCCCGTCGAACAGATACCCCGTATTTTGGAGAAGCCGAGGCAAAGGTAGGTGTAGTATTTTCATCCTCAAACATATGTAAGTGTGTAGTCCATAACTAACATACCACTTGTTGTGCATAAATGAATTTCTTTGGAGTCCTACGTCAGGGAGACCCCAAGACCATTCCGGAGGGAATGCGCCCCAGGCGAGAAAAAAAGCTTCCATTGCTTGAACAAACCAGGAACGTGACAGTCGCCTTGGCAGCCGTACCCGACCCTCAATCTGACGAGGAAGATACAACTATTCAGAAGACCCCCATAGATTTTGATAATGAGGACGGGGACGCGATGATGCTGGAAAATGATGCTGGGCCCTCCTCACAGCCGAAGACTGCCACCCATGCTCATGAGGAGGAGCATGGTGATAATATTGAGAGAACCACCTCTAGCCTCCGCCAAATGTTGGGTGATGATGATGATGAGGAGGAAGTGCAGCAAGACGATTAGGAGGAGGAAGAAGAAGAGCAACCCGTCCTAAGGCGTACCAGAAGAAAAATTAAGAGGGCAAGAAAAGCCACCGAGGCCGTGGTGGGAGAGCATAATGCCCCAGTCAAGAGAGTGCGCAAAGTCCACCCTCTATACCAATCTGGTGAAAGCACAAACCAGGCATCGGGGACGGCACAAGATGCCCATGTAGCCAAGAACATGCAACCCCAAGTTGTTGAGTCGGTATCATAGGTTCCTCCCACTACGTTAGAGCTGGAGAAGACAAACATGTATGTCATCCTCATATGTCTCTTTCATTCATTTCTTTTTTTTCTAAGTAAAAGGTACGTGCCTTTGTCATGATACTTATGTGATGTTGTTTTTCCCAGGGATAACCAAGCTGGTGCCGAGCCAGTCCATGGGACGAGGAAGGGGAAAGAACCTGTCCGTCAAGCCTCAGCGCCCAAATCTGGCCCGACCTTCGAGGAAGGTACCCCAACGGCCTCGTAGGAAATTCGTGTATCCGGACCCTCCACACACTTTAATCCTGAGTGGAAGACATCTACTACTGATAGGATGAGGGACGCGGAAGAGTGTCGGGACTACCTTAACCATTGCATTCCTATTGGCCTTGTGAAAGATATAAACGCACTACGTCATCATGACCTAGTGGATGAATATAATGGGGCTCTGGTGCATCAGATGGCCATGGGCACATAAATGTGGGTGAGGTTTGAGGCCGCCCTGGAGCACGTCCAGTCTTTAAAGAGGAAGAACGGCCGTAGGGAGAAGATGATTGAGGAAAATGAATCCATGATTGCGACCCTCCAATCCCAACTTGCCACAGCTGAGGCAACCGTGAAAGAACAAGCGGCGCACGCCAATGCTCATGAAAAGCGTGTTGCCGAGCTCGAAGCCCAACTCGAGGCTTCAAAAACTAAGGTACTTATTGATGAGACTGCTTTTATACATAGTCTCATCGTCCAAAAAGGGCTTAAAATGCATTAAATATCATCAAAATACCCATATATATGCTTGTGTTTGTTGCTTGTGTATTTTAGGTTCGGATATTGAGAAAATGACAAAAGATCACAAGAATCATGCAAAAACGAACACGGGAAACGAAGCCGCACATTGAACCAAGCCCTAATGAAGATTTTCCCAAGAAAACCCTTGAAGATTTGAAGAATTATGAAGAAGGGTCCTCCAATATGGAAGAATTGACACTTTATACCCTTGTATCCTCATAATTACAAGTTTGGTCCCTAAAGTTTGTCAATATTGCAAAAAGGGCCCTCTACTTTGAAGAATTGGAAATTTTAGCCCCTCAACAAAGCTAAATTGTCAACCATTATCCTCCACAAAGTCAAATATATCATGAAGTCCTTCAAAGAACAAGAAAAGACAATTTTGGTCCTTGAAATATGTTAATTTATAAAAAGGACCCTTGACTTTCAACATTTGGCAAGAATGGTCACTCATAAATGAAGACTTGGCAATTTTAGTCCTCCAAAATGCCAATCATACAAGTCAAGACCATAATCCTGGAATAAAATACCAAAACAGCCCTTCAAGAATCACAAAATGACAAGAAATACCCCTGAAAATACTTTGGAAAAGTATTTGGGGCAAAAGTGTGAAAAATGAAACTTTGATTACAAAGGAAAACGGGTTTTATGCAATAAAGATGGAAATGACAAGTATTGCAAAGATGGGGGTTTGTTTGTGGCCGACAACCATTGTAACCTAGACCAACCAGAACCTCCCACGTGTCCCACTCACCCCTCTCCTCCAATCACAGCCCACCAAAGCTCCACCTCACTCCCCACTCACAATCTGTTATAACTAACCACTAATTAATTAATTAATTAGGCGGTTAACTCTTATTTAAAAAAAAAACAGATCAAAAACAAGTTCTTGGTGTTCATAAGCCGATTTGGGTTTTCTTAATCTTGTTATAATTAGGCCTTGATAATGTGCAGATTTATGATTAAGGTGACCTTAATCACATCCCAACTTTCAAATAGCCTGCCACATCATCACCCAAGTCACATGTTTACCCTGCCCTTCACACTTTGGAGATGATGCCAAAACAGTGGCCCTCATCCAACGCTCCACAATCCAGCTTTGTTTCTAAGCTTTGTATAAGCCCTTAGATCAAATTTCAACAGCTGCCAGCTCCACTACAATCCATGAAGACTTCACATGAAGCCAAGTTTTTCAAATCAGCAAGGGGTATTTTTGGGCTTCCACTACATTTAGGGTTCACGTTTTTAGGGTTTGTAGTCACTCTTGTAAGCCTATAAAGGCATAGCACTAGTTCATTAGTAGTTTGCTTTTGGTTTTTCCTAGTTCACAAACCTGTAAATCCTATTTTCTGATTAATGAAATTATGTTTGAGTTTGTTGAAGAAAGACCAAGGGCCATTTAATTTTAAGCTTGTTTATGTTATATGTTAACTGAAATTGAACCTTAACACGTGTTTGTAAACCTTGTGTAAGAAATTACACATTGGACTAAAATTTTATATTTTGCTAAGATTTCTTGGTACATCTTGGAGTTTTTGGGATATAAGCTGATCATAGCACCCTAATTGTGATATTAAGGTGTTGTGAAGCTCATATCTTGGGGATAATCAAGAGTGGGTACAAGAAGTTGCATTAATCAAGTTTATTTTCCAAAAAAGTCACCTTTCTGTTTTGATTTTGTGCTTCTAACTCTGTTGAATCTTAGCAGGGTTGCTGTTAGAAGCTTGTGCTTGTTCTTGCTAGCACATAAGCTCTAACATTCGTGGGTGTGGATGTACATCCATGAGGTTTGTCTTAAAACCTTGAAAATCTGATAAATTTTGGATTTTTGGTGAATTTGTGCTCTACTTGTGTTCTTGTTGTTTTCTTGGCTTGAATCTGCTTAATCTTGCATGTTAATGTTGTTAGTATGCTAGATTAATCATTTGGTAAACTGAATCACACTTATACTTGTTTAATTTTTGGATTAAAAAGATAAAAGGGTGTTTGGGATTACCTGCTTTTATTCATAACTTGGAATTGAGTTGTTAAGAGTTTGTGTTTGTGCTTGTTATCTGATATATGCTTGGTTGAGAGTATTTTGCTGCAAGTTTTTGAGTTTGAAACCTCAAATCATGCATTGTGCTATATCTTGTTGATTTTAACTATTTTTGACCTAAGATTTTGGTAAAACCTAGATTTTATGCATGCTTAGGGATAACAGTTGCTTAAACATCATTTATATAACCTATGTAATAGATTTGAGTGGTTGAATCTGGCTTGTTGGTCAATTGCATCAGCAAAGTATAAAACTGCATGTGTTTGTGTTTGTGTTCATCAGTAACTTAAGGTGCTTGAATCTTGCTTAAAACTTTGACTCATTGCATGAAACCTGTTTAGACTTGCTTATTTCAGTTTAATATTGCTTGTGTATGCATTTGGTTAAGTTTGGCTGGTTGAATTGTGCTATAAGTGCTTTTTGAACCTCAACTGCTTATTTGTTCATGTCTGTGTCAGATATGGTAATTGATTGAATTAACTGTATCATTTGGCTGTTGTTGATTGTTATTTTTTGATTGTTATTGACTCCTCTTGATCTACTGATCAATTGGGTGCCTTTGTGAAACTTGAATCTCCAAAAAAGTCACTAAAGACAAAAAAAGTCAACAAGTCAAGCAGTGGAAAAAGTTTCCACTGTTCAACACCTAAAACTAGCCCCTGCTAGTGTTAATTTGCTTTCAGCTTATCAATAAGCTATATTTGCTTATCCAGACCTGTAACAACTTATTTTTTGTGATAGATCTTCATTATTTGACCCATTTGATTGAACTGGAGCTTATTAGACTTTGACTTTGACTTTTTGCTAGAAAACCAACTTATTTGACTTTTTCATAAGTGCTTATTTGCTTTTACCAGCTTATTGAGTCAGCTTATTTGAAAACTTTTTGTTGAATTAGCTTATTTAAGTCATTTAAAAGCTTTCGCAATTTGAATCAGCTCTTGGGATAGCCTAGAACTGAAAGACGACTATTTTGTCGTTTTCTATAGATTACTTTTTGCATTTTCAGGCTTATTCCTTGGGCTTATTTCGAATTTATTTTTATAGAAGTCTTAGTTAGCTCAAAAGAAGCTTGTGTGTCTAATTTGAGCTTATAGCATCAGCTTATAGCTTAATGGGCCTAAAAGCCCATTAAGAATAAGCTGTTTAGTAAAAGCTTGCTTTTTTCACATTTTCAGCTTTTGGGCCTTTGGAAAAATTTGTTCAGAATCAAATTTTGAGTCAAGTAGTGCTTTTTGGGCTTATTTGGGCCATTTTTTCTTATTGGGCTCAATTTGGCCCATTAAGGTGACTGTTTTGGGTTTAGCCCATTTTCTAGGCCCATTAAGGGTATTTAGGTAATTTCAAGTTCATTTCTGAGTTATTTAGGTTAAAATTAGCTAGTTTGCAACTTTTTAGAATTTTTTAGGATTTTTGGATTTTTATTAATATTTTAATATTATTTTATTATTAAAAATTAAAAGTCTGATTGTCTAAGTTTTTATATTTTTCCTAGATTCTAGACACTTAATTAGGAATTTTACAACATTCCAAATATTGTTAGGGTCTTTCAATTATTTTCTAGAATTATTTTCAGTTTTTATAGTTTTTAATTGTTTTTAAAAAGTTTTATTGAATTTTAAAATTTTCAAAAATAGTTTTAAATTAAGTTAGGGTATTTTAGAGGTTTACAAAGTGATAAAACTCGTTTTGGGCATTTTGTTAATTAAATTGATTTTTAGGGCTTTAATTAGCATTAAAAAATCATTATTTATTTAATTAAAAGGTTTGGGTGATTTTTGATTTTTTGTAAACTCTTAATACATTATTTAGGATTTATTGCAATTTTTAGTAATTTTTAGAGTAAATTTTTAAATTTGGTGCTTTTAAGGTTTTACGTGTACGACTACTTCGTCTTAGTGTAATCCGTCTTTGTAACCGTCATTCTCTTCTTATCACATTTCTATTTTCTTTCTCATAATCATATAATCACATAATTAATCATTTCATTACACACACACCAAGCCTCCTTGAGAACGATCCCCACTTTGGGTCATTTGTGCACGATTTTCCTAAATCGTCGTACTTACCCTAATTTGCCCTCTTTTCCTAAAGAGTGGTAAAAACTCCAACATCATTTTGGCGCCGCTGCCGGGGAGGCGTGTTGTGTTTTGATTTTGACATTGTTGTTTTTATATACTAACCATAATAGTATTTGTATTAGTAGCACTCTACTAATACGTATTATCGGTTTTTCGTTTTTATGTGAATATTATTACTATATTGTATACGTAGAACAATAAATACACAAGTATTCCAAAAGTGAGAATTTTGAGGTGAAAACGGGTTTGTTGTCGATGATCCAAAACAACATATTCCGTGGTGATGAGAAGGACAATCCACACAACCATATCCGCCAATTCAATCGTCTTACCGCCACTTGCAAGTTTAAGGATGTCTCTAATGACTTGATTAAGATGATGCTTTTTCCGTATTCCTTAGCGGGGCCCGCTAAAATTTGGTTAGAGAAAGAGCCACCCAATTCTATATTGACGTGGAAGGATCTCGTGTCTAAGTTTGTGAACCAATTTTTTCCGCCCTCTAAGACTACGCACTTGAAAAACGAGATTTCAAAATTTTCACAAGAGTTTAATGAAAGTTTTTCTATGGCTTGGAATAGGTTTAAGGAAATGCAACATGAGTGTGCTCATCACGGTTTTTCCGACTTGCATCAAATTGACACGTTTTACAATGGACTTAATGATCATGAAAGGGATTATATTAATGCCGCCGCGGGTGGTAATTTTTTGTGTAAAACGGTTGAGGAAGCTTTGGTGATAATTGAGAATAGATCTAAGGTGTATAGTCCTCGTAGCACGTCTAGTGTTCTTAAGGCTTCGTCTTCGGCTTCACCTTCGTTGTCTACTACCATCGATGCTTGCCAAATTGAGGCGAACTTGGAAAACAAAATATTTGATAAGCTTAAAGGTCTTTTGATTGAGTTCAAAGTAGGAGAACCAAGTGCTCCCGCTACGGCTAAAGCGATTGAGGTTTCATGCATGTATTGTGGTGGAGGTCATGATTTCTCCGAGTGCATTACCAATGGTGGTAACACTTCGAGTGCCTACGCGGCCACGGGAACTTACAACCAAAACGGTCAAGTTACCCGCTCTAATCAATTGACTCCACCGGGTTTTGGTTCAAATCAAAATGCTAACAACAACTATCGCAACAATCAAGTTGGTTTCAAAAACAATTACAACAAGGGAAACTATGGTAATCAAGGGGCTAATAATCAAGTGTTAAACAAAAATCAAAATGATTTTCAAAACAACAACAAAAGTTTGCAAACGTTGAAAGATCTTCCAAATGAATTTGTTGAATACGCTAATGGGAACGATGCTAGGTTTGACATCATTCAAAGAGAAATCATTAGCCTAAGATCCGAGTTTAAGACCGACTTGAAGAAAGAGTTGAAAAATGAGTTAGCAAATGAACTTAAGATCCATACCAACAAAATGGAAGGGAATGTAACTAGGTTACAACAAAACCAACAAAAAATGGAACAAGGGCAACATGAGATTAAACAAGAAATGATTAAGGCCGAGAAGAGGCAATCCATGTTTGAAGATAAAATCTCATCTATGTTTGAGGCAATTATGTGTAAACCGTCTTCGAGTAGTCTTCCTAGCAACACCGTATCAAACCCTAAGGGTGAGATTAAAGTGATTACCACACGTAGTGGTAAGACACTTAAGGAACCGACTCCTCAACCAATTGCTCCTACGGAGGAAGAAATTGAGGAAGAACCCGAGGTGGTGGTCCAAAAGGAGCATGTCCCAACCCCAGGAAGTACCGCTCATGCCACACCCACGGTTGACCCATTACCAACATTGGAACCCGAGATTCCAAAGGCTATGCCTATGCCTCAACCCACACCACCTTTGCCCTATCCATCGAGACTTAGAAAGGAGAAACGTAAAGAGCGCGACAATTATCAATCTGATCTTTTTATGAAAATGTTTTGTGATTTGCACTTTAATGTGAGTTTCGCCGATGCTTTGGTCATGATGCCTCGATTTGCCGCTAACTTTAAGAGTATGTTGAACAACAAGGAGAAATTGCATCAATTGTCTAGTTGTTCATCGGTTTATCTTAATCGCATACCTCAAAAAGTCGGTGATCCCGGTAAATTTTTGATCCCTTGTGCAATCCAAGATATGGAAGAATGCTTTGCCTTGGCCGATCTTGGTGCTAGCATTAACTTGATGCCACTTGCAATCTTCAAGTCACTCAATCTTCCTAATCTTACTCCTTCACTAATGTCTATCGAGTTGGCCGACCATTCCACGATTCCCGCATGTGGATTGGCGGAAGACGTTTTTGTGAAAGTGGGAAAGTTCTACTATCCCGTAGACTTTATCGTTGTCGATATTCCCACGGATCCTCAAGTTCCTCTCATTTTAGGTCGTTCGTTTTTAGATACGTCTATGGCTTTGATCGATGTTCATGCTAGAAAGATCACCTTACGTTTCAACGACGAGGAGCTTGTTATAAACGCAACTCAAAACTCTCAAATTTCTCATGTTTATTCCGTTGCAACCATAAACCTCGTTGATATGATCGATGTGGTTTGCGAGGAATTTTCACAAGAAGTTCTAGGTTTTGGTGATGATGAAACTAGTGGCAATCCCACTATGTTAGATCCCATCCTTGATAACTCGACACCAACCTTCACCCCATTTGAAGGTGGTGGTTTTACGTTGGAAGAATTCGATGTTCCACGTACTTGTAATGAAGACCTCGACAACGATGAGGACTTCTCGATTATCAAGGATTTTCTTAACGATTTCCCATTTCCTCCACCCGAGGAGGTTATGAGTATCGAGCCAAAATCTTCAATTGAGGAACCACCTATCCTCGAGTTGAAAGATTTACCTCCTCATCTCGAATATGTCTATTTGGAGGAGGGCGACAAGTTGCCGGTTATTATTGCGAAGGAACTTTCAGATGATGAAAAAACCGCACTTGTCGATGTTCTAAAGGATCACAAAGGGGCAATTACGTGGAAGTTATCCGACATTAAGGGGATCGATCCCGAATTTTGTACACATAAAATCTTAATGGAGGAGGATTACAAGCCCACAATCCAATGTAAAAGGAGGGTGAACCCTAAAATTCACGACGTCATTAAAAAGGAAGTCCTTAAACACCATGATGCCATTTGACCGTTTTGCCAAACGATGCCAACGAGTTAATTCCCACTAGACTCGTGACCGGATGGAGAGTGTGCATTGACTATCGTAAGTTGAATGAAGCCACTCGAAAAGACCATTTTCCCTTGCCCTTCATGGACCAAATGTTGGAGCATCTTGCGGGAAACGATTTCTATTGCTTTTTAGATGGTTTTTCCGGTTACTTCCAAATCCTCATCGATCCTCGTTATCAAGAAAAAACTACGTTTACGTGTCCATATGGAACGTTTGCCTATCGTAGAATGCCATTCGGACTTTGCAATGCACCGGGAACCTTTCAAAAGTGCATGATGGCTATTTTTCATGATATGATCGAGAAGACGATGGAAGTCTTCATGGATGACTTTTCCGTGTTTGGTAATTCGTTCACTTCGTGTTTGTCGAATCTTGAGAGAATGTTGAAACGTTGTGAGGAAACCAACCTTGTGCTCAATAGGGAAAAATTTCATTTTATGGTTAAAAGTGGAATCGTCTTAGGGCACAAGGTCTCGAAAGTAGGGATTGAGGTAGATCAAGCTAAGGTAGACGTCATCGCCAAATTACCTCATCCCAAAACCGTTAAGGGAGTTAGGAGTTTCCTAGGCCACACGGGTTTTTATCGTCGATTCATCAAGGATTTTTCAAAGATCTCTCGACCCATTACACATCTTCTTGAAAAAGAGGCACGTTTTGTCTTTGACGAAGATTGTGTACGAGCCTTTGAAATCCTTAAGAGGAAACTTACCGAAGCTCCCATTCTTGTTGCTCCCAATTGGAACCTCCCCTTTGAGCTCATGTATGATGCTAGTGATTACGCTATTGGCGCCGTATTTGGGCAACGTCATGAAAAGCACTTCTTGCCTATTCACTATGCTAGCAAGACGATGACCGAGGCTCAACTTAAATACACTACAACGGAGAAGGAATTCCTTGCCGTGGTGTATGCATTTGAGAAATTCCGACCTTATCTCGTCTTGATGAAATGCATAGTGTATACGGATCATTCGGATATCAAGTATCTTATGGCTAAACAAGATGCAAAGCCGAGATTACTTCATTGGATTCTCCTCCTTCAAGAATTTGATCACAAAATTGTTGACAAAAAAGGAGCCGAGAATCTAGCGGTCGATCATCTTTCTCGTTTGGAAGATCCTCACCAAAGTGTTTACGAGCCCAAGGAAATCACCGAAACATTTCTGCTCGAGACGCTTAGTGTAGTGAAATCTAAGCTTGATTCTTCCACCCCATGGTTTGCGGACTTCGCAAATTACCATGCGAGCAACTTCATCATTAAGGGTATGACGACTCAAGAAAAACGAAAATTCTTTCGTGACGTCAAGTTCTACTTTTGGAATGACCCTTACTTGTTTCGAACTTGTGCGGATCAAATCATCCGACGTTATGTATTTGGTACTGAAGCTTCTAATATCCTTAGAGCTTGTCACGAGGGACCCACGGGTGGTCACCATGGTGCTAATCTCACGGCTAAGAAGGTGTTTGATGCCGGCTTATTTTGGCCTACTATTTACTGAGATGCACATGAACTTGTGAAGTCATGTGACTCATGCCAACGATAAGAAAAAGCCTCACAAAAAGATGAAATGCCACAAAATATCATCCAAGTGTGTGAGATCTTTGACGTTTGGGGCATCGACTTTATGGGGCTGTTCCCATCATCTCGTGGTAATAAGTACATCCTTGTTGCGGTTGATTACTTATCTAAGTGGGTGGAAGCTAAGACTTTGCCCACCAATGATGCTCGCGTGGTAGTCAAGTTTTTGAAAAGCTTGTTTTCTCGGTTTAGAACCCCTCGGGCGATCATAAGTGATCGTGGAACCCATTTTTGTAACGACCAATTCGAAAGGGTCCTAAGGAAATATGGGGTTACACATCGTCTTTCTACGGCTTATCACCCACAAACAAGTGGGCAAGTCGAGGTTTCAAACCGAGCGTTGAAGAGGATCTTGGAGAGGTCCGTTGGGGAAAACCGACAATCTTGGTCGGATAAGTTGGACGATGCTTTATCGGCCTTTAGGACCGCTCATAAGACGCCCATTGGGTGCACTCCCTATAAGCTTCTGTATGGAAAAAATTGTCACTTGCCAATTGAATTGGAACACAAGGCTTATTGGGCCCTTAAGCATTGTAATGATGACATGGAGACCGCGGGAAAACACCAGAAAATGCAATTAAATGAATTGGATGAATTGAGGGACATTGCTTATGAAAATTCGTTGATTTATAAAGAATAGACTAAAAAGTTGCATGATTCTAAAATTAAAAACCGGGTTTTTAACATTGGGGATCAAGTTTTGCTTTTTAATTCTCGTTTGAAAATCTTTTCCGGTAAGTTGAAATCCCGTTGGTCCGGTCCATTCACCGTGACTCAAGTTTTTCCTTATGGGACCATCGAGCTAGCTCAAAATGATGGCCCCAATTTCAAGGTGAATGTACATAGGTTGAAGCACTACTTTGGCGGGGAAGTTCCATCCTTGAACTACCTCGAACAAATCACCTTCCCCAATGATAATTAGTGTTGAGGGGATCGAGTCGAGCTCATGACTCGGTAATAAAAAATGAGGTGCCTCGTGGGGGAGTCCCATGCTTCTCCTATGTACATATTATCGCTTTCTAATGTAGTAACGTGTGGGGATTTGTGCCCTTCCAACCTTTGTTCCGTGGTTGTTTGTGAATTGTCATTTTTAGATGATCATGATCTTCACGATTGGAGCCTCTCATGTTCGTTTTATGGGAGCACTCGACCGTTTGCTTTGAAGACTTTCTCAATATCCATGATATATCCTTTGATGTTCTAACCTTAGGTTTTTAGCACACTTCATAAGCGGCTTTAAATTTAACGGTTACACCCTTTCCATGCTAAAAATGGCCAAATTTTAAAAAATTTCTCATGTTTTATAAGTGTTTGAAGACACGAATGTAGGTTTTCCGATGGCGAGAATAAGAGTAATTTTTTACTCGACCGTGCGTGTTGAGCACTTAGCTTTGATTCCTTAACTTCACATTAGGCTAAGTCTCTTAAATGAGGACGAGAAATGATAGGGTTAATTATAAGTTACTATGCTAAACGTAGAGTACTCATATTCTTTCAAAAACTCATGTGTTCTCGTAGTTTTCTTATTCTCCCTTCGCTTGTAAATATTTTTTGCTTAATAAATATTGACTTAGCGGTTAAGTTGGAATTGTTGGGTTTCTAGTCTTTTCTAGTAGCTTCCGTGTAATTAAATTGGGAAGACATTAAGGTATCGCCAGCGTCACGATTTTGAAGTATTGGCACCCGAATAATCGAAAGCTTCACCCAATAATAAGATTTCAAGTGACCACCTAAATCAAGCAAACAATTTGAAGCCCCACAAGGCTGAAAAATCTATGCAAAATTGAAAGTGAATCAAGCCTTAATCTTTGAAGCTTTAAGATCCAAAATTCGCCTTAGCGTGAGGATATACGTCTTTGGCTAATAAAACTACCGATGAGGTGGATAATAAAAGGCAAGGCAAGACCGAAGTCATAATAAAAGCTTCATGGCGAAGTTGAATAAAAGATGGAGGTAAACCAAAGATAATAAGGCCCTTCCGTTAGGGGACGTATAAAAGTCTTGGTAATAAGTCTCATGTTCAAAACCGTTATAAAACCGTGTTTATCGATCCTTCTTGTTGACTTAATTTTTTGACATCGTTATCTATTAGGAGGGGTTATTGATTTGATGATCTTAGTTACACCGTTAGGACTCTATTTTTAGACCTAAATCTCTATTATCGCATAAGTCAAACAATGTATCCTCGTGAAACATTCAAGACAAAATAAAATATTAGAGATACAACTTAGGAAATTGGGAGGATAAGTACGTGATTGGGGCAAATGAGTAGTGTTAGCATTACTAACTTATAATGACAATGATCTCGTTGCACGCTTGGCATAGAATTGGGGTGAAAATCGAGAACGATGAAATTATTTCTAACGAAGCATTCACGTGTTCTTATTCTATGAACCTAAACGTCCCATTTTGCGATGAAAATCATACATTATGTCTAATACGCAAGTAGTAGAAGTAATAGTAGTAGTGTAGCTAGTTTGTCGTTCAATAAAGTGAATAAAAATGAATTTTGGAGATGCTACGATACTTTATTCTAGCAGTGCGTGAGGACACGACAATGGTTTAGTATGGGAGAGTGATGAGACTGCTTTTATACATAGTCTCATCGTCCAAAAAGGGCTTAAAATGCATTAAATATCATCAAAATAACCATATATATGCTTGTGTTTGTTGCTTGTGTATTTTATGTACGGATATTGAGAAAATGACAAAAGATCACAAGAATCATGCAAAAACGAACACGGGAAACGAAGCCGCACATTGAACCAAGCCCTAATGAAGATTTTCCCAAGAAAAACCTTGAAGATTTGAAGAATTATGAAGAAGGGTCCTCCAATATGGAAGAATTGACACTTTATACCCTTGTATCCTCATAATTACAAGTTTGGTCCCTAAAGTTTGTCAATATTGCAAAAAGGGCCCTCCACTTTAAAGAATTGGCAATTTTAGCCCCTCAACAAAGCTAAATTGTCAACCATTATCCTCCACAAAGTCAAATATATCATGAAGTCCTTCAAAGAACAAGAAAAGACAAGTTTGGTCCTTGAAATATGTTAATTTACAAAAAGGACCATTGATTTCAACATTTGGCAAGAATGGTCCCTCATAAATGAAGACTTGGTAATTTTAGTCCTCCAAAATGCCAATCATACAAGTCAAGACCATAATCCTTGAAGAAAATACCAAAACAGCCCTTCAAGAATCACAAAATGGCAAGAAATACCCCTGAAAATACTTTGGAAAAGTATTTGGGGCAAAAGTGTGAAAAATGAAACTTTGGTTACAAAGGAAAACGGGTTTTATGCAATAAAGATGGAAATGACAAGTATTGCAAAGATAGGGGTTTGTTTGTGGCCGAGAACCATTTTAACCTAGACCAACCAGAACCTCCCACTTGTCCCACTCACCCCTCTCCTCCAATCAGAGCCCACCAAAGCTCCACCTCACTCCCCACTCACAATCTGTTATAACTAACCACTAATTAATTAATTAATTAGGTGGTTAACACTCATTTAAAAACAAAAACAGATCAAAAACAAGTTCTTGGTGTTCATAAGCCGATTTAGGTTTTCTTAATCCTGTTATAATTAGGCCTTGATAATGTGCAGATTTATGATTAAGGTGACCTTAATCACACCCCAACTTTCAAATAGCCTGCCACATCATCACCCAAGTCACATGTTTACCCTGCTTTTCAAACTTTAGAGAAGATGCCAAAATAGTGGCCCTCATCCAACGCTCCACAATCCAGCTTTGTTTCTAAGCTTTGTATAAGCCCTTAGATCAAATTTCAACAGCTGCCAGCTCCACTACAATCCAAGAAGACTTCACATGAAGCCAAGTTTTTCAAATCAACAAGGGGTATTTTTGGGCTTCCACTACATTTAGGGTTCACGTTTTTAGGGTTTGTAGTTACTCTTGTAAGCCTATAAAAGGCATAGCACTAGTTCATTAGTAGTTTGCTTTTAGTTTTTCCTAGTTCACAAACCTGTAAATCCTATTTTCTGATTAATGAATTTATGTTTGAGTTTGTTGAAGAAAGACCAAGGGCCATTTAATTTTAAGCTTGTTTATGTTATATGTTAACTGAAATTAAACCTTAAAACGTGTTTGTAAACCTGGTGTAAGAAATTACACATTGGACTAAAATTTGATATTTTGCTAAGTTTTCTTGGTACATCTTGGAATTTTTGGGATATAAGCTGATCATAGCACCCTAATTGTGATATTAAGGTGTTGTGAAGCTCATATCTTGGGGATATTCAAGAGTGGGTAAAAGAAGTTGCATTAATCAAGTTTGTTTTCCAAAAAAGTCACCTTTATGTTTTGATATTGTGCTTCTAAATCTGTTGAATCTTAGCAGGGTTGCTGTTGGAAGCTTGTGCTTGTTCTTGCTAGCACATAAGCTCTAACATTCGTGGGTGTGGATGTACATCCATGAGGTTTGTCTTAAAACCTTGAAAATCTGATAAATTTTGGATTTTTGGTGAATTTGTGCTCTACTTATGTTCTTGTTGTTTTCTTGGCTTGAATCTGCTTAATCTTGCATGTTAATGTTGTTAGTATGCTAGATTAATCATTTGGTAAACTGAATCACACTTATACTTGTTTAATTTTTGGATTAAAAAGATAAAAGGGTGTTTGGGATTACCTGCTTTGATTCATAACTTGTAATTGAGTTGTTAAGAGTTTGTGTTTGTGCTTGTTATCTGATATATGCTTGGTTGAGAGTATTTTGCTGCAAGTTTTTGAGTTTGAAACCTCAAATCATACATTGTGCTATATCTTGTTGATTTTAACTGTTTTTACCTAAGATTTTGGTAAAACCTAGATTTTATGCATGCTTAGGGATAAAAGTTGCTTAAACATCATTTATATAACCTATGTGATAGATATGAGTGGTTGAATCTGGCTTGTTGGTCAATTGCATCAGCAAAGTATAAAACTGCACGTGTTTGTGTTCATCAGTAACTTAAGGTGCTTGAATCTTGCTTAAAACTTTGACTCATTGCATGAAACCTGTTTAGACTTGCTTATTTAAGTTTAATATTGCTTGTGTATGCATTTGGTTAAGTTTGGCTGGCTGAATTGTGCTATAAGTGCTTTTTGAACCTCAACTGCTTATTTGTTCATGTCTGTGTCAGATCTGGTAATTGATTGAATTAACTGTATCATTTGGCTGTTGTTGATTGTGATTTTTTGATTGTTATTGACTCCTCTTGATCCACTGATCAATTGGGTGCCTTTGTGAAACTTGAATCTCCAAAAAAGTCACCAAAGATAAAAAAGTCAACAAGTCAAGCAGTGGAAAAAGTTTCCACTGCTCAACACCCAAAACTAGCCCCTGCTAGTGTTAATTTGCTTTCAGCTTATCAATAAGCTATATTTGCTTATCCAGACCTACAACAACTTATTTTTTGTGATAGATCTTCATTATTTGACCCATTTGATTGAACTGGAGCTTATTAGACTTTGACTTTGACTTTTTGCTAGAAAACCAACTTATTTGACTTTTTCATAAGTGCTTATTTGCTTTTTCCAGCTTATTGAGTCAGCTTATTTGAAATCTTTTTGTTGAATTAGCTCATTTAAGTCATTTAAAAGCTTTTGCAATTTGAATCAACTCTTGGGATAGCCTAGAACTCAAAAACGACTATTTTGTCGTTTTCTATAGATTGCTTTTTGCATTTTCAGGCTTATTCCTTGGGCTTATTTCAAATTTCTTTTTATAGAAGTCTTAGTTAGCTCAAAAGAAGCTTGTGCGTCTAATTTGAGCTTATGGCATCAGCTTATAGCTTAATGGGCCTAAAAGCCCATTAAGAATAAGTTGTTTGGTATAAGCTTGCTTATTTCACATTTTCAGCTTTTGGGCCTTTGGAAAAAGTTGTTCTGAATCAAATTTTGAGTCAAGTAGTGCTTTTTGGGCTTATTTGGGCCACTTTTTCTTATTGGGCTCAATTTGGCCCATTAAGGTGACTGTTTTGGGTTTAGCCCATTTTCTAGGCCCATTATTGGTATTTAGGTAAATTCAAGTTCATTTCTGAGTTATTTAGGTTAAAATTAGCTAGTTTGCAACTTTTTAGATTTTTTTTGGATTTTTGGATTTTTATTAATATTTTAATATTATTTTATTATTAAAATTTAAAAGTCTGATTGTCTAAGTTTTTATATTTTTCCTAGATTCTAGACACTTAATTAGGAATTTTACAACTTTCCAAATATTTTTAGGGTCTTTCAATTATTTTCTAGAATTATTTTAAGTTTTTATAGTTTTTAAATGTTTTTAAATAGTTTTAATTAATTTTAAAATTTTCAAAAATAGTTTTAAATTAAGTTAGGGTATTTTAGAGGTTTACAAAGTAATAAAACTTATTTTGTGCTTTTTGTTAATTAAATTGATTTTTAGGGCTTTAATTAGCATTAAAAAATCATTATTTAATTAATTAAAAGGTTTGGGTGATTTTTGATTTTTGTAAACTCTTAATACATTTTTAGGATTTATTGCAATTTTTAGGAATTTTTAGAGTAAATTTTTAAATTTGGCGCTTTTACGGTTTTACGTGTACGACTCCTTCGTCTTAGTGTAATCCGTCTTCGTAACCGTCATTCTCTTCTTATCACATTTCTATTTTCTTTCTCATAATCATATAATCACATAATTAATCATTTCATTACACATACACCAAGCCTCCTTGAGAACGATCCCCACTTTGGGTCATTTGTGCACGATTTTCCTAAATCGTCGTACTTACCCTAATTTGCCCTCTTTTCCTAAAGAGTGGTAAAAACTCCAACATCACTTATCTGTAAGGTATCATACCCGCGTCCATATTATGCATGCTGTATTCTAACCTTAGTATAACACCCACAGGTGGCCGCAGCCGAAGCATTGGCGAAGACCTCAGCTGACCAGGTATCTACCCTCTCGAAGGAGCTTGAAGATGTACGGATGTTGGTCCAGAGCAAGGATACTTTGAAGGATGAGCTTGCTAAGGAAAGGGCAGTGCTGGAACGGGTGATTGAGACCTCTGCGCCAAAGGAAGCCGAGTTAGGACGCCCTTATCACAGACCGTGATGAGGTGCTGTACCCCCAACTACTCACAGCCATTGCTGGCCGTAGGTGGATGGTGGGTCATGGGGCGCGTCTGGCTGTTATGAAGGTGATGGAGGCTCCCCAATTTGTGCAGCAGTTTGCCGATCTTCTGTCGGACGGTATTGACCATGGCCGACACGAAGGTATGGTCATGTCCGTAGAGCTGATAAGCAAGAAACAGAACTTTACCAAGCATGCTTACTTCAACCCCGGGGCTACAGAGAAGATGAATGTGTCCATGGCTTCTATGAGGGATTTGGAGTACCCTTTCTTGGCCGAGCTTGAGTCCGCAAAGGACGCGTCCAATAGGGAAATCATGGAAAAACTATATCTGGGCGCGTGCTCGCAAGGTGAGGGAGACTCCCGGGCCCATTTTGCGCCTTCGCCTAGCCAGCTCACCGTTCCTATTTATAAGGACGTCACGAGGATCGTGGTTGGTGAACATACATTAAGTGAGACGTTGGAGGCGAACGCGACTCGGGCCCATAATAAGAACGACCATGGTGAAACATCGTTGTCTTGGATAGCCGAAGAGAAGAAAGAGATAGGAAAGTTTCTCCCCCTATGTAGGGCGTACTCCAATGGCTGTAATTTCTGAACACTTGTATTTGTAATAAATATTCGTCCGTGGATGTCCATGGCACTTTTGTGTAACATTTTATCTGAACACTTAGAATATGATGTGTATGCGTCCGTGGTGATCACGGCAATTTTGTTTGTTTACATTGAAACTTGTTTATATTCCTTTGATATCGTGTATCTGTTTTGCATGACCTGTCACGGCTGATTAAGAATAAAACCAAGTCTATAATTTACTAGACGTGCACCATCTGTCTTTATCATGTCCGACACTATGTAAGTACGGCATGTGGGAACTTATTACAAGGTCTTGTAAATAAGGTGTCTAGTAAGGATACATGATCCGCGTCACTGGGGTTGCATCCCTCTTATGCGACAAGTTAAATTATTAGGTTCACTTAATCCTCTTACCCCGCCTGGGAGCGAATAGTACATGTATGGATTGAATGAATGCATATGAATAAGAAATAGCACACTATGGAAATAACAAATAAATCTCAAAAACATAATACAATAATTTGCACAAGAACAGACCGTGGAGCTAGCTAGGCACCACGATATTTTATTAGAACGGTTACGATTTTTTGATAGAATTAAAATCCTAAAACAAATAGAACCTAGAAAGCATGAAAACAAAAAATACATGGATCTTCATTGAAGCTGCCACAGTGAAGTGTCCATGCGGAGGCCGTAGCCCTTTCAGAGGTAGCATCTTTTAAGGTTGCAAATATTCCATGTACGGTCCAAGTCACAGCCATCCATATCACGCAACTTGTACGCACCTAGTCCCAAAGCTTCCGTGACCTCATACGGCCCTTCCCACTTTGGACCAAGCTTCCATGTGTTCTCCGGGCGACTTGCCTCGTTAGCACGATAAACAAAATCCCCCGGTTGGAAGGAAACACCCTTGACTTTGGAATCGTAATAAGCTTTCATACGTGCCTTAGACTTAGCCTCATTGATGGCTGCTATCTCTCGTTTCTCCTCTAACAAGTCTAGATTGACCCGGAGTTGCTCATCGTTTGTGACGACGTTAACCTCCGAAGTGCAGATTGTTGGCATCCCAATTTTTGCTAGGATAACAGCCTCGGTTCCGTAGGCCAGCGCGAATGAAGTGTCCCCATTGGCTGTTTTGATCATTTTCCTATGTGCCCATAGGACGTGCTGCAGTTCATCTACCCACTCGGCGCTTCTTTCATCCAAGCGTTCTTTTTTACCCTCGCCAAGGCTTCTATTTGCCCGCTCTATGAGACCATTAGTCTGTGGGTGTTTAACTGATGTGAAACGCCGTGTGATATTCAACGCCGCGCACCAATCCTTGAATGGGTTATCCGCGAACTGCTTTCCGTTATCCGAGATGATCTCGCCTGGCAAACCAAAGCGGCACACAATATTTTCCCAAACAAACTTTTTTACCTATTTGCCCGTAATCATTTTGACCGCCTTAGCTTCTATCCAGCGAGTAAAATAGTCCATAGCTATAATCAAGAACTTAACGCCTCTTGCGACAACAGGAAAAGGTCCTGCGATATCAATCCCCCACTTATAGAATGGCCATGGGGATGTGATCGGTATTAGTTCTTGCTGTGGATGCCGCGGTACTGGCCTGTGTACTTGGCAATCGCTTCTACTTAAGAATCATATCTCGTGCATCCCGATGCATAGTCAGCCAATAGTACCCCGTGCGTAAAGCTCGTGCCACTACTGATATGGGGCCTGCGTGCATGCCGCACGACCCTTCATGTATCTCACTAAACACATAGCTAGCCTGGCGCGGCCCGACGCATCTCAGCTACGGCTGTAGGAAGGAACGCTTGTATAGAACACCATCTCGGAGTTTGAAATGTTGCGACTTCCTTTTTATACGCCGCGCCGCCTTTTCGTCCTCCGGAAGGGTTTCATCAGTTAGATAGTTGATGATCGGGGTCATCCATATAGGTCCATCTTCTTCAACTATGGTCTCGATTTCGCCCCCTGTAATGGACTTTTCCTTGAGTATTTCAACCAACACTTGCTTGGATAAATAGGCGAAGCTTGTAGACGCAATCTTGCTAAGAGCGTCATTCTTCTTGTTCTCGCCTCTTGATACCTGCTTGATGGAGAACTTTCCAAAACCGGCGATGAGTGACTTAACTTTCTCCAAGTATTGGATCATGTTATCCTCCCTAGCCATGTACCCTCCTAGGATGTGATTCGCGACAAGCCGTGAGTCCACATAGGCCTCAAGGTTGCGGACTCCCATCCTAGCGGTGATTTTTAAACCCGCAATCAATGCTTCATATTCTGCCTCATTATTCGTGGCTGTGAACTCAAAGCACAAGGCGTAGGTAAATTCAATTCCTTTCGGATTCGTGAGAATGAGACCTGCTCCTGATCCGTCCTTGCAAGAAGATCCGTCAGTAAACAAAACCCATGGTTCCATTGGAATTTCTTCTTTTTGCACCACTGATTCGTCCTCCTTAGGTTTCTCAATTAGGAAGTCTGCCAAAATTTGGCCCTTGACGGCTGTCCTTGGTCTATAAGAGATGTTATGTTCTCTTAGTAGGACACTTCACTTCTGTAATCTCCCGACCACGTCCGATTTAGAGATGATCTGTTTTATTGGCTGATCGGTGATAACCACAATTGGGTGCGCCTGGAAGTACCGGTGCAGCCTTTTTGTGGCGTAAACCAATGACAAAACCAATTTCTACATTGATGAATAATTCAACTTTGGCCCTTGCAATGCTCTACTTATGAAGTAAACCGGAGTCTGGAATGAATCCCGGTCAGTCAAAAGGACTGCGCTTATTGCTCATTACGTAGCGGACAGATACATAATGAGCTCTTCCTTAGGCCGGGGTGCAACTAGCATGGGAAGAGCCGCGAGATGTTGTTTAAGCTGCCCAAAGGCTTCCTCTCCCTCTTTTGTCCAACGTAAGTTTCCTTTCTTTAAGCACTTCTTGAGTGTTTTAAATAGAGGTAGTGACTTGCGGACTTTGACAAGAACCTATTCAGCCCGACCTGCTTTCCATTGAGTGACTGTACCTCCTTGAGTGTCCAAGGGGATGGTAGTTATATCACGACGTCCGTCTTCTCTAGACAAGGCTTGATGCCGTTTGGATTAATCATATACCCAAGGAACATTCCTTCGGTTGCTCCAAACGTGCACTTTTTTTGATTTAGTTTCATGTTGATTTTCCTCAACGTGCGAACGTCTCCTGGATATCACGCAGAAGTGCTTCCTCCGTATGGATCTTGATGACCAAGTCGTCAACATAGATCTCAAGGTTACGGCCTATCTGCGAGTCAAAAGCTTTATCAACAAGTCACTGATATGACGCGCCGGCGTTCTTTAGTACGAACGGCATTTTTGTGTAACAATACACGCCCTGACTAGTGTGGAACGTCGTCTTCTCCTCATCTTCCTCCGCCATCTGGATCTGATGGTATCCTTTGTACGCGTCTAAAAAACATTTGAAAGGGTATCCGCATAAGGATTCTACCTTCCAATCGATTTCTGGCAACAGATAGCAGTCTTGCGGACAAGCTTTGTTCAAGTCTGTGAAGTCCACACACATGCGCCAGCTCCCGTAATGTTTCTTGACCATGACCGGGATAACCATTCATGGTAATATACCTCACATCATAATTCCTGCGTCCACCAGCTTCCTTACCTCGTCCAGTATTACCTGGCCGCGTTCTGGTGCTTGACCACACTTCTTTTGCTTGACAGGGGGATATCTCGGGCGAATTTGAAGCCTATGTTCTGCTATCGAACATGGCACACCCGTCATATGCTTTGGCTCCCATGCGAATATATCAAGGTTTTACTTTAGGAGAGAGCACATGGCCTTATTCCTTTTTTCCGATAGCGTTCCCCCTATGGCTAACTCTTGCTCATGGTAATCGGGGTGGATTACCACCTTCCAATTGGGGGGTGGTGATCCTTCCTTAATGGGAACTGGCTGGACTGGTGTTGTCACGGCGTGGCATTCGGATGCCGGTATGATCAAATTGTAAATAGTAACAATTCCCCCTTCGACTGGGAATTTAATCATGCCATGAGCCGTGGGCGGGACTGCCCGTATGGCCAAGATGCCTGGTATTCCAATAATACCATTGTACGGAGAGTGTGAACGTATGACCATAAAGTTCATCCATGTTGTAGTGGAATGCTCTTTATCCCCAGTGGTTACCAGTAGACGCAGTTGTCCTATCGGCCAGATAGTGTATCCACTAAAGCCAATGAGCGGCAACGTGGCCGTCACTAATTGGATTTTTATCTCTAGTCGTAGCTGTATGAAGAAGTGTTCGTAAAGTACTTCCGCCGACGATCCTCCATCCACATACATACGACGAACAAGATCTCTTTGCCACGTGAAATTTTTTAACTAACTTTCTGCTTTGTGCATCGCTGCCATGATTGGATCATATATATAGTTAGAGGCTTGTCCTTTAGGGAGTCCTTCTTGTCATACTTTTTGTTATCTTTCCGCTCCTTCCAATCTTTGACCAGGTGTTTTAGTTTACCTGATTTAATCAGCGACTCTATGTGCTTCTTGAGCTGGATGCACTCCCCGTGTCGTGACCCTTGTCATCGTGGAATTCACAGAAACGATTTCCTTGACAGGGGTCAACTGGAGTTGTCATTGGGGGAGGCCTTGGGAAGTTTGCCCCCTCCGTCAACAAGATATCCCGATAAGTCATCTTTAGAGGGGTGAATTTGTCATCCGACCGCCCTCCTTTATTCTGGCTTTTGTAATCCGAGTTCCTTCCATTGCCTTGGGTGCTTTGACCACCTGATTACCTCTTGGGCTGGTCATTCGATCGATAATTATGATTTCCCTTTGTAGGGTACGCCGCAGCTACCGCGGTTTCTCCTTCTACAAAGTTTCTGACCCTTTCCATGAGGTCGTCGTACCTCTTCGGTCGTTTGTCATTGAGACGCCTAATTAACTCCTTGTCCGTTATGGCATGCATGTAATCAGGAAATTTTAGGAGCTCTGGGCACGTTTTTGTTAGCGTGCACTCGTCATTGAAACGTTCCGTAAAGTCCTCCATAGACTCTCTGGGCCTTTGCTTGACGGTTGCTAACGAGACCGGATCTCTATTATACTTCTTTCGCTGAGTATAATTTTTTTGAACGTGATGCGTAGCTCGTCGAAGCTATCAATACTTCGGTGATGGAGCCTTTCAAACCAATCACGGGCATTGCTAATCAAGGTCGAATTGAACATCTGGCACCATATAGGCATTAACCATCGTTCAATATTCTCGTATGTATCAAATATCTTTAGGTAATCGTCCGGACCACCAGACCCATCATAGGTTTTCACGCACGCCGGCATACGACGCTTCTTTTACTCAGAGTAGTTCCGTATGCGGAGAGTGAAGGCATCCTCTCTGTCGTCGCACCATGGACGGGAAAGGTATCTTCTTCATCGTGATAGTAGGAATCATCGTAGTATCCCTGATCGTCCGATGGCGGTGGGGGGTATACCTAGGTCGGCGACGTCTGGGAGGATGGTCATCCGAATCCGACCCCGAAGGACTGTGAGGAGGGGGTGGTGCCCCACTTCTCGGTTGGTTATGATGACCACGTTTGTGAGAAGAGCTAGGAGCTTTCTTCCCACTAGAATTTACCCTATCCCACACACTGGTGCGGCGATTTTTCACGGGGGTTTCCAACACCGGGCGTTCGGCGGAGCCGTCGGACCTATCCCCATCCTCATAAGCTTGTAGTAATTCCTGCATGATGTGATCCCCTATGCGCTCGAATACGTTCCGAGGTTGAGGGGTTTCCTCAAGGGGAGGTTGTTCCTGGGGGCGCGCCCTCCTTCTCCTCTTTCGAGTTCGAGGGGAAGTACCAGGCGTGGTACTGCCAAAGTTAAGCCTGGATTAGAGGTTCCTTCCCAGGTTTAGCCTTGACGAGATGCCCGGGATGATCCTATCAAAGTTCTGCGTGAAAACACGCTCAAGGTCCTCATCACCGAGTGAACCCACCTCCAATTCTGTCTTGATTTGTGGCCTCTGCGACTCCTTGTTAAGGGACTTTGGCGCACTCCCCGGATCAGGATTATCCATGGTGATGGTTGGTGGTGGCGTATTGTCGGACGTGCCTGCCCCACCAAGAGACTGAAAGATGTTTCGATTATTCGGTCCACCTGTTTGGCCACCAGGGGACTGGGTGGAGATAAGTATCCCATCAACCGTGGATTTTGATTCCCAGGATTCGTGTTCCTCGGATTTCCTTGAGGGTGTCCCTTCGTCATTAGGAGAGATTGAGATTAAGATTTTAGTTTAGTGTTTGGGTCCCACTGATGGCGCCAACTTGTTGATACAAAAGTTGGATTATCCTTGCTTGACCCGAATTAGGCTTAATTCGGGTAGGCTGGGCTCCGGCTCTTGCACCAAGTGAATAACTTGCTGAGATCCTGCACGCTAAAACAACATGCGTTAGACTTACCATGGGGACGTATCCCATTATTAGACTCCGGTTGAGAGTAAGTAATCGATTTAGGGTTAGAAATCGGTTGTAGGTTAAGAGTATAGAGAATGTAATACCTTTGTGGAATCCTTGGGGGTTCCTTATATAGGCAGTGAAACCCTTATGGGCTGTCATTGTTACTTCGGCCCCAAGCATAATATTATCACCATAATTAGCTTGATTGTTATCTTCTAATTATGGTGAGTGTATATCCTATACTTTGAGGCAAATCCCAATCCTGATAAAATTGTGATTTCGTCTAACCCTGTACCGGTCGTTCCGGGTCGTGGGCCACACACATCTTATGCGACCACTATTCATCCAAGCCCATAAACTCAAATGACATTAATCCAACCCATTCGTGATGGGCCGGATGCGGGTAGTACCCGTGGGCTGGGTTCATGACCCGGTTGGGGACAATACGTTTGTTACTGCCATTCTTTTTGGAATCAACAAATCCAATTAATTATGTTTGTTACTTTGTTTTTTAGTCTACATCAGTTGGTATCAAGAGGCAAACTTCCTGATCAAGATGCCTCCAAGGAGAACTAGGCTTATTCACGATGTGAATGAACATGAATTTGAGCAGCGTATGATGGACAGAATGGAATAGCGATTCGATCAAATTGTTGATCAATTGACCGACCAGATGAACAATTTGATGAGCAGTAGGAGGCCTCGTAATCGCCGTGGGAATAATGATAGGCGTTGGGAGACTGGAATGAACAATCAGTAGGGCGACGGATGAGAGATCGCAGTTGTAACACCCCATTTTGGAAATGGAAATATCACAGTAATTATGGCGTGTCATCAAAGCATACAAGGTAAAATGTCTAAACATTACTTGACCATAAAAAGGAAAATACCGGAATCAAACATCAGTAGTCCCAAAAGTAAAGCTCATCACACACAAACATAGTATAATAAAGGAAAAGGACTAAACAATGTCCAAAGCATAAGTATCATAAGGAAAGGAAATGCATAATGTAAAGAAGGCTAGACAGCTTCCAGTCCATATGCACGTACTCTTAGTGTCTACGAGCGTCCCTGAGTACCTGCCGTTTTGGTAACATAGAAAAGGAAAACGGCTGAGCAAATACGCTCAGTGCACGGATGTACAATAAAGCAAGAATAGGATAAACATATAACATAATAACAGCGGAAGAAAACTAAGTCCCGAGTAACCTGGTTAAGTCTTAATAAAACTGGTTTTATAGTTTGAAAGTCTTATGTTTATCTTATAAAAACTGTTTGTCATATTTTACCATTAGCCAATATAGGTCATGAAAATCCACCGTGCATGAATAATTAGAGGGGTGACCTCATCATGCAAATTAGAGGGGTTCCCTCTAATTTAATATACTGGTTTATGGGTAGGAGGGATCAGCTCCTTGTGAAGGATGCAAGGCACACACCACATTCACCATGTAATCCTGAATAAAAACATGTAACTAGGATGCACCCATACGCCCCACATGATAAATATAAATAAATGGCCAAAAGTTGAAGGGACGCCACGAGCAATCACTCCGCCGTGGTGAAGTCATAACATCAGTGCCTCAAATGTTATGGTTATGGTACCTCCATAACTAGGTGAAACTGGTCATGCATGTATATGGCTATAGGTAATCTTAATTAAACATAAGCAATCAAACTCAGAACTTATACTACGGGAAAACAGTTGGCTGCATACGGGGAATCCTAATAAGGAAAGAATGTCCATACAGAAAGGACGGGAATCCGTACCTTATGTCCAGTGAACGAGAAAGACGAACTGCGAGAATCCTACTTCCGAATCACTAGTGCTACATAAATACGTACATGAATAAGTATCTGCTTACTAAATACATAGCTAGTTTTATGTCATGTCTTAGCTTATTTTATGTGTTCTTACTATGTTTTACTGTTTTAAAGCCTTAAACTGTGTTAAATCTTATATTTTGTTTATTCTGGTTAAGTATTTCTGGTATTTCATGTGTTATTATACTTACTGTGTAATAATAAGTAACTTTCCAAAAATAGCAGGTTTCCTAAAATAGAAAGTTTCCAAAAATAGAAAGTTTCCAAAAATAGAAAGTTTCCAAAAATAGAAAGTTTCCAAAAATAGAAAATTTCCAAAAATAGAAAGTTTCCAAAAATAGAAAGTTTCCAAAAATAGAAAGTTTCCAAAAATAGAAAGTTTCCGAATATAGATTTACTGCTTAAAATAGATAAGTTTCTAAAAATAGAAAGTTTCCATAAATAGATTTGCTGCCTTAATTAAATAAGTTTCCATAAATAGATTAGCTGCCTTAAATAAATAAGTTTCTAAAAATAGCTAGTTTCCATAAATAGATTAGCTGCCTTATTTAATTAAGTTTCTAAAAATAGAAAGTTTCCATAATTAGAAATAAGCTGGTTAAATAAGCTAAGTATATAAGCCTAAGTGTCTTTCATGATTATTTTCTAAGTCATATGGTATATTGTATAGTTTAATAATTATTTCATGTAATTTAATTAAACTATAGGTTATAATATTTAATTAAAGTGTAACATGTTTTTAATTAAATAAGTTAAATACTTAGGTTAAAATATGTATTATTATATACTAATAATATAACCTAAGTCATGTTAATTAATTAATTATATCCATTGTTTTTAAAATAATTAATTAATTATAAGTCTTAAAAATATCAATACTTAGGTTAAAATAATTTCATGATCATTAATAATTAAATAACCTAAGTCATGTTATTAAATTAATCACATCATTTTATTAATTTAATTTTAACATAAGTTCATAACATAAAAAAAACTAACATACACCATAAACCGGATCTAGGCTAAAACATGAACCGGAAATGAATCGACACCGTACCCCGAACCAACTCGGGGTACCCCGTGTTTACCCTTGCTGCCGTGGGACCCACACACACCAACCAAGACCATATGGTCTTGGTGGTGGTCGGCTTGGCAAACCGAAACCCCTTCGGGTTCGGTTGCAGCCTACGCCCAAAACAAACACCCCTTAAAAACAACCCTTTGATTTAATTTAACACCAAAACATGTTAGATCTATGATTAATCATTATGTTTTTATAAAAACATCACATGTTCATAATTAATAAAAAGATTAAATTAAAAGAAAAGGTTTAAAAAGGTTTTACCGAATTCGTGGATCAAGAGAACGAAGAACCAACACGATAAATCACTAGAATTCTGAGATCCAAGATCAAGAACCACCTTGTATGGTGTTCTTAAGGTGGCGGCACAAAGAGAAGGAGGAAGGAGGGTTTTTAGGTTTTTCTTAAAAATCTTCTGTAAGTTTATTTTGTGTAGTGTAAAAAGTAAATAACCCCTTTAGTAAATTTGATAAATGGGCATGGCCCATTTGTCCTTGTTTGGCCGCGGGTAGGGACCCCACATGGGGTTCCCGTACCTTTTTCCGTGTCTCGTTATTTAGTTACTCGTTTGTGATTATTTATGTTCGTGTTTTAAATGTTCTCGTTACGTAAATACCGTGATCTAATATATTTAATTACGCTCGTAATAAATATATATACGTAATTAATAATAGTTCGTGTTTTAATTACGCTCATGATTTCATGATCGCATGTTCGTGATTAATTATTGTTAAATAATTATTACGTGATCGTGCATAGTAAATACCTATCGTGTTCTAACACGTACGTAATACGTAAACTCCTAACACGTAATCGTAAACATGCTATATTTGGAAAGTTTTAACTAGTACGTACGATCCTAAGGGTACTATACAAGGTAAAAGCATGCGAGTTTTACAACTCTTCCCCCCTAAAAAGAATAATTCGTCCCCGAATTATAGATAAAGTAAACTGGAAAAGAAGAACATACCCGAATTCAAAATATGAAATGAGGGTAAGAAGCCCGGATAGACTCCTCCGTTTCCCAAGTGGCTTCCCGCTCGGTATGATCCCTCCATAGAATTTTGACGAATGGAATCGTCTTCTTTCTCATGACTCGTTCTTGTCTGTCAAGAACTCGTTCGGGTTCTTCTATAAAAGTGAGATCTTCACGTATCTGTTCCAGTGGATACTGAACCATGTGAAGGGGATGATACTGGTACCCTCTGAGTAAGGATACATGAAACACATTGTGCACATGCGGTAGCTGCGGAGGTAACGCCAATCGGTAAGATACTTCACCGACTCGTTCAGTGATATCAAACGGTCCGATGAAACGAGGACTGAGCTTCCCTTTAATCCCGAAGCGTCTAACACCACGTGCCGGCGAAACCTTAAGGAAGACGTGATCTCCTACGTTAAAGTGTAAATCCCTACGATGCTTATCGGCGTAACTCTTCTGACGTGACCGTGCCTCCTGAATCTTCTGCTTAGCTACTGCGATCTTCTCATTTGTCATCTCTATGATTTCTGGTCCTTCGAGTGTTCGCTCGCCAACTTGATCCCAGCAGATTGGGGCACGACACTTTCTGCCATACAACATCTCAAAAGGAGCATACTTGATGCTTGCGTGCCAGCTGTTGTTGTATGCAAACTCCACCAAACATATGTATTCGTCCCAATCACCCGTCCATTCCAACGCACATGACCTCAACATATCTTCCAATGTCTGAATGGTTCGCTCCGACTGTCCGTCCGTTTGAGGATGAAAAGCCGTGCTAAGCTTAAGTTGTGTACCCCAAGCTTTCTGCAGACTTTTCCAAAAGCGCGAAGTGAATCGAGGATCTCTGTCTGAGACGATGCTGGATGGTGCACCGTGGAGTCTCATGATCTCTCGTCTATACGTATCTACGAGTTTACTTACCGGATCTTCCTTGCGGATCGGTAAGAAATGAGCTGATTTGGTAAGTCGATCAACGATAACCTAAATTGCATCGTGCTTCATTTTGGTAGGCGGAAGACCGGTAACAAAATCCATGGTGATTTTGTCCCACTTCCACTCTGGAATATCTAACGGTTGAATGAGACCGCCAGATCGCTGATGCTCGATCTTAACCTGCTGGCAGGTAAGACATTTAGAGACGTAAGTGGCCACATCCTGTTTCATACCACTCCACCAAAAGTACTGCTTGATGTCATGGTACATCTTAGTCGAACCAGGATGTATTGAGATCCGGTTCATGGTGTATGTTAGTTTTTTTTATGTTATGAACCTATGTTAAAATTAAATTAATAAAATGATGTGATTAATTTAATAACATGACTTAGGTTATTTAATTATTAATGATCATGAAAATATTTTAACCTAAGTATTGATATTTTTAAGACTTATAATTAATTATTTTAAAAACCATGGATATAATTAATTAATTAACATGACTTAGGTTATATTATTAGTATATAATAATACATATTTTAACCTAAGTATTTAACTTAATTAATTAAAAACATGTTACACTTTAATTAAATATTATAACCTATAGTTTAATTAAATTACATGAAATAATTATTAAACTATACAATATACCATATGACTTAGAAAAAATCATAAAAGACACTTAGGCTTATATACTTAGCTTATTTAACCAGCTTATTTCTAATTATGGAAACTTTCTATTTTTAGAAACTTAATTAAATAAGGCAGCTAATCTATTTATGGAAACCAGCTATTTTTAGAAACTTATTTATTTAAGACAGCTAATCTATTTATGGAAAGTTATTTAATTAAGGCAGCAAATCTATATATGGAAACTTTCTATTTTTAGAAACTTATCTATTTTAAGCAGTAAATCTATTTTTAGAAACTTTCTATTTTTGGAAACTTTCTATTTTTGGAAACTTTCTATTTTAAGAAACTTTCTATTTTTTGTAACTTTCTATTTTTGGAAACTTTCTATTTTTGGAAACTTTCTATTTTTGGAAACTTTCTAATTTTGGAAACTTTCTATTTTTGGAAACTTTCTATTTTAGGAAACCTGCTATTTTTGGAAAGTTACTTATTATTACACAGTAAGTATATGTAACTAGGATGCACCCATACGCCTCACATGATAAATATAATAATATGGCCAAAAGCTAAAGGGACGCTACGAGCAATCACTCCACCATGGTGAAGTCATAATATTGGTGCCTCCAATGTTATGGTTATGGTACCTCCATAATTAGGTGAAACTGGTCATGGAAATGCATAATGTAAAGAAGGCTTGTAACACCCCATTTTTGAAATGGGAATATCACAGTAATTATGGCGTGTCATCAAAGCATACAAGGTAAAATGTCTAAACATTATTTGACCATAAAAAGGAAAATACCGAAATCAAACATCGGTAGTTCAAAAGTAAAGCTCATCACACACAAACATAGTATAATAAAGGAAAAGGACTAAACAATGTCCAAAGCATAAGTATCATAAGAAAGGAAATGCATAATGTAAAGAAGGCTAGACAGCTTCCAGTCCATATGCACGTACTCTTAGTGTCTACGAGCGTCCCTGAGTACCTGCCGTTTTGGGAACATAGAAAAGGAAAACGGCTGAGCAATACGCTCAGTGCACGGATGTACAATAAAGCATGAATAGGATAAGCATATAACATAATAACAGCGGAAGAAAACTAAGTCCCGAGTAACCTGGTTAAGTCTTAATAAAACTGGTTTTATAGTTTGAAAGTCTTATGTTTATCTTATAAAAACTGTTTGTCATATTTTAACATTAGCCAATATAGGTCATGAAAATCCACCGTGCATGAATAATTGGAGGGGTGACCTCATCATGCAAATTAGAGGGGCTGCCTCTAATTTAATATACTGGTTTATGGGTAGGAGGGATCAGCTCCTTGTGAAGGATGCAAGGCACACACCACATTCACCATGTAATCCTGAATAAAAACATGTAACTAGGATGCACCCATACGCCCCACATGATAAATATAAATAAATGGCCAAAAGCTGAAGGGAAGCCACGAGCAATCACTCCGCCGTGGTGAAGTCATAACATCAGTACCTCTAATGTTATGGTTATGGTACCTCCATAACTAGGTGAAACTGGTCATGCATGTATATGGCTATAGGTAATCTTAATTAAACATAAGAAATCAAACACATAACTTATACTACGGGAAAACAGTTGGCTGCATACGGGGAATCCTAATAAGGAAAGAATGTCCATACTGAAAGGACGGGAATCCGTACCTTATGTCCAGTGAACGAGAAAGACGAAATACGAGAATCCTACTTCCGAATCACTAGTGCTACATAAATACGTAGATGAATAAGTATCTGCTTACTAAATACATAGATGGTTTTATGTCATGTCTTAGCTTATTTTATGTGTTCTTACCATGTTTTACTGTTTTAAGCCTTAAACTGTGTTAAATCTTATATTCTGTTTAATCTGATTAAGTATTTCTGGTATTTCATGTGTTATTATACTTACTCTATAATAATAAGTAACTTTCCAAAAATAGCAGGTTTCCTAAAATAGAAAGTTTCCAAAAATAGAAAGTTGCCAAAAATAGAAAGTTACCAAAAATAGAAGTTTCCAAAAATAGAAAGTTTCCAAAAATAGAAAGTTTCCAAAAATAGAAAGTTTCCAAAAATAGATTTACTGCTTAAAATGGATAAGTTTCTAAAAATAGAAAGTTTACAAAAATAGATTAGCTGCCTTAATTAAGTAAGTTTCCATAAATAGATTAGCTACCATAAATAAATAAGTTTCTAAAAATAGCTGGTTTCCATAAATAGATTAGTTACCTTATTTAATTAAGTTTCTAAAAATAGAAAGTTTCCATAATTAGAAATAAGCTGGTTAAATAAGCTAAGTATATAAGCCTAAGTGTTTTTCATGATTAGTTTCTAAGTCATATGATATATTGTATAGTTTAATAATTATTTCATGTAATTTAATTAAACTATAGGTTATAATATTTAATTAAAGTATAACATGTTTTTAATTAAATAAGTTAAATACTTAGGTTAAAATATGTATTATTATATATTAATAATATAACTTAAGTCATGTTAATTAATTAATTATATCCATGGTTTTAAAATAATTAATTAATTATAAGTCTTAAAATATAAATACTTAGGTTAAAATAATTTCATGATCATTAATAATTAAATAACCTAACGCAAGTTATTAAATTAATCACATCTTTTATTAATTTATTTTTAACATAAGTTCATAACATAAAAAAACCTAGCATACACCATGAACCGGATCTAGGCTAAAAACATGAACCGGACATGAATCGACACCGTACCCCGAACCAACTCGGGGTACCCCCGTGTTTCCCCTTGCTGCCGTGGGACCCACACGAACCAACCAAGACCATATGGTCTTGGGTGGTGGTCGGCCTGGCAAGCCGAGACCCCTATTGGGTTCGGTGAAGCCGGCGGCCAAAGCAAACACCCCTTAAAAACGACCCTTTGATTTAATTTAACACCAAAACATGTTAGATCTATGATTACTTATTATGTTTTATAAAAAACATCACATGTTCATAATTTATAAAAAGATTAAATTAAAATAAAAGGTTTAAAAAGGTTTTACCGAATTCTTGGATCAAGAGAACGAAGAACCAACACAATAAATCACTAGAATTCTGAGATCCAAGATCAAGAACCACCTTGTATGGTGTTCTTAGGGTGGCGGCACAAAGAGAAGGAGGAAGGAGGGTTTTTAGGTTTTTCTTAAAAATCTTCTGTAAGTTTATTTTGTGTAGTGTAAAAAGTAAATAACCCCTTTAGTAAATTTGACAAATGGGCTTGGCCCATTTGTCCTTGTTTGGCCGCGGGTAGGGACCCCACATGGGGTACCCGAACCTTTTTCTGTGTCTCGTTATTTAGTTACTCGTTTGTGATTATTTATGTTCGTGTTTTAAATGTTCTCCGTTACGTAAATACCGTGATCTAATATATTGAATTACGCTCGTAATAAATATATATACGTAATTAATAATAGTTCGTGTTTTAATTACGTTCATGATTTCATGATCGCATGTTCGTGATTAATTATTGTTAAATAATTATTACTTGATCGTGCATAGTAAATACCTATCGTGTTCTAACACGTACGTAATACGTAAACTCCTAACGCGTAATCGTAATCATGCTATATTAGGAAAGTTTTAACTAGTACGTACGATCCTAAGGGTACTATGCATGGTAAAAGCATGCGGGTTTTACAACTCTTCCCCCCTAAAAAGAATAATTCGTCCCCGAATTATAGATAAAGTAAACTGGAAAAGAAGAACATACCCGAATTAAAAATATGAAATGAGGGTAAGAAGCCCGGATAGACTCCTCCGTTTCCCAAGTGGCTTCCCGCTCGGTATGATCCCTCCATAGAATTTTGACGAATGGAATCGTCTTCTTTCTCATGACTCGTTCTTGTCTGTCAAGAACTCGTTCGGGTTCTTCTATAAAAGTGAGATCTTCACGTATCTGTTCCAGTGGATACTGAACCATGTGAAGGGGATGATACTGGTACCCTCTGAGTAAGGATACATGAAACACATTGTGCACATGCGATAGCTGCGGAGGTAACGCCAATCGGTAAGATACTTCACTGACTCGTTCAATGATATCAAACGGTCCGATGAAACGAGGACTAAGCTTCCCTTTAATCCCGAAGCGTCTAACACCATGTGCCAGCGAAACCTTAAGGAAGACGTGATCTCCTACGTTCAAGTGTATATCCCTATGATGCTTATCGGCGTAACTCTTCTGACGTGACCGTGCCTCCTGAATCTTCTGCTTAGCTACTGCGATCTTCTCATTTGTCATCTCTATGATCCCAGCAGATTGGGGAGCGACACTTTCTGCCATACAACATCTCAAATGGAGCACATTTGATGCTTGCGTGCCAGCTGTTGTTGTATGCAAACTCCACCAAACAGATGTATTCGTCCCAATCACCCGTCCATTCCAACGCACATGACCTCAACATATCTTCAAATGTCTGAATGGTTCGCTCTGACTGTCCGTCCGTTTGAGGATGAAAAGCCGTGCTAAGCTTAAGTTTTGTACCCCAAGCTTTCTGCAGACTTTTCCAAAAGCGCGAAGTGAATCGAGGATCTCTGTCTGAGACGATGCTGGATGGTGCACCGTGGAGTCTCATGATCTCTCGTCTGTACGTATCTGCGAGTTTACTTACCGGATCTTCCTTGCGGATCGGTAAGAAATGAGCTGATTTGGTAAGTCGATCAACGATAACCCAAATTACATCGTGCTTCCTTTTAGTAGGCGGAAGACCGGTAACAAAATCCATAATGATTTTGTCCCACTTCCACTCTGGAATATCTAACGGTTGAAGGAGACCGCCAGATCGCTGATGCTCGATCTTAACCTGCTGGCAGGTAAGACATTTGGAGACGTAATTGGCCACATCCTGTTTCATACCACTCCACCAAAAGTACTGCTTGATGTCATGGTACATCTTAGTCGAACCAGGATGTATCGAGAATGGGGAGCTATGAGCTTCAGCTAACAAAGCTTCCCGGAGTTCTTGGTCATCAGGAACACAACGTCTAGTGCCCTGCCATCCGATACCATCTGCATCTACTCTGAATTCTGTCTGCTTCTCCAAATTTTGTACTATCGCCCAAATTTCTCCATCATCCTTCTGAGCTTCCTTGATCTTAGATAGTAACTCGGGTTCTACTCTAAGATTAGCCTAGTAACCGTGTTGTCCACGTACCATGATCTCGATGTCTAGTCGCTCCAAGTCTCTGATGATTTCCTCTTCGATTTTAATGTCGTTGATCATTCCGGACTTCCTGCTAAGAGCATCTGCTACTACATTTGCCTTTCTGGGATGATACTGTAGATTAATATCATAATCCTTCAACAGCTCTAACCATCTCCTCTGCCTCATGTTCAATTCACGCTGAGTGAAGATATACTTCAAGCTCTTGTGGTCCGTGAAAATGTCACATGATTCTCCATATAAGTAGTGTCTCCATATCTTCAATGCAAACACGACTGCAGCAAGTTCCAGATCGTGCGTGGGGTAATTTTCTTCATAAGGCTTAAGCTGCCGTGAAGCGTACGCGATCACTTTCCCATGTTGCATGAGAACACAGCCAAGTCCCTTCCCCGATGCATCGTTGTAGATTTGAAATCCACGCGTACCAGATGATAGATTAAGAATAGGTGCAGATACTAGCTTCTGCTTCAGGTCTTCAAAGCTCTTCTCTCGATCTTCAGTCCAGACGAATTTCTCATCTTTCCGCATTAGTTTGGTCAATGGTAGTGCTAGGCGGGAAAAGTTCGCTACGAACCTACGGTAATAGCCAGCTAAGCCTAAGAAACTGCGGACTTCCGTCGCTGATGTCGGCCTTGGCCACTTTGTAATGGCCTCAACCTTCGCTGGATCCATAGTGATTCCTTCTGCTGATACAATGTGACCTAAGAATGTCACCTTGTCTAACTAGAACTCACACTTGGAGAATTTAGCATACAGCTACTTCTGGCGAAGAATCTGTAGTACTGTACGAAGATGGTCTTCGTGTTCCTCCTTGGACTTTGAGAAAATCAGGATGTCATCGATGAAGACAATGACGAACTTGTCCAGAAATTCATGGAAGATTCTGTTCATCAAATCCATGAACACTGCTGGAGCATTTGTCAGGCCAAATGGTATAACTACAAACTCGTAGTGGCCATAACGAGTACGAAAGGCAGTCAGCGATGTCCTGCTCCTTGACCCGTAGCTGATGATAGCCTGACCTAAGATCGATCTTGGAGAAGTGTTTGGCCCTTTGGAGTTGGTCAAACAGATTGTCAATGCGTGGCAGTGGATACCTATTCCGAATGGTAATCTTGTTGAGCTCGCGATAGTCTATGCAAAGACGAATACTGTCGTCCTTCTTCTTAAAAAACAAAACCGGTGCGCCCCATGGAGATGCGCTCGGTCGAATGAAACCTCGTTCTAGAAGTTCTTGTAGTTGATCCTTCAGCTCCTTCAGCTTTATGGGAGCCATGCGATAAGGAGCCTTGGAGATTGGTTCAGCTCCTGGAATCAGCTCGATACTGAATTCCACTTCTTGTGCAGGTGGTATGCCCGGAAGTTCTGCTGGAAACACGTCTTGGAATTCCGACACTATTGGTTGATCCTGAATCGATAGAGACTCAGCATCCAGGTCGTGAACCGTATCTAGGTAACCCTCGCAGCCATGTGACAGTACTGCACGCGCTTGCAGGGTGGATATGACTTGTACAGACCGTCCGGGTATGAACCCATTATGAATGTACTCTGGTGCATTGACATCACCGAAGATAACTCGATATGAATGGCAGTCTATGGTAGCATGATATTTGGATAGCCAATCCATGCCCAAAATCATGTCAAAGTCATTCATGTCCAGCGGAAGTGCGTCGACAGGTCGAACCTTATCATCAAATTCTAGGGGAAGACTCTTATACATGGGTGATTAATACAGAGTACCTCAAATGCGTGGAAATAGTAAGCCTATTTTCTAGTGGCAAGGGAGGCATCCTAATGTTCTTAGCATAAGCAGTAGAAATAACCGAGTGAGTAGCACCCGTATCGAAAAGAATACATGCAGCGCGACCATACATATACAAGATTCCAGTGATGGTACCTGTAGACTTGTTGGCCTGGTCTCGAGATGTCGTGTAGACACGCTCGGCAGTAGGAGGCGGCTTGGTATCAGCATGTCCTGATGTACCCTCCATCTCGCCCTTACGGAAATCCTTCATAATATGGCCAGGAAGACCACACTTGAAGCACGCATCAGTATTACGGCGACATGGTCCTAGGTGCCTACGGTGGTAAGTAGAGCAAAGAGGATGAGTGTATCCTCCAGCAGGTGCTCTGGCTGGCTGAGGACCTGATAAAACATTTTACATAAGACATGGTAATTGGGTACAAAGGACGAAGCGGATAATCTTAAGATTGAATACCAGTGATAGCTGGACGGCTAGGCTGCGAACCTCTTTGGTTCTGGTCCCTACCGTTTCCATGGTTCCTGGTAGAAGTTTGATAAGGTGTCAGAATATGAGTTATAACATAAAACATAAGGAATTTCGTAAGTAATAGGACCTGCTGTTGTTGGAGTGCCCGGCATTGTTACGGTAATTGTCATTACCGCCACGCCTATCCGTAGCAGAACGGTCGTTAGTCTGACCGTTTCCCTTGGGCTGATGAGGCTGCTGCTGAGTAGCCGGCTGAGACCGGTCCCCAGTTTTCTGCCTGGAAGATACATTTAAGAGATGAATAATTGACATATATGGAAAGTATACGGATTGGTCACCGCTTGAATGCGAAGGTTTACCTCTTGTCGGGTCTTTCAGCTTCCCCGAACTCATCCCTCTCCTGCAGTATCTCCAGTTTTCGTGCTACATCGGCCACTTGTGCTACAGTGTTGAACGTAGCACACACCAGATTGTTTGCGACCGATGTGCGAAGAGCCCATCTGAAGTGATGTGCCTGCTCTTCAGGAGTACCTGCTGCCGCACCAAGGAAACCATCCAAGCGAAGAAAGCGCTGCATAAACTCGTTGCTATTCTCCCCAGCTCTCTGACGGATCCCATGGTACTCTCTCTTGAGCTTGTCCTGCTCAGCCTTGGGAAAGAACTGCTCCATCACCCTGTCCTTGAACTGAGCCCAAGTCAAACAAGCAACCCACTCATCACCACCTTCAGATTGCATCAATGCTAACCACCAGTTGAGTACATCGCCTTCGAACCGATAGCATGCCAACCTCGCCTTGTATGCGGGGTCGCAGCCCATAGCGTTGAAAATCTTCTCGATGTGAGCCAACCAGCTTTCAGCATCGCTGGGGCTATTTGTCTTCTCAAAAGCTCGAGGGCGGAGCTTGTTGAATCTCTCCAGCCATACTGCTAATGTCACTAGAGGAGGAGGAGGAGGTGGCTGATTGTGCTACTGATTGTTGGCAGCTTGAACTTCAGCCCGGATGTCATTCCTCAGTTGAGGAAGCGAGGCTTGCATGGCAGCCTGAATTGCAGCATTGAGCTGCTCTTGTTTGCGTGTGAGAACCATCTGACAGTATAACATAAAACATATGATTAAACAGTTCAAAACATAAAATATAAATATATACATGAAAAAATTTATACTAAAATTTCACGAGATAAACTTTATGCAAGAAAATTTTATGTATGAATGCATGATGCATTTTTATGAAAACTTTTGAATGCTCGAGAGTGAACGCCTCTGGTCAGTTCACCCAAAACAAAGACATAGCGAGGGGACGCCTATGGGTCGGTCCCAAATATTAAAGTTTCGATAAAACACATGCGACTAAATAGGGCCCGTCCTGTACCAACCATTACTTAGTCAAAAACCCTGCAACAATGAAATGTATATGTATGCTTAAAAATGATGAATCCATGAAAACAACTATCAGTTCTAGGAAGACCGTAGTGACTACCCACTAATCACATGTGATATTTGAGAGCCTACAGGTCGAAGCCTTGGCTCTGATACCATAACTGTAACACCCCATTTTGGAAATGGAAATATCACAGTAATTATGGCGTGTCATCAAAGCATACAAGGTAAAATGTCTAAACATTACTTGACCATAAAAAGGAAAATACCGGAATCAAACATCGGTAGTCCAAAAGTAAAGCTCATCACACACAAACATAGTATAATAAAGGAAAAGGACTAAACAATGTCCAAAGCATAAGTATCATAAGAAAGGAAATGCATAATGTAAAGAAGGCTAGACAACTTCCAGTCCATATACACGTACTCTTATTGTCTACGAGCGTCCCTGAGTACCTGCCGTTTTGGGAACATAGAAAAGGAAAACGGCTGAGCAATACGCTCAGTGCACGGATGTACAATAAAGCATGAATAGGATAAACATATAACATAATAACAGTGGAAGAAAACTAAGTCCCGAGTAACCTGGTTAAGTCTTAATAAAACTGGTTTTATAGTTTGAAAGTCTTATGTTTATCTTATAAAAACTGTTTGTCATATTTTACCATTAACCAATATAGGTCATGAAAATCCACCGTGCATGAATAATTGGAGGGGTGACCTCATCATGCAAATTAGAGGGCTGCCTTTAATTTAATATACTGGTTTATGGGTAGGAGGGATCAGCTCCTTGTGAAGGATGCAAGGCACACACCACATTCACCATGTAATCCTGAATAAAAACATGTAACTAGGATGCACCCATACGCCCCACATGATAAATATAAATAAATGGCCAAAAGCTGAAGGGACGCTACGAGCAATCACTCCGCCGTGGTGAAGTCATAACATCAGTGCCTCTAATGTTATGGTTATGGTACCTCCATAACTAGGTGAAACTGGTCATGCATGTATATGGCTATAGGTAATCTTAATTAAACTTAAGAAATCAAACACATAACTTATGCTACGGGAAAACAGTTGGCTGCATACGGGGAATCCTAATAAGGAAAGAATGTCCATACTGAAAGGACGAGAATCCGTACCTTATGTCCAGTGAACGAGAAAGACGAACTACGAGAATCCTACTTCAGAATCACTAGCGCTACATAAATACGTACATGAATAAGTATCTGCTTACTAAATACATAGATGGTTTTATGTCATGTCTTAGCTTATTTTATGTGTTCTTACCATGTTTTACTGTTTTAAGCTTTAAAATGTGTTAAATCTTATATTCTGTTTAATCTGATTAAGTATTTCTGGTATATAATGTGTTATTATACTTACTGTGTAATAATAAGTAACTTTCCAAAAATAGCAGGTTTCTTAAAATAGAAAGTTTCCAAAAATAGAAAGTTTCCAAAAATAGAAAGTTACCAAAAATAGAAGTTTCCAAAAATAGAAAGTTTCCAAAAATAGAAAGTTTCTAAAAATAGAAAGTTTCCAAAAATAGATTTACTGCTTAAAATGGATAAGTTTCTAAAAATAGAAAGTTTCCAAAAATAGATTAGCTGCCTTAATTAAATAAGTTTCCATAAATAGATTAGCTGCCATAATTAAATAAGTTTCTAAAAATAGCTTGTTTCCATAAATAGATTAGCTGCCTTATTTAATTAAGTTTCTAAAAATAGAAAGTTTCCATAATTAGAAATAAGCTGGTTAAATAAGCTAAGTATATAAGCCTAAGTGTTTTTCATGATTATTTTCTAAGTCATATGGTATATTGTATAGTTTAATAATTATTTCATGTAATTTAATTAAACTATAGGTTATAATATTTAATTAAAGTATAACATGTTTTTAATTAAATAAGTTAAATACTTAGGTTAAAATATGTATTATTATATATTAATAATAGGGTTTTGCTAACCACCACCCATAGGGTGGTTTTTATACATTCCATAATTAAAATATCAACAATTATGAATATCAAATATACCATGTTTAATATACTTACTAATTAATATATGCCCTATTAAAACTTACTTACCTTAATTATATGTCTTATAATCATGCATTTATAGAAATAAGTAGTTCAAATTTAGAAATGTTTGTAATTATGGAAGATTAAAAAACACCCTATGGGTATTTGTTAGTAAAACCCTTAATAATATAACCTAAGTCATGTTAATTAATTAATTATATCCATGGTTTAAAAATAATTAATTAATTATAAGTCTTAAAATATAAATACTTAGGTTAAAATAATTTCATGATCATTAATAATTAAATAACCTAAGTCATGTTATTAAATTAATCACATCTTTTATTAATTTAATTTTTAACATAAGTTCATAATATAAAAAAAACTAACATACACCATGAACCAGATCTAGGCTAAAAACATGAACCGGACATGAATCGACACCGTACCCCGAACCAACTCGGGGTACCCCGTGTTTCCCCTTGCTGCCGAGGGACCCACACGCACCAACCAAGATCATATGGTCTTGGTGGTGGTCGGCTTGGCAAGCCGAGACCCCTTTTAGGTTCGGTGAAGCCGGCGGCCAAAGCAAACACCCCTTAATAACGACCCTTTGATTTAATTTAACACCAAAACATGTTAGATCTATGATTACTTATTATGTTTTTATGAAAAGCATCACATGTTCATAATTAATAAAAAGATTAAATTAAAAGAAAAGGTTTAAAAAGGTTTTACCGAATTCGTGGATCAAGAGAACGAAGAACCAACATGATAAATCACTAGAATTCTGAGATCCAAGATCAAGAACAACCTTGTATGGTGTTCTTAGGGTGGCGGCACAAAGAGAAGGAGGAAGGAGGGTTTTTAGGTTTTTCTTAAAAATCTTCTGTAAGTTTATTTTGTGTAGTGTAAAAAGTAAATAACCCCTTTAGTAACTTTAACAAATGGGCTTGGCCCATTTGTCCTTGTTTGGCCGCGGGTAGGGACCCCACATGGGGTACCTGTACCTTTTTCCGTGTCTCGTTTTTTAGTTACTCGTTTGTGATTATTTATGTTCGTGTTTTAAATGTTCTCGTTACGTAAATACCGTGATCTAATATATTGAATTACGCTCGTAATAAATATATATACGTAATTAATAATAGTTCGTGTTTTAATTACGTTCATGATTTCATGATCGCATGTTCGTGATTAATTATTGTTAAATAATTATTACGTGATCGTGCATAGTAAATACCTATCGTGTTCTAACACGTACGTAATACGTAAACTCCTAACACATAATCGTAATCATGCTATATTAGGAAAGTTTTAACTAGTACGTACGATCCTAAGGGTACTATGCATGGTAAAAGCATGCGGGTTTTACAATCATCATGCAAATTAGAGGGGCTGCCTCTAATTTAATATACTGGTTTATGGGTAGGAGAGATCAGCTCCTTGTGAAGGATGCAAGGCACACACCACATTCACCATGTAATCCTGAATAAAAACATGTAACTAGGATGCACCCATACGGCCCACATGATAAATATAAATAAATGGCCAAAAGCTGAAGGGACGCCACGAGCAATCACTCCGCCGTGGTGAAGTCATAACATCAGTGCCTCTAATGTTATGGTTATGGTACCTCCATAACTAGGTGAAAGTGGTCATGCATGTATATGGCTATAGGTAATCTTAATTAAACATAAGCAATCAAACTCATAACTTATACTACGTGAAAATAGTTGGCTGCATACGGGGAATCCTAATAAGGAAAGAATGTCCATACTGAAAGGACGGGAATCCGTACCTTATGTCTAGTGAACGAGAAAGACGAACTGCGAGAATCCTACTTCCGAATCACTAGTGCTACATAAATACGTACATGAATAAGTATCTGCTTACTAAATACATAGCTAGTTTTATGTCATGTGCTAGCTTATTTTATGTGTTCTTACTATGTTTTACTGTTTTAAAGCCTTAACCAGGTTACTCGGGACTTAGTTTTCTTCCACTGTTATTATGTTATATGCTTATCCTATTCATGCTTTATTGTACATCCGAGCACTGAGCGTATTTGCTCAGCCGTTTTCCTTTTCTATGTTCCCAAAACGGCAGGTACTTAGGGACGCTCGTAGACACTAAGAGTACGTGCATATGGACTGGAAGTTGTCTAGCCTTCTTTACATTATGCATTTCCTTTCCTAATGATACTTATGCTTTGGACATTGTTTAGTCCTTTTCCATTATTATACTATGTTTGTGTGTGATGAGCTTTACTTTTGGGACTACCGATGTTTGATTCCGGTATTTTCCTTTTTATGGTCAAGTAATGTTTAGACATTTTACCTTGTATGCTTTGATGACACGCCATAATTACTGTGATATTTCTGTTTCCAAAATGGGGTGTTACAATTACACCCCATTTTGGAAATGGAAATATCACAGTAATTATGGCGTGTCATCAAAGCATACATGGTAAAATGTCTAAACATTACTTGACCATAAAAAGGAAAATACCGGAACCAAACATCGGTAGTCCAAAAGTAAAGCTCATCACAAACAAACATAGTATAATAAAGGAAAAGGACTAAACAATGTCCAAAGCATAAGTATCATAAGGAAAGAAATGCATAATGTAAAGAAGGCTAGACAGCCTCCAGTCCATATGCACGTACTCTTAGTCTCTACGAGCGTCCCTGAGTACCTGCCGTTTTGGGAACATAGAAAAGGAAAACGGCTGAGCAAATACGCTCAGTGCACGGATGTACAATAAAGCATGAATAGGATAAGCATATAACATAATAACAACGGAAGAAAACTAAGTCCCGAGTAACCTGATTAATTCTTAATAAAACTGGTTTTATAGTTTGAAAGTCTTATGTTTATCTTATAAAAACTGTTTGTCATATTTTACCATTAGCCAATATAGGTCATGAAAATCCACCGTGCATGAATAATTGGAGGGGTGACCTCATCATGCAAATTAGAGGGGCTGCCTCTAATTTAATATGTTGGTTTATGGGTAGGAGGGATCAGCTCCTTGTGAAGGATGCAAGGCACACACCACATTCACCATGTAATCCTGAATAAAAACATGTAACTAGGATGCACCCATACGCCCCACATGATAAATATAAATAAATGGCCAAAAGCTGAAGGGACGCCACGAGCAATCACTCCGCCGTGGTGAAGTCATAACATCAGTGCCTCTAATGTTATGGTTATGGTACCTCCATAACTAGGTGAAACTGGTCATGCATGTATATTGCTATAGGTAATCTTAATTAAACATAAGCAATCAAACTCATAACTTATACTACGGGAAAACAGTTGGCTGCATAAGGGGAATCCTAATAAGGAAAGAATGTCCATACTGAAAGGACGGGAATCCGTACCTTATGTCCAGTGAACGAGAAAGACGAACTGCGAGAATCCTACTTCCGAATCACTAGTGCTACATAAATACGTACATGAATAAGTATCTGCTTACTAAATACATAACTAGTTTTATGTAATGTCTTAGCTTATTTTATGTGTTCTTACTATGTTTTACTGTTTTAAACCCTTAAACTGTGTTAAATCTTATATTATGTTTATTCTGATTAAGTATTTCTGGTATTTCATGTGTTATTATACTTACTGTGTAATAATAAGTAACTTTCCAAAAATAGCAGGTTTCCTAAAATAGAAAGTTTCCAAAAATAGAAAGTTTCCAAAAATAGAAAGTTACTAAAAATAGAAAGTTTCCAAAAATAGAAAGTTTCCAAAAATAGAAAGTTTCCAAAAATAGAAAGTTTCCAAAAATAGATTTACTGCTTAAAATAGATAAGTTTCTAAAAATAGAAAGTTTCCATAAACAGATTTGCTGCCTTAATTAAATAAGTTTCCATAAATAGATTAGCTGCCTTAAATAAATAAGTTTCTAAAAATAGTTGGTTTCCATAAATAGATTAGCTGCCTTATTTAATTAAGTTTCTAAAAAAAATAGCTGGTTTCCATAATTAGAAATAAGCTGGTTAAATAAGCTAAGTATATAAGCCTAAGTGTTTTTCATGATTATTTTCTTAGTCATATGGTATATTGTATAGTTTAATAATTATTTCATGTAATTTAATTAAACCATAGGTTATAATATTTAATTAAATTGTAACATGTTTTTAATTAAATAAGTTAAAGACTTAGGTTAAAATATGTATTATTATATACTAGTAATATAACCTAAGTCATGTTAATTAATTAATTATATCCATGGTTTTTAAAATAATTAATTAATTATAAGTCTTAAAAATATCAATACTTAGGTTAAAATAATTTCATGATCATTAATAATTAAATAACCTAAGTCATGCTATTAAATTAATCACATCATTTTATTAATTTAATTTTTAACATAAGTTCATAAAAATAAAAAAAACTTACATACACCATGAACCGGATCTAGGCTGGAAAACATGAACCGGACATGAATCGACACCGTACCCCGAACCAACTCGGGGTACCCCGTGTTTCCCCTTGCTGCCGTGGGACCCACACGTACCAACCAAGACCATATGGTCTTGGTGGTGGTCGGCTTGGCAAGCCGAGACCCCTTTTGGGTTCGGTGAAGCCGGCGGCCAAAGCAAACACCCCTTAAAAACAACTCTTTGATTTAATTTAACACCAAAACATGTTAGATCTATGATTAATTACTATGTTTTTATAAGACGTCACATGTTCATAATTAATAAAAAGATTAGATTAAAAGAAAAGGTTTAAAAAGGTTTTACCGAATTCGTGGATCAAGAGAACAAAGAACCAACACGATAAATCACTAGAATTATGAGATCCAAGATCAAGAACCACCTTGTATGGTGTTCTTAGGGTGGCGGCACAAGAGAAGGAGGAAGGAGAGTTTTTAGGTTTTTCTTAAAAATCTTCTGTAAGTTTATTTTGTGTAGTGTAAAAAGTAAATAACCCCTTTAGTAAATTTAACAAATGGGCTTGGCCCATTTGTCCTTGTTTGGCCGCGGGTAGGGACCCCACATGGGGTTCCCATACCTTTTTCCGTGTCTCGTTATTTAGTTACTCGTTAGTGATTATTTATGTTCGTGTTTAAATTTTCTCGTTAGGTAAATACCGTGATCTAATATATTTAATTACGCTCGTAATAAATATATATACGTAATTAATAATAGTTCGTGTTTTAATTACGTTCATGATTTCATGATCGCATGTTCGTGATTAATTATTGTTAAATAATTATTACGTGATCGTGCATAGTATATACTTATCGTGTTCTAACACGTACGTAATACGTAAACTCCTAACACGTAATCTTAATCATGCTATATTAGGAAAGTTTTAACTAGTACGTACGATCCTAAGGGTACTATGCATGGTAAAAGCATGCGGGTTTTACAGCCACTTTGTAATGGCCTCAACCTTCGCTAGATCCATAGGGATTCCTTCTGCTGATACAATGTGACCTAAGAATGCCACCTTGTCTAACCAGAACTCACACTTGGAGAATTTAGCATACAGCTGCTTCTGGCGAAGAATTTGTAATACTGTACGAAGATGGTCTTCGTGTTCCTCCTTAGACTTTGAGAAAATCAGGATGTCATCGATGAAAACAATGACGAACTTGTCCAGAAATTCATGGAATATTCTGTTCATCAAATCCATGAACACTGCTGGAGCATTTGTCAGGCCAAATGGCATAACTACAAACTCGTAGTGGCCATAGCGGGTACGAAAGGCAGTCTTAGCGATGTCCTACTCCTTGACACGTAGCTGATGATAGCCTGACCTAAGATCGATCTTGGAGAAGTGTTTGGCCCCTTGGAGTTGGTCAAACAGATCGTCAATGGCAGTGGATACCTATTCCGAATGGTAATCTTGTTGAGCTCGCGATAGTCTATGCAAAGACGCATACTGCCGTCCTTCTTCTTAACAAACAAAACCGGTGCGCCCCATGGAGATGCGCTCGGTCGAATGAAACCTCGTTCAAGAAGTTCTTGTAGTTGATCCTTCAGCTCCTTCAGCTCCATGGGAGCCATGTGATAAGGAGCCTTGGAGATTGGTTCAACTCCTGGAATCAACTCGATACTGAATTCCACTTCTCGTGCAGGTGGTATGCCCGTAAGTTCTGCTGGAAACACGTCTTGGAATTCTGACACTATTTGTTGATCCTGAATCGATGGAGACTCAGCATCTAGGTCGTGAACCGTAGCTAGGTAACCCTCACAGCCATGTGACAGTAGTGCACGCGCTTGCAGTGTGGATATGACTTGTACAGACCGTCCGGGTATGAACCCATTATGAATGTACTCTGGTGCATTGACATCACCGAAGATAACTCGATATGAATGGCAGTCTATGGTAGCATGATACTTGGATAGCCAATCCATGCCCAAAATCATGTCGAAGTCATTCATGTCCAGTGGAAGTGCATCGACAGGTCGAACCTTATCATCAAATTCTAGAGGAAGACCCTTGTATACATGGGTGATTAATACAGAGTCCCTCAAAGGCGTGGAAATAGTAAGCCTATTTTCTAGTGGCAAGGGAGGCATCCTAATGTTCTTAGCATAAGCAGTAGAAATAACCGAGTGAGTAGCACCCGTATCGAAAAGAACACATGCAGCGCGACCATACATATACAAGATTCGAGTGATGGGACCTGTAGACTTGTTGGCCAGGTCTCGAGATGTCGTGTAGACACGCCCGGCAGTAGGAGGCGGCTTGGTATCAGCATGTCCCGATGTACCCTCCATCTCGCCCTTATGGCAGTCCTTTATAATATGGCCAGGAAGACCACAGTTGAAGCACGCATCAGTATTACGACGACATGGTCCTGGGTGCCTACGGTGGCAAGTAGGGCAAAGAGGATGAGTGTATCCTCCAGCAGGTGCTCTAGCTGGTTGGGAACCTGATAAAACATTTTACATAAGACATGGTAATTGGGTACAAAGGACAAGGCAGATAATCGTAAGATTGAATACCAGTGATAGCTGGACGGCTAGGCTGCGAACCTCTCTGGTTCTGGTACCTACCGTTTCCATGGTTCCTGGTAGAAGTTTGATAACGTGTCAGAATATGAGTTATAACATAAAACATAAGGAATTTCGTAAGTATTAGGACCTGCTGTTGTTGGAGTGCCCGGAGTTGTTACGGTAATTGTCATTACCGCCACGCCTATCCGTAGCAGAACGGTCGTTAGTCTGACCGTTTCCCTTGGGCTGATGATGCTGCTGCTGAGTAGCCGGCTGATACCGGTCCCCAGTTTTCTGCCTGGAAGATACATTTAAGAGATGAATAATTGACATATAGAAAGTATACAGATTGGTCACCGCTTGAATACGAATGTTTACCTCTTGTCGGGTCTTTCAGCTTCCCCGAACTCATCCCTCTTCTGCAGCATCTCCAGTTTTCGTGCTGCATCGGCCACTTGTGCTACAGTGTTGAACGTAGCACACACCAAATTGTTTGCGACCGATGTGCGAAGAGCCCATCTGAAGTGATGTGCCTGCTCTTCAGGAGTACCTGATGCCGCACCAAGGAAACCAGCCAAGCGAAGAAAGCGCTGCATAAACTCGTTGCTATTCGCCCCAGCTCTCTGTCGGATCCCATGGTACTCTCTCTTGAGCTTGTCCTGCTCAGCCTTGGGAAAGAACTGCTCCATCACCCTGTCCTTAAACTGAGCCCAAGTCAAACCAGCAACCCACTCATCGCCACCTTCAGATTGCATCAATGCTAACCACCAGTTGAGCACATCGCCTTCGAACCGATAGCATGCCAACCTCGCCTTGTATGCGGGGTCACAGCCCATAGCGTTGAAAATCTTCTCGATGTGAGCCAACCAGCTTTCAGCATCGCTGGGGCTATCTGTCTTCTCAAAAGCTCGAGGGCGGAGCTTGTTGAATCTCTCCAGCCATACTGCTAATGTCACCGGAGGAGGAGGATGAGGTGGCTGATTGTGCTGCTGATTGTTGGCAGCTTGAACTTCAGCCCGGATGTCATTCCTTAGTTGAGGAAGCAAGGCTTGCATGGCAGCCTGAATTGCAGCATTGAGTTGCTCCTGTTCGCGTGTGAGAACCATCTGACAGTATAACATAAAACATATGATTAAACAGATCAAAACATAAAATATAAATATATACATGAAAAAAAATTTATACTAAAATTTCACGAGAAAAATTTTATGCAAGAAACTTTTGTGTATGAATGCATGATGCAGTTTTATGAAAAATTTTGTATGCTCGAGAGTGAACGCCTCTGGTCAGTTCACCCAAAACAAAAGACATAGCGAGGGGACGCCTATGGGTCGGTCCCAAATCTAAAAGTTACGATAAAACACATGCGACTAAATAGGGCCAGTCCTGTACCAACCATTACTTAGTCAAAAACCCTGCAACAATGACATGTATATGTATGCTTAAAAATGATGAATGCATGAAAACAACTGTCAGTTCTAGGAAGACCGTAGTGCCTACCCACTAATCACAGGTCATTTTTGAAAGCCTACAGGTCGAAGCCTTGGTCTCTGATACCATAATTGTAACACCCCATTTTGGAAATGGAAATATCACAGTAATTATGGCGTGTCATCAAAGCATACAAGGTAAAATGTCTAAACATTACTTGACCATAAAAAGGAAAATACCGGAATCAAACATCGGTACTCCCAAAAGTAAAGCTCATCACACACAAACATAGTATAATAAAGGAAAAGGACTAAACAATGTACAAAGCATAAGTATCATAAGGAAACGAAATGCATAATGTAAAGAAGGCTAGACAACTTCTAGTCCATATGCACGTACTCTTAGTGTCTACGAGCGTCCCTGAGTACCTGCCGTTTTGGGAACATAGAAAAGGAACACGGCTGAGCAAATACGCTCAGTGCACGGATGTACAATAAAGCATGAATAGGATAAGCATATAACATAATAACAGCGGAAGAAAACTAATTCCCGAGTAACCTGGTTAAGTCTTAATAAAACTGGTTTTATAGTTTGAAAGTCTTATGTTTATCTTATAAAAACTGTTTGTCATATTTTACCATTAGCCAATATAGGTCATGAAAATCCACCGTGCATGAATAATTGGACGGGTGACCTCATCATGCAAATTAGAGGGGCTGCCTCTAATTTAATATACTGGTTTATGGGTAGGAGGGACCAGCTCCTTGTGAAGGATGCAAGGCACACACCACATTCACCATGTAATCCTGAATAAAAACATGTAACTAGGATGCACCCATACGCCCCACATGATAAATATAAATAAATGGCCAAAAGCTGAAGGGACGCCACGAGCAATCACTCCACCGTGGTGAAGTCATAACATCAGTGCCTCTAATGTTATGGTTATGGTACCTCCATAACTAGGTGAAACTGGTCATGCATGTATATGGCTATAGGTAATCTTAATTAAACATAAGCAATCAAACTCATAACTTATGCTACGGGAAAACAGTTGGCTGCATACGGGGAATCCTAATAAGGAAAGAATGTCTATACTGAAAGGACGAGAATTCGTACCTTATGTCCAGTGAACGAGAAAGACGAACTGCGAGAATCCTACTTCCGAATCACTAGTGCTACATAAATACGTACATGAATAAGTATCTGCTTACTAAATACATAGCTAGTTTTATGTCATGTCTTAGCTTATTTTATGTGTTCTTACTATGTTTTACTGTTTTAAAGCCTTAAACTGTGTTAAATCTTATATTCTGTTTATTCTGATTAAGTATTTCTGGTATTTCATGTGTTATTATACTTATTGTGTAATAATAAGTAACTTTCCAAAAATAGCAGGTTTCCTAAAATTGAAAGTTTCCAAAAATTGAAAGTTGCCAAAAATAGAAAGTTTCCAAAAATAGAAATTTTCCAAAAATAGAAAGTTACCAAAAATAGAAATTTTCCAAAAATAGAAAGTTTCTAAAAATAGAAAGTTTCCAAAAATATAAAGTTTCCGAACATAGATTTAATGCTTAAAATAGATAAGTTTCTAAAAATAGAAAGTTTCCATAAATAGATTTGCTGCCTTAATTAAATAAGTTTCCATAAATAGATTAGCTGCCTTAAATAAATAAGTATCTAAAAATAGCTGGTTTCCATAAATAGATTAGCTGCCTTATTTAATTAAGTTTCTAAAAATAGAAAGTTTCCATAATTAGAAATAAGCTGGTTAAATAAGCTAAGTATATAAGCCTAAGAGTCTTTCATGATTATTTTCTAAGTCATGTGGTATATTGTATAGTTTAATAATTATTTCATGTAATTTAATTAAACTATAGGTTATAATATTTAATAAAAGTGTAACATGTTTTTAATTAAATAAGTTAAATACTTAGGTTAAAATATGTATTGTTATATACTAATAATATAACTTAAGTCATGTTAATTAATTAATTATATCCATGGTTTTTAAAATAGTTAATTAATTATAAGTCTTAAAAATATCAACACTTAGGTTAAAATAATTTCATGATCATTAATAATTAAATAACCTAAGTCATGTTATTAAATTAATCACATCATTTTATTAATTTAATTTTAACATAAGTTCATAACATAAAAAAACTAACATACACCATGAACCGGATCTAGGCTAAAACATGAACCGGACATGAATCGACACCGTACCCCGAACCAACTCGGGGTACCCCGTGTTTCCCCTTGCTGCCGTGGGACCCACACGCACCAACCAAGACCATATGGTCTTGGTGGTGGTCGGCTTGGCAAACCGAAACCCCTTCGGGTTCGGTTGCAGCTTGCGGCCAAAACAAACACCCCTTAAAAACAACCCTTTGATTTAATTTAACACCAAAACATGTTAGATCTATGATTAATCATTATGTTTTTATAAAAACATCACATGTTCATAATTAATAAAAAGATTAAATTAAAAGAAAAGGTTTAAAAAGGTTTTACCGAATTCGTGGATCAAGAGAACGAAGAACCAACACGATAAATCACTAGAATTCTGAGATCCAAGATCAAGAACCACCTTGTATGGTGTTCTTAGGGTGGCGGCACAAAGAGAAGGAGGAAGGAGGGTTTTTAGGTTTTTCTTAAAAATCTTCTGTAAGTTTATTTTGTGTAGTGTAAAAAGTAAATAACCCCTTTAGTAAATTTGACAAATGGGCTTGGCCCATTTGTCCTTGTTTGGCCGCGGGTAGGGACCCCACATGGGGTTCCCGTACCTTTTTCCGTGTCTCGTTATTTAGTTACTCGTTTGTGATTATTTATGTTCGTGTTTTAAATGTTCTCGTTACGTAAATACCGTGATCTAATATATTTAATTACGCTCGTAATAAATATATATACGTAATTAATAATAGTTCGTGTTTTAATTATGTTCATGATTTCATGATCGCATGTTCGTGATTAATTATTGTTAAATAATTATTACGTGATCGTGCATAGTAAATACTTATCATGTTCTAACACGTACGTAATACGTAAACTCCTAACACGTAATCGTAATCATGCTATATTAGGAAAGTTTTAACTAGTACGTACGATCCTAAGGGTACTATGCATGGTAAAATCATGCGAGTTTTACAGCAGTGGGAATAATGATAGGCGTTGGGAGACTAGAATGTGGGTTAATATTCCTGAGTTTAATGAGGACACTTTAAAGCCTGATGAGTTTATTGATTGGCTTGTTGCTGTTGAAGAAGTATTTTAATTCAAAGAAGTTCCAGAAAACAAAAGGGTTTTGTTGATCGCTACCAAGTTACGTGGTCGGGCATCCGCGTGGTGGCAATAATTGAAACTGACGAGGAACAAAGTTGGGAAGTCAAAGATCACGAGTTGGCAGAAGATGAAGAAGGTCATGAGCGATAATTTTATTCCTCATAACTACCAGCGAATGATGTACCAGCGATTACAGAATCTAAAGCAGGGGTCCAAGTCTGTTGAAGATTATACAACCGAATTTTACCAAATAATTGCAATGAGTGACATTCAAGAGACATAATAACAACTTGTCTCTCGATACGTAGGTTGTTTTAAGTCAAGATCATGGATTCTGTTAACATGTTTGATCCGATAAAACTTTTTGAAGCATATCAGCGTGCACTGACTTTTGAGAAGCAGAACCGACGAGTGGGGAGTTCGTCTTCTCCTATGATAACAGGTGGTTCTGGTTCGGGTAATGTGGCATCTCTTTTTGCCCCAAGTCAGGCTAAAGTAGTTGGTGAGTAGTGTATAAATTTCAATTCTTCGAATATGTTTAATCGAATTGACCCGGTTTAAAGTGCGACTCAGTTGTTTTTGGTGTAAAAAACAATGTCGTTGATCTATTTTAAAATAAAAATGAATGCTTGAAAAGATTAAACTAAAGATAAAGACTTTTAAGAATAAATGACGAAAGATTAAAACTTGATAAAATGTAAACTCGAAATTAAAACTTTATTAAAACGTAAACTTGAAAATAAACTAAGACAAAAAACTTTTGAAAATAAGCTAAGTAAAAATGGCGGGAAAATAAATGTTTGAAAATAATTAGGGAAACAAATCAACACTTAAGTCGGAATCAAATAAATGCACATAATTCGGAATACCAAATTTCGACACTCAATCCGGAATGGAATCCGAACTAAGTTCGGAATGGAATCCGAACTAAGTTCGGAATAACAAAAATAGTAGCTACTCCGGAATATGGATTCTGGATAAGAATCCGGAATATGAGAAACTACACTACTAATCCGAAATAATTAGTCCTAATGCAATCCTGAATGTGTGGTGTCAACCTTATTAGAATCACAACAGGCATGAAATCCGGAATAACTAAAATTATGATCTTATCCGGAATAAACTTTTCGCATGCAATTCGGAATGCTGAATACTTCTTCTAATCCGGAATGTTTAAGTCTAGAGGTAATTCAGAATGAAATGTAAGCATGTAATTCGGAAAGTAGATCTATGATTAATCCGGAATAACTATAAAGCACATACAAGTCGGAATAGAAAATGAAGTCTAGCTCAGTTGGATGGATGCGTTTGGTTATAGTCTTCATGTGGGGGAGGTCAGGCGTTCGACTCCTGTCATTCCCCATATGGGGGATTTTCCCAGAATTGGCAGCCGAGTTTGAATCCCATACTGGATGGCTAGCATGGGGTTGATATTCTCTTCGTGAGATGATTCGAACTCGGGTCGAGAGACTTGGTGCCTCGGTGGCACGCAAGATACTCCGCTGCAGCAAACTGCCGTTCAAAAAAAAGTCGGAATAAATGGATCCAAACACAGTTTGGGATACTAGGGTTTCTAAACCCGGATTAAGGAAAAATGGAAATAAGCAAAACTCAAATAAGCACTTAACTAAAAACTTAACCAAACTAATTATTAGAAAAAGCTAATAAGCCACAAATTTAAAACTTTAAAAACACTCAATAAGCTAAATATTAAAACTAAACTTTTAAATGACTTAAACTATAAAATAAACTTAAATAAAAATAAGCTAAACACTAATTAATCAATAAGCACAATAAGCTAAAACATCAAACACACCAAATCAATAAGAACAATCAAATAAGCAAATAAATCAAACAATCAACATGATTAAACAAACCGTAGAATCATAGTTTCTTAGGATTGTATATGTGTTTTGATTATCTAATGAAGGGAAGGAGATGAAAGAACTAGAGAGGGAGAGTTAGACAGAGAAAGGAGAGAAAGAGAGAAAAGATGAAATGTGAAATTCAATAAATAAGTGCTCAACCCCTCCTAACATGCTAGGAGGGGGTATATATAGCCCACCATACATGTGGACTATATGGGCTATATGTTAATATATTGGATCACGAGCCCAATACTTGAATATATCGTTGAAGTGACCGATCCTTCCAAAATACGTAAGAACGTATTTCCAACAATCTCACCTAAGGGAGGTCACTCCAAGTTACAATGTCCTAAATAGGCTATAGATCGTGATCTATGATAACAATGATGTGACCGAGACTGTAAAACCCGCATGCTTTTACCATGCATAGTACCCTTAGGATCGTACGTACTAGATTAAAACTTTTCTAATATAGCATGATTACGATTACGTGTTAGGAGTTTACGTATTACGTACGTGTTAGAACACGATAAGTATTTACTATGCACGATCACGTAATAATTATTTAACGATAATTAATCACGAACAGGCGATCATGAAATCATGAACGTAATTAAAACACGAACTATTATTAATTACGTATATATATTTATTACGAGCGTAATTAAATATATTAGATCACGGTATTTACGTAACGAGAACATCTAAAACACGAACATAAATAATCACAAACGAGTAACTAAATAACGAGACACGGAAAAAGGTACGGGTACCCCAAGTGGGGTCCCTACCCGCGGCCAACAAGGACAAATGGGCCAAGCCCATTTGTCAAATTTACTAAAGGAGGTTAATTACTTTTACACTACACAAAATAAACTTTACAGAAGATTTTAAGAAAACCTAAAACCTCCTCTTCCTTGTTCTTTGTGCCGCCACCCTACAAACACCATACAAGGTGATTTTTGATCTTTGATCTTGAAGATTTGGTGAGTGATCGTGTTTGTTCTTCGTCCTCTTGATCCACGAATTCGGTAAAACCTTTTTAAACCTTTTCTTTTGATGTAATCTTTTTATGAATTATGAACATGTAATGTTTTTATAAAAACATAATAATTAAGCATAGATCTAACATGTTTTGGTGTTAAATAAAATCAAAAGGTTGTTTTTAAGGGGTGTTTGTTTTGGCCGCAGGCTGCAACCGAACCCGAAGGGGTTTCGGTTTGCCAAGCCGACCACCACCAAGACCATATGGTCTTGGTTGGTGCGTGTGGGTCCCACGGCAGCAAGGGAAACACGGGGTACCCCGAGTTGGTTCGGGGTACGGTGTCGATTTCATGTCCGGTTCATGTTTTTAGCCTAGATCCGGTTCATGGTGTATGTTAGTTTTTTTTATGTTTATGATCTTAGGTTAAAATTAAATTAATAAAATGATGTGATTTATTTAATAACATGACTTAGGTTATTTAGTTATTAATGATCATGAAATTATTTTAACCTAAGTATTTATATATTTAAGACTTATAATTAATTAATTATTTTAAAACCATGGATATAATTAATTAATTAACATGACTTAGGTTATATTATTAATATATAATAATACATATTTTAACCTAAGTATTTAACTTATTTAATTAAAAACATGTTATACTTTAATTAAATATTATAACCTATAGTTTAATTAAATTACATGAAATAATTATTAAACTATACACTATACCATATGACTTAGAAAATAATCATGAAAAACACTTAGGCTTATATACTTAGCTTATTTAACCAGCTTATTTCTAATTATGGAAACTTTCTATTTTTAGAAACTTATTTAATTAAGGCAGCTAATCTATTTATGGAAACTTTCTATTTTTAGAAACTTATCTATTTTAAGCAGTAAATCTGTTTTTGGAAACTTTCTATTTTTGGAAACTTTCTATTTTTGGTAACTTTCTATTTTCGGAAACTTTCTATTTTTGGAAACTTTCTATTTTTGGAAACTTTCTATTTTAGGAAACCTGCTATTTTTGGAAAGTTACTTATTATTACACAGTAAGTATAATAACACATGAAATATCAGAAATACTGAATCAGATTAAACAGAATATAGGATTTAACACAGTTTAAGGCTTTAAAACAGTAAAACATGGTAAGAACACATAAAATAAGCTAAGACATGACATAAAACCAGCTATGTATTTAGTAAGCAGATACTTATTCATGTACGTATTTATGTAGCACTAGTGATTCGGAAGTAGGATTCTCGTAGTTCGTGTTTCTCGTTAACTGGACATAAGGTACGGATTCCCGTCCTTTCAGTATGGACATTCTTTCCTTATTAGGATTCCCCGTATGCAGCCAACTGTTTTCCCGTAGTATAAGTTACGTGTTTGATTGCTTATGTTTAATTAAGATTACCTATAGCCATATACATGCATGACCAGTTTCACCTAGTTATGGAGGTACCATAACCATAACATTAGAGGCACTGATATTATGACTTCACCACGGCGGAGTGATTGCTCGTGGCGTCCCTTCAACTTTTGGCCATTTATTTAAATTTATCATGTGGGCGTATGGGTGCATCCTAGTTACATGTTTTATTCAGGATTACATGGTGAATGTGGTGTGTGCCTTGCATCCTTCACAAGGAGCTGATCCCTCCTACCCAAAAACCAGTATATTAAATTAGAGGCAGCCCCTCTAATTTGCATGATGAGGTCACCCCTCCAATTATTCATGCACGATGGATTTTCGTGACCTATATTGGCTAATGGTAAAATATGACAACACTTTTTATAAGATAAACATAAGACTTTCAAACTATTAAACCAGTTTTATCAAGACTTAACCAGGTTACTCGGGACTTAGTTTCTTCCGCTGTTATATGTTATATGCTATTATATTCATGCTTTATTGTACATCCGTGCACTGAGCGTATTTGCTCAGCCGTTTTCCTTTTCTATGTTCCCAAAACGGCAGGTACTCAGGGACGCTCGTAGACACTAAGAGTACGTGCATATGGACTGGAAGCTGTCTAGCCTTCTTTACATTATGCATTTCCTTTCTTTTGATACTTATGCTTTGGACATTGTTTAGTCCTTTCCTTTATTATACTATGTTTGTGTGTGATGAGCTTTACTTTTGTACTACCTATGTTTGATTCCGGTATTTTCCTTTTATGGTCAAGTAATGTTTAGACATTTTTTCCTTGTATGCTTTGATGACACGCCATAATTGCTGTGATATTTCCATTTCCAAAATGGGGTGTTACAATTAGGGTATCAGAGCCAAGGCTTCGACCTGTAGGCTCTCAAATATGACTGTGATTAGTGGGTAGTCACTACGGTCTTCCTAGAACTGACAGTTGTTTTCATGCATCCATCATTTTTAAGCATACATATACATGTCATTAATGCAGGGTTTTTGACTAAGTAATGGTTGGTACAGGACTGGCCATATTTAGTCGCATGTGTTTTATCGAAACTTTTAGATTTGGGACCGACCCATAGGCGTCCCCTCGCTATGTCTTTTGTTTTGGGTGAACTGACTAGAGGCGTTCACTCTCGAGCATACAAAAGTTTTCATAAAACTGCATCATGCATTCATACAAAAATTTTCCTACATAAAATTTTTCTCGTGAAATTTTAGTATAATTTTTTTTCATGTATATATTTATATTTTATGTTTTGATCTGTTTAATCATATGTTTTATGTTATACTGTCAGAATGGTTCTCACACGCGAACAGGAGCAGCTCAATGCTGCAATTCAGGCTGCCATGCAAGCCTTGCTTCCTCAACTGAGGAATGACATCAGGGCTGAAGTTTAAGCTGCCAACAATCAGCAGCACAATCAGCCACCTCCTCCTCCTCCTCCAGTGACATTAGCAGTATGGCTGGAGAGATTCAACAAGCTCCGCCCTCGAGATTTTGAGAAGACAGATAGCCCCAGCGATGCTGAAAGCTGGTTGGCTCACATCGAGAAGATTTTCAACGCTATGGGTTGTGACCCCGCGTACAAGGCGAGATTGGCGTGCTATCGGTTCGAAGGCGATTTACTCAACTGGTGGTTAGCATTGATGCAATCTGAAGGTGGTGATGAGTGGGTTGCTGGTTTGACTTGGGCTCAGTTCAAGGACAGGGTGATGAAGCAGTTCTTTCCCAAGGCTGAGCAGGAAAAGCTCAAGAGAGAGTACCATGGGATCCGACAGAGAGCTGGGGAGAATAGCAACGAGTTTATGTAGCGCTTTCTTCGCTTGGCTGGTTTCCTTGGTGCGGCAGCAGGAACTCCTAAAGAGCAGGCACATCACTTCAGATGGGCTCTTCGCACATCGGTCGCAAACAATCTGGTGTGTGCTAGGTTCAACACTGTAGCACAAGTGGCCGATGCAGCACGAAAACTAGAGATGCTGCAGGAGAGAGATGAGTTCGGGGAAGCTGAAAGACCAGACAAGAGGCAGAAAACTGGGGACCGGTCTCAGCCGGCTACTCAGCAGCAGCCTCATCAGCCCAAGGGAAATGGTCAGACTAACGACCGTTCTGCTACGGATAGGCGTGGCGGTAATGACAATTACCGTAACAACGTCGAGCACTCCAACAATAGCAGGTCCTAATACTTACGAAACTCCTTATGTTTTATGTTATAACTCATATTCTGACACTTTAGCAAAAACTTCTACCAGGAACCATGGAAACGGTAGTGACCAGAACCAGAGAGGTTCGCAGCCTAGCCGTCTAGCTATCACTGGTATTCAATCTTACGATTATCCGCTTTGTCCTTTGTACCCAATTACCAGGTCTTATGTAAAATGTTTTATCAGGTCCTCAGCCAGTCAAAGCACCTGCTGGAGGATACACTCATCCTCTTTGCTCTACTTGCCACCGTAGGCACCCAGGACCATGTCGCCGTAATACTGACGTGTGCTTTAAGTGTGGTATTCTTGGCCTTATTATGAAGGATTGCCGTAAGGGCGAGATGGAGGGTACATCGGGACATGCTGATACCAAGCCGCCTCCTACTGTCGGGCGTGTCTATACGACATCTCGAGACCAGACCAACAAGTCTACAGGTACCATCACTGGAATCTTGTATATGTATGGTCAAGCTGCATGTGTTCTTTTCGATACGGGTGCTAGTCACTCGGTTATTTCTACTGCTTATGCTAAGAACATTAGGATGCCTCCATTGCCACTAGAAAATAAGCTTACTATTTCCACGCCTTTGAGGGACTCTGTATTAATCACCCATGTATACAAGAGTCTTCCCCTAGAATTTGATGATAAGGTTCGACCTGTCGACGCACTTCCGCTGGACATGAATGACTTCGACATGATTTTGGGCATGGATTGGCTATCCAAATATCATGCTACCATAGACTGCCATTCATATCGAGTTATCTTCGGTGATGTCAATGCACCAAAGTACATTCATAATGGGTTCATACCCGGACGGTCTGTACAAGTAATATCCACCCTGCAAGCGCGTGCACTACTGTCACATGGCTGCGAGGGTTATCTAGCTACGGTTCACGACATGGATGCTGAATCTCCATCGATTCAGGATCAACCAATAGTGTCGGAATTCCAAGATGTGTTTCCAGCAGAACTTCTGGGCATACCACCTGCACGAGAAGTGGAATTCAGTATCGAGCTGGTTCCAGGAGCTGAACCAATCTCCAAGGCTCCTTATCGCATGGCTCCCATAGAGCTCAAGGAGCTGAAGGATCAACTGCAAGAACTTCTTGAACGAGGTTTCATTCGACCGAGCGCATCTCCATGGGGCGCATCGGTCTTGTTTGTTAAGAAGAAGGACGGCAGTATGCGTCTTTGCATAGACTATCGCGAGCTCAACAAGATTACCATTCGGAATTGGTATCCACTGCCACGCATCGACGATCTGTTTGACCAACTCCAAGGGGCCAAACACTTCTCCAAGATTGATCTTAGGCCAGGCTATCATCAGCTACGGGTCAAGGAGCAGGACATCGCTAAGACTGCCTTTCGTACCCGTTATGGCCACTACGAGTTTGTAGTTATGCCATTTGGCCTGACAAATGCTCCAGCAGTGTTCATGGATCTGATGAACAGGATCTTTCATGAATTTCTGGACAAGTTCGTCATTGTCTTCATCGATGACATCCTGATTTTCTCAAAGTCCAAGGAGGAACACGAAGACCATCTTCGTACAGTACTACAGATTCTTCGCCAGAAGCAGCTGTATGCTAAATTCTCCAAATGTGAGTTCTGGTTAGACAAGGTGGCATTCTTAGGTCACATTGTATCAGCAGAAGGAATCACTATGGATCCAGCGAAGGTTGAGGCCATTAAAAAGTGGCCAAGACTGACATGTAGTTTCTTAGGCTTAACTGGCTATTACCGTAGGTTCGTGGAGAACTTTTCCCGCCTAGCACTACCATTGACCAAACTGATGCGGAAAGGGGAGAAATTCGTCTGGACTGAAGATCGAGAGAAGAGCTTTGAAGACCTGAAGCAGAAGCTAGTATCTGCACCTATTCTTACTCTACCATCTGGTACGGGTGGATTTCAAATCTACAGCGATGCATCGGGGAAGGGACTTGGCTGTGTTCTCATGCAACATGGGAAAGTGATCGCGTACGCTTCACGGCAGCTTAAGCCTTATGAAGAAAATTACCCCACGCATGACCTAGAACTTGCTGCAGTCGTATTTGCATTGAAGATATGGAGGCACTACTTATATGGAGAATCATGTGACATTTTCATAGACCACAAGAGCTTGAAGTATATCTTCACTCAGCGTGAATTGAACATGAGGCAGAGGAGATGGTTAGAGTTGTTGAAGGATTAGGACATTAATCTACAGTATCATCCCGGAAAGCCAAATGTAGTAGCAGATGCCCTTAGCAGGAAGTCCGGAATGATCAACGGCATTAGAATCGAAGAGGAAATCATAAGAGACTTGGAGCGACTAGATTGAGTACATGGTACGTGGACAGCACGGTTACTAGGCTAATCTTAGAGTAGAACCCGAGTTGCTATCTAAGATCAAGGAAGCTCAGAAGGATGACGGAGAAATCTGGGCGATAGTACAAAATTTGGAGAAGCAGACAGAATTCAGAGTAGATGCAGATGGTATCGTATGGCAGGGCACTAGACTTTGTGTTCCTGATGACCAAGAACTCCGGGAAGCTTTGTTAGCTGAAGCTCATAGCTCCCCATTCTCTATACATCCTGGTTCAACTAAGATGTACCATGACATCAAGCAGTACTTTTGGTGGAGTGGTATGAAGCAGGATGTGGCCACTTACGTCTCCAAATGTCTTACCTGCTAGCAGGTTAAGATCGAGAATCAGCGATCTGGCGGTCTCCTTCAACCGTTAGATATTCCAGAGTGGAAGTGGGACAAAATCACCATGGATTTTGTTACCGGTCTTCCGCCTACCAAAAGGAAGCACGATGCAATTTGGGTTATAGTTGATCGACTTACCAAATCAGCTCATTTCTTACCGATCTGCAAGGAAGATCCGGTAAGTAAACTCGCAGATACGTATAGACGAGAGATCATGAGACTCCACGGTGCACCATCCAGCATCGTCTCAGACAGAGATCCTCGATTCACTACGCGCTTTTGGAAAAGTCTGCAGAAAGCTTGGGGTACACAGCTTAAGCTTAGCACGGCTTTTCATCCTCAAACGGACGGACAGTCGGAGCGAACCATTCAGACATTGGAGGATATGTTGAGGTCATGTGCGTTGGAATGGACGGGTGATTGGGACGAATACATCTGTTTGGTGGAGTTTGCATACAACAAAAGTTGGCACGCAAGTATCAAGTGTGCTCCATTTGAGATGTTGTATGGCAGAAAGTGTCGCGCCCCAATCTGCTGGGATCAGGTTGGCGAGCGAACACTTGAAGGACCGGAAATCATAGAGATGACCAATGAGAAGATCGCAGTAGCTAAGCAGAAAATTCTGGAGGCACGGTTACGTCAGAAGAGTTACGCCGATAAGCATCGTAGGGATATACACTTTAACGTAGGAGATCACGTCTTCCTTAAGGTTTCGCCGGCACGTGGTGTTAGACGCTTCGGGATTAAAGGGAAGCTCAGTCCTCGTTTCATCGGACCGTTTGATATCATTGAACGAGTCGGTGAAGTATCTTACCTATTGGCGTTACCTCCACAGCTTTCGCATGTGCACAACGTGTTTCATGTGTCCTTACTCAGAGGGTACCAGTATCATCCCCTTCAAATGGTCCAGTATCCACTAGAACAGATACGTGAAGATCTTACCTTTATAGAAGAACCCGAACGAGTTCTTGACAGACAAGAACGAATCATGAGAAAGAAGACGATTCCATTCGTCAAAATTCTATGGAGGGATCATACCGAGCGGGAAGCCACTTGGGAAACGGAGGAGTCTATCCGGGCTTCTTACCCTCATTTCATATTTTTAATTCGGGTATGTTCTTCTTTTCCAGTTTACTTTATCTATAATTCGGGGACGAATTAATCTTTTTAGGGGGGAAGAGTTGTAAAACCCGCATGCTTTTACCATGCATAGTACGCTTAGGATCGTACGTACTAGATTAAAACTTTCCTAAAGGAGGTTAATTACTTTTACACTACACAAAATAAACTTTACAGAAGATTTTAAGAAAACCTAAAACCTCCTCTTCCTTGTTCTTTGTCCCGCCACCCTACAAACACCATACAAGGTGATTTTTGATCTTTGATCTTGAAGATTTGGTGATTGATCGTGTTTATTCTTCGTCCTCTTGATCCACGAATTCGGTAAAACCTTTTTAAACCTTTTCTTTTGATTTAATCTTTTTATGAATTATGAACATGTAATGTTTTTACAAAAACATAATAATTAAGCATAGATCTAACATGTTTTGGTGTTAAATAAAATCAAAAGGTTGTTTTTAATGGGTGTTTGTTTTGGCCGCAGGCTGCAACCGAACCTGAAGGGGTTTTGGTTTGCCAAGCCGACCACCACCAAGACCATATGGTCTTGGTTGGTGCGTGTGGGTCCCACAGCAGCAAAGGAAACACGGGGTACCCCGAGTTGGTTCGGGGTACGGTGTCGATTTCATGTCCGGTTCATGTTTTTAGCCTAGATCCAGTTCATGGTGTATGTTAGTTTTTTTTTATGTTTATGATCTTAGGTTAAAATTAAATTAATAAAATGATGTGATTAATTTAATAACATGACTTAGGTTATTTAATTATTAATGATCATGAAATTATTTTAACCTAAGTATTTATATATTTAAGACTTATAATTAATTAATTATTTAAAAACCATGGATATAATTAATTAATTAACATGACTTAGGTTATATTATTAATATATAATAATACATATTTTAACCTAAGTATTTAACTTATTTAATTAAAAACATGTTATACTTTAATTAAATATTATAACCTATAGTTTAATTAAATTACATGAAATAATTATTAAACTATACACTATACCATATGACTTAGAAAATAATCATGAAAAACACTTAGGCTTATATACTTAGCTTATTTAACCAGCTTATTTCTAATTATGGAAACTTTCTATTTTTAGAAACTTATTTAATTAAGGCAGCTAATCTATTTATGGAAACTTTCTATTTTTAGAAACTTATCTATTTTAAGCAGTAAATCTATTTTTGGAAACTATCTATTTTTGGAAACTTTCTATTTTTGGTAACTTTCTATTTTTGGAAGCTTTCTATTTTTGGAAACTTTCTATTTTTGGAAACTTTCTATTTTAGGAAACCTGCTATTTTTGGAAACTTACTTATTATTACACAGTAAGTATTATAACACATGAAATATCAGAAATACTTAATCAGATTAAACAGAATATAGGATTTTACACAGTTTAAGGCTTTAAAACAGTAAAACATGGTAAGAACACATAAAATAAGCTAAGACATGACATAAAACCAGCTATGTATTTAGTAAGCAGATACTTATTCATGTACGTATTTATGTAGCACTAGTGATTCAGAAGTAGGATTCTCGCAGTTTGTCTTTCTCATTCCCCGTATACAGCCAACTGTTTTCCCGTAGTATAAGTTACGTGTTTGATTGCTTATGTTTAATTAAGATTACCTATAGCCATATACATGCATGACTAGTTTCACCTAGTTATGGAGGTACCATAACCATAACATTAGAGGCACCGATGTTATGACTTCACCACGGCGGAGTGATTGCTCGTGGCGTCCCTTTAGCTTTTGGCCATTTATTTAATATTATCATGTGGGGCGTATGGATGCATCCTAGTTACATGTTTTATTCAGGATTACATGGTGAATGTGGTGTGTGCCTTGCATCCTTCACAAGGAGCCGATCCCTCCTACCCAAAAACCAGTATATTAAATTAGAGGCAGCCCCTCTAATTTTCATGATGAGGTCACCCCTCCAATTATTCATGCACGGTGGATTTTCATCACCTATATTGGCTAATGGTAAAATATGACAACAGTTTTTATAAGATAAACATAAGACTTTCAAACTATTAAACCAGTTTTATCAAGACTTAACCAGGTTACTCGGGACTTAGTTTCTTCCGCTGTTATATTGTTATATGCTATTCTATTCATGCTTTATTGTACATCCGTGCACTGAGCGTATTTGCTCAGCCGTTTTCATTTTCTATGTTCCCAAAACGGCAGGTACTCAGGGACGCTCGTAGACACTAAGAGTACGTGCATATGGACTGGAAGCTGTCTAACCTTCTTTACTTTATGCATTTCCTTTCTTTTGATACTTATGCTTTGGACATTGTTTAGTCCTTTCCTTTATTATACTATGTTTGTGTGTGATGAGCTTTACTTTTGGACTACCGATGTTTGATTCCGGTATTTTCCTTTTATGGTCAAGTAATGTTTAGACATTTTTTCCTTGTATGCTTTGATGACACGCCATAATTGTTGTGATATTTCCATTTCCAAAATGGGGTGTTACAAAGACTTTCTTTGGAAAAACATATTTCCACACAAACTACATGATTAATGAAACAAGACAATAAATTATGATTAAGAAAGGTAGAATGAGAATTATCTAAAAATCTTGAATTAATGATGAATATAAAGATTCAATTACAAGAATTAAATGAAAGATTAAGCAAACTTGAAAGAAAATTCTAGAGAGAGAAAGTAACACCTACTCCTAATTACCTGTTAAAAACTAAAAATAAACTAACTAACTCCTCCTAATGAAGGATTAGGAGGGTAGTTATAGGAGGAGGGGAGGTGGTGATGTTGCTTCTCTCTTTCTTCATGTCTTCTCGTCTTTTCAAATAACTCGTCTTTCTCGACTTTGTCTCGGGATTTGTCGAATGATAAAATGAACTTCGTCTTCTAATTTTCTTCTTTTATTAGACTTGGTTCTTCGACTTCGTTAAACTTCCGTCTTTAGACTTTTTCTTCGATGAATCTTCAGAATAGGCCATTGAATTCCGTTCTTCTTGCACTTTTGATCTTTTGATCTTTTGACTTCGTCTTTTGTCTTTTCTTCGATAAAAGCCCGTGAAAGCCCGTGTTTGCTTCCTTTTTCATATTTTTGTCCTACCACACATAATTCCGACTTTTACGACATCAAATACACGTTTAGGTCTCGTTTTATCTTGTTTTAAGTGGTGAAAGGATAAGTGTTTTCACACTTTTTAAATCCCCTACACTTGACCATTGCAATCCCCTCATGCAATGCATAATTTCAAAGCCTAGTTTAACATTTTCCATCATAATTAACCCACCTTGGTCTTTATTAAATACTAGACACTAAGGAAACTAATAAGATAGAGAATAACAAAATATTTGAAGGACGAAACAAGCAAAGAGATCGAAGACTTACATTAGGGCTTTGGTTTTCATGAATGTTTATCACCCTCAAGTTTCACGTTCACCATACTAAGCTTAAAAACGAGATCATTGTTATTATAAGTTAGTAAGCTAACACTCACTTATGTGGCTCAATTATTCGCTTACACCCCTTTATTCCTAGGTGTATCTCTTATATTTTATTGTTGTCTTGAATGATTATGATGATGCATTGTTGACTTATTTCGATAGTTTATTTAGGCTGAAAATAAAGTAGGATGATTTAATCAATAGTTAGCTAAAGGACAAAATCTTTTAAAACTGCTTCTCGAAACCTCATAAAGTTCATATCTTGGCATAACTCGTTTCACGATTTGAGACCTTTCTTGGATCGATATTTGGCATTGACTTCATACTTCAAATCTTGAGAGACGTTCTTGATATAATGGTCTTCTCTTCATAATAGGAATTTCTTCACTTGAAGTTTTTGAGAGATTCTTCAAACTTGGACCACGAATTCTTCATTTTTCTCCAATCTTTATTTGGGATTTTGATATACAACGATCCGCCTCCTTTTAGGACTTGGATCTATTTACCTCATACCTTGCTAGGGTCTTTTCGGATAGACTTCTCCATGATCTTTAGGGGAGTATTTGCTTTTCGTCGTGTGTCTCGATCCTTCATATTGATTTTTGATAAATGTTTATTCACATCACTTTAGATCTTTAGAAACAAAATGTAGCCCTCATGCCTTGTTAGGGCCTTTTTGGACTCACCAATCTTCTCATCCCGCTTCAATAAGTTATGCCTTGGCTATGAACTCTAATTAATCCCGATCAACTTTTAAACGATCTTGTGCTAGAAGCTAAGTAACTTTTCAAATCGGACGACCTTACTTATTGCAATTATTTATTAACAAACGATGGGAGAAAAAGATCATAATTAACTCACATAAATTCATGAAAGAATGCCAAACTTATAATTGACTCTATCATCTCTCGTTCTCCACAAATTTAAAATCTCAAGTAATGAGACTCGTGGATGCTTAGCCTATTAAATCAAAGTTTTGGGTTTTCAAGTCATCTATAGGATCTTGCAACTTCTTAGACTTTTTCAAGTTTATTCGCATTTAGAAGTTCTCTTGATAAACGAATTTCTAGGATCAATTATAGGAACTTGCGAAAAGTTCTTGTTCTTAAACCCGTATGAGTTAAGAATTTCGCGTTTTAAAGTTCTCTATATAAAAGTTTAGCAAAACTTGATTTAAACACGTTAAGGATACTAGCTAGAGTAAACTCAAATAAGTAAACTCGGGTTGAGTCAAAAGATTCATGACGGGCCTAATACATCAAAGACATCTAAACTAATTAAAACCATTTTATTTAATAATTTTTCTCTTTTGACTTTTATTCTTGAAATGGAATATATACATACGATGCGATGAAAAAAGAAAAGATCATAAAAGAAAATAAATAAAAAATACTACTAGGCCAAAATATATCAAAAATTTTGAAAAACGTCGAAAAATTAAATTTCCGGGTAAAATGAGGACATATTCATGGAAAAGCCCACTTATTACTTCGATAGAAGTCTCCCCTATACTTAATATAAACATTGTCCTCAATTTTTAAGCATGTGGGAGTAAACTCCCCTACACTTAGGACATTGTGCACTTTGTTTAAATCTTGCTAAGGAAGAGACAACTAAAGTGATTCCCATTTCAACATTTATCAATAAGATATGGAATCAAAAGTGTTTAGGATAGAACCGGGAAGACGGGTACACCGGATCACGGGTCGTCAAATATCATCAAAAGTGGATCTTTGCAAGCTTTAATCCCTGCACATCATAAGAAACAAGACAACAAACACCTACGTGGCTCCCCATACACTTATTAAGAAAAAGGGGTAAAAAGGATAGATCATCGGGTTGCCTCCTGAGAAGCGATTGTTTTTGTTAACCGAGTTACGAGCCTGACTCGACCCAGAACTAATTCAAGGGAAACGTGACGAGGGATGGAACCATATCATGGGAGATGTCCTCCCCAAAGTACAACTTAACTCGTTGGCCATTCACCTTGAAATTAGGCCCATTTGGTTGAGAACGCTCAAGAGTACCATATGGGAAAATTTTAGCAACGGTGAATGGACCGGACCAACGACTCTTAAGTTTTACTGAAAAGATTTTCAACCGAGAGTTAAAGAGTAAATCTTGATCAGCTATGTGAAAATCTTGGTTCTTAATATTGGAATCATGAATGAGCTTAGTTTTTTCTTTATAGATCAAAGAGTTTTCATAAGCCTCATTCCTTAATTCATTGAGTTCATTGAGTTGGATTTTCCTAAGATCACCGGCTTTGTTGATATCAAAATTAGCCCATTTCAAGGCCCAATAAGCATTATGCTCCAACTCAATGGGGAGGTGGCAAGCCTTTCCGTACACAAGGCGATAAGGTGTACAACCTATAGGTGTCTTATAAGCGGTACAGAAAGCCCACAAAGCATCATCTAACTTATCGGCCCATGAGGCACGATGCTCTCCCACGGTACGCTCTAAGATTCTCTTAAGTCCACGGTTAGAGATCTCGGCTTGACCATTAGTTTGTGGATGATAAGCGGTGGAAAGACGGTGATTGACACCATACTTAGCCACGACTCGAGCAAATTGATCATTGCAAAAATGAGTCCCGCGATCACTAATGATAGCACGAGGAACACCGAATCGAGCAAACAATTGTTTCAAAAAGTTCATAACCACCCTCGCATCGTTAGTAGGTAAAGCCTTTGCTTCAACCCATTTGGATACGTGGTGAACGAATACGAGGATGTACTTGTTCTCTTTGGATGATGGAAATGTCCCCATAAAGTCGATGCCCCATACGTCAAAGATTTCACACTCTTGGATGAAATTTTGAGGCATCTCATCTTTATGTGTGATCTTGCCTTGTATTTGGCAAGCATCACAATGCTTAACCATTTCATGAGCATCATGATAAATGGTGGGCCAATAGAATCCAGAATCGAAAACTTTCTTCGCGGTATAATTAGGACCAAAGTGACCACCGGTGGGTCCTTTGTGGCAAGCTTCAAGAATGAGTAAAGCTGCCGGCCCATCAACACACCTACGAATGACAAGATCCACACATTGCTTGAAAAGGTAAGGATCGTCCCAATAATAGTGTTTAATATCCTTAAAGAATTTTTTCTTTTGTTGGGACGTTAACCCTTCCATAAGAACACCACCCGCTAAATAGTTTGTAATGTCCGCAAACCATGGGGTATTGTCAAGATTGGAGTTGATAGACATTAAGGCCTCATGGGGAATGTATTCATTAATTTCTTAATTAAGAAGTTCCCCTTGATAAGGATCCTCGAGTCTACTCAGATGATCCGTGATGAGGTTTTCCGCTCCCTTTTTATCACGAATTTTGACTCGAGGGCCCAATCTTGGGTGTTACAAGACCACATCTTACGTGATTGTGGTATATGTGGTATGGATGATGATTATGCTTCTGCTTTAGCTTGCCTACGTGATACGATTCCAAGCTTTGATTCTAGTTGTTTCACTAATAAGGATACCGCCCTTTCTAAAACCCAACAAACATTGGTGACTACCCTTTTTAGTGAAATAGTCAAGGATATGGAGGTCCACTTTGACATGACTTTGAGACAGAAAGCAGTTTTTGAGTATTTACGCGCATCACATGCTCAAGATTTCCTACTAGCTATCCCTATAAACGGGCTCGGTCAACATATGTCACCAGTGGAATATCGTTCTATTCTTAAGTATCGCCTCATGATCCCATTATTTTCGGCTGATACAATATGCCCTGTTTGTCACAAGGCATGTTTGGATTCTTTTGGGGAACATGTGGTTCATTGTAAAGAACTCCCGGGATTCAAGTATCGACATGATATGGTTAGGGACGTTCTTTTTAACATATGTAGGCGTGCTGGCATCTCCGCCAAGAAAGAAGCACCTGTGAACTTCTTGACTGACCCGTTAGATGGAAGATCCACACTCAGACCGGCGGATATTTTGGTTTTTGGATGGGCTGGAGGAAAACATGCGTGTGTTGATATGACTGGGGTTTCTCCTCTAGTGGGGTTGGGTAGCCGTTTTATAGCGGGCCAGGCTGCTTTGAAAGCCGCCTCATGCAAAGTGACAAAACACGAAAAATCATGCATTGAAAATCAACACGTGTTTATTCCTTTTGCATTTGATACCTTCGGTTTCCTTGCACCTGAAGCGGTGGAGCTTCTGAAGAGAATTCAACGCGTTATGAATAGCAATGTTATGACACCTAAATCCACAGATGTGGTTTTTCATAGAATTAGTTTCGCTATTCAAAAAGGGCTTGCGGCGCAGCTTGTTGCTCGCTTGCCTTCTACAGCTGTGTAATTAAATCTGATATAATAAAGGTAATATTTACCCAAAAAAAAAAATTAAATTCTTGTAGGAGCAAAATCCAACGAAGGATTCTCGGTTTAGCATCTTGCTTGGTTACTAAGTATTTTAAGGCGGAATGATCGGTGTAAACGATGGAGGTGGAAAGCACAAGATAGGGGCGGAATTTCTCAAAAGAATACACTACGGCTAAAAGCTCTTTTTCGGTAGTGGTATAATGTAATTAAGCCCTTGTCATTGTCTTACTAGCATAATGGATTGGTTGGAAGTGTTTGTTAACTTTTTGACCTAAAACCGCTCCTACCGCGAAATCACAAGCATCGCACATGAGCTCGAAAGGTAACTCCCAATTTGGAGAGACTAAGACCAGTGCCTTAGTTAATTTACATTTAAGAAGTTTGAAAGAGTTGAGACAATCTTGAGAAAAGATGAAAGGAGCATCTTTCTCTAAGAGATGAGTCATTGGTAGAGTTATCTTAGAAAATCTTGAATGAAACGTCGGTAAAATCCTGCATGACATAAAAAACTCCTAACTCCTTTGACGGTGGTAGGTGGAGGAAACTTAGCAATGACGTCAACTTTAGCACGGTCGATTTCGATACCGGATTTAGAAATTTTATGACCAAGGACGATGCCTTGTTTTACCATGAAACGACATTTTTCCAAATTAAGAACGAGACGAGTGTCTTCACATCGTTTAAGCATACGTTCTAAATTGGCAAGGCAAGAAGAGAAAGAATCACCATAGACCGAGAAATCGTCCATAAAGACTTCCATAGTTTCTTCAACCATGTCATGGAATATAGCCATCATACACCTTTGGAAAGTCCCGGGAGCATTGTATTAGCCGAAAGGCATTCTTTCGTAAGCAAATGTTCCATAAGGACAAGTGAATGTGGTTTTCTCTTGGTCTTTTGGATTGATAGGGATTTGAAAATATCCGGAGAAACCATCTAAGAAGCAATAGTAGTCATTACCCGCTAAACGCTCGATCATTTGATCCATGAAAGGAAGAAGAAAATGATCCTTACGAGTGGCATCATTGAGCTTGCGATAGTATATGCAAACTCGCCAACCCGTGACAAGTCGAGTAGGAATCAACTTGTTGTTTTCGTTAGGAACAACGGTTTTCCACCTTTCTTAGGCACACAATGGACGGGACTAACCCATGGAGAATCCAAAATAGGGTAAACCATTCCGGCATCTAGAAGTTTGATAACTTCTTTCTGAATGACTTCATAAATTTTTGGTTTACCCTTCTTTGACTTTGGATTGCGGATTTAAAGTCATCTTCCATGAGAACTTTATGAGTGCAAAAGTTAGGATCAATTCCGCGGATGTCGGAGATTTTCCAAGCAATTGCTTTCTTATGATTCTTAATCACTTCGATAAGTCGAGATTTTTAATCCTCTTTTAAGTCCTTGGCAATTATGACGGGTAACTTATCAATCTCTTCTAGGAAAACGTATTCTAAATGAGACGGTAAATCCTTAAGCTCTAAATCCGGTGGATTGTCGGTGGAAGGCGTAGTCAAATTTGGATCATCGTTTGTAACTTCCTTAGGAGTAGGTGGAGAAATATGGTCCTCATTGAGAAGTCTCTCAATGGTACGAATGTCTTCTTACCAATCTGTGGGAGAATCGTCATATTTTAAATCCACATCCCCTAAACTTGCTTCAAATTCTTGTAAAAGAAAGTCACTTTCTCCAAATGGAGTCAATGATAGAGCAATAGAAGCTACGGTCTCAACATGAGGTAAATGAGAAATCCCGTTCTTACAAGCCTCGTGAAAAATGTTCTTCGCATGCTTCGTCGAGCACATCGATGAAATTCACGGATTCAGGCTCGTCGGGATGTTTGGAAAGTTTACTCATGTTAAAGACGATTTTATCATCTCCGACCCTCATGATAAGTTCACCCGTAGCTACATCAATCAATGTACGCCCGGTTCTCAAGAAGGGTCGTCCCACAATTAAGGGAACACGGGGATCCATTTCATAGTCAACGACAACGAAATCGGCAGGGAAAGTGAATTTGTCGACTTCAACGAACACATCCTCGGCTATCCCCACCGGATAAGCAACCGATCGGTTAGTGATAACTAGGTTTTACTCAGTTAAAAAGTTCTTTGTCGTATGTCTAATCGAATTGATCTCTGGTTAACTATACGACTCAGCTGTCTTTGGTGGAAACAAATGTTGTGTCGTTGTAGTATATTAAAAGTGCGAAACTTTAACGTAAAAGACGGTTAATTAAATCTAAACTAATTAAAATGTAAATTGTGCAAAATTAAAACTTTAGAAGTAAATTAATTAAACGTGATGAAAAATTAAATTGACAAAGTAATAAAAATAACACTTAAGAAAATGGCGGGAAAATAAATGCTTGAAAATAAAAGAGAATAAACAGAACCTGAATCGGAATCCCAAAACACTGTCACTATCCGGAATAACCAATTAGACACTTCTTATCCGGAATAAACAAAACTACCTTATCCGGAATCCAAATCTGTTACGAATCCGGAATAACGAACAGAGGCTTATCTGGAATATTACCTAGGCCCTATCCGGAATACCCTTCGTCTGCTTATCCGGAATCAAGACCTGCCCCTTATCCGCAATAACAAGACTACCTTATCCGGAATAAACAAAAGTTGCCTATCCGGAATAAGTTTGGAGTTTTATCCGGAATGTTTGACCTTGCTCTTATCCGGAATACCTGCTGCTTCTTATCCGGAATCCTGTTCAACGACCCCCTTATCCGGAATAATCGAATAGACTTTCTTATCCGGAATACACAAACTTGTGTTATCCAAAATACTCGATCTAGTCTTTATCCGGAATACACTGGAAAACCACCTGATCCGGAATAAATTCCCAAGTAGCTTATCCCGATTATTTTCCGGATACTTATCCGGAATAACCTGTCAAGTTGCTTATCCGGAATAATATGATGTTGGTTATTCGGAATATGAAGATCAAACCACTTATCCGGAATATTTGGTTTTGCAATGTTCGGAATAAAGGGGTTTACCAAACCCGGATAACAATTAAATCAAATAAGCTACGAACTAAAATTAAGCTAAACACAAATAAGCACTTAACTAAAAACTTACCCAAAACACTTTTAAGAAAAAGCAAATAAGCTAAAATTTAAAAACTTTTAAAAACACTAAAAAATAAAAATATTAAAAATCATTTTTTTATAAAAATTAACTAATAAGCACTTGATTAAATTAAAGAAAAACACAATAAGCTATAAAATCAATAAGCTAACAAGATAAAAAACATAAAAACATGAACGTAAATCAAATAAACAACATGATAAGCATATAAACAATAAGATTAAAGCATAAAAAGAAAGGTAGAATGAGAGATTAACAATAAAAAGTAAAGATTCAATTACATAAAAGTAAACTTACTTAGAAATTAAAGTGCAAGACAAGGTAATTAAAGTGCAATAAGGTAAATGTGCAAGTAAATAAAATTGAAGAACTAATTGTCACTATTAGCCAACAAAATGAAAATGAAATCCTAATGGCCTATTTATAGGAAGATTAGGGAGGTGTTTAGAGGAAGCTTCCTCCCCTCTTTCTTCTTTCTTTAATTGCAACATTAAGTCCTTAATCTTCTTAGTTCTTCGACTTTAATGACTTTGTCTCGGGATTTCGTTAAACTCGTCTTGAAATTTCTTCAAAAATAAGACTTGAGTTCTTCGGCTTTTAGTAAACTTCCGTCTTTTGACTTTTTCTTCGATAAATCTTCAGAATTGGTCTTGGACTTCCGTTCTTTTTGCACTCTTGATTTCTTGACTTCGTCTTCTGTCTTTCTCTTCGATAAAAGCCCGTGAATGCTCGTGTTTTCTCCCTTTTTCACATTTTCGTCCTAAATCACAACAAAAACACAAACCACGCATAATTCCGACATTTATGACATAAAATACACGTTTTGGCTCGGTTATTATTGTAGTTAAGTGGTAAAAAAGATTGGTGTTTACACACCTATCAGTTAGCTAATTCCAATGTCATACGAGTGGGGACTAGCTCGGGTAAAGATAATTGCTTCCAAACGGAGAATGGCATAAGATTGTGATTGTAGTGTTTTACTACTCTTTAGGAAAAGAGCGTAAATAGCGGAAAGTATCGAGTGATGATTTTAGGAAAAATCAACACTAATGACCCAATCACTTAAAAAGAGAGAAAGTTCGTTTCCCAAGGAGGTATATGTGTTGTGAATTAACTTGTATTTATTTGAGATTAATATTAAAAGAATGGGGATGAGAAGATGAAAGACGGTTACGTGAAAATTAAACTACGACGAAAACGTAAAACCGTAGAAAAACCACAAAAATTAAAAATTATCTAAAACCAAAAACAAAATTAATAATTAAAAAGACTAAAAAGAAGTCTAAAATAATATAAATAAAGATAAAAATCCAACAAAGATATTTTAAAACCTTTTATTAATTAAATAATTAATTTTAAATGCTAATTAAAGCCCTAGAATTAAATTTAACTAATTCAAATGTCTAAAATATGATTTTATTGAATAATCACTTAACTTATATTATTAGAAGACTAAAAAGTAATTTTCTAAAAATTAAACCCTATTAAAACTATTTTTAAAACTCTAAAAATGATTAAAAATGATTAATACCTAATTAAACTTAAAATAATTATAAAAATAAATCTAAAAGCTAGAAAATTATTCTAAAAATGGAAATAGTCCTAATTAATGATAAAGATCCTAAAAAAAATGAAAAAGAAAGAAAAATAAAATTTTGAAAAATTAATATTAAAATAATATTAAAATAATACTAAAAATTAAAAGTTTCTAAAATTTGAAATAAAAAATTTCTAAAAATCCTAATTAATATAACTAAGAGAAAAACACAAATTAGAGCTCCTAAACCTTTTTTAATAATTTTATAAAAATATTTAAAGTTTATAAAAACCTTAAAATAATATAAAATTAAAAATTAAAGTTTATAAAACCAAAACTATATGTAAACCTCAAATTATATATTGAAAAGCTAAAAACTATTTTTCCTGAAAATTAAAAATCTTTTTGGTATTTTTTTATTGAATTAATAAAATACGGCTATAAAATAAATCCTAGAAAATAAACTATTAAATGGAAAAATAAGGAAAAGAGCTAGAAAAGTCAACAATCCAATAACCAACTCAGGAAAAATGAGAATAAGCTAAAACAATAAGCCAATAAGCCAAAAAGAGCTTATTTGCTCACGGCTTTATTTAATAAGCTAGGAATGAAAACGGGTTAAGTAACTTTTGAAAACAAAACTCTCAGTCAAAGTCCCCAGGGCGCATTGGTTAAGTGTTATGTGTGTGAGTGTGGAGACCAGGGTTCGAGTCTTAGCAACCCCTTTTTATACTTTTTTTTATTTTTTATTTTTTAAACTTTCCAATCAATCCAGTGAACTTAATAAGCTTATAAACCAATCCCACTTTCCTTTTTAAACACAAGATCAAACAAATTGAAGCTCAAAATTGTGAGCAGGTTGGTTGTTTTTCTGATGAACAATTCAAGTGCACACTTGTGCACTTTTGATGCCAAGAGGACTTGGCAATGTGTTTATTTGGAATGCTTATGGACAAATGGGGCACCCTTGTGCTCATAGAAGCACAAGGAGTCAGAACAAACAAGGATCTAACACTAAGCACACACAAATAAGCAAATCAAATGCACACCAAGCCAATATAAGTTGCTGAGATACTCAAGCTAGGTCTGTGGACTTATGAGCTTGCTACAAGCACCCTAGTGACTTCTAAGAGCTCAAATTAAGCATACACAAACACCAACTAGCATACAAACCAAATCAAAACTAAAATAACCCTATCACTTAACAAGTTTCAGAGATCTGAGCACAAATCATAAGCAAAACTGGCAGTTTAAGGTTATGCAGATTCTAAGACTATCTTTTCCTTTAAAACTCACCAAACTTGCTTAAATCAGTTCTAAACTAGTTACCAACTAATTATAAACTTAACAAATCCTTTTTTAAACTGATTAACACCTTTTCAAACACTTATTAAGATTATTGTCCTGCTAATCCTTGTTGCCAAACACCCTATTAAATCTGAGAACCAAACTTTAACAAACCAAAACCTTACAAAACTCTTTCAAACTGATTCCTATTGCATCTATCATGCATATAAACACATTTAGAACACAAATCAAGCACTTAAACACAAAATATCATCAAATCACATAAGATCACATACACCTCATATTTCTGAAATTTCAACAAGGTAAAAGAAATTTACCTAAGGACCCTTACATCCAAGGGTCCTAGTGGATGTATAATCCACCTCCAAACCAACACGGGTTGGTGCAGATCCTTTAACAAATCAGCAACCTTCTAACCTGTTCAAATCAAACACAAAAGAAGAACAAAATACAAGCACTATAACTTTCTGTTTCTATTTCTTTCTTTCTAAAACTCTTCCAAATCTTTTTCAACCCTTCTTAAAACGTTTCTATAACACTTAAACACCAATTACAATGATTCCTTAACACAAAAACCTTGGACAGATTTTCTTACCAAAAATCTCCAAATTTTCAAAAACTTGAAACAAATTTTGAAAAACAAAATCAATTAACCAACATAAACTTGGAACTCAGAATCAAGCATAAACCCAACACACAACTTTTTATAAACTAAAAAGGAATTACAATTGAATTTTCAAATACCAAACTTTTATTTCATAAAAAAGGGATTACAAGAATTTATGCTTAAAACTGGAACAAAGGATCACCCACAGGTTGGGGTCTCTTTTATAGTGCTCATAGAACAATCTAGAATAGAAAAATACAAACCCTAATTCTAAGAAAATATCAAAAATACCCCTTGGACGTTTTTGGTGTATTCTGCTCAAATTTGATCTTGGCCGTGTGTTTTTGCGTTGTGATGAAGCAAAACATCACATCCATTGATTGGGGACACGTCATTTGCCTTGGAGCCAAAGGAATGATGTGATTGGTGGATTGGGGAATTGGGGGTGGGGACCACACGCGTGGGATTGGGGATTGGGTGTGTGGGATTAGTTCCTGCGTGTGTGAATCACACGTGGGTGAGTTTAATTGGGTTTTACCCAAGGTTAAATCGGGGTAAGTTCTGGGTGTGTAAAAGATGAACAGTAAGTCCATTTGATCCTAATTTAGGGGAAGTAAATGTGTTAGGCGCGTTTTTAGGATTTGAATGTTTCAGTTGGCAATTTCAGTCCTTGTGTTTTGATTTTTTTGGCAAAACAAGTTTCCAGCCCTAAAAATGTATCTTCCTTTGTTAATATCTTTCATGACTTGGCGGTTTTGGCACCAAGTTTTGGAAAAGGGTTATCAAGGGTGCTTTTTGACATTTTGTGATATTTCAAGGGCTGTTTTTGGACAATCTTGATCTTCAAAGGTCTTCTTTGCTTCTTAATCTTCATGAGGGACCATAATTGACAAATTGATTTTGTTGAGGGACCAATCTTGTCATTTCTTCAAAGTTGAAGGACCTTTTTGCAATTTTGACAAACTTAAGGGACCAAACTTGTAATTATTATTATACAAGGGTTTTAAGTGTCATTTCTTCAATAATGGAGGATCAATCTTGTTTTGTCTTCAAGTCATTAAGGGTATTTGATGAAAATTCCATGATTAGGGCCCGGTTCTTTGTACGGCTTCGTTTCTCATGTTCGTTTTTCCTTGTATCTTGTGATCTTTTGTCTTTTTCATGATATCCATACCTAAAATACACAAATAAACAAACACAAGCATATATATGGTATTTTATGACATTTTTATGCATTTAAAGCCCGAAAAGAACGATGAGATCATGTATAAATGCCATCTCATCACTCCCCCATTCTAAGCCATTGCCGTGCCCTCACGCAATGCTAGAATAAAGTATCTAAGCATCACCAAAGTTAAATTTTATTAACCTTTATTAAAGAGTAAAAGACTTGCAACACACTACGAGATTGTGTAAAGACATAATGTATGATTTTCATCACCAAAAGGTGACTTTTAAGGTCAAAGAATAGAAACAAGTCAATGTCCCTTAGAGTAAATTTCGTCATCCTTGATTGTCATACATTCCATGCTAAGTGCAAAAACAAGATCATTGTTGGTACAAGTCACAATGCTAACACTACTCATACGTTCAAATTGTGTAATACTTTTTCTCCCCGCAATCCTAGTTATTATAAAAGGAAATGGGTTACTAGCATTTTTTATCTATTTGTCATGGATCACAAGTGATTCGTATTGACTTATTTGAGTAGTTATTAGTCCGAAAGCAAAGTAGCACGATTTGATCAATAGTTAGCCGAAGGACAAAATCTTTTAAAACGGCTTCTCGTGTATCTCCTTAAGTTCATATCTTGGCATAACTTGTTTCACGATTTGAGACCTTTCTCGGACCGATATTTGGCATGTACTTCATACTTCAAATCTTGGGAAGACGTTCTCGAAATTATGGTCTTCTCTTCATATATTTGGAATTTCTTCACTTGACGTTTTTGAGAGATTCTTCATATAGGACCACGACTTCATCATTTTTCTTCAATCTTTACTTTGGATTTTGATATACAACGATCCGCCTCCTTTTCGGACTTGGATATATTTATCCTCATACCTTGTTAGGGTCTTTTTGGATAGACTTTCTCCATTCTTTAGGGGAGTAATTGCTTCTCGTCGTGTGTCTCGATCCTTCATATTGATTTTGGAATAATGATACTTCACATCATCTTTGGATCTTTAGCAAAAATAGAGCTCCTCATGCCTTGTTAGGGCCTTTTTGGATGATCGCCAATCTTCGCGTCCCGCTTCAATAAGTTATGCCTTGGCTATGAACTCTATTCAACCCCGAGCAACTTTTAAACGATCTTGCGCTAGAGGCTAAGTAACTTTTCAAATCGTACGACCTTACTTATTGCAATTATGATTTATTCCTAATGCATTGATCTTATGGGAAGAAAAAGCCACAATTAAAAACATATGAGTTTTTGAAAGAACACTTTCATGTTCTACGTTTAGCATGATCACTTGTCTAACTCTATCATTTCTCGTTCTTCACTATATAAAGACCTCTAATTAAAGAGACTCGTGAATACTTAGCCATGCAAGTTAAAATTAAGCCAAATTTGGATTAGCTTTCATTAAGACTATATCAAATCAAAGTTTTGGGTTTTCAAGCCACCTATAGGATCTTGCACTTTCTTGGACTTTTTCAAGTTTAGAGAATGCGTTTTAAAGTTCCCTTGATAAGTGACTTTCTAGAATCAATTATAGGAACTTGCGAAAAGTTCTTGTTCTTAACCCGAATGAATTAAGACTTTCGCGTTTTAAAGCTCCCTATATAAAAGTCTAGCAAAACTTGAATTGAGCGGGTTAAGGAATGTAAATGGCTCCAAATGCCCATCAAGTCAAAAATTAACTCTTATTCTACCCATCGGAAAATATACATTCGTGTCTTAAAAACACTTATGAAAACTAAAAATTTTAAAATTTGGCCATTTTTAGCCTTATTAGCAAAACAAAACATTGAAAGTTGGAAAACGTGAGGGCGTAGCAAAGCAAGTATCTATTCACCCCCCCATACTAAAAGTAAACATTGTCCTCAATGTTTCGAGTCTAAAAGTGGAGCACCTCCATACTAGAGACGAAGAGTCGAATGCTTAGGATCTAGCATGGAAAGGGTGATCAACAATATATCTAAAGCCGTTTATTAATTATGCTAAAAGATAATTGTTAGAACAATAAAGGATATGTCATGGAATCGTGAAAAACTTCTTCAAACGAACGATGGAGGCTCACGTAAACGAACACGAGAGTCTTCAATCGTAGACGATGATGATCTAGATAACATAATCACAAACAACCACGAGACAACGAGTTGGAAGGGTACAAGTCCCCTTATTAGTGAATAAAAAAGATAAGCATGGGATCTCCCCCACGAGGCACCTCGTTTTTGATTACCGAGTCATGAGCTCGACTCGATCCCCTTAAAATGTGAACATTTAGGGAAATTCATGGTGTGGTCAATTTTTGATGGGGCTTACATGATAAACAAGGCCCAAAAAGCAACCGGTATAAAGGACTAAGTCCTTAAATGATGCAAAATACCGGGGTCGAAGATGGCGTTCTCGTTTCCATTAGAAAAACAAATTAACACCACTCCAACATGTGCCATAAACTCAAAGAGTTTGAAGAAAATAGATGAGATGTAGAAGGATGAGACAATTGGTAAGACAAACGTTTGAGCTACTCGAGGTAGACTCGCACCAAGCAAATAGATATAGTTTCCATTTATTGCATCGGTGGAAGACCGAGATTTCCCTTTACATGAAATTCCGGGATCGAAAATCTCGTCCTCGGTGGACAAGGATGAGGGAACATAAGGGGCTTCCCCCATACTAGAACCACACAAAACATCGTCAAAAGGAGTAGACGAGTTTGTAGCACTCAAATCACGTGGTGATGACGGAGTTAGATTTGTAGAAAAATCAATTAAATCACATTTAAGATCATTTCCTTTGTTATCTTTTGAACTCTCCTTATGAAAACCCTTTTTGATTATGTCGAAAATATTCGGTGTTTCTAAGACGATGTTAGTTACACTAAAAATTATCACATTTTGAAACCGTTTTGGTTTTGGTGGTGGCAAGTTCTCAAAACGTTTATCGACGAAGAAAACCTCCCCATTGGGGTCAACATATTCATCATCCGAAAGATCTTCCGTAGAAACCGGCAATTTATCAACACTTTTCAAGAATGAATGTTCGAGATGAGGCGAAGGATTTTTCGATTCAAGTATTGATGGTTTCTTCTTTGTAGGCTTCATACTCATAACCTCCACCGGCGGAGGAAATGGTAAATTGTTTTTGGCGACATTCCCTAAAACTCTTGGTGAAAATTCTTTGCAAACGACATTGGTCGAGTCACCATGGTTTAAAGTAGCAATAGAATAGACATGAGAAAGATTGGAGTTTTGTGTTGCATTGATGACAAGTTCTTCTTCATTGAAACGAAGGGTGATTTTTCGAGCATGAACATCGATAAGTGCTCTTGATGTATCCAAAAATGAACGACCCAAAATGAGAGGAACTTTTCGATCGATGGGAATGTCTACAACGATAAAGTCAACGGGATAGTAAAACTTTCCGACTTTAACGAAAACGTCCTCGGCTACTCCACATGCCATGATCGTAGAATGATCGGCCATCTCGATGGACATGTTCGAAGGAGTAAGAGCCGGAAGCGAAAGCGATTTGAAAATCTCGAGAGGCATTAAATTAATACTAGCGCCAAGATCGGCCAAGGCGTAGCATTCCTCCATATCTTGAATAGCACACGGAATCAAAAATTTACCGGGATCACCGACTTTTTGTGGTATGCGGCTTAGAAAAACCGATGAACAACTAGACGATTGTTGTAACTTCTCTTTGTTGTTAAGCATACTTTTGAAGTTTGCGGCGAATCGAGGCATCATGATAAGAGCGTCGGCAAAACTTATGTTAAAATGCAAATCACGAAACATCTTCATAAATAGCTCAAATTGATAATTGTTCCTTTCTTGTGCTTTCTCTTTGTTACGTCTCGAAGGGTATGGTAAAGGTGGTGTGGGTTGGTCATTAGGCAACGGCCTTGGAATCTCGGGTTCCACAATTGGTATTGGTTCAACCGTAGGTGTGGTTTGAGCGGTACTTCGCGGGATTGTAATGTGCTCCTTTTCGACCATCACCTCGGGTTCTTTCTCGATTTCCTTCTCCGTAGAAGTACTTGGACGAGAGATTGGTTCCTTGAAAGTTTTACCACTTCGGGTAGCAACAACCTTCAATTCTCCCCTCGGGTTGTTAATGGTATCACTAGGAAGACCACCCGAAGAAGAGGGCTTACACATGATTGCTTCAAACATTTTACCCATTCGGTCCTCAAATTTTGATTGCCTAGCATCCGCTTTCAATAACTCTTGCTTAATCTCATGTTGTCCTAATTCCATCTTTTGTTGGTTTTGTTGAAGACGTTGGACATTTCCTTCCATTTTATTTGCATGAGTTTTAAGTTCATTAGCAAGTTCATTCTTAAGCTCGTTTTTCAACTCGGACCTTAAGCTAATCATCTCACGTTGCATATTATCAAATTTAGCATCATTTGCTTTTGCATAATCCAAAAATTCTCCTTGCAAATTTTTCGTGTGAGCATTTTGAAAACCTTGTGTAGTGTTTTGAAAATCACGGTTTTGGTTTTGATTAGAGATTTGTCCATTTCCACTTTGATAATTCCCTTTGTTGTAATTGCGTGTGTTGCCTTGGTAATTACCTTGGTTGTTGTTTCGATAATTATTAGCATTTTGATTTGGTGGAGCTTGATTTTGGCGGGAACCTTGGCCGTTTTGGTTGTAAGTTCTCGTTGCTACATAAGCACTCGAAGTGTTACCATCCGCGGTAATGCACTCGGAAAGATCATGAGCTCCCCCACAAGATAAACAACTCTTAGCAACCGCTTTAACCGAAGCGGAATTGGAAGCTTCTTGAGCCTTCCAATGGGACATTAGATTAGAAAATCTATCAAAAAACCGATTTTCCTCATTAGCTTCATCATGTAAGGCGTTAATGCTACGAGACGATTGTGATGACGATGACGAACCCATATTGGCAACACTCGGTGTGTTACGAGGGCTATAAACCTTAGATCGATTTTCAATGATTTGTAAAGCCTCATTTGTCGTCTTGCACAAAAAATTACCACCCGCGGCGGCGTTCAAATAATCTCGTTCATGATCATTAAGCCCATTATAAAAGGTATCAATTTGATGCAATTCCGAAAAATCATGGTGAGGACATTCATGTAACATCTCTTTAAATCGTTCCCATGCCATTGAAAAACTTTCATTGTTACATTGCACAAATCGTGAAATCTCATTTTTTAAGTGTGTTGTTTTAGATGGCGGAAAAAACTTGTTCACAAATTTAGAAACGAGATCGGCCCATGTCAAAATTGAATTTGGCGGTTCTTTCTCGAGCCAAATTTTTGCGGGTCCATCCAACGAATATGGAAACAACATCATCTTAATGGCGTCATGTGGAACATCTTTGAATTTGCTAGTGGCGGTGAGACGGTTGAAATTCCTAATATGGTAATGCGGGTTGTCTTTCTCGTGACCTCGAAACTTATTTGCTTGCAACATCGACATTAAACCCGTCTTAATCTCGAAATTCTCCGCAAGGATGGCGGGAATAACAATGGCCTCTCCAAAACCCTCGGTGGGTGCTTGTAGCAACTCCATCATAGTACGATTAGCCATGACGACTTCTTGTTCTATAATAGGTTCAACAATTGGAGGTTCTTCAACAATCAACGATCCTTGATTTGCTTGCTTTTGAAGACGTTTACGAGCTCGTTTTGCTTGATTACGAGTGATCATAAACTTCACGAAGAATGGGAGGTGAGCAAAGAAGATTCTTTTTGGTTGTTTTGTGGATTTTCAATTTTTTTTGTGTTTTTGATGATATTTAATTTTTTTGGATTTTGGTGTATCTTCGTAGACAACAATCTACAAAATCTCTCCTCGAATCAAACTCTTGATTAAAGAAGCCTCAAAGGAATGAAAACGATCACGTGGAGTGAACGCCTTCGAATGACTTTAGAACTTTGGTGAAAACCAAATTGTTCACGAGGGTTTAATCACAAAGAAAACCAAGCAAATATAGTATACGTATTAATACTTTGGGCGGCAAAACCCTCGATTAGCCTTCAATCTCAAAATACTCACAAGCAAGCGGGGAAACGAGGCGGCGCGAAGCACTTAAGAGCCTTTTTCCTTAGGGTATATTTTATAATACCCGCCTTATACCCACCTTATAGTTTGTATCTTTCAAAATCGAGCTTCACGAAAGTATTTATCTATTTTTGCCTTTTCTTTTTGTTTGAGATTCGAATACAATAATTAGGAGATCAAATCCCAATTAAGGTTGTGTTTTCACACTTTTGGAGATATTGTATTTTGATTGTGATACTTAATACAATATAGTAATAATATTTGTACAAGAAAAACCAAGAAAACCGATAATACGTGTTAAGGGAGTTCCACTTAACACAAATACTATTATGGATAATATCAAAAACAAAAGCTTCCAAATTAAAGCACAACACACCTCCCCGGCAGCGGCGCCAAAATGATTGTAGTGTTTTACTACTCTTTAGGAAAAGAGCGTAAATAGCGGAAAGTATCGAGTGATGATTTTAGGAAAGATCAACACTAATGACCCAATCACTTAAAAAGAGAGAAAGTTCGTTTCCCAAGGAGGTATATGTGTTGTGAATTAACTTGTATTTATTTGAGATTAATATTAAGAGAATGGGGATGAGAAGATGAAAGACGGTTACGTGAAAATTAAACTACGACGAAAACGTAAAACCGTAGAAAAACCACAAAAATTAAAAATTATCTAAAACCAAAAACAAAATTAATAATTAAAAAGACTAAAAAGAAGTCTAAAATAATATAAATAAAGATAAAAATCCAACAAAGATATTTTAAAACCTTTTATTAATTAAATAATTAATTTTAAATGCTAATTAAAGCCCTAAAATTAAATTTAACTAATTCAAATGTCTAAAATATGATTTTACTGAATAATCACTTAACTTATATTATTAGAAGACTAAAAAGTAATTTTCTAAAAATTAAACCCTATTAAAACTATTTTTAAAACTCTAAAAATGATTAAAAATGATTAAAACCTAATTAAACTTAAAATAATTATAAAAATAAATCTAAAAGCTAGAAAATTATTCTAAAAATGGAAATAGTCCTAATTAATGATAAAGATCCTAAAAAAAAATGAAAAAGAAAGAAAAATAAAATTTTGAAAAATTAATATTAAAATAATATTAAAATAATACTAAAAATTAAAAGTTTCTAAAATTTGAAATAAAAAATTTCTAAAAATCCTAATTAATATAACTAAGAGAAAAACACAAATTAGAGCTCCTAAACCTTTTTTAATAATTTTATAAAAATATTTAAAGTTTATAAAAACCTTAAAATAATATAAAATTAAAAATTAAAGTTTATAAAACCAAAACTATATGTAAACCTCAAATTATATATTGAAAAGCTAAAAACTATTTTTCCTGAAAATTAAAAATCTTTTTGGTATTTTTTTATTGAATTAATAAAATACGGCTATAAAATAAATCCTAGAAAATAAACTATTAAATGGAAAAATAAGGAAAAGAGCTAGAAAAGTCAACAATCCAATAACCAACTCAGGAAAAATGAGAATAAGCTAAAACAATAAGCCAATAAGCCAAAAAGAGCTTATTTGCTCACGGCTTTATTTAATAAGCTAGGAATGAAAACGGGTTAAGTAACTTTTGAAAACAAAACTCTCAGTCAAAGTCCCCAGGGCGCATTGGTTAAGTGTTATGTGTGTGAGTGTGGAGACCAGGGTTCGAGTCTTAGCAACCCCTTTTTATACTTTTTTTTTATTTTTTTATTTTTTAAACTTTCCAATCAATCCAGTGAACTTAATAAGCTTATAAACCAATCCCACTTTCCTTTTTAAACACAAGATCAAACAAATTGAAGCTCAAAATTGTGAGCAGGTTGGTTGTTTTTCTGATGAACAATTCAAGTGCACACTTGTGCACTTTTGATGCCAAGAGGACTTGGCAATGTGTTTATTTGGAATGCTTATGGACAAATGGGGCACCCTTGTGCTCATAGAAGCACAAGGAGTCAGAACAAACAAGGATCTAACACTAAGCACACACAAATAAGCAAATCAAATGCACACCAAGCCAATATAAGTTGCTGAGATACTCAAGCTAGGTCTGTGGACTTATGAGCTTGCTACAAGCACCCTAGTGACTTCTAAGAGCTCAAATTAAGCATACACAAACACCAACTAGCATACAAACCAAATCAAAACTAAAATAACCCTATCACTTAACAAGTTTCAGAGATCTGAGCACAAATCATAAGCAAAACTGGCAGTTTAAGGTTATGCAGATTCTAAGACTATCTTTTCCTTTAAAACTCACCAAACTTGCTTAAATCAGTTCTAAACTAGATACCAACTAATTATAAACTTAACACAATCCTTTTTTAAACTAATTAACACCTTTTCAAACACTTATTAAGATTATTGTCCTGCTAATCCTTGTTGCCAAACACCCTATTAAATCTGAGAACCAAACTTTAACAAACCAAAACCTTACAAAACTCTTTCAAACTGATTCCTATTGCATCTATCATGCATATAAACACATTTAGAACACAAATCAAGAACTTAAACACAAAATATCATCAAATCACATAAGATCACATACACCTCATATTTCTGAAATTTCAACAAGGTAAAAGAAATTTACCTAAGGACCCTTACATCCAAGGGTCCTAGTGGATGTATAATCCACCTCCAAACCAACACGGGTTGGTGCAGATCCTTTAACAAATCAGCAACCTTCTAACCTGTTCAAATCAAACACAAAAGAAGAACAAAATACAAGCACTATAACTTTCTGTTTCTATTTCTTTCTTTCTAAAACTCTTCCAAATCTTTTTCAACCCTTCTTAAAACGTTTCTATAACACTTAAACACCAATTACAATGATTCCTTAACACAAAAACCTTGGACAGATTTTCTTACCAAAAATCTCCAAATTTTCAAAAACTTGAAACAAATTTTGAAAAACAAAATCAATTAACCAACATAAACTTGGAACTCAGAATCAAGCATAAACCCAACACACAACTTTTTATAAACTAAAAAGGAATTACAATTGAATTTTCAAATACCAAACTTTTATTTCATAAAAAAGGGATTACAAGAATTTATGCTTAAAACTGGAACAAAGGATCACCCACAGGTTGGGGTCTCTTTTATAGTGCTCATAGAACAATCTAGAATAGAAAAATACAAACCCTAATTCTAAGAAAATCTCAAAAATACCCCTTGGACGTTTTTGGTGTATTCTGCTCAAATTTGATCTTGGCCGTGTGTTTTTGCGTTGTGATGAAGCAAAACATCACATCCATTGATTGGGGACACGTCATTTGCCTTTGAGCCAAAGGAATGATGTGATTGGTGGATTGGGGAATTGGGGGTGGGGACCACACGCGTGGGATTGGGGATTGGGTGTGTGGGATTAGTTCCTGCGTGTGTGAATCACACGTGGGTGAGTTTAATTGGGTTTTACCCAAGGTTAAATCGGGGTAAGTTCTGGGTGTGTAAAAGATGAACAGTAAGTCCATTTGATCCTAATTTAGGGGAAGTAAATGTGTTAGGCGCGTTTTTAGGATTTGAATGTTTCAGTTGGCAATTTCAGTCCTTGTGTTTTGATTTTTTTGGCAAAACAAGTTTCCAGCCCTAAAAATGTATCTTCCTTTGTTAATATCTTTCATGACTTGGCGGTTTTGGCACCAAGTTTTGGAAAAGGGTTATCAAGGGTGCTTTTTGACATTTTGTGATATTTCAAGGGCTGTTTTTGGACAATCTTGATCTTCAAAGGTCTTCTTTGCTTCTTAATCTTCATGAGGGACCATAATTGACAAATTGATTTTGTCGAGGGACCAATCTTGTCATTTCTTCAAAGTTGAAGGACCTTTTTGCAATTTTGACAAACTTAAGGGACCAAACTTGTAATTATTATTATACAAGGGTTTTAAGTGTCATTTCTTCAATAATGGAGGATCAATCTTGTTTTGTCTTCAAGTCATTAAGGGTATTTGATGAAAATTCCATGATTAGGGCCCGGTTCTTTGTACGGCTTCGTTTCTCGTGTTCGTTTTTCCTTGTATCTTGTGATCTTTTGTCTTTTTCATGATATCCATACCTAAAATACACAAGTAAACAAACACAAGCATATATATGGTATTTTATGACATTTTTATGCATTTAAAGCCCGAAAAGAACGATGAGATCATGTATAAATGCCATCTCATCAGATTGATACTCACACCGAGATCCGCCAAAGCGATACAATTCTCTACACCCGGAAAATTGCAAGGAATAAGGAATCGAGCGGGATCTCCTAACTTAACCGGAAGTTTTCTCAAAAGAACGGCAGAACAATTCTCATTCAATTGGGTATTGGCGATATCGAGCAATTTTTCCTTATCACTTAAAAGATCCTTAAACATCTTAGCATACTTAGGCATGTGAGCGAGAGCCTCGGCAAAGGTGATATTGAAATTCAAGTGTTTGAACATTTTAAGAAAGTTCGAAACTTGAATATCATCCTTATTCTTCAATTTCTCTTTCCTCAACCTTGAGGGATAAGGTATATTGGGTTGAGATGAAGGCTTTAGAATGGAATTCTCACTCACATCCTTGGGTGGAGGAGGGGTAGAAGTGGAAGGTGAAGGAACCGGTTTTGGAACCGAAGGTGTGGTATAAACTTGAGGTATAGGTGGAACATAAGGTGTAGACGAAGGCATAATGGGTGGTATGTCACAAGTAGAGGGTGAAGGACGGTAGGTAGAAGTAGAAGGAATCTTGGGTCCTTGGTTAGGTGGGGAATAAGAAGGTTCTACGATGGTCTTACCGCTCCTAGTAGTGATGGCATTAACGTTGACCCTAGGGTTGGTCACGGTGTTAGAAGGGAGGGAACCTTGGGGACGAAGGGTTTGAAGCATTTTCATTAATTTCCTATCGGTTGATTCTTGCATTTCTTTCATAGTTCGCTCATGTTCAGTCAAATTTTGTAGAACCAAGTCCATTTGAGGATTATGCATGTTCATTTGATTCTACCCTTGATTATTAAAATCTTGGTTTTGAAATTGTGGTTGAACACTATTGTTATTATGAAAACCTTGATTAAAGTCGTTATTTTGAAACCCTTGATTTGGCCCATTAAAATTCCTTGATTTTGACCATTGAAATTCCCTTGGTTTGAATTAAAATTCCGTTGATTGTTGGAAGAATTCCCTTGATAATTATTCCTTTGTTGGCCTTGATTCCTTGGTGGGTATTAGGCATTGGTCAATTGAGGAGGGGGTCTAGCATGAGGTTGAAAACTGGGAGGAGCCAAATAATTAGTAAATCTATAAGAAATATTATTAGCATCCACATTTGGTTTAAAATGCACCATCTCATTAGTCTTATAAGCATACACTTCTTGTTGAGAGGGGTCATGAACCTTATCACAATTTAAGTATGAATGTGATCCCCCACAAATTTCACATGACTCACTCAAGGAATTAACTTGCACATTGTTCTTAACATGTAAAGCAAGGTCTGTCATTTTTAACGTAAGCACGTCAATTTTCTTGTCGGTTTCACTAGTACTAGCACTAGCCATAGTAGCCCTAACACTCTTGGTTTGGACTTTGGCTTTGTTCTTAATAATTGCCCAAGCCTCATTCATAGTTTTCACAATAATATTACCCCCTGAGGCACTATTTAGTGAATCTTGGTCATTCAAAGTTAATCCATTATAAAAAGTATTAATTTGATGTACCTTTGTAAAACTGTGTTGTGGACACTTTCTTAAAAGTTCCTTTAAACGATCCCAATATTCACTAAATGTCTCACCGTACTTTTGTTCAAAGTTGACAATGTCATTCCGCAAAGCGGTAATACGTGAGGGTGGAAAGAAACAATTTATGAACTTTGTCTCAAGGTCCGTCCATGTAGCAATACTTTGGGATCGTTCCTTATCAAGCCAACTCCGGGCTTGTCCCTCGAGGGAGAAAGGAAAGAGGAGCAAACGAATTGCCTCTTGTGAAACCCCATTGTATTTAACAGTATTGGATAAGTGTACGAACCTCTTGATGTGATCGTAAGGATCGTCATGAGTACGGCCTAAGAAATGTGTTGCAGAAACCATTTGAATAGACCCGGTTTTGAGCTCAAAGTTGTTGGCGTCAATAGCTGGCACCACAATCGCATCATCGTTGCCTTTGACGTGTGATTGCAAGAGCTCTATCATTGGACGGTTCTCCATTGTATTGACAACAGGAGGCTCTACAACAGGAGGTTCAATAGTGGCGGCTTGAATTGATTTCCTCCTTCTTAAACAGGTACGCATACACCTACAAAAGAAAAAGATAGCAAAATAGAAGAAAAATAATGGTTAACGTGAAAAGAAAATATTTTTGGTGCAAAATCTTTGAAAAATAAATGCTTTTTATGATTATTAAATGTTTTTGGATTTTTGAATTTTTTTATTTTTTTTATTTTTTTGTTGATGTTTATGGATTTTTGAAAAAAGTTAAACACGAAAAATAACGTTCAAAAGTGAACGGATGCCAAAATCCAACGCGTCTCTCACAAAAAACCGTTAATCTTCACGAAAAGAGCTGGCAGCGGCGCCATTTTAATATATAAATTTTAATTCTTTGAATATGTCTAATCGAATTGACCTGGTTTAAAGTGCGACTCAGTTGTTCTTGGTGTAAAAAGCAATGTCGTTGATCTATTTTAAAATAAAAATGAAAGCTTGAAAAGATTAAACTAAAAATAATGACTTCTAAGAATAAATGACGAAAGATTAAAACTTGATAAAATGTAAACTTGAAATTAAAACTTTATACAAAACGTAGACTTGAAAATAAACTAAGACAAAACACTTTTGAAAATAAGCTAAGTAAAAATGGCGGGAAAATAAATGTTTGAAAATAATTCGGGAAAAAAATCAACACATAAGTCGGAATCAAATAAATGCACATAATTCGGAATACCAAATTTCGACACTCAATCCGGAATGGAATACGAACTAAGTTCGGAATAACAAAAATAGTAGCTAATCCGGAATATGGATTCCGGATAAGAATCCGGAATATGAGAAACTACACTACTAATCCGGAATAATTAGTCCTAATGCAATCTGGAATTTGTGGTGTCTAATTCGGAATCACAACAAGCATGAAATCCGGAATAACATAAATTATGATCTTATCCGGAATAAACTTTTCGCATGCAATTCGGAATGCTCAATACTTCTTCTAATCCGGAATGTTTAAGTCTAGACATAATTCGGAATGAAATGTAAGCATGTAATTCGGAAAGTAGATCTATGATTAATCCTGAATAACTATAAAGCACATATAAGTCGGAATAAATAGATCCAAACACAGTTCAGGATACTAGGGTTTCTAAACCCGGATTAAGGAAAAATGGAAATAAGCAAAACTCAAATAAGCACTTAACTAAAAACTTAACCAAACTAATTTTTAGAAAAAGCTAAAAATCCACAAATTTAAAACATTAAAAACACTCAATAAGCTAAATATTAAAACTAAACTTTTAAATGATTTCAACTCTAAAATAAACTTAAATAAAAATAAGCTAAACACTAATTAATCAATAAGCACAATAAGCTAAAACATCAAATACACCAAATCAATAAGAACAATCACATAAGCAAATCTATCAAACAATCAACATGATTAAACAAACTACATGATTAATAAAACAAAACAATAAATGATGATTAAGAAAGGTAGAATGAGAATTATTTAAAAAGCTTGAATTAATGATAAAGATAAAGATTCAATTACAAGATTTAAAAGATGAAAGATTAAGCAAACTTGAAAGAAAATTCTAAAGAGAGAAAGTAACACCTACTCCTAATTACCTTTTAAAAACTAAAAATAAACTAACTAACTCTTCCTAATGAAGGATTAGGAGGGTATTTATACTTTTATAGGAGGAGGGGAGGTGGTGATGTTGCTTCTCTCTTTCTTCTTGTCTTCTCGTCTTTTTAAATAACTCGTCTTTCTCGACTTTGTCTCGGGATTTGTCGAATGATAAAATAAACTCCGTCTTCTAATTTTCTTCTTTTATTAGACTTGGTTCTTCGACTTTGTTAAACTTCCGTCTTTAGACTTTTTCTTAGATAAATTTTCAAAATAGGCCTTTGACTTCCGTTCTTCTTGCACTTTTGATCTTTTGACTTCGTCTTTTGTCTTTTCTTCGATAAAAGCCCGTGAAAGCCCGTGTTTTCTTCCTTTTTCATATTTTTGTCCTGAAACACACTAAAAACACAAACCACACATAATTCCGACTTTTACAACATCAAATACACGTTTAGGTATCGTTTTTACTTGTTTTAAGTGGTGAAAGGATAAGTGTTTTCACACTTATTAGTGAGAATACTGGATCAGTTCCTAAAGCGACCGACAGTGGTGGGTTCAAGTGCTTTAACTATGGTGAACCTGGTCACCGACAGTCGGAGTGTAAGAATGTTGGGAAGAGGCGGTTATTTATTGAACCTGAGGAAGATGATGATGTGGCTTATGATGATTACGTGGGAGACGCAGTTTATGATACATAACAGGAGTATAAGGAGGAGTATGTGCCTGGAGATGTGGGGGTGAATTTGGTGGTAAGGCGCTACAATTTAACACCTAAAGCTGATGGTGATAATTGGCTCAAACACAATATCTTTCAGGCAACTTGTACCATTACGGGCAAGGTTTGTACTTTTGTATGTGATTCAGGTAGTTGTGATAGTTTGATAGTTGAAGAAGCAGTCCAGAAATTAGGGTTGACAACTAAAAATCGTCCCAAACCTTATAAGTTACAGTGGATTAAAAAAGGTGGGAAGATAACAGTTTCCAAGCGTGTCTAAGTTCCCTTTTTGTAGGAACAACTAATAAGGATAATCTTTGGTGAGATGTGGTACATATGGATGCTTGTCACTTGTTGTTGGGTAGACCTTGGGAGTATGATCGTGATGTAACTCACCATGGGAGAACTAATACTTATAGTTTCCTGTTTGGGGGTGTGAAGATTACTTTGATGCCAAATAAACCCAAGGAAGTAGTTAATAAACCCACTGGTACTTTACTAACTCTTTCGCAGTTCGAAGACGAGCTGGAGGTGAGAGGTGATGTGTTTTTACTAATAGGGAAGGAGGTTTCTAAAGACGGTGAAGTTCCTGAAGCCATGATCCCTTTACTTGAGGAATTCTCCGATGTTTTCCCTAATGAATTACCTGATGGTTTGACACCACTGCGTGACATACAACATTATATTGATCTAGAGACTGGGTCATAGTTTCCTAACAGGCCACATTATAGGATGAGCCCGGGAGAACATGAGGAGTTACGTAGGCAGGTTAAGGAGCTAGTTTCCAAGGGTCATGTTCGTCAGAGCATGAGCCCGTGTGTTGTTCCTGCCCTATTGAATCCAAATAAGGATGGTACATGGCGTATGTGTGTTGATAGTCGAGCCATCAACAAGATTACTGTAAGGTACAGGTTTCCTATTCCTCGCCTTGATGATTTGCTTGACCAGATTAGTGGTGCTACCATTTTCACAAAGCTGGATTCGAAGAGTGGGTATTACCAGATTCGTCTTAGACCTGGTGATGAGTAGAAGACCGCTTTCAAGATCCGTGAAGGGTTTTATGAGTGGTTGGTCATGCCTTTTGGTTTATCAAACACACCAAGTACATTTATGCGTGTGATGAATAAACTACTCATGCCTTTTGTTGGAAAGTTTGTGGTTGTTTATTTTGATGACATTCTTATTTATAGTGCTTCTCATAATGAGCATGTCAATCATGTGAGGGAGGTGTTGACCTTTCTTCGGAAGGACAATTTTTATGCAGCTACGACGAAGTGTGTGTTCATTGCTCCTAAAGTTTTGTTTTTAGGGTATGTTGTTTCTAGTGATGGCATACAGGTGGATGATTCTAAGGTAGCAGATGTTCAGGAGTGGCCAACTCTAACTACCATTACTAAAGTTTGGAGTTTCCATGGGCTTGCTTCTTTCTATAGGCGGTTTATCCCTAATTTTAGTTCCATTATGACCCCTTTGACAGACTGTGTGAAGGGGAAGTCATTTGTATAGACGGAGGAAGAAGAGCTGGCTTTTCAGGTTGTCAAGGAAAAGCTTACTACAATGCCAATCCTGGTATTTCCTGACTTTTCTAAAGTTTTTGAGGTTCATACTGATGCTTCGTAGGTTGCAATTGGTGGAGTTCTTAGTCAAGGTGGGCGGCCCGTTGCCTATTTTAGCGACAAGTTGATTGGGCCGAAGTAGAAGTACTCTACTTATGACTTGGAGTTTTATGTAGTCGTCCAAGCTGTGAAGCATTAGCGCCATTATTTGTTTCATAAACAGTTTGTTTTGTTCACTGACCATGATTCCTTAAGGCATATTCGTACTCAAGATAAGGTTTCACATAAGCATGGGCGTTTGTTGGCTTTTCTTGAGAAATTTACTTTGTGGTGAGACACAAAACTGGTGCTTCCAATCGTGCTGCTAATGCCTTAAGCAGGAGGAGTAGTTTACTTGTAACCATGCAGGTTGATGTTCCAGGACTTTGATGTCATTCGTGACATGGTGATTGTGGATCCATACTTTTCAGTTGTTTTGTAGGATTTGCAATTCGGAGAAAAAACAGATCTCGTTATGCATGATAGGTTCTTGTTTAAACGGAATCAACTTTGTATTCTTGATTCAAGTCCTCGCTTGTAAATTATTAAGGAGTTGCATGGTGAAGGACATGTTGGTCTTAATCACACTTTACAATTGGTTAAAGCTTCTTATCTTTGGCCTACTAAGAGGAAGGAAGTGGATCGCTACGTCAAGAGGTGTTGTATTTGTCAAGTTTTAAAAGGGACGCCTACTAATGCAGGACTTAATATGCCTTTGCCAGTTACTTTGCAGCCCTGGGTTGATATTAGCATGGATTTTGTGTTGGGGATACCTCGTACTCAAAGGGGTAATGATTCAATATTTGTTGGTGTTGATCGTTTTTCTAAGATGGTTCATTTTATTCCTTGCAAGAAGACAACAGATGTAGTTAACGTAGCCCAACTTTTCTTTAGGGATATGTACCGTTTACATGGTTTACCTTCCTCTATTGTTTCTGATCGGGACACCAGGTTTTTGAGTCATTTTTGGCGTAGTTTGTGGAAGATGGTGAATACTCAACTCAATTTTAGTAGTGCTTATCATCCTCAAACTGATGGGCAAACTGAAGTTGTTAACAGGTCCCTTGGTAACCTGTTAAGGTGTTTGGTGGGTCATCATGTGAAGTCATCGGATCAGAAGTTGTATCAAGCTGAGCTTGCTCATAATCATGTTGTTAATCAGAGCACTAGGTTTAGTCCATTCCAGGTGGTTTATTCTACTCAGCCACGTGGTCCTCTTGATGTTATCACTCCTAGGTTTTCTAGGTCTATTCTGAAGAAAGTGAAGGATTTTGTTGAGGGGTTGCATGATGTTCATAAATCTGTTCGTGACAACTTGGTTCGAGCTAATTCGAAGTACAAGCAGGATGTAGATCATTAGAGCAGACATGTTGACTTTGAAGTAGGAGACTTTGTGTGGGCTGTTTTGACTAAGGATCATTTTCCAGTTGGTGAATATAATAAGTTGTCTGCTAAGAAAATTGGTCCAGTGGAAATCGTGGATAAGATGAACTCAAATACTTATCGTTTGAAGTTGCCAAGCCATATTCGGTGTTCTGATGCTTTTAATGTGAACACTTGTTGTCTTCCCATGGTGATTCTTTAGATGATGATACAGCTGAAAATTCGAGGACGAATCTTTCCTATCCAGGGGGGAATAATGGAGGCCCAAGTGTTGAAGAACGGGCTGACTTGTTTCTAGAGGCCTGAGATCGCGTGATGAAGAGGGGTTTATAAAAATGGGTATAACTTTTGCATCCTAAGTCCGTTTTCAGCCCGTGACCTGTCAAAACGTGCCTAGAAAGGAGTCACACGACGCTGTAACCACCTTTTAGCTGGTTGTGGAATTTTCAAGGCCCGAAAAGTATTTTACTATCAGTTTTTTACATATTTATGTTTTTTTCACTTTCAGTTAGACTTTGTCTTGGGGCTACGGTCTAGCCCGTTGGATTTTTAGGGTTTTTCTTTGTTTGTAGTCATTATTTAATGAATTTGTTGTAACCCTAGCAATATAGTTATCAATTTATAAAAGTTAAACCACTGGCCGTTGTGTTGCCGTGTTTTACCCTAATTTTCGGGCATTCTTCAAAATCAACGGTTATTAGCAGAATTGTTTTTGGCATTCTTTTTAGAATCAACAGATCCAATTACTTATATTTGTTACTTTGTTTTTTAGTCTACATCAGAAAGTATTTAGGGTTAAGGATTTATGAGCTTAAATAACCAGCTTATAGCATAAAGAAACCTTGACATAAAAGGTACGTAACAATAATCCCACATTTCAAGTCTACAAGCTTAATTTTGATAAATATAATCATGAATTATAACTGCCTATTATATTAAATTAGACAATGATGCACATTTATTTGTTTATGTCGGTTTTTAAAGGTTTAAAATACTTGATATGTTCCGGTATTGTTGTCACATGTATATTAATATGAAGTAAACGGGTTTGGATGGATATCACCTATATAAAATCACCATAAGATACACAAAGCCTTGACTTTTGCGGCTGTGCAATATCATACTGTGTATCTTCAGTGTTTGCCTTAGATAGTGTTCATTTTTTTTCTATTCCTTCTATTGTAGATGAGTTTGCTTTTTCCTGTCGGGTCAAAGAGAAACAGTCCTGAATGTAGTAATTTTGGAGTTAAAATATTCGAGCAGTTGGTCGTTCCTTCTTGCAGCAAGGTATTAGCGCTGCTCCCAATGACTTTTCATTTGACCCTAATCTAGGTTATTTTAGACCTTCTGATTTTTTTATGTTATGTTGCTTATGGAGACCACATTTACTCTAACCTGTGTGAAGGGATGTCCATCTATAGTCTCACTTACAAGTGAGCCCCACACCGATTACACCTTTGTAAGGTATATCCGGTTTAACCTCTTTCTTCCTATAGTAAAAGTTTCTGAATCTCTGTATTTACATTCTCTCATTGTGTGCAACCACTATTTTCCAAGCTTAGCCACTGTTTTCCAAGCTTAGTGGCACACGAAGCTCATTCACCTATTGCAACCTGTGTGTCACGACCGGTTCTGATTCAGGTGCCTTCCAAAGATACTCTAACCTCTATTCTCTGAATGTCACTAAGCAGTTTGAAAGGTATTGGAAAATAGTAAAAAAGGTTAATGTGGTTTTTCCTTAATAGATATTTGAATGGGATGTAAAAAATGTGATTGTAGTGCCTAATTACTAACGGCCCAAAGTCTTATAACTTCTAAGATATAGGAGTTCCAAGACGAGGAGTTGGTTATTGGTTGACATATAAGTAGTTTATATGAATTCCATATAAAAAAGAACACGTTTAAAAGAGATTTATTTACATTTTTACGCATAATTAGACATGGTCTTGACTAAAATTCTAAGATATAGGAGTTCCAAGATGAGGAGTTGGTTGTAGGTTGACATATAAGTAGTTTATATGAATTCTAAAGAACATATTTAAAAGAGATTTAGTTGGTCGAGATGTAGGATATATTTATGAGTGATTAATGACTTTAGAATAAAAATACGTGTTATGAAATTACATTATACATTCTGTAAGAATATAACACACGATTAACAAAACACAAAAACATGGTGGATTAAACAAAAAAGAAAAATTAGATTAGAAGAGATAAAGAAGGAAAATTACAAAGTTGTGTGAATCCCTAGTGAGATAAAGCAAAGGATCTTTCTCTCTCTTAAAACAAGTAATTGGAAAACACACACACACAAATGAGGAGGAATTTGGCTTTTATACTAAGGCTTACGTGTTTAGAAGGCCTTCCTCGTTTGTGTGTTCGGGACTAATTCCTGTTACATAAACAATAATAACTTTAAACTCTCGACACCATTAAGTAGCTTTTTCCACGAGCTTTGCAATGGTATATTATATGACCATCACTTTAAATACTTCTAACAATCTCCCCCTAAGGGGTGGTCATATAATATGTGACTTCACTTATTTGACCATCACTTTAAATATGGCTAACAATCTCCCCCTAAGGGGTGGCCATGTAATATATGACTTCACATCTTTGTTGTTGCAGACTTTGAAGCTCGTTGTCTTGAGAGTTCTTTCACAATTCCTTTCATCACTTGTGATCGTGGATTTTTGATCTTTGCCTTGACTTGTTCTTTAGACTTTGCCAACATGTGTTCTTGTGTCTTTCCCCACATACTCATTGTTTGCAGTATTGTTGAAAGCTGGTTAAAAATCTCCCTTGATCATAAGAGTAGCGGAAGTCTTTGTCTTTATATGTCTTGAGCTTTCTTAATTTTTCATTGAGTATGTGGTCTTGAATCACGAATCCTGTACCTGTGATTAGGTAAGTTCAAAGAACTTCCTTGACAGGGTTTCTGGCTGTGGTAGTCGTTCTCAATACTTGAATATCTCAAAAGATAACTTATAGTAAAGAGTGAATCATGCAGTTCCATTCTGCTGATTAAGTCGTCAATTCATTTTTCCTGGAACAAGTTTGAATCAATGAAGAATCAAACCATTGTTTCTTTCTAGTTGACACAAAATTTTGATTCATATAGAATCTCACAAGTTACCTATCGCAGTGCTGTTTGATGATGACACTGGATGGATTTCCATTCGTCAATGAAAATACTAAAGAGTATTACTCTGAATATTCTGGCAAGATCATAAAGATATTGCGTCGAGACCTGGAACGAGTTTGAATCAATTAAGAATCAAACCACTATTTCTTTCCAGTTAGCATATGTTCAATTCAAAGCGAATCTTACATATGACCTACCGTAGTGCTGTTTAATGTCAACTCTGGAAGGACTTCCATTCATCACTGTGAATACTAGAGAGTATCACTATGAATGTTCTGGAAATATCACGAGGATAGAGCGTAAGACTCTGTAAATTATCACATGTGTTCTCATGATGAACGACATATGATATATGGAATTAGTGTCCTAATGAGATTTTCGGATGGATCTCGTTGGCTCTAGACTCTATTAGTGAACGTTTATTTGGTGATCGGAGGCTGGAGCAGACTGCCACCTTTTCAATATCTACTATCTCGGAGTGAGAAAGTTCATAGAAATGAGTCGAACTCCATGACAATAAAACAAACTTCTTTTAAGAGAAGCTTGAGTAGGCTGGGAAGGGTTGTGAATTGCATCACTAGGTCCATGATGCTTTGTCTTCAATACCAGAAATCAACTAAGTGATTATGATAATAGATGTATTGACCCGGTTTCTGCCTATGCTGTATGGAGGGCTAGTTTCTTTACACCCTTTATCCTTACATTTCTTTTTCATTCTTCAACCCCTTCAATGCTTACCAAGATGTCATAACCAGCACCTTGTTGTGATTGTTCTAATGCTAGATTAAGTCATTAGTCGGCATTTTTCCCGTACACTCAACTACTCCATCTTTCCTAAGGACTTATAAGCTCTAATGGATTGTCCCTGGGAAGATCCCTCCAGTTCTGGTTGGATCATACGACGAATACCTAACCACCTTTTGACACCAATACCGTCGTGAATTAATGTGTTGAAGGGTATAGATATCGTAACCAGAAAAACCGATTGAAAAAGAAGTCAAGGTGTTAATTAAATTGATGTTTACACCTTGATAGTTTTCTATATCACCAAAAACGCTCCCCCTACATATGTGCATCATAAAATGAAAGATATTTGCATATATTAGGACGAGAAAGCACTTATATCAAAGATCTTATCCAAAATGACACATTTTGATCACATTTTATCACTATTCTCCCCCTCAAAAGTTACATGTCTTTGTGAAAGTTTTGATATACTAGTGATGTAACATGGAGAGAATAATGTGTCTGAAAATTTGGAACTATATGTTATGATATTTTTATACTCACCCTCGAAAAAAGACATTACTTTTTAAAATAGAGGGAGTATATGAGCACAAAATTTTGAAAGAATTTGAAAATATCTTTTGAAAATATCTTGAAAAATGGTGCTCAAAAACCGAGAAAACCGAATTTCCCATTGTTGAGGAATAATGTACATGACTGAACATTTTCCTTGTGTTCATGAGCTTAAAACTTTGAATGTTTTAATATAAGCCCATGACCGAGAAAAATTAATATCCCGTTGTCGAGGATAAGTCATAAACTCTCCTTTCTTTGGGGAACGGGTATAGTCTGACATGTGACTATAAGCCATTGTACATGAGCTTTAAAATAGTGAATATTTTATAAGAGTTCATGACCAAGAAAAGTTAATTTCTCGTTCTTGAGGGTAAGTTATCATTCGTGATAAACTTTCCTTTACTTGAGAACCGGGTCACAGTCTGAAATATGATTGTGAGCCATTTACATGAACTTAAAAACATGGAATGTTTTTATCGAAAGTTCATGACCAAGAAATTTTTATTTTCTCGTTGTTAAGGATAAGCTATCATCTGTGATAAAGTTTCCTTTATTTGAGGATCGGGTCACAGTCTGAAATATGGTTGTGAGCCATTTACATGAACTTAAATACATGGAATGTTTTTATCAAAAGTTCATGACCGATAAAATTTTATTTTCTCGTTGTTAAAGATAAGCTATCATCCGTGATAAGCTTTCCTTTCTTTGAGGGACGAGTCACAGTCTGAAGTAATTCCAAATCATTTGAAGAAAATAGAAATGACATGTTTTGAAAACATTTAAACTTACCTTCGAGCTTTATGTACACACCCGTGTCGTTGTTGAGCGACATTTCTAGGTTCGTCCATATTATCGATACTGAAAGACATGTCGAGAAGAATATTTTTGGTATATTCAAAGATTTTTTAATTTTGTATTTTGTTTTTATATGGATATTTACATTTTATTTTATTTTTGTATTCTTTCAATATTTTCGAAAATAATCAAAAATAGACTTTTGTACAACAAAAGAAGGTGATATCGAATGTACAGAGTTGGAACCCTTTGATGAAGAAGTGGGTTCAGAATCTGCTGAAAGTACCATGTTTTTATCAAATGTTCATGATCGAGAAAATTTTATTTTCTCTTTGTTAAGGATAAGCTATCATCCGTGATAAGCTTTCCTTTCTTTAAGGCACGAGTCACAATCTGAAGTCGTTGCAAATCATTTGAAGAAAATAGAAATGGCATGTTTTGAAAACAGTTGAACTTTTCTTCGAGCTTTATGTACACACCCGTGTCGTTGTTGAGCGATATTTCTAGGTACGTCGATATTATCGATACTGAAAGACATGTCGAGAAGAATATTTTTGGTATTTTCAAAGATTTTTTAATTTTGTATTTTGTTTTTATATGGATATTTACATTTTTTTATTTTTGTATTCTTTCAAAATTTTCGAAAATAATCAAAAATAGACTTTTGTACCACAAAATAAGGTGATATCGAATTTACAGAGTTGGAACCCTTTGATGAAGAAGTGGGTTCAGAATCCGCTGAAGTACCTGCAACGACATAAGAAGAGTTTGCACAAATACTAGTGTTAGGAGTAACAAATTTATTTTCTACATTCAGAACACTCTCATTAGTACTGGAGCAGGTTTCATCACTCATCTCGATGGGAATCCACTTAAGACCAAATTCCTTGAAGATCCTACCCGTTGGTTTCCACTAAAGACTAGATCTAGGAGTAGTGTTCTATTTCACAACGGAATACTTCTTTGGAGAGAAACTGTTAGCCATAAAATGTGAGCGTCATTTACGGAATTACATTAGTTTAATATAGCCACAGACACAGGTTATAGTTTTGTTAAGTTATAATAGTTCATGTGTGTCTGGGCTATATATACCCCTCCATACTTCCATGGAGGGGTGAGGTTTTCCATTTGTTTATTTTCACTTCTCTCTCTAAAATAAACACACTCCTTTCACCTTGTAATCTTTCTCTCTCTAAAATGTCTAAACACTTATTTTATCCTCCCTGACCTCCGGATCACCCCTAAATAGCTTTGAATCTTATGATTAACAATAGGTATCAATCGCCATGGGGTAGTTTTGTGATTCGTTGTTGATATTATACTTGGTTCGTGTGATTTACTCCTAAAATCATCTCGGATTCATGTTTTTCTTGTGCTTTACGTGCTCTACATCTTGATTTACATCTCCTACATAGTTGTGGTAGGGATTTGGTTGTTTTGGTTTGATTAAAATCACGGATTTCTTGTCAAAAATCTCAAATTTTTACCTAAAATTTCAATACTGTTACAATATTCCGACAGAGTATTCCGACAGATTTCCATCGAAAAAGGGTTTTAAGATTCCGACAGTTATTCTGATAGAATTCCTTCGGAAAAGGGTTTTAACATTCTGATGGTTATTCCGATTGTTAATTCCGATAGTTATTCCGACGGTTATTCCGACAGGTATTCTGACGGGTATTCCGACAGACATTCCGACAGATAGTCGGACAGTTATTCTGATAGATATTTCGACATGTATTCCGATAGCATTCCGATAGAACATTCAGATGACACATTCTGATGGATATTTTGTTCGAGTATTTTTCAGACTTAGCCACTATCTAGACTAGTCCCGGAACATAGTTTACACGAAGATTAAAAAAAACTATTTTTTCCTAGACCATTTTTAGGCCATTTAAGCTTCGATTTCAAATTTTGGCGATGCGAAAAATTTTCGACCAAAAATTCAAATTTTCGGACCAAAATTCAAATTTTTAGGCCAAATTTCAAATTTTTTAGGTTTTATTTTTCGTTAAAATTTTCATTTTTCAAAATTTTTCCCTCTTAGTTTTTGGCTATTTCGAACTCGATTTCAAAATTTAGTAATTCAAAAAATTTCGGTTTACCGTTTTATCGGACTGAGAAATTTATTGTCGGACTGAGAAAAAATCAGAAATTTCAAAATTTTAACCACAACTCAATCACATCATATCTACTTAAGATCCAAAGTCACTTCATCATCTGAAACACTCATTATGGATTCCGTAACACAAGATGTGCATGCACTCAAATCCAAGATGTCGGTTGCAAAAGAACGATGCATGACACACTTTAGATCACTCAAGTCACACCTTCAAGTTATTTCAAATGATTATTTAAAAGGCATTCGCGTCGAACTTGGATTCAAACGGGTATTCATGTCACTCACTGGACAAGATGTTGAGACATTCATAAGCACAATGCTACTCAATGCAGATCACCTTGAACAACAACTTACCAACGATGAATTTCAAGAGGTTGAATCCATAGATGCGGTTTTGGTTCTTGAGAATTAGTTTCAGCAATTTTTTGACACACAGGTCTCTGTGCACTATGATCGAGAATTCATAAACAAGTACTTCTTTGAATATACTCGGTTAGAAGTTCAAGAATTCAAGGAGACATTTCTACAACACATGAGTGCCGTAAAGAAGTCCATTGCTGAAAGAACACGTCCTAAACTAAATGATGAAAGAAGGGCGAATAACAGATTAATGAAGAAGAATGAGAGCAATGTCGATGATGGTCAAACATTGGATGCTTGTTCCATTGGCACAGAAAGCAGCGGGACAAAATCAGAAAAGCAGCATACCAGCAACAAATCAGGGAATGATCAAGCAACCGATGATGTAAATATCAGACCCATATATGATGAGGAGACAATGGCTGAGTGTTGAAAATACGTTTTTATGTATTTAGGAAGATTCGGTCACTCTGACAATATATTATGTAGTAGCTCGAAGTCTAGTTACTTTATATTATCTAACAAGGAAAGGCCCGGTCCATGTTATGTATGGACGACCCAATATTGTAAGCCTAAACCCATCTTATGGGCTTGGTATATAAACCCTCTCCTTAGATGGAGAGGTTGGTGGTTTTCATTCATTTTTACACATAGTTATTCACTTTCTCTCTATAGAATTGTGTGTGAAATCATCTTTCTTTCTATCTCTTTCTCTCTCTAAACATAAGCAAGATTTACAATATCCTACAAATGGTATCAAGAGCCATGGGATGATTGTATTGTTTATGTGTGTTGTGTTCTTGATTTTAGTAGCTTTTGATCTATTAAACCCACGTCCATCTTTTTTGGTGTTTTTTTATGGGTTTTTCTTGATACAAATCTTCTACATAGTTGTGGTAGAGATTTGGTATATTTACTTTGGCTAAAAACACAAAATTTTTGGGTGTTTGGATCATTTTTTGGCTTAAAATCTCGAATTTGGTGTGTTTTGTCCAAGAAAAGTGGGAATATTGTACACTGTTGTACTATTGCGATAGAAGTGCTTGATTTTCCATCGCAAAGCTTAAGGGTTTATATATTCCGATCCATATTGTGATTCACATTGCGATTGGTGTTCATTTGTGATATTGCGATCCATATTGCGATTCACATTGCGATTGGTGTACATTTGTGATATTGCGATCCATATTGCGATTCACATTACGATTGGTGTTCATTTGTGATATTGCAATCCATATTGCGATTCACATTGCGATTGGTGTTCATTTGTGATATTGCGTTCCATATTGCGATTCACATTGCGATTGGTATTCATTTGTGTTATTGCGATCAATATTCCTACCCACATTGCGACAGAACTTGTTTTTGTGCATTGCGATAGAGATTCATCTAGATATTGCGACAGGTTATTGCGATAGGATTATTGCGATAGGAATTATTGCGATAGGATTATTGCGATAGGGATTATTGCGGTAGGCTGAGACATTGCGACTGAATTCTTTTTAGGCATTGCGATAGAGTGACAAATATTCCAAGATTTTTCAAAAACGTGTTTTTGAAAAATTTATCTTGGAATTTTTGGTTTATCAAGAACAATTATTAGGGGATTTTAACATTATTACTCGACTTCAACATAAAACAACAAACACATTTACTTTCTCTCATTGTTCGTCAACGTTTGTAAATCTTAACTTATTGAAATGGAGTATACATCTCTTACGGATAAGTCCATCCTCTCGGGTACGGATAATTGATGAGATGGCATTTATACATAATCTCATCGTTCTTTTCGGGCTTTAAATGCATAAAAATGTCATAAAATACCATATATATGCTTGTGTTTGCTTACTTGTGTATTTTAGGTATGGGTATCATGAAAAAGACAAAAGATCACAAGTTAAAAGGAAAAACGGACACGAGAAACAAAGTCGTACAAAGAACCGGGCCCTAATCATGGAATTCTCAACAAAATACCTTGAAGATTTGAAGACAAACAAGATTGATCCTCATTTATTGAAGAAATGACACTTAAAACCCTTGTATATTCATAATTACAAGTTTGGTCCCTTAAGTTTGTCAAAATTACACAAAAGGTCCTTCAACTTTGAAGAAATGGCAAGAATAGTCCCTCAACAAATCAAAATTGCCAACAATGGTCCCTCATAAAGATTAATATACAATGAAGACCTTTGAAGATCAAGAATGTCCAAAATCAGCCCTTGAAATATCTTAAAATGGCAAATATAATCCTTGAAATCCTTTTTCCAAAGTTTTGTGCCAAAACTGCCAATGTGTGAAACTTATTAACAAAGCAAAACACGTTTTAGGGCTGAAAGACTTTGTTTACCAAAAATACCAAAGAGGAAGGGCTAAACTTGTGCATTGGAAACATTTGAAACGAAAATGCGCAAAACAAACACATTTCCCCCAATTTCGGATCAAAAGGCTTACTGTTCATCTTTTACCCCACCCAGAATTACCACCACTTAAACTTAGGGTAAAATACAATTACCTTTGCACATGAGTGATTCACATGTGCAGGAACTCATCCAAACCATAAAACCCTTAATCCCACTCACTATGGACCCCACCCCCAATTCCCGTTTAGCCAATCACATTGCAACTTACTCTCTAAGTTATGTGACGTGTCAAGATCAACAGCCCACATCATTTGCTTCATTCCAAAGCTAAAATGAACAGCCTTGATCAAATTGGACAGCTCAAAATCAGAAAACGTCTAGAAGACTCAAGGGCATTTTAGAGAAATCACTTCTAGGGTTTGTGAATAGTGTTTAGCCAGGCATTTGCCTATAAAAGGAGACCTTAACATGTGAGAGTCCCTTTGTTCCAGATTTTAGCTTTTAATCTTTGTAATTCCTTTTTATGAAATAAAGTTTGAATTTCTTAAAATTTTGAGTTCTAATCTGTTATTTATAAAAGTTTGGTGTTTGAGAAGCTAAAATCTGAGTTCCATTTATATGTTTGAAGGTTTTTGAGGCAAGGTTTTAGTTGATAAAGCTTGGGTTTCAAAAATCAGAAAGTTGGCATTATTTTTGATCTCACTTTGTGTTTGTTCATCTTAGCAGCATTGGAAGCTGGTACTTGTTTTGCTAGTACCTCAGCTCAAACAATCCAGGGCCTGGATGTAGGTCTTGGAGGTTTGCACCTTCTTCCCTTTTCATTTTCTCTTTAAGTTTCTGATTATTTGTGATTTTTGTGGATTATTGCTTGAATCTGTGTTATTGTGGTTGATTATTGTTGATTTGTCTTTGTTTGATGTTAATGAGGTGTTACTGATCTGATTTGTGGGTTGAATCTTCATAAGCCTTTGAAAATTTGTGAAATCAAGTTTTAAAAGGGTGTTTGGGATTACTGCATAAGTTGGATTTGTGGTTTGTTAAGTGCTTGTGTGTTGTATGCAAGTATTGGTATCTGTTATTTGGGAGCATATGTTCATCTGTTTGCAGGTTTTGTGGTCTTGAACACATAGATTCATAGATTGGCTATAAAATCTTCATAACTTGGTAAAATTGGCTAGGATTTTGAGGACACCTAGATCTAAGCATAGGTTAAGGGTAACAAGTGCTAAATCATAGCTAATCACACCAGGGTAGAAGGATTTGAGGCTTGAAATTGGATCAAGTGTCAAGTATATCAGCAAACTGTTTTTGCATATTGTTCATTGTTCATCAGTAACATTTTGTGCTTTGATCTTGCTACTCACTTTGATTCAGTGTTTGATTCTTGTTGCTTTGTGTTTATTGTTAGTTTATATAGCTTGTGTGTGCATCTGGTTAAGTTTGGTTGGCTTATTTTGCTTAAATCTGCTTATTAAGTGCTTAACTGCTTATTTGCATATCTGGAGCATATCTGTGGACTGTTTGGCTTATTGTGGCTTATTGTGTGGATCATTTTGTGATTTTATTGTTGCTATTGACTCCTTGTGGTTCACTGATCACAAGGGTGCCTTTGTTTCCAATTGAATCAAACCAGAACTCTCAAATAAGCTTGGTCAATTAGTCAAAGCAGTGGGAACTCCTTTCCCCTGCTGGTTACCACTGCTAGTGCAATTTTGGTGTCAGCTTATCAATAAGCTATAATAGCTTATTTTAACCAGCAACAACTTTGTTTTTGTAATAGGTGCTCATATTTTGACCCATTTGTTCATCCTGGAGCATTTGGGTGGTTGACTTTTAGGTTTGACTAGAAAACCAAGTCCTTTGACTTTTACATAAGTTCATTTGTGCTTATTCTGGCTTATTTCTTGTGCTTATTGGATTTTTGTTGATTGATATTGCTTATTGAGTCCATTTGAAAGCTTTTGCAAGTTGAATCAGCCTTTGAGGTGCATTATTTCTCAAAAACGACTATTTTGCCGTTTTGTGGATTTTTGATTTTCTATTTTCTGGCTTATTGAGTGAGCTTATTGGAAATTTCTTTTGACAGATCTCTTAAGCATCCTAAAAGAGGGTTGTGTGTCAAATTAGAGCTTATGGCATTAGCTTATGGCTTAATGGGCTGAAAAGCCCAATAAGAATAAGCTTTGTGTTCAATAAGCTGTGATAAGCACATTTTCAGCTTTTGGGCCTTTAGAGTTTTGTTCTTAGAATTGAATTTTAAGTCAGATAGGGCTTTTCCAAGTCAATTGGGCCAAGTTTGACTTTTTGGGCCCAAAAGCCCATTTGTGTTGACTGAATTTGGATTTGGCCCATTTGAGGGCCCATTAGGGGTATTTTGGTAATTTCACTTTGATTTTCTGATTATTTAGGTTAAAATAAACTTGTTTGCAAGTTTTTAGAATTTTTTATAATTTTTGGATTTTTAATATTAATTTATTATTATTTTTAAAATTTCACTTTTTCCAACTTTTTACATTTTTCTTAGGTTAAATACATTAAAATAGGAATTTAGCAACTTTTAGAATAATTTTATCACTTTTAGATTAATTTTTATAATTATTTTAAGTCTTAATAGTTTTTTAATCATTTTAAATAGTTTTTATTAGTTTAAAAATTTCTAAAAATTAGTTTTTAATCATTTTAGGTCATTTTAGAGGTTTATCAATTGAAAAATCTTTATTTGGGCTTTTTGATAATTTATTTGATTTTTAGGGCTTTAATTAGCATTTAAAAATTGAATATTTAATTATTTAAAAGGTTTGAAAAAGTTTTGATCATTGGTAAACTCTTAGTTTATTATTTTTTATTTTTGGTGAATTTTTGGTAATTTTTAGAATTTATTTTTATTTTTTGTGGTTTTTAAGGTTCTACGTTTTAACTTTCTAGTAGTAATTTTTGGTTAATTTTTATTTTTACGTCTTCGTCATTTTCTCTTCTAATCCCCTTCTAAACCAAATATTAATCTCAAATCTTGTACATCTTAGTCACACACATATACCTCCTTGGGAAACGAACTTAATTGGGTCATTAACACTTGATTTTTCCTAAAGTCATTTGTTCAATACTTACCGCTCATATACGCTCTTTTGTTTTCCTAAACAAGAGGTGTATTTTACCACAATTACTTTGGCGCCGCTGCCGGGGAGGTGTGTCGTGATTAATTTGAATTGTTGTTTTTAATATTAACCAAATAGTATTTGTATTAGTAGAACTCTACTAATACGTATTATCGGTTTTCTTGGTTTTTCTTGTACAAATATTATTACTATATTGTATTAAGTATCACAATCAATATACAATATCTCCAAAAGTGTGAAAACACAACCTTAATTGGGATTTGATCTCCTAATTATTGTATTCGAATCTCAAACAAAAAGAAAAAGGCAAAAATAGATAAATACTTTCGTGAAGCTCGATTTTGAAAGATACAAACTATAAGGTGGGTATAAGGCGGGTATTATAAAATATACCCTAAGGAAAAAGGCTCTTAAGTGCTTCGCGCCGCCTCGTTTCCCCGCTTGCTTGTGAGTATTTTAAGATTGAAGGCTAACCGAGGGTTTTGCCGCCCAAAGTATTATTACGTATAATATATTTGCTTGGTTTTCTTTGTGATTAAACCCTCTTGAACAATTTGGTTTTCACCAAAGTTCTAAAGTCATTCGAAGGCGTTCACTCCACGTGATCGGTTTCATTCCTTTGAGGCTTTTTTAATCAAGAGTTTGATTCGAGGAGAGATTTTGTAGATTGTTGTCTACGAAGATACACCAAAATCCAAAAAAATTAAATATCATCAAAAACACAAAAAAATTGAAAATTCACAAAACACCCAAAAAGAATCTTCTTTGCTCACCTCCCATTCTTCGTGAAGTTTATGATCACTCGTAATCAAGCAAAACGAGCTCGTAAACGACTTCAAAAGCAAGCCAATCAAGAGACGTTGATTGTTGAAGAACCTCCAATTGTTGAACCTATTGTAGAACAAGAAGTCGTCATGGCTAATCGTACTATGATGGAGTTGCTACAAGCACCCACCGAGGGTTTTGGAGAGGCTATTGTGATTCCCGCCATCCTTGCGGAGAATTTTGAAATTAAGACGGGTTTAATGTCGATGTTGCAAGCAAATAAGTTTAGAGGTCATGAGAAAGACAACCCCATTACCATATTAGGAATTTTAACCGTCTCACCGCCACTAGCAAGTTTAAGGATGTTCCACATGACGCCATTAAGATGATGTTGTTTCCATACTCGTTGGATGGACCCGCAAAAATTTGGCTCGAGAAAGAACCGCCAAATTCGATTTTGACATGGGCCGATCTCGTTTCTAAGTTTGTGAACAAGTTTTTTCCACCATCTAAAACAACACACTTAAAAAATGAGATTTTACGATTTGTGCAAAGAAATAATGAAAGTTTTTCAATGGCATGGGAACGCTTTAAAGAAATGTTACATGAATGTCCACACCATGATTTTACGGAATTGCATCAAGTGGATACTTTTTATAATGGGCTTAATGATCATGAACGAAATTATTTTAATGCCGCCGCGGGTGGAAATTTTTTGTGCAAGACGACAAATGAGGCTTTACAAATCATTGAAAATAGATCTAAGGTTTATAACCCTCGTAACACACCGAGTGTTGCCAATATGGGTTCGTCATCTTCGTCACAATCGTCTCGTAGCATTAATGCCTTACATGATGAAGCTAATGAGGAAAATCGTTTTTTTGATAGATTTGCTAATCTAATGTCCCATTGGAAGGCTCAAGAAGCTTCCAATTCCTCTTCGGTTAAAGCGGTTGCTAAGAGTTGTTTATCTTGTGGAGGAGCTCATGATCTTTCCGAGTGCATTACCACGGATGGTAACACTTCGAGTGCTTATGTAGCAACGAGAACTTACAACCAAAACGGTCAAGGTTCTCGCCAAAATCAAGCTCCACCAAATCAAAATGCTAATAATTATCGCAACAACAACCAAGGTGGAAATTACCAAGGAAATCAAAGGAATTACAACAAGGGTAATTATCAAAGTGGAAATGGGCAAATTTCAAACCAAAACCAAAACCGTGATTTTCAAAACAATGTCCAAGGTTTTCAAAATGATCACACCAAAAATCTTCAAGGAGAATTTTTGAATTATGCTAAGGCTAATGATGCTAAGTTTGACAACATGCAACGTGAAATGGTTAGCTTAAGGTCCGAGTTGAAAAACGAGCTAAAAAACGAACTTGCTAATGAACTTAAAACTCATGCTAATAAAATGGAAGGAAATGTCAAACGTCTCCAACAAAATCAACAAAAAATGGAGCAAGGACAACATGAGATTAAGCAAGAGTTGTTAAAAGCGGATGCTAGGCAATCTAAGTTTGAAGACCGAATGGCTAAGATGTTTGAAGCAATCATGTGTAAACCCTCTTCTTCGGGTGGTCTTCCTAGTGATACCATTGCAAACCCGAAGGGAGAAATGAAGGTTATTACTACACGAAGTGGTAAAACTTTCAAGGAACCAATCTCTCGTCCAAGTACTTCTACGGAGAAGGAAATCGAGAAAGAACCCGAGGTGATGGTTGAAAAGGAGCACATTACAATCCCACGAAGTACCGCTCAAACCACACCTACGGTTGAACCAATACCAATTGTGGAACCCGAGTTTCCAAGGCCGTTTCCTAATGACCAACCCACACCACCTTTACCCTACCCTTCAAGACGAAACAAAGAGAAAGCACAAGAACGGAACAATTATCAATTTGAGCTATTTATGAAAATGTTTCGTGATATGCATTTTAACATAAGTTTTGCCGACGCTCTTATCATGATGCCTCGATTCGCCGCAAACTTCAAAAGTATGCTAAACAACAAAGAGAAGTTACAACAATCGTCTAGTTGTTCATCGGTTTTTCTTAGCCGCATACCACAAAAAGTCGGTGATCCCGGTAAATTTTTGATTCCGTGTGTAATAAGTGTGAAAACACTTATCCTTTTACCACTTATTTCCAATAATAACAAGACCAAAACGTGTGATTTATGTCGTAAAAGTCGGAATTATGCGTGGTTTGTGTTTTTATTGTGTTTTAGGACCAAAATATCAAAAAGGAAGAGAACACGGGCTTTCACAGGCTTTTATTGAAGAAAACGGGAAAAGACGAAGTCAAGAGATCAAAAAGAACGGAAGTCCAAGGCCTATTCTGAAGATTTATCGAAGAAAAAGTCAAAAGACGGAAGTTTAATGAAGTCGAAGAACTTAAGTCTGATAGAAGAAGAAAATTAAAAGACAAGTTCAAATCCCGAGACGACAAAGACGAAGAATTAAAGTCGAGTCGAGAAAACGTGAAGAAAGCAAGAAAGAAGATGCAACACATGCACTCCTTCCACCTTCCCTATAAATACCCTCCTAATAGTCATTAGGAGGGTGGTTATATTTTTTAGTTAATTTTTCACTTTTTAGTTTTTAGAGAGAGAAAGTCTTAAACTTTCTCTCACTAGTTCATCTTTTTCTTTTAATCTTTCAAGATTAACTCTTTGTATTGCTTATTTTTATTAATCAAGTTCCATTTTAAGCTTTTATCTCTTAATCTCATTCTACTTTTCTTTGATTTAAGATTGATTTTGGTGTGATTATCATGTGATCCGTGTTGTTCTAATTGATTTCATGCTAAAAAGTTAATCTTTTGATCATTTTATAAGTTTTCATTTGATTAAGCTTTAAGACTTTTGTGCTTTTTGGCTTATTTTTATGATTACCTTATTTTTCTTATTAAAAAGTTCTATTTAAAAAGTTTAAGTTTTTATTGTTTGATCTAAAAAGTTGTTTGATTTTGAGTTAGATAAGTTAATAAAAGTGCTTATTTGATTCGGTTACATATTTGGATTGATAAGTTTTGGGTGTTAGCTTATTACTTTAGCTTATTACCTAGCTTTTCCCCATTTCCATAAATTTCGGAAAGGGTGGTAAAACCCCTTTCCGATTGGCATTTTTCCGACCAGGGGGGCACCATCTAACCGATTCCACAATTTTAGGAAAGGTTGTTAACTTCCCTTTCCGATTGGACCCTTATTCCGACGGCACCCCATTTCTGTTTTCCGATTGGTGGCATTTGCATATTCCGATTGGCTGTTTCATCGATTATTCCGATTGAGTCAAGATTGGTTATTTTGATTGATAGCTAGTTATATATTCCGATTGGGCCTCAAGTCTCATATTCCGATTTGGCAAAGTTTACATATTCCGATTGTGGGTTTTGTCCCACATTCCGATCACAAGCTTTTACCCGTATTCCGATCAACCGATCGGAAAACATTCCGATCGGGGGTACTTTTGGTTTGTTTTGGTTTCTTTCGATATCACTTTCTTATAGTACTTTTATTTTCTGAAAATTTTCGAAGTGTTAGTTTTATTTAGCGAGTTAGTACTTTTCCTTCGTCACCTTTACATTTGTATGCATTTGTTTTTACTCGTTATTCAATTTAATCTTTTAACTTCCATTTTACTCAACGACACTTTAATTTCTTACTAGTAGTTTAAAATAAATCAAAACCAATCCATCCACTTGATTCACCAAAAGACGATTGATTCGCACTTTAAACCGGTTTTCAATTCGAAAAGATTCGGAACTATAACGAACTTTGATACTTTGGGGTAAAATCTCTTGTATTAAATGGCGACTTCTATCGAAGTAAGTGGTCTTTTCCATGAATTTGCCCTCATTTTAACCAGAAAATTTGATTTTTCGACATTTTTCGAAATTTGTAATCTATTGTGGCCTAGTTGTATAGTTGTATTTTCCTTTAATATGTTTATTTTCCTTCCATTGCTAGAATAAATTTTTAATAAAGTGGTTTTAGATTTTTCTTAGTCGTGAACATTTTGACTCAACCCGAGTTTACTTGCCTAAGTTTACTCTAGCTAGTATCCTTAACGTGTTTAAGTCAAGTTTTGCTAGGCTTTTATATAGGGAGCTATAAAACGCGAAAGTCTTAACTCTCACGGGTTAAGAACAAGAACTTTTCGCAAGTTCCTATAATTGATCCTAGAGAGTCGTTTATCAAGGGAACTTTAAAATGCGATTTCTAAACTTGAAAAAGTCTAAGAATTTGCAAGATCCTATAGGCGACTCGAAAACCCAAAACTTTGATTTAATAGGCTAAGCATCCACGAGTCTCATTCCTTGAGATTTTAAATTGTGGAGAACGAGAGATGATAGAGTCAATTATAAGTTCGGTATTCTTTCGTGAATTTATGTGAGTTAATTATGAGCCTATTCTCCTGCCGCTTGCTAAATAATTTATCTGCTAATAAATAAGGTTGTACGATTTAAAAGGTTACTTAGCTTCTAGCCCATGATCGTTTAAAAGTTGCCCGGTAATGACGAGAGTTCATAGCCAAGGCATAACTTATGAAGCGGGGCGCGAAGATTGGCGAGTCCGAAAAGGCCCTAACAAGGCATGAGGGCTACATTTTGTTGCTAAAGATCCAAAAGTGATGTGAAGAATCATTTATCAAAAATCAATATGAAGGATCGAGACACACGACGAAAAGCAAGAACTCCCCAAAAGTCATGGAGAAGTCTATCCGAAAAGACCCTAACAAGGTATGAGGATAAATAGATCCAAGTCCTAAAAGGAGGCGGATCGTTGTATATCAAAGTCCAAAATAAAGATTGGAGAAAAATGAAGAAGTCGTGGTCTAAAGATGAAGAATCTCTCAAAAACTTCAAGTGAAGAAATTTCTATTATGAAGAGAAGACCATAATTTCAAGAACGTCTCTCAAAGATTCGAAGTATGAAGTCGCTGCCAAGTATCGGCCCGAGAAAGGTCTCAAATCGCGAACCAAGTTATGCCAAGATATGAACTTTCTGATATCCCGAGAAGCAGTTTTAAAAGATTTGGTCCTTTAGCTAACTATTGATTAAATCGTTCACCTTATTTTCGGACTAAATAACTATCGAAATAAGTCAAACAATGCATCCTCGTGAGCATTCAAGACAAAAATAAAATATAAGAGATACACCTAGGAATAAGGGAGTCTAAGTGAATAATTGGCCCACATGAGTTCGTGATAGTTTGCTAACTTATAATAACAATGATCTCGTTTTTAAGCTTGGTATGGGGAAAGTGAAACTTGAGGATGATAAACGTTCATGGCCTCCAAAACCCAATGTAAGTTTTTAATTTCTTTACTTATTTCTATCTTTATGTTTAGTATTTAATAAAGGCCAAGGTGGGTTATTTATTATGAAAAATGTAAACCGTGCTTTAAAAATTAATGCATTGCATGAGGGCATTGCAATGGTCAAGTGTAGGGGATTTAATAAGTGTGAAAACACTTATCCTTTTACCACTTATTTCCAATAATAACAAGACCAAAACGTGTGATTTATGTCGTAAAAGTCGGAATTATGCGTGGTTTGTGTTTTTATTGTGTTTTAGGACCAAAATATCAAAAAGGAAGAGAACACGGGCTTTCACGGGCTTTTATTGAAGAAAACGGGAAAAGACGAAGTCAAGAGATCAAAAAGAACGGAAGTCCAAGGCCTATTCTGAAGATTTATCGAAGAAAAAGTCAAAAGACGGAAGTTTAATGAAGTCGAAGAACTTAAGTCTAATAGAAGAAGAAAATTAAAAGACAAGTTCAAATCCCGAGACGACAAAGACGAAGAATTAAAGTCGAGTCGAGAAAACGTGAAGAAAGCAAGAAAGAAGATGCAACACATGCACTCCTTCCACCTTCCCTATAAATACCCTCCTAATAGTCATTAGGAGGGTGGTTAGATTTTTTAGTTAATTTTTCACTTTTTAGTTTTTAGAGAGAGAAAGTCTTAAACTTTCTCTCACTAGTTCATCTTTTTCTTTTAATCTTTCAAGATTAACTCTTTGTATTGCTTATTTTTATTAATCAAGTTCCATTTTAAGCTTTTATCTCTTAATCTCATTCTACTTTTCTTTGATTTAAGATTGATTTTGGTGTGATTATCATGTGATCCGTGTTGTTCTAATTGATTTCATGCTAAAAAGTTAATCTTTTGATCATTTTATAAGTTTTCATTTGATTAAGCTTTAAGACTTTTGTGCTTTTTGGCTTATTTTTATGATTACCTTATTTTTCTTATTAAAAAGTTCTATTTAAAAAGTTTAAGTTTTTATTGTTTGATCTAAAAAGTTGTTTGATTTTGAGTTAGATAAGTTAATAAAAGTGCTTATTTGATTCGGTTACATATTTGGATTGATAAGTTTTGGGTGTTAGCTTATTACTTTAGCTTATTACCTAGCTTTTCCCCATTTCCATAAATTTCGGAAAGGGTGGTAAAACCCCTTTCCGATTGGCATTTTTCCGACCAGGGGGGCACCATCTAACCGATTCCACAATTTTAGGAAAGGTTGTTAACTTCCCTTTCCGATTGGACCCTTATTCCGACGGCACCCCATTTCTGTTTTCCGATTGGTGGCATTTGCATATTCCGATTGGCTGTTTCATCGATTATTCCGATTGAGTCAAGATTGGTTATTCCGATTGATAGCTAGCTATATATTCCGATTGGGCCTCAAGTCTCATATTCCGATTTGGCAAAGTTTACATATTCCGATTGTGGGTTTTGTCCCACATTCCGATCAAAAGCTTTTACCCGTATTCCGATCAACCGATCGGAAAACATTCCGATCGGGGGTACTTTTGGTTTGTTTTGGTTTCTTTCGATATCACTTTCTTATAGTTTTTTATTTTTTGAAAATTTTCGAAGTGTTAGTTTTATTTAGCGAGTTAGTACTTTTCCTTCTTCACCTTTACATTTGTATGCATTTGTTTTTACTCGTTATTCAAATTAATCTTTTAACTTCCATTTTACTCAACGACACTTTAATTTCTTGCTAGTAGTTTAAAATAAATCAAAACCAATCCATCCACTTGATTCACCAAAAGACGATTGATTCGCACTTTAATCCGGTTTTCAATTCGAAAAGATTCGGAACTATAACGAACTTTGATACTTTGGGGTAAAATCTCTTGTATTAAATGACGCCGCTGCCGGCTCTTTTCGCTAAGATAAACGGTTTCTAGTGAGAGACGCATTGAATTTTGGGATCCGTTCTTTGAACGTTATTTTCATTGCTATAAATTTCCAAAAATCCTAAAAAATATAAAACTTTTCAAAAATACAAAAACATTAAAAAAAAACCTATAAAAACCAAAAATATTATATAGATATTCTCTTTGTGTATATTTTTCTTCTGCAGGTGCATGCGTACTAGATCTACGAACTATTCTGAGCCCGAGAATCTTGAAGATTTAGATATGGCTGGTGTTAATAACAACAATAATCACCCACCTCAAAATAATTTGAATAACAACAACAACAACAACAACAATGTCCTTCTACCTGATTTACGAACCATGGAGGAATTCTGCCAACCCACCATGAACGGACGCGGAGGCCCGATTGCGCCAATGCACGTCACGGCTCAGGAGTTTTCGTTGAAGCATCACATGATCCAGCAAGTGCAAACGAACCCGTTTCGTGGAATTCCGGATGATGATGCCAACAAACACCTCGACAAATTCATTACCATTACCCAAAGCATGAAGTGCCCCGGTGTTTCTATGGATGACCTTCGCCTTCAACTTTTTCCACACTCGCTTTCTCACCATGCCGAAAAATGGTTTGACCGTCTTCCTAAGAATTCTATTCATACGTGGAACGACATGACTCAACGCTTTTTATCCCGCTACTTTCCCCCATCCATGGTCACTAGCCTTCGTAACCAAATCAGTGGATTTATGCAAGAGAATGATGAATCGCTTTTCGATGCGTGGGAACGTTACAATGATTTGATCGACCGCTGTCCTAATCACAATATGCTCCCCGTCACTCTCATTGACACCTTCTACAATGGTCTCACCTTTCGTGATCGTGACACGATCAATGCCGCCGCCGGTGGTACTTTTATGAAAAGGAGACCGGAAGAGTGTCGAGAGTTGATTGAAAACATGACTACTCACCACAAGAATTGGGATTTCACCACAAGAATTGGGATTCTTCCGCATCCTCAAGATCTAATCAGAGAGTCAACGTTTCATCTACTTCTTCCACCACCAACCCGTCTATTTTGGAACGTGCTATTCTTGACATTAACAAAAGTCTCCAAATTTTGACTTCTAACCAAACTCAACAAGCTAAAGCCGTTGTTATTTCTTGTGACACATGTGGTGGTCCTCATTCCTACAATGAGTGTCCTTCCACTCACGGAAATTATTCTGAAGACGTTAACGCAGCATATGGTACTTATCCCACGGGAGGCTATCAAGCTCGTCCTCAAGGAGACCGTAACTTGCTAAGTTATCGCTCCAACAATTATCTTGCTCCTCCCGGTTTCCCTCCTGCAACCCAGAACCAACAACAAAGCTTTAACCGAAACAATCAATCCCAATCTCGTGCAAACAATCAGTATCAATCCCAAAGAAACCCATACCCAACTCAAGGAAATTCTCAAGCTTACCAAGCTCCACCTCTCAATCAACCGATGGCCGTAAATCCAGAAGTCGAGACATTTATGAGGACTAATAGAGAGATGGTGACGAATCTTCAGAGTCAATTTGTCAACTTGAAGAATGACATGGTGAAACAAGGGAGCGATATTCGAGCCGAGCTAAGGAATGACATGGCCAAACATAGCAATGATATTAATGCCAACATGCAAAACTCTTTCAACAATCAAGCTCTTCACCTTCGTGATATGATTGGTTCGCTCATCCAAAGTAATCAACCCTCTTCTTCGGGTACTCTTCCGAGTAATACCGTTGCGAATCCAAGGGGGGAGATGAAAGCAATCACCACTCGAAGTGGAAAAGGTGATATGGAACCCGAGCTTCCTACACCTCCACCCGTGATTGTGAACAAAGAAAAAGAGCAACTTTCTTCACCTCCTTCACCTTCTATCCCCATTTCCCCACCACCCGTGGTTGTGAGTGATCCTATTCCATTAAAGTCTTCTTCTTCATCCAATATACCTTATCCTTCAAGGTTGAGGAAAGAGAAGCAAAAGAGCAAGGATGATATTCAGGTTTCAAACTTCCTAAAAATGTTCAAACAATTAAATTTTAACATCTCCTTTGCCGAGGCTCTCGCTCACATGCCCAAATATGCTAACATGTTTAAAGATCTTTTAAGTGATAAAGAAAAGCTTCTTGACATTGCTCAGACCCACCTTAATGAGAATTGCTCCGCAGTGCTCTTAAGGCAATTGCCCACCAAACTTGGTGATCCGGGTCGCTTCTTGATTCCTTGCAACTTCCCGGGAGTAGAGAATTGCATGGCCCTAGCCGATCTAGGTGCCAGTATAAACTTAATGCCTTTAAGTGTTTGGAAGCAATTATCTCTCCCCGAGCTAGTCCCCACTAAAATGACTCTAGAATTAGCCAACCGCACGGTTGCTTATCCAGTGGGGATAGCCGAAGATGTCTTTGTTGGCGTCGATAAATTCACCTTCCCGGCGGATTTTGTCGTCGTTGACTACGAGATGGATCCCCGTGTTCCATTAATCGTTGGACGTCCATTCTTGAGGACCGGTCGCACTCTCATTGATGTAGCCGCGGGCAAAATAATCATGAGAGTTGGTGACGATAAAATTGTCTTCAACATGGGTAAGATTTCTCAGCAACCTTATTCTTATGAGAGTGTTAATGCTATTGATGTTCTCGATGAGGCTTGTGAAGAACATTTTCATGATGCTTGCAAAAGTACTCTTTCTTCCCTATCCAATGTTGAGACCGTTGCCTCAATTGCTCCAGCATTGACTCCTTTTGGAGAAAGTGACTTGGATGATTTCGAAGCTAGCTTGGGTCCTCTCGATATTAAGTATGATAATTTGTCCACCAATTGGGATGAAGATATTCGTACTATTGAGAGACTTCTCAATGAGGACCCGTTGTCTCCTCCTGCTCCTAAAGAGGTGACTAATGATGATCCATCGTTAGTTTCACCATCTATTGAAGATCCTCCGACTATCGAGCTTAAGGACTTACCCCCTCATCTTGAGTACGTTTTTCTGGAAGACGACGAGAAGCTACCGGTCATCATCGCAAAGGATTTGAAAGAAGACGAAAAAGCCCGACTTGTCGCTGTGTTAAAGAAGCATAAACGAGCTATCGCTTGGAAAATCTCCGACATCCGTAGAATTGATCCTCACTTCTGCACACATAAAATTCTCATGGAGGACGACTTTAAGCCCACAATTCAAAGTCAACGAAGGGTGAATCCTAAAATCCATGAAGTCATCAAAAAAGAGGTTATCAAACTTCTTGATGCGGGTATGATTTACCCTATTTCGGATTCCCCATGGGTTAGTCCAGTCCATTGTGTGCCTAAGAAAGGCGGAATCACCGTTGTGCCCAATGCAAACAACGAGTTAATTCCTACCCGTCTCGTTACTGGGTGGAGAGTTTGTATAGACTACCGCAAACTCAATGATGCCACGAGAAAGGATCATTTCCCTCTACCTTTTATGGACCAAATGCTTGAACGTCTAGCTGGTAATGAATATTACTGCTTTCTGGATGGTTTCTCGGGTTATTTTCAAATACCCATCGATCCCCAAGATCAAGGGAAGACAACATTCACTTGTCCCTATGGCACCTTTGCTTACAAACGAATGCCTTTTGGCTTATGCAATGCCCCCGGGACTTTCCAAAGGTGCATGTTGGCTATCTTCCATGATATGGTTGAACAAACCATGGAAGTCTTCATGGATGATTTCTCGGTCTTCGGGGATTCCTTCTCTGCTTGCCTTGCCAATTTGGAACGTATGCTTAAGCGGTGCGAAGACACTCGCCTTGTTCTGAATTGGGAAAAATGCCATTTTATGGTAAAAGAAGGCATTGTGCTAGGAAACAAAAACTCTAAAGCCGGTCTTGAAGTCGACCGTGCTAAAGTAGATGTCATAGCCAAATTACCTCCACCTTACACCGTGAAGGGTGTGAGAAGCTTTCTGGGTCATGCGGGCTTCTATCGTAGATTCATTCAAGATTTCTCTAAAATCGCTCGCCCGATGACCCACCTCTTGGAAAAAGATACTCCTTTTATCTTTTCTAAAGAGTGTCTCGAAGCCTTCAATCTTCTCAAGGATAAGCTAACTAAGGCACCGGTCTTGGTTACCCCTAATTGGGAGTTGCCTTTTGAATTGATGTGCGATGCTAGCGACTTTGCTATTGGTGCGGTTTTGGGCCAAAGAGTGAATAAACACTTCCAACCAATCCACTACGCTAGCAAAACAATGACGGGGGCTCAATTGCATTATACGACAACCGAAAAAGAGCTTTTAGCTGTTGTCTATGCTTTTGAGAAATTTCGCCCCTATCTTGTTTTATCCACCACCATCGTATACACGGACCATTCCGCGTTGAAGTACTTGATGACTAAGAACGATTCTAAGCCAAGACTTCTTCGCTGGGTTTTGCTCCTCCAAGAATTCAACATTGAAATTCGTGACAAGAAGGGAGCCGAAAACCTGGCCGCGGATCATTTAAGTCGACTTGAGGATCCATATCAGGGGGATCATCCGAACAAAGAGATCAATGACTCTTTCCCCTGGAGACTCTAATGTCTATAAATCTCAATCTTGACGGCACCCCGTGGTTTGCGGATATTGCAAACTACTTAGCGGGTGGTATTCTCATCCAAGGGTTAACATCCCAACAAAAGAAGAAGTTCTTGAATGATGTTAAGACTTACTTTTGGGATGACCCTTATCTATTCAAACAGTGTGCTGATCTGATTATTCGTCGATGTGTTGACGGACCGGCAGCTTTTGACATCCTCCAAGCTTGCCACAAAGGATCCACCGGTGGTCACTTTGGTCCCAACTACACCGCTAAGAAAGTGTTTGATTCTGGATTCTACTGGCCCACCATTTATCGTGACGCTCACGAAATGGTTAAGCATTGTGATGCTTGCCAACGTCAAGGCAAGATCACACATAAGGATGAGATGCCTCAAAATTTCATACAGGAATGTGAAATCTTTGATGTATGGGGCATCTACTTTATGGGGCCATTTCCATCCTCCAAAGGGAACAAGTACATCCTCGTCGCCGTCGACTACGTCTCTAAATGGGTTGAAGCTAAGGCTCTTCCTACGAATGATGCGAGGGTGGTTGTGAACTTTTTGAAGCAGCTTTTCGCTCGATTTGGCGTTCCTCGTGCTATCATCAGTGACCGCGGGACTCATTTTTGCAACGATCAATTTGCAAGAGTCATGGCAAAGTATGGTGTCAATCACCGTCTTTCCACCGCCTATCATCCCCAAACCAATGGGCAAGCCGAAATTTCTAATCGTGGCTTGAAGAGAATTTTGGAGCGAACTGTGGGAGAGCATCGTGCCGCGTGGGCCGATAAGTTAGATGATGCTCTGTGGGCTTTCCGTACTGCTTACAAGACCCCGATCGGTTGTACACCTTATCGTCTTGTGTACGGGAAAGCCTGCCACCTACCCATCGAGCTGGAACATAAGGCGCACTGGGCCTTGAAGTGGGCTAACTTCGACATCATCAAAGCCGGTGATCATCGCAAGGTTCAACTCAACGAGCTAAATGAACTGAGGAATGAAGCTTATGAGAACTCGCTGATCTACAAGGAGAAGACGAAGATGATCCACGATGCTAAAATCAAGAACCGAGAGTTCCACGTTGGTGATCAAGTCTTACTCTTTAACTCTCGGTTGAAGATCTTCTCTGGCAAGTTGAAGAGCCGATGGTCTGGTCCATTCACCGTCGCCAAAGTTTTTCCGTATGGGACCATTGAGCTTTCTCAGCCAAATGGGCCCAATTTCAAGGTGAATGGCCAGCGTCTGAAGCTGTACTTTGGTGAGGACATCTCTCAGGAGATGATTCCATCCCTCACCACGTTCCCCATGAACTAAACTTGGGTCGAGTCAGGCTCATGACTCGGTAAACAAAAACAAGCGCTTCTCGGGAGGCAACCCGTGTTCTATCCTTTACTGCTTTCATAATAAGTGTAGGGGGAGCCCCGCATATGTTTGTTGTCTTGTTTCTTGTGCTGTGCAGGGATTTAAGCTTCAGAGACCATCTTGATGACTTTTGACGAACCGTGATACCGTGTTCCCATCTTCCCGGTTCTATCCTAAACTCTTGTGATTCAATATTTCATATTTTATATGTTCACATTGAATTCACTTTAGTTGTCTTTTCCTTAGCAAGATTTAAACAAAGTGCACAATGTCCTAAGTGTAGGGGAGTTTACTCCCACATGCTTAAACATTGAGGACAATGTTTATCTCAAGTGTAGGGGGGACTTCTATCGAAGTAAGTGGTCTTTTCCATGAATTTGCCCTCATTTTAACCGGAAAATTTGATTTTTCGACATTTTTCGAAATTTGTAATCTATTGTGGCCTAGTTGTATAGTTGTATTTTCCTTTAATATGTTTATTTTACTTCCATTGCTAGAATAAATTTTTAATAAAGTGGTTTTAGATTTTTCTTAGTCGTGAACATTTTGACTCAACCCGAGTTTACTTGCCTAAGTTTACTCTAGCTAGTATCCTTAACGTGTTTAAGTCAAGTTTTGCTAGGCTTTTATATAGGGAGCTATAAAACGCGAAAGTCTTAACTCTCACGGGTTAAGAACAAGAACTTTTTGCAAGTTCCTATAATTGATCCTAGAGAGTCGTTTATCAAGGGAACTTTAAAATGCGATTTCTAAACTTGAAAAAGTCTAAGAATTTGCAAGATCCTATAGGCGACTCGAAAACCCAAAACTTTGATTTAATAGGCTAAGCATCCACGAGTCTCATTCCTTGAGATTTTAAATTGTGGAGAACGAGAGATGATAGAGTCAATTATAAGTTCGGTATTCTTTCGTGAATTTATGTGAGTTAATTATGAGCCTATTCTCCCTCCGCTTGCTAAATAATTTATCTGCTAATAAATAAGGTTGTACGATTTAAAAGGTTACTTAGCTTCTAGCCCCTGATCGTTTAAAAGTTGCTCGGTAATGACGAGAGTTCATAGCCAAGGCATAACTTATGAAGCGGGGCGCGAAGATTGGCGAGTCCGAAAAGGCCCTAACAAGGCATGAGGGCTACATTTTGTTGCTAAAGATCCAAAAGTGATGTGAAGAATCATTTATCAAAAATCAATATGAAGGATCGAGACACACGACGAAAAGCAAGAACTCCCCAAAAGTCATGGAGAAGTCTATCCGAAAAGACCCTAACAAGATATGAGGATAAATAGATCCAAGTCCTAAAAGGAGGCGGATCGTTGTATATCAAAGTCCAAAATAAAGATTGGAGAAAAATGAAGAAGTCGTGGTCCAAAGATGAAGAATCTCTCAAAAACTTCAAGTGAAGAAATTTCTATTATGAAGAGAAGACCATAATTTCAAGAACGTCTCTCAAAGATTCGAAGTATGAAGTCGCTACCAAATATCGGCCCGAGAAAGGTCTCAAATCGCGAACCAAGTTATGCCAAGATATGAACTTTCTGATATCCCGAGAAGCAGTTTTAAAAGATTTGGTCCTTTAGCTAACTATTGATTAAATCGTTCACCTTATTTTCGGACTAAATAACTATCGAAATAAGTCAAACAATGCATCCTCGTGAGCATTCAAGACAAAAATAAAATATAAGAGATACACCTAGGAATAAGGGAGTCTAAGTGAATAATTGGCCCACATGAGTTCGTGATAGTTTGCTAACTTATAATAACAATGATCTCGTTTTTAAGCTTGGTATGGGGAAAGTGAAACTTGAGGATGATAAACGTTCATGGCCGCCAAAACCCAATGTAAGTTTTTAATTTCTTTACTTATTTCTATCTTTATGTTTAGTATTTAATAAAGGCCAAGGTGGGTTATTTATTATGGAAAATGTAAACCGTGCTTTAAAAATTAATGCATTGCATGAGGGCATTGCAATGGTCAAGTGTAGGGGATTTAATAAGTGTGAAAACACTTATCCTTTTACCACTTATTTCCAATAATAACAAGACCAAAACGTATGATTTATGTCGTAAAAGTCGGAATTATGCGTGGTTTGTGTTTTTATTGTGTTTTAGGACCAAAATATCAAAAAGGAAGAGAACACGGGCTTTCACGGGCTTTTATTGAAGAAAACGGGAAAAGACGAAGTCAAGAGATCAAAAAGAACGGAAGTCCAAGGCCTATTCTGAAGATTTATCGAAGAAAAAGTCAAAAGACGGAAGTTTAATGAAGTCGAAGAACTTAAGTCTAATAGAAGAAGAAAATTAAAAGACAAGTTCAAATCCCGAGACGACAAAGACGAAGAATTAAAGTCGAGTCGAGAAAACGTGAAGAAAGCAAGAAAGAAGATGCAACACATGCACTCCTTCCACCTTCCCTATAAATACCCTCCTAATAGTCATTAGGAGGGTGGTTAGATTTTTTAGTTAATTTTTCACTTTTTAGTTTTTAGAGAGAGAAAGTCTTAAACTTTCTCTCACTAGTTCATCTTTTTCTTTTAATCTTTCAAGATTAACTCTTTGTATTGCTTATTTTTATTAATCAAGTTCCATTTTAAGCTTTTATCTCTTAATCTCATTCTACTTTTCTTTGATTTAAGATTGATTTTGGTGTGATTATCATGTGATCCGTGTTGTTTTAATTGATTTCATGCTAAAAAGTTAATCTTTTGATCATTTTATAAGTTTTCATTTGATTAAGCTTTAAGACTTTTGTGCTTTTTGGCTTATTTTTATGATTACCTTATTTTTCTTATTAAAAAGTTCTATTTAAAAAGTTTAAGTTTTTATTGTTTGATCTAAAAAGTTGTTTGATTTTGAGTTAGATAAGTTAATAAAAGTGCTTATTTGATTCGGTTACATATTTGGATTGATAAGTTTTGGGTGTTAGCTTATTACTTTAGCTTATTACCTAGCTTTTCCCCATTTCCATAAATTTCGGAAAGGGTGGTAAAACCCCTTTCCGATTGGCATTTTTCCGACCAGGGGGGCACCATCTAACCGATTCCACAATTTTAGGAAAGGTTGTTAACTTCCCTTTCCGATTGGACCCTTATTCCGACGGCACCCCATTTCTGTTTTCCGATTGGTGGCATTTGCATATTCTGATTGGTTGTTTCATCGATTATTCCGATTGAGTCAAGATTGGTTATTCCGATTGATAGCTAGCTATATATTCCGATTGGGCCTCAAGTCTCATATTCCGATTTGGCAAAGTTTACATATTCCGATTGTGGGTTTTGTCCCACATTCCGATCACAAGCTTTTACCCGTATTCCGATCAACCGATCGGAAAACATTCCGATCGGGGGTACTTTTGGTTTGTTTTGGTTTCTTTCGATATCACTTTCTTATAGTACTTTTATTTTCTGAAAATTTTCGAAGTGTTAGTTTTATTTAGCGAGTTAGTACTTTTCCTTCGTCACCTTTACATTTGTATGCATTTGTTTTTACTCGTTATTCAAATTAATCTTTTAACTTCCATTTTACTCAACGACACTTTAATTTCTTGCTAGTAGTTTAAAATAAATCAAAACCAATCCATCCACTTGATTCACCAAAAGACGATTGATTCGCACTTTAAACCGGTTTTCAATTCGAAAAGATTCGGAACTATAACGAACTTTGATACTTTGGGGTAAAATCTCTTGTATTAGTGTGCTATTCAAGATATGGAGGAATGCTACGCCTTGGCTGATCTTGGTGCTAGTATTAATTTAATGCCTCTCGAGATTTTCAAATCGCTTTCGCTTCCGGCTCTTACTCCTTCGAACATGTCTATCGAGATGGCCGATCATTCTACGATCTTAGCATGTGGAGTAGCCGAGGATGTTTTTGTTAAAGTCGGAAAGTTTTACTATCCCGTTGACTTTATCGTTGTAGACATTCCTATCGATCGAAAGGTTCCTCTCATTTTGGGTCGTTCATTTTTGGATACATCAAGAGCACTTATCGATGTTCATGCTCGAAAAATCACCCTTCGTTTCAATGAGGAAGAACTTGTCATCAATGCAACACAAAATTCCAATCTTTCTCATGTCTATTCTATTGAAACTTTAAACCATGGTGACTCAACCAATGTCGTTTGCAAAGAATTTTCACCAAGAGTTTTAGGAAATGTCACTAAAAACAACTTACCATTTCCTCCGCCGGTGGAGGTTATGAGTGTAAAGCCTACAAAGAAGAAACCGTCAATACTTGAATCGAAAAATCCTTCACCTCACCTCGAACACTCATTCTTAAAAACTGTTGATAAGTTGCCGGTTTCTACGGAAGATCTTTCGGATGATGAATATGTAGACCCCGATGGGGAGGTTTTCTTCGTCGATAAACGTTTTGAGAAATTGCCACCACCAAAACCAAAACGGTTTCAAAATGTGAGAATTTTTAGTGTGACTAACAACGTCTTAGAAACACCAAATATTTTCGACATAATCAAAAAGGGTTTTCGTAAGGAGAATTTAAAAGATAAAAAAGGAAAAGATTTTAAATTTGATTTAATTGATTTTTCTACAAATCTAACTCCGTCATCACCACGTGTTTTGAGTGCTACAAGCTCGCCTACTCATTTTGACGATGCTTTGTGTTGCTCTAGTATGGGAGAAGCCCCTTATGTTACCTCATCCTTGTCCACCGAGGACGAGATATTCGATCCCGGAATTTCATATAAAGGGAAATCTCGGTCTTCCACCGATGCAATAAATGGAAAATCTTTCTATTTGCTTGGTGCGAGTCTACCTCGAGTAGCTCAAAAGTTTGTCTTACCAATTGTCTCACCTTTCTATTTCTCATCTATTTTCTTCAAACTCTTTGAGTTTATGGCACATGTTGAAGTGGCGTTAATTTGTTTTTCCAATGAAAACAAGAACGCCATTTTCGACCCCGGTATTTTGCATCATTTAAGGACTTAGTCCTTAATACCGGTCGCTTTTTGGGCCTTGTTTATCATGTAAGCCCCACCAAAAATTGACCACACCACGATTTTCCCTAAATGTTCACATTTTGAGGGGATCGAGTCGAGCTCATGACTCGGTAATAAAAAACGAGGTGCCTCGTGGGGGAGATCCCATGCTTATCTTTTATGCTCACTATTCACTAATAAGGGGACTTGTACCCTTTCATCTCGTTGTCTCGTGGTTGTTTGTGATTGTGTTATCTAGATCATCATCATCATCTACGATTGAAGACTCTCGTGTTCGTTTACGTGAGCCTCCATCGTTCGTTTGAAGAAGTTTTTCACGAATCCATGACATATCCTTTATTGTTCTAACAATTGTCTTTTAGCATACTTAATAAACGGCTTTAGATATATTGTTGATCACCCTTTCCATGCTAGATCCAAAGCATTCGATTCTTCGTCTCTAGTATGGGGGTGTTCCACCTTTAGACTCGAAACATTGAGGACAATGTTTACTTTTAGTATGGGGGGTGAATAGATACTTGCTTTGCTACACCCTCACGCTTTCCAACTTTCAATGTTTTGTTTTGCTAATAAGGCTAAAAATGGCCAAATTTTAAAATTTTTCTTAGTTTTTATAAGTGTTTTTAAGACACGAATGTATATTTTCCGATGGGTAGAATAAGAGTTAATTTTTGACTTGATGGGCATTTGAAGCCATTTACATTCCTTAACCCGCTCAATTCAAGTTTTGCTAGACTTTTATATAGGGAGCTTTAAAACGCGAAAGTCTTAATTCATACGGGTTAAGAACAAGAACTTTTCGCAAGTTCCTATAATTGATTCTAGAAAGTCACTTATCAAGGGAACTATAAAACGCATTCACTAAACTTGAAAAAGTCCAATAAAGTGCAAGATCCTATAGGTGGCTTGAAAACCCAAAACTTTGATTTGATATAGTCTTAATGAAAGCTAATCCAAATTTGGCCTAATTTTGACTTGCATGGCTAAGTATTCACGAGTCTCTTTAATTAGAGGTCTTTATATAGTGAAGAACGAGAAATGATAGAGTTAGACAAGTGATCATGCTAAACGTAGAACATGAAAGTGTTCTTTCAAAAACTCATATGTTTTTAATTGTGGCTTTTTCTTCCCATAAGATCAATGCATTAGGAATAAATCATAATTGCAATAAGTAAGGTCGTACGATTTGAAAGGTTACTTAGTCTCTAGCGCAAGATCGTTTAAAAGTTGCTCGGGGTTGAATAGAGTTCATATCCAAGGCATAACTTATTGAAGCGGGACGCGAAGATTGGCGATTATCCAAAAAGGCCCTAACAAGGCATGAGGAGCTCTATTTTTGCTAAAGATCCAAAGATGATGTGAAGTATCATTATTCCTAAATCAATATGAAGGATCGAGACACACGACGAGAAGCTATTACTCCCCTAAAGAATGTAGAAAGTCTATCCAAAAAGACCCTAACAAGGTATGAGGATAAATATATCCAAGTCCAAAAAGGAGGCGGATCGTTGTATATCAAAATCCAAAGTAAAGATTGAAGAAAAATGATGAAGTCGTGGTCCAATATGAAGAATCTCTAAAAAACGTCAAGTGAAGAAATTCCAAATATATGAAGAGAAGACCATAATTTCAAGAACGTCTTCCCAAGATTTGAAGTATGAAGTACATGCCAAATATCGGTCCGAGAAAGGTCTCAAATCGTGAAACGAGTTATGCCAAGATATGAACTTAAGGAGATACACGAGAAGCCGTTTTAAAAGATTTTGTCCTTCGGCTAACTATTGATCAAATCGTGCTACTTTGCTTTCGGACTAATAACTACTCAAATAAGTCAATATGAATCACTTGTGATCCATGACAAATAGATAAAAAATGCTAGTAACCCATTTCCTTTTATAATAACTAGGATTGCGGGGAGAAAAAGTATTACACAATTTGGACGTATGAGTAGTGTTAGCATTGTGACTTGTACCAACAATGATCTCGTTTTTTCACTTAGCATGAAATGTATGACAATCAAGGATGACGAAGTTTACTCTAAGGGACATTAACTTGTTTCTATTCTTTGACCCTAAAAGTTACTTTTTGTGATGAAAATCAGACATTATGTCTTTACACATCCTCGTAGTATGTTGTAAGTCTTTTTACTCTTCAATAAAGGTTAATAAAATTGAACTTTGGTGATGCTTAGATACTTTATTCTAGCATTGCGTGAGGGCACGGTAATGGCTTAGTATGGGGGAGTGATGAGATGGCATTTATACATGATCTCATCGTTCTTTTCGGGCTTTAAATGCATAAAAATGTCATAAAATACCATATATATGCTTGTGTTTGCTTACTTGTGTATTTTAGGTATGGATATCGTGAAAAAGACAAAAGATCACAAGTTACAAGGAAAAACGGACACGAGAAACGAAGCCGTACAAAGAACCGGGCCATAATCATGGAATTCTCAACAAAATACCTTGAAGATTTGAAGACAAACAAGATTGATCCTCATTTATTGAAGAAATGACACTTAAAACCCTTGTATATTCATAATTACAAGTTTGGTCCCTTAAGTATGTTAAAATTACACAAAAGGTCCTTCAACTTTGAAGAAATGGCAAGAATAGTCCCTCAACAAATCAAAATTGCCAACAATGGTCCCTCATAAAGATTAATATACAATAAAGACCTTTGAAGATCAAGAATGTCCAAAATCAGCCATTGAAATATCTCAAAATGGAAATATAATCCTTGAAATCCTTTTTCCAAAGTTTTGTGCCAAAACTGCCAATGTGTGAAACTTATTAACAAAGCAAAACACGTTTTAGGGCTGAAAGACTTTGTTTACCAAAAATACCAAAGAGGAAGGGCTAAACTTGTGCATTGGAAACATTTGAAACGAAAATGCGCCAAACAAACACATTTCCCCCAATTTCGGATCAAAAGGCTTACTGTTCATCTTTTACCCCACCTAGAATTACCACCACTTAAACTTAGGGTAAAATACAATTACCTTTGCACATGAGTGATTCACATGTGCAGGAACTCATCCAAACCATAAAACCCTTAATCCCACTCACTATGGACCCACCCCCAATTCTCGTTTAGCCAATCACATTGCAACTTACTCTCCAAGTTATGTGACGTGTCAAGATCAACAGCCCACATCATTTGCTTCATTCCAAAGCTAAAATGAACAACCTTGATCAAATTGGACAGCTCAAAATCAGAAAACGTCTAGAAGACTCAAGGGCATTTTAGAGAAATCACTTCTAGGGTTTGTGAATAGTGTTTAGCCAGGCATTTGCCTATAAAAGGAGACCTCAACATGTGAGAGTCCCTTTGTTCCAGATTTTAGCTTTTAATCTTTGTAATTCCTTTTTATGAAATAAAGTTTGAATTTCTTAAAATTTTGAGTTCTAATCTGTTATTTATAAAAGTTTGGTGTTTGAGAAGCTAAAGTCTGAGTTCCATTAATATGTTTGAAGGTTTTTGAGGCAAGGTTTTAGTTGATAAAGCTTGGGTTTCAAAAATCAGAAAGTTGGCATTATTTTTGATCTCACTTTGTGTTTGTTCATCTTAGTAGCATTGGAAGCTGGTACTTGTTTTGCTAGTACCTCAGCTCAAACAATCCAGGGCCTGGATGTAGGTCTTGGAGGTTTGCACCTTCTTCCCTTTTCATTTTTTCTTTAAGTTTCTGATTATTTGTGATTTTTGTGGATTATTGCTTGAATCTGTGTTATTGTGGTTGATTATTGTTGATTTGGCTTTGTTTGATGTTAATGAGGTGTTACTGATCTGATTAGTGGGTTGAATCTTCATAAGCCTTTGAAAATTTGTGAAATCAAGTTTTAAAAGGGTGTTTGGGATTACTGCATAAGTTGGATTTGTGGTTTGTTAAGTGCTTGTGTGTTGTATGCAAGTATTGGTATCTGTTATTTGGGAGCATATGTTCATCTGTTTGCAGGTTTTGTGGTCTTGAACACATAGATTCATAGATTGGCTATAAAATCTTCATAACTTGGTAAAATTGGCTAGGATTTTGAGGACACCTAGATCTAAGCATAGGTTAAGGGTAATAAGTGCTAAATCATAGCTAATCACACCAGGGTAGAAGGATTTGAGGCTTGAAATTAGATCAAGTGTCAAGTATATCAGCAAACTGTTTCTGCATATTGTTCATTGTTCATCAGTAACATTTTGTGCTTTGATCTTGCTACTCACTTTGATTCAGTGTTTGATTCTTGTTGCTTTGTGTTTATTGTTAGTTTATATAGCTTGTGTGTGCATCTGGTTAAGTTTGGTTGGCTTATTTTGCTTAAATCTGCTTATTAAGTGCTTAACTGCTTATTTGCATATCTGGAGCATATCTGTGGACTGTTTGGCTTATTGTGGCTTATTGTGTGGATCATTTTGTGATTTTATTGTTGCTATTGACTCCTTGTGGTTCACTGATCATAAGGGTGCCTTTGTTTCCAATTGAATCAAACCAGAACTCTCAAATAAGCTTGGTCAATTAGTCAAAGCAGTGGGAACTCCTTTCCCCTGCTGGTTACCACTGCTAGTGCAATTTTGGTGTCAGCTTATCAATAAGCTATAATAGCTTATTTTAACCAGCAACAACTTTGTTTTTGTAATAGGTGCTCATATTTTGACCCATTTGTTCATCCTGGAGCATTTGGGTGGTTGACTTTTAGGTTTGACTAGAAAACCAAGTCCTTTGACTTTTACATAAGTTCATTTGTGCTTATTCTGGCTTATTTCTTGTTCTTATTGGATTTTTGTTGATTGATATTGCTTATTGAGTCCATTTGAAAGCTTTTGCAAGTTGAATCAGCCTTTGAGGTGCATTATTTCTCAAAAACGACTATTTTGTCGTTTTGTGGATTTTTGCTTTTCTATTTTCTGGCTTATTGAGTGAGCTTATTGGAAATTTATTTTGACAGATCTCTTAAGCATCCTAAAAGAGGGTTGTGTGTCAAATTAGAGCTTATGGCATTAGCTTATGGCTTAATGGGCTGAAAAGCCCAATAAGAATAAGCTTTGTGTTCAATAAGTTGTGATAAGCACATTTTCAGCTTTTGGGCCTTAGAGTTTTGTTCTTAGAATTGAATTTTAAGTCAGATAGGGCTTTTCCAAGTCAATTGGGCCAAGTTTGACTTTTTGGGCCCAAAAGCCCATTTGTGTTGACTGAATTTAGATTTGGCCCATTTGAGGGCCCATTAGGGGTATTTTGGTAATTTCACTTTGATTTTCTGATTATTTAGGTTAAAATAAACTAGTTTGCAAGTTTTTAGAATTTTTTATAATTTTTGGATTTTTAATATTATTTTATTATTATTTTATTATTATTTTTAAAATTTCACTTTTTCCAACTTTTTACATTTTTCTTAGGTTAAATACATTAAAATAGGAATTTAGCAACTTTTAGAATAATTTTATCACTTTTAGATTAATTTTTATAATTATTTTAAGTTTTAATAGTTTTTTAATCATTTTAAATAGTTTTTATTAGTTTAAAAATTTCTAAAAAATAGTTTTTAATCATTTTAGGTCATTTTAGAGGTTTATCAATTGAAAAATCTTTATTTGGGCTTTTTGATAATTTATTTGATTTTTAGGGCTTTAATTAGCATTTAAAAATTGAATATTTAATTATTTAAAAGGTTTGAAAAAGTTTTGATCATTGGTAAACTCTTAGTTTATTATTTTTGATTTTTGGTGAATTTTTGGTAATTTTTAGAATTTATTTTTATTTTTTGTGGTTTTTAAGGTTCTACGTTTTAACTTTCTAGTAGTAATTTTTGGTTAATTTTTATTTTTACGTCTTCGTCATTTTCTCTTCTAATCCCCTTCTAGACCAAATATTAATCTCAAATCTTGTACATCTTAGTCACACACATATACCTCCTTGGGAAACGAACTTAATTGGGTCATTAACACTTGATTTTTCCTAAAGTCATTTGTTCAATACTTACCGCTCATATACGCTCTTTTGTTTTCCTAAACAAGAGGTGTATTTTACCACAATCAATAATCGTCCACCAATGTTGGAGAAGACTATGTACGAGGATTGGACTTCCCGAATGGAACTTTACATGTTGAACAAAGAGAATGGACATCTCATTTGGGCATCGGTGCTCAATGGACCATTAGATTATGGTACAGTGACGGAAGGTACAGTTAGTCGTCCTCGCACAATGGGTGAATTGACCGGAGATATGAAGATTCAAGACAAATGTGATAAGTATGCTACAAACATCATTCTCCAAGCCCTTCCTCCAGATGTCTACAAACTCGTCAGCAAAAATAAAGTTGCCAAAGAGTTATGGGATAGATATCGTGCTCTAATGCAAGGCACCTCGTTAACTAAACAAGAACGAGAGTGTAAGCTATATGATACGTTTGATAAGTTTGCCTATGTTCCCGGGGAGACTCTCAATGATTACTATTTGTGATTTACTCTCTTGTTGAATGAGCTCAATATCTATGGCATGGCAATTCCTACGTTTCTAATTAAACACCAAGTATTTGAACACCCTTCCTTCAGAATGGCGTAAGTACGTGACGGCTGTTAAATTGTCTAAGGACTTGCATAACACCAATGTGGATCAACTTCAAGATTTTCTTCAACAACACGAATGCCATGTGATCGAGGCTCGGTTGTCTACACCACAAGTTTGTGATCCACTTGCCATGTATGCTTCTCAACAAATGACCCCCCAAACAAAACATGGCTTACACTTATCAACAACAATCATACTTGCAACAGCCACAACAACAACACCTATCAACAACCACCGCAACCATCTTATCAACCACTACTGATGCCACAACAAGCATTTCAACAAAGTGTTCATCAACAGTCTTTTCCACAACAACCAACACATCAGGCATCTCCATCACAAGCTATCATTTCTCCTATGGGCTATACTCCTCAACAAGGATATTTTCCTATTGAAGCACCACAAGCACAAGCCTTCTACTCCAATGAACTTCCACCAATTTAAGCACCTGTCTTTACTCCAAATGATACGCCAACTGATGTTCTAAACCATCTCACTGTCTACTTGTCAAAACTTGTTGCAACTAGAGGATTTCCACCAACAAATAATCAGCCCTGCACCTCTTCAAATCCTCGACAACAAGCCACTATTCAAGATGGTCAAGTAACAGTGCAATCTATTCAGGGTAGGCAAAATTCATATGGACCTCCTACAAGGACCGTGAACGCTCAAACCGTGACTTCTCATGCTACTGGAAATGGAAGCCCCATCGGTCCTCAAAAGGTTGTGACTTGCTACAATTGTAGAGGACAAGGTCATATGGCTAGGGAATGCACTCAACTAAAAAGGAGAAGGGATGCAACGTGGTTTCGTGAGAAGATGTATTTGGTCGATGCTTAGTCTAAGAGAAAGATTTTGGATTCAGAAGAGTTAGCATTTCTTGCAGACCCAGGGGCAGCAGAAAATGAAGGCATTGCAGTCGTTTCCACTTCTAATGCAGCTTATCAAGCAGATGATCTTGATGCATATGATTCGGATTATGATGACATTCACTTAGCCCAAGCTGCACTCGTTGCTAATCTCTCTCACTACGGTTCTGATGTCGTCATTTAGGTACCAACTACATCTAATAATGTTCATGATAATCCACATCATGTTGAGCATGAAAATAACAACCTTGAATAACATTCGGGAACTAGTAACTCAAATGATGTGGTGTCCAATCCAACACATTTGAGTGAACCTCAACCAAATGCTACGACGGGTATGGAATCTTATGATTAACGTGATCTAGTAATGGTGCCTAAACATATTTTTGATAACATGAATGTGGCTATTTGACAAACCATAGATATGAATGCCAACCTAACCGCTGAGCTTACGTTGTATAAGGAAAAGGTTAAAACTTTTGAAATAGTCCCTCAAGTATAGAAAATAACGTGTTCTGAATTTGACCAATTTCGTTTTGCAAAGATTGAACACTAAAAAGAAACAGAATCATTAAAAGCTAATCTTTCCAATGAATTAATAGAAAAAGAGTCGGTTATAAATGATTTTCAGAAACTTAAATTGGATTTCGAAACACTCGATTCTAAAAAGTTTGAATCGGAAATTAATTCTACCAAACTTCTTAAATTCAAAGAATAGCAGCTTTTAAAACAATACGCTTCCACATAAAAGGTTCATCTTTTAACTAAATCATTTAAAGAACTCCAACTTAAGCGTCTTCAAGATTTACCACCTAATCCTGGTTATGCAAAACAAGCTCAGGAATATATTTCTTGTTTTTATGATGTGACCCTAATTGGCAAATCGAAAGAAGCACCTTATGTTCGTAGTACTAAGGAGACACAGTCACTTGCGGAAGAAACTCAATCTAAAATGCTTTCAAAATTCCATAAGCTTGATTATGATAAGCATAATAAAGATCAATTTTCTAAAAAGACCCGCATTCGCTTACAAAAGGAATTAGCTCAATTATCAGCCTTTGTGCCCCAAAGTTTGTCAACGGAAAACCTTCCTAGTACGTCTCCTACACTTTTCAAAACGGATTTAACTAAGTTAACTCCACCGGTAAGTAAGGTGTCCGTTAGCTTAAATACGGTGCACCAACACTTAGCCGATTTTGACAAGGTCATTGTGGAACGTACGACAGCTTCGGCCATAACGGAAGGTGAATGGAATTTTGAGCACACAAGAGCTGCATTTCGAGACGAAATTGTTTCATTTGTAAACAATGTTAAAGCTTGTCTTAGTAATATTTATCAAGATTTTCTTTTGGAAATAGACGAAGTTAGACGTGTTTTCAATGAAATGGATGATGCTTATGAAAACAGTTTACTTGAAATAGAACGTGTTTCACGCCAAAATGATCATCTTCTGAAGCAAGTGATGTCTCATGATATAGTTTCCGTCTGTGTGAATAAAAGTTTTGATAATGATTCTATTGTGCATAAATGTTGAATTTGTGGATAATGTGGTAGATAGTACTTGTCACGAATCTGACGCTGGATTTTTAAAGCTTCAAGATTCATATTCTTCGCTTTCAAAACGTTTTGATGAGATTCAAACACATTTTATTTCACTTGAATGCAAGCAACAATTTATTCAAGAAATCTTTCATACGTCGCTCGAAGGTGTTAATATCGATGATGCAAATTTTCAAAAGAATTTTCAATTGAATTTACAATCAAAACAGCTTCAGCCAAGTGACAAGGTTGCTAAATCATTGCCGATAGACATAGAGAAATCTAAGGAGATTCAATGTGTGAACGTACTTGAGGCCGCTGAGAATTTTAAACTTGATCTAGATGATCGAGTTTCCAAGATTTTGTCCAAAGTTGATAACTTAAAACAGAAAAATACACGACTCTTCGATTCAGTAAATCCCGCACGTGCTAATACCACTGCACAGAATCAATCATTGATCAAACAATTGAATCGAAAGTCGGTGGAAGTATCTGATTTGAGGGAACAAATTTGTGATAAATATCTGGCTTTGACTGAGTTAAAGGAAACACTTCGCACCCTAAAAGGTAAGAATGTTGTGGATAACGCAGCCATTGTCTCAACACCGTCCTCTAGTGCCATCAAAACGAACCTCATCACCGTCACACCATTTAACAAGGGCCCTAGGACTAAATCATCTCAAACATTGGTAAGTAAAGATAAGGCAAAATCAAAACTAGCTTCTAATATTCCCGTATTGCCTTCTACAGGAGTAAGCACCACTACTAAGGCTCAAAGATCTAAGCCTAAAAGAAACAAGAAGAATGATAGGATCTTGCCCTCGTTTGGTAGTCAAGTGAAGAAGAAAGTAGAAGCCCATCCTAGGAATGTTATTTCTGTTTTGAATAAAAAGAATCATGTAGCTAAACCTAAAGGCTCTACGGTTGTGCAGCGTTCTAAGCCTACTGTGAATTCTAATTTGAAATGTTGGAATTGCAATGAATGTATTTCTTCTAGTCGTCATGATTCTTGCCTTATTGACCATGTGAATGAGATAAATGCCCGTAAAAATGGTTTAGAATGGAAACCGTCTGGGAAAGTGTTACCCCAAGTTGGCTGGATGTGGCGTCCCACTGGTAGAACTTTTACTATAGAAGGAAATGCGTGCCCTTTAACTAGGATCACTCCCATTAAAGCGAAGAAAGCATGACCTTTAATTAGGAGTACCAAGGCTACCAAAACATAAGTGTGTCCTTTAACTAGGAACACCAACACTACTGTAGGAACAAAGTGCCCTTTAAATAGGTCTACTCCCACTGTAGTGTCCGATAATATTCCAAAACCTCAGAAAGTTGCAACAATAAAACCTGTTAGTGGTAAAACTCACATTAGAAAACGCAGGAAATCTAAGGGTCACACAAATGTTAGCAATTCTGATAATTCTATATCTGTATCTGCTAACACTCCGGAACCAATAGTTTCCAATGCATTGTTTACTGTTGTTGAAAACAGGTGGTCTAAATTGTTCTCTGGTATTTGGACTCTGGTTGCTCTAAATATATGACCGGAGATCGCTCTCAGCTCAGAAATTTCGTCAGCAAGTTTCTTGGTACAGTTCGATTTGGAAAGGATCATATTGCAAAGATAATGGGTTACGGTGAATATCATATTGGGAATGTTATAATTTCAAGAGTGTATTATGTGGAAGGTCTCGGTCACAACTTATTTTCTGCGGGACAATTTTGTGATGCAAACCTAGAAGTTGCTTTTCGAGAGCATACCTGCTTCATTCGTAATTTGGAAGGGGTTGATTTATTGAAAGGTACTCGAGGGAATATTTTGTACACTTTGTCTCTACAAGATATAATGGCCGCTTCTCCCGTATGTCTTCTCTCCTAAGCATCGAAGACTAAGTCATGGTTATGGCATCGACGGTTATCTCATCTTAACTTTGACGCTATTAATCATTTGGCGAAAAACGAACTTGTTCGTGGTTTTCCTAAACTTACATTTCACAAGGACCGTTTGTGTTCCGCGTGTACAATGGGGAAGAGCACTAAGAAATCATACAAACCCCAGACTGAAGACACCAACCAAGAGAAACTTTATTTGTTGCATATGGATCTTTGTGGGCCAATGCGTGTCAAAAGTCTTAGTGGTAAAAGGTACATCCTCGTCATTGTGGATGATTACTCTCGGTTTACATGGGTGAAATTTCTTACAACAAAAAATGAGGCACCTAAATTCATCATCGTATTTCTCAAGATGATTCAAGTGCGTCTCAACACTACTGACCGACGCATTCGTACAGATAACGAAACCAAATTTACGAATCAAATTTTGCGTGATTATTATGAAGAAGTTGGCATATCTCATGAAACATCTGTTTCTGTCACTTCACAACAAAACGGTATCGTTGAAAGGCAAAATCGCACAATTATGGAACTTGCTCGAACGATGTTAATTTACGCAAAGGCTCCATTGTTTTTATGGGCAGAAGCAGTATCTACAGCAGTTTTTACCCAAAACCGGTCACTAATTCGTAAACACCATGGTAAAACACCTTATGAGCTTCTACATGGAAAAGTAACAGATTTATTATATCTTCATGTATTTGGTTCTCCTTGCTATCCAAATAATGATGGTGACAATTTGGGAAAACTTCAACCCAAGGCTAATATTGGTTTCTTCATTGGTTATGCACCCACAAAGAAGGCATACCGAATCTACAACCGTAATTCTCGAAAGATCCTCGAAACTATGAATGTTGATTTTGATGAGCTGACAACAATGGCTTCTGAGCAAAGCAGCTCTGAACCCGCACTTCATGAAATAGGACCCAGTAACATTAGTTCTGGTCTTGTCCCAAACAACCCTACTTCATCATCATTTACACCACCTTCAAGGAATGAATGGGATACGTTGTTTCAACCGTTATTTGATGAATTCTTTACTCATCCTAGTATTGTTGCTCCAGAACCTGAAGTAATAGCTCCGGTTACCGAAGTTGTCCATCCAGCAACCGAAGCACAATCGAATACGTATGCACCTACAATTGGTCAAGATATACCTTCAACAAGTCATTCTCAACCAACACCCGAATCAACTACCCATGTCATGCCTATTGATGATGAAGAGGATGATGATTGATGAGATGGCATTTATACATGATCTCATCATTCTTTTCGGGATTTAAATGCATAAAATGTCATTAATATACCATATATATGCTTGTATTTGTTTACTTGTGTTTTTTAGGTATGGATATCGTGAAAAAGACAAAAGATCACAAGAAACAAGGAAAAACGAACACGAGAAACGAAGCCGTACAATGAACCGGCCCCTAGTTATGGATTTCTCAAAGAAAAACCCTTGAAGACTTGAAGATGTACAAGATTGATCCTTCATTTATGAAGAAATGAAACTTAATACCCTTGTGTATTCATAATTACAAGTTTGGTCCCTTAAGTTTGTCAAAATTACAAAAAGGTCCTTCAACTTTGAAGAATTGGCAAGTTTAGTCCCTCATCAATTCTAGATTGTCAATAACGGTCCCTCATGAAGTCAAAGATACATTAAATACCTTTGAAGATCAAGAATGTCCAAGATCAGTCCTCAAACTATGCAAAAATGGCAAAAACAACCCTTGAAACCCTTTTACCAAAGTTTTGTGGCAAAACTATAAAGTTTGAAAGTTTAATAACAAAGGAAAACCAAGTTTTTAGCTGAAAAACGTTTAATACAACTTTCACCAAAAAAAAGAACTCTTATTGTCATTTCCCAAACTTCAAACCAAATAAACACGCGCCAAACAAATTTACTCCCCCTTTTTCGGATCAAAATCTTTACTATTCACCCTACATGAACCTAGAATTACCACCACTTAAAACAAAAGGTTATTTTAATTTACCCAGGCACATGTTTGATTCACACACTTGAAAACCCATCCCACACCAAAAACACTCAATCCCACTCACCAAAGGATCCCACCATTCAAACTCATCCACCTCTCCAAGGATTGCCACGTGGCCAAATCAACAGCTAACACTCATTGCTTAGCCCCAAAGCTAAAATGAACGTCTTTGATTCATTTGGACAGCTCAACAACACAATTCGTCTAGAAGATTTCAAGGGCACTTTTGGGATTTCATAGTCTAGGATTTTGCTTAATTCTACCTTGTATTCGTCTATAAATGGAGGCCTCAACATGTGAGAGCCCCTTTGTTCCAGATTTTAGCTATCTCTTTGTAATTCCTTTTTATTGAAATAAAATTTGAATTTCTGAAAATCTTTAATTCTCTTGTGTTATTTATAAAAGTTTGGTGATTGGATAGCTGAAATCTGAGTTCCACTTACATGTTTTGTTGGTTTTGAGAAAAGGTTTTAAGGTTTAGAACACTTGTTTTCAAAATCAAGGGTATAATCTATTTATTGCTCACTTTTCTGTTTGTTCATATTAGCAGCTTTGGAAGCTGGTGCTTGTTCTTGCTAGCACCACAGCTCAAACATTCCAAGGCTTAGATGTAAGTCTTGGAGGTTTGCATCTCTTTTCCTTTTTCATTTTTCTGAATTTTGTTCAATTTTTGGTGATTTTGCATGCTTTATTGTGAATCTGTGAATTTGTGGTTGATTTGAGTTACTGAGGTTGGATTAGTGTTGTTAGGGATGATTAGATCTTGTTTTGAAGGTTAAATCATAACAATCCTTTGGAATATTTAGAAATCAAATTCCAAAGGGGTGTTTGGGTTAACTGATTCAAAGGGATTCAAGGCAACTAGTGTTGTTGTTTTTGGTTCTATTGGGTTGGTATCTATTTATCTGGTGCAAAGGGTTCATTATCTGTAAGTTTTGTGGCTTGAAACAACCAAATCAATCAAAAGGCTATAAAATCTGTTTAACTTGGGTATTTTGGCTAAAATTTTGGTGACACCTAGATCTAAGGGTAGACTAGGGTTAACAAGTGCTAAATTTTGGTTAACTTAATCAGGGAAGGGGATTTGAGGGCTTGAAATTGGATTGGAAGTCAAATAGATTAGCAAAAGGATTTTGGATAATCACTTTTGCTATTCAGTAACTTTTGGTGCTTGAATCTGCTTTTTTACTTTGATCCATTGCTTGAAACAAGTTTATTTGTGCTTATTGGACTTTATTATAGCTTGTCTGTGCATTTGGTTCAATTTGGCTGGCTTATCCATGCTCAATCTGCTTATTTGTTCATAACTGCTTATTTTCAAGGTCTATGGCATATTTGAGAACTGTTTGCTTATTCTGTGCTTATTGAGTGAACCAAATTGTTATTTCTTTGTTGATATAGACTCCTTGTGGTCCACTGATTACAAGGGTGCCCTTGTTTCCATTTGAATCCAACTGGATCTCTCTAAAAAAGCAAGTCAAATAGTCAAAGCAGTGGGAACTCCTTTCCCATGCTACTAGCCACTGCTAGTGTTATTTCAGCTTGTGCTTATCAATAAGCTATTCTATCTTATTTTAACCTGGAAAACTTTGAATTTGTAATAGGTGTCACTTATTTGACCCATTTGTTCATTCTGGAGCATTTGAGGGGTTAACTTTGAGGTTTGACTAGAAAACCAATAACTTTGACTTTTAAATAAGTGCTTATCAGCTTATTGTGCTTATTTGGCTTGGCTTATTGAACTTTTCTTTTTTAATTTGTCTTAGTTAAGTAATTTAGAGTCTTTTGCAACTTATTAGAAGGTTTGAGGTGGTCTAGAACTCTAAGTCGACTATTTTGTCTTTTAGTGAAATTCTCTTTGGCTTATTTCTGGCTTATTTGGTTTGCTTTTTCAAAATTTCTTTTCACAGATCTCTTAGGCATCTCAAAAGAAGGTTGTGTGTTCAATTAGAGCTTATGGCATTGGCTTATTGCTTAATGGGCTTATTGGCCCAATAAGAATAAGTTGTTGACCATTTAAGATGTGATAAGCTCAAAACCAGCTTTTGGGCATTCAGACTTTTGTGTTTAGAATTAAATTTTGAGTCAGATAGGGCTTTTTCAGGTCATTTGGGCCAAGTTTGAGTTTTTGGGCCTAAAAGCCCATTAGTGTGGACTGTTTTCTATTTTAGCCTATTTGGGGGCCTATTAGGGGTAATTTGGTCATTTCACTTTCATTTTCTGTTTATTTAGGTTAAAATATACTAGTTTGCAAGTTTTTAGAATTTTTGGATTTTTAATATTATTTTAATATTATTTTATTATTAAATTTCAAATTTCATATTTTTGCACTTTTTTTTATTTTTCTTAGGTTTAATACATTAAAATAAGATTTTTGCAACTCTTAGATTAATTTTATCTTCATTTGTCTAATTTCTAGAATTATTTTAAGTTTTTAATAGTTTTTAATCATTTTAAATAGTATTATTTAGTTCAAAAATTAATAAAAATAGTTTTTATTCTTATTTAGTCATTTTAGAGGTTTACAAAGTGAAAAATCTTTATTTGGGCTTTTTAATAATTATTTTGATTTTTAGGGCTTTAATTAGCATTTAAAAATTAGTATTTAGTTAATTAAAAGGTTTGATAAGGTTTTGATCATTTGTAAACTCTTAGTTAATTTAATTTGATTTTTGGCAATTTTTTGGGAATTTTGAGAATTTATTTTTATTTTAGCTCTTTTTACGGTTTTAATTTTAGGCGTTGTAGTAATAATTTTCACGTCTTCGTCATTCTATTTTCCCATCCCCTTCTTCTTAATATTAATCTCAAATATCATTTCATTTTAGTCACACACATATACCTCCTTGGGAAACGAACTTATTTGGGTCATTAGTGGTTGATTTTCCTAAATCATCATTTAATACTTTCCGCTTTTACGCCTTTTTCCTAAAAGGTCGTATTTTACCACAATCATTTTGGCGCCGCTGCCGGGGAGGTGTGTCGTGATTAATTTGTCTTTTTGTTTTAATATTAACCATAAATAGTATTTGTATTAGTAGAACTCTACTAATACGTATTATCGGTCTTTTCGTTTTTCTTGTGAAATTATTATTACTATATTGTATTAAGTATCACAACAAATACAAAATATCTCCAAACGTGTGAAAACACAACCTTAATTGGGATTTGATCTCCTAATTATTGTATTCAAATCTCAAACAAAAAGAAAAAGGCACAAATAGATAAATACTTTCGTGAAGCTCGATTTTGAAAAATACAAACTATAAGGTGGGTATAAGGCAGGTATTATAAAATATACCCTCAGGAAAAAGGCTCTTAAGTGCTTCACGCCGCCTCGTTTCCCCGCTTGCTTGTGAGTATTTTGAGATTGAAGGCTAATCGAGGGTTTTCCCCCCAAAGTATTATTACGTATCATATATATTTGCTTGGTTTTCTTTGTGATTAAACCCCCTTGAACAATTTGGTTTTCACCAAAGTTCTAAAGTCATTAGAAGGCGTTCACTCCACGTGATCGTTTTCATTCTTTTGAGGCTTCTTTAATCAAGATTTTGATTCGAGGAGAGATTTGGTAGATTGTTGTCTACAAAGATACACAAAATCCAAAAAAAATTAAAAACAATCAAAAACACAAAAAAGTTGAAAATTCACAAAACACCCAAAAAGAATCTTCTTTGCTCACCTCCCATTCTTCGTCAAGTTTATGCTAACTCGTAATCAAGCAAAACGAGCTCGTAAACGTCGTCAAAGTCAAGGAAATCAAGAGCATTTGATTGAAGAACAAACTCCAATTGTCGAACCCGGTGTAGAACCAATAGTCGCCATGGCTAATCGTACTATGATGGAGTTGCTTCAATCACCCACCGAGGGTTTTGGAGAAGCTATTGTGATTCCCGCCATCCTTGCGGATAATTTCAAGATTAAGACGGGTTTAATGTCGATGTTGCAAGCAAATAAGTTTAGAGGTCATGAAAAAGACAACCCGCATTATCACATAAGGAATTTTAATCGTCTCACCGCAACAAGCAAGTTTAAGGATGTTCCACATGACGCCATTAAGATAATTTTGTTTCCATACTCGTTAGATGGACCCGCTAAAGAAAGAACCGCAAAATTCGATTTTGACATGGGGTGATCTCGTTTCTAAGTTTGTGAACCAATGTTTTCCACCATCTAAAATAAGACATTTGAAAAATGAGATTTAAAGGTTTACACAACGTAATAATGAAAGTTTTTCAATGGCATGGGAACGATTTAAGGAAATGTTACATGAATGTCCACACCATGATTTTTCGGAATTGCATCAAATAGATGCTTTTTATAATGGGCTTAATGATCATGAACGAGATTATTTGAATGCCGCCGCTGGTGGTAATTTTTTGTGCAAAATGACCGATGAAGCTTTAAAGATTATCGAGAATAGATCTAAGGTTTATAACACTCGTACCACACCGAGTGTTGCCAATTTGGGTTCGTCATCGTCGTCATCGTCTCGTAACATTAATACCTTACATGATGAAGCAAATGAGGAAAATCGGTTTTTCGATAGGTTTTCGAATCTTATGACTCATTGGAAAGCACAAGATGCTTTGAATTCCGCATCGGTTAAAGCGGTTGAAAAGAGTTGTTTATCTTGTGGTGGAGCTCATGATCTTTCCGAGTGCATTACCGCCAGTGGTAACACTTCGAGTGCTTACGTAGCAACGACAACTTACAACCAAAACGGCCAAGGTTCCCACCCAAATCAAGCTCCACCAAATCAAAATGCTAATAACTATCGAAACAACAATCAAAATGGTGGTTATCAAGGCAATTCACGTAACTATAACAAAGGGAATTATCAAAGTGGGAATGGACAAGTTTCAAATCAAAACCAAAACCGTGATTTTCAAAACACTACACAAGGTTTTCAAATTCTCACACTAAAAATCTTAATGGAGAATTTTTGGATTATGCAAAAGCAAATGATGCTAAGTTTGATAACATGCAACGTGAAATGATTAGCTTAAAATCCGAGTTGAAAAAACGAGCTTAAAATGAACTTGCTAACGAACTTAAGACTCATGATAATAAAATGGAAGGAAACGTTCAACATCTTCAACAAAAGATGGAACAAGGACAACATGAGATTAAGCAAGAATTGTTAAAAGCGGATGCTAGGCAATTAAAATTTGAAGACCGTATGGCAAAAATGTTTGAAGCAATCATGTGTAAACCCTCTTCCTCAGGTGGTCTTCCTAGTGATACCATTGCAAACCCGAAGGGAGAAATGAAGGTTATTACTACACGTAGTGGTAAAACTTTCAATGAACCAATCTCTCGTCCAAGTACTTCTACGGAGAAGGATATCGAGAAAGAGCCCGAGGTGATGGTCGAAAAGGAGCATATCACAAGCCCACGAAGTACCGCTCATGCCACACCTACGGTTGAACCAATACCAATCATTGAACCCGAGATTACAAGGCCGTTGCCTAATTTCCAACCCACACCACCCTTACCTTACCCTTCGAGACGAAACAAAGAGAAATTCCAAGAACGTAACAAAAAACAAATCGAGCTTTTTATAAAAATGTTTCAACAAGTTCATTTTGATGTAAGTTTAGCTGACGCGTTGTTATATATGCCTCGTTTTGCTTCCACTTTTAAAAGTATGATGAATGATAAGGAAAAGCTTTCAAAGCTTGCTAATTGTTCTTCGGTTTATCTTAACCGCATACCGGAAAACGTTGGTGGCCCCGGAAAGTTTCTCATTCCTTGTGATATACAAGATATGAAAGAATGCCTTGCCTTGGCCGACCTTGGTGCGAGCGTTAATTTGATGCCATTTTCCATTTGGAAATCGATTTCGCTTCTGGCTCTTACTCCTTCGAACATGTCTATCGAGATGGACGATCATTCTACGATTTTAGCATGTGGAATAGCCGAGGATGTTTTCGTGAAAGTGGGGAAGTTCTACTATCCCGTTGATTTTATAGTAGTTGACATCCCCGCGGATCCTCAAGTTCCTCTAATTTTAGGTCGTCCATTTTTAGACACCTCGAGATCGCTTACCGACGTTCATGGAAGAACTATTACTTTGAGATTCAACGAAGAGGAACTTGTTATAAACGCTACTCAAAACTCGACACCTTCTCATGTTTATGCAATCGCTACCATCAATCACATCGACTTAGTTGATGTGGTTTGCGATGAGTTTTCACAAGAAGTGTTAGGTTTTTCCGATAGCTCATCAAGTGGCAATCCCACTATTTTGGATCCAATTCTTGCTAATTCTACACCAAATCTCACTCCATTCCAAGGAGGCAATTTTACTTCCAATGAAATCGACAATGAAGATGAGGTGACAATTGGTAATGACACTTCTATTCCACCATTTCTTCCGCCGATGGAAGTTATGAGTGTTGAGCAAAAATCTTCAATCGAGGAACCGCCTATCCTTGAATTGAAAGATCTTCCATCTCACCTTGAATACGCATTCTTGGAAGGTGATGACAAGTTTTCGGTTATTATTGCAAAAGGTCTTGCTAATGATGAAACAACCGCGCTCTTGAAAGTCCTTAAAGTTGATAAAGGGGCAATTGCGTGGAAAATTTCCGACATTAAGGGTATTGACCAAAAATTTTGTACTCACAAGATTTTAATGGAGGAGGACTACAAACCCACAATTCAAAGCCAAAGAAGGTTAAACCCCAAAATTCAAGATGTCATAAAAAAGGAAGTTTTAAAACTCCTTAACGCGGGAATGATTTATCCTATCTCTGATAGCCCATGGGTGAGCCCAATCCATTGTGTCCCTAAAAAGGGAGGAATGACCGTTGTACCCAATGAAAACAACGAGTTAATTCCCACTCGTGTTGTGACCGGTTGGAGGGTGTGTATTGACTACCGAAAGTTAAATAATGCCACTCGTAAAGACCACTTTCCTTTGCCCTTTATGGATCAAATGTTGGAGCGACTCGCGGGAAATTAATTCTATTGCCACTCGTAAAGACTTTTCGAAAATCTCTCGACCTATGACACACCTTCTCGAGAAGGATGCTCCTTTTAATTTCAATGAGGATTGTGTTAGAGCTCTCGAAACACTCAAAAGGAAACTTATCGAATCTCCCATTCTTGTTGCTACTAATTGGGAATTACCCTTTGAAATCATGTGCGATGCAAGTGATTATGTTATAGGGGCCGTCTTAAGGCAACGTTATGAAAAGCATTTCCGTCCTATCCATTATGCTAGTAAGACGATGACCGAGGCTCAATTAAAGTACACCACAACATAAAAGGAATTCCTTGTCGTGGTTTATGCTTTTGAGAAATTCCGACCTTATCTCGTCTTAACTAAAAGCATCGTGTATACCGACCATTCGGCTATCAAGTATCTCTTAGCTAAGCAAGATGCTAAGCCGAGATTGCTTCGTTGGATGCTCCTCCTCCAAGAATTTGATGTCACCGTGCTTGACAAAAAAGGAGCCGAGAATCTAGCGGCCGATCATCTCTCTCGTCTAGAAGATCCTCACAAAGATGTTTTCGAGAACAAGGAAATCACCGAAATGTTTCCTCTCGAGACTCTCGGTGTAGTGAATTCTAAAGACACCACCCCATGGTTTGTCGACATTTCAAATTACCATGCGGGAAATTTCATAATCAAGGGTATGACGACACAACAAAAGAGAAAATTCTTCCGTGACGTCAAGTTCTATTTTTGGGACGACCCTTATCTCTTTCGTGTTTGTGCGAATCAACTCGTTCGACGTTGTGTCTTTGGTACTGAAGCTTCTAACATCCTTAGAGCTTGTCACGAGGGACCCACGGGTGGTCACCACGGTACTAATCTCACGGCTAAGAAAGTGTTCGATGCCGGCTTCTTTTGGCCTTCTATCTATCGTGATGCACACGCACTTGTGAGGTCGTGTAATTCGTGCCAACGTCAAGGAAAATCTTCTCAACGTGATGAAATGCCGAAAAATATAATTCAAGTGTGTGAGATTTTCGACATTTGGGGCATAGACTTTATGGGGCCGTTCCCATCGTCTCATGGTAACAAGTATATCCTTGTCACCGTCGACTACCTTTCAAAGTGGGTAGAAGCTAAGGCTTTACCTACTAATGATGCTCGTGTGGTAGTGAAGTTTTTGAAGCAACTATTCTCTCGGTTTCGAACCCCTCACGCTATTATAAGTGATCGTGGAACCCATTTTTGTAATGACCAATTCGAGAAGGTCTTAAAGAAATATGGAGTTACTCATCGTCTTTCTATGGCTTATCACCCGCAAACAAGTGGGCAAGTCGAGGTTTCAAACCAAGCATTGAAGAGGATTTTAGAGACGTCGATTGGAGAAAACCGTGCTTCATGGTCCGACAAACTCGATGACGCTATATGGGCCTTTAGGACCGCTTATAAGACACCTATCGGTTGTACTCCTTATAAGTTAGTCTATGGGAAGAATTGTCATTTGCCCATTGAATTGGAGCATAAGGCATATTGGACCCTTAAGCATGCTAATTTTGACTTGAAGACCGCGGGGGATCACTGAAAAATACAATTGAATGAATTGGATAAATTAAGAGATGATGCTTATGAATATTCTTTGATTTTCAAAGTAAAGACTAAAATGTTTCATGATGCAAAGATTAAAACCGGGTTTTTAGCGTTGGTGATCAAGTGTTACTTTTTAACTCTAGACTAAAGATATTTTCCGGGAAATTGAAATCTCGTTGGTCGGGTCCTTTCACCATTACACAAGTGTTTCCGTATGGGACTATCGAGCTAGCTCAAAATGATGGTCCAAATTTTAAGGTGAATGGACATAGGCTTAAGCACTACTTTGGTGAGGAAGTTCCTTCATTGGATGACCTCGACTAAGTCACCTTCCCCAATGATAATTAGCATTGAGGGGATCGAGTCGAGCTCATGACTCGGTAATAAAAAACGAGGTGCCTCGTGGGGAGATCCCATCCTTATCCTTTTATGCTTTGTAATAAATAATGAGAGGGGATTTGTTCCCTTCCAACTCGTTTTCTCGTGGTTGTTTGTGATTGTGTTATCTAGATCATCATCATCGCTACGATTGAAGACTCTTGTGTTCGTTTACGTGAGCCTCGATCGTTTGCTTGAAGAATTTTTTCATGAATCCATGACATATCCTTTATTGTTCTAACAATTATCTTTTAGCATAATTTATAAACAGCTTTAGATATATTGTTGATCACCCTTTCCGTGCTACATCCTAAGCATTCGACTCTTCATCTCTAGTATGGGGGTGCTCCACCTTTAGACTCGAAACATTGAGGACAATGTTTAATTTTAGTATGGGGGGATTGAATAGGTACTTGCTTTTCTACGCCCTCACGTTTTCCAACTTTCAACGTTTTGTTTTATTTTGTTGCTAATAAGGCTAAAAATGGGCAAATTTTAAATTTTTCTTAGTTTTAATAAGTGTTTTTAAGACACGAATGTATATTTTCCGATGGGTAGAATAAGAGCTAATTTTTTACTTGATGGGGATTTGGAGCCCTTTACATTCCTTAACCCGCTCAAATCAAGTTTTGCTAGACTTTTATATAGGGAACTTTAAAACGCGAAAGTCTTAGCTCATTCAGGTTAAGAACAAGAACTTTTCGCAAGTTTCTATAATTGATCCTAGAAAGTCACTTATCAAGGGAACTATAAAATGCATTCTCTAAACTTGAAAAAGTCCAAGAAAGTGCAAGATCCTATAGGTGGCTTGAAAACCCAAAACTTTGATTTGATATAGTCTTAATGAAAGCTAATCAAAATTTGGCTTAATTTTGACTTGCATGGCTAAGTATTCACGAGTCTCTTTAATTAGAGGTCTTTAAATAGTGAAGAACGAGAAATGATAGAGTTAGACAAGTGATCATGCTAAACGTAGAACATGAAAATGTTCTTTCAAAAACTCATATGTTTTTAATTGTGGCTTTTTCTCCCATAAGATCAATGCATTAGGAATAAAAATAATCACAATAAGTAAGGTCGTACGATTTGAAAGGTTACTTAGCTTCTAACACAAGATCGTTTAAAAGTTGCTCGGGGTTGAATAGAGTTCATAGCCAAGGCATAACTTATTAAAGCGGGACACAAAGATGGGTGAGGATCCAAAAAGGCCCTAACAAGGCATGAGAAGCTCTATTTTGTTGCTAAAGATCCAAGATGATGTGAAGAATCATTATTCCAAAATTAATATGAAGGATCGAGACACACGACGAAAAGCAATTACTCCCCTAAAGATCATGGAGAAAGTCTATCCAAAAAGACCCTAAGAAGGTATGAGGATAAATATATCCAAGTCCGAAACGGAGGCGGATCATTGTATATCAAAGTCCAAAATAAATATTGAAGAAAAATGAAGTCATGGTCTAAGTATGAAGAATCTCTCAAAAACGTCAAGTGAAGAAATTCCAAAATATGAAGAGAAGACCATAATTTCAAGAACGTCTTCCCAAGATTTGAAGTATGAAGTACATGCCAAATATCGGTCCGAGAAAGGTCTCAAATCATGAAACGAGTTATGTTAAGATATGAACTTAAGGAGATACACGAGAAGTCGTTTTAAAAGATTTTGTCCTTCGGCTAACTATCGATTAAATCGTGCTACTTTAATTTCGGACTAATAAATACTCAAATAAGTCAATATGAATCACTTGTGATCCATGACAAATTGTTAAAAAATTCTAGAAACCCATTTCCTTTCATAATAACTAGGATTGCGGGGAGAAAAAGTATTACACAATTTGGACGTATGAGTAGTGTTAGCATTGTGACTTGTACCAACAATGATCCCGTTTTTGCACTTAGCATGGAATGTATGACAATCAAGGATGACGAAATTTACTCTATGGGACAATTACTTGTTTCTATTCATTGACCCTAAAAGTCACACACGTGATGAAAATCATACATTATGTATTTACACATCTTCGTAGTATTGTTGCAAGTCTTTTACTTTTTAATAAAGGTTAATAAAATTGAATTTTGGTGATGCTTAGATACTTTATTCTAGCATTGCGTGAGGGCACGACAATGGCTTAGTATGGGGGAGTGATGAGATGGCATTTATACATGATCTCATCGTTCTTTTCGGGCTTTAAATGCATAAAATGTCATTAATATACCATATATATGCTTGTATTTGTTTACTTGTGTGTTTTAGGTATGGAAATCGTGAAAAAGACAAAAGATCACAAGAAACAAGGAAAAATGAACACGAGAAACGAAGTCGTACAATGAACCGGGCCCTAGTTATGGCTTTCTCAAAGAAAAACCCTTGAAGACTTGAAGATGTACAAGATTGATCCTTCATTTATGAAGAAATGATACTTAATACCGTTGTGTATTCATAATTACAAGTTTGGTCCCTTAAGTTTGTCAAAATTATAAAAGGTCCTTCAACTTTGAAGAATTGGCAAGTTTAGTCCCTCATCAATTCTAAATTGTCAATAATGGTGCCTCATGAAGTCAAAGATACATTGAAGACCTTTGAAGATTAAGAATGTCCAAGATCAGTCCTCAAACTATGCAAAAATGGCAAAAACAACCCTTGAAACCCTTTTACCAAAGTTTTGTTGCAAAACTATAAAGTTTGAAAGTTTAATAACAAAGGAAAACCAAGTTCTGAGCTGAAAAATGTTTAATACAACTTTCACCAAAACACAAGGACTCTTATTGTCATTTCCCAAACTTCAAACCAAATAAACACGCGCCAATCAACTTTACTCCCCCTTTTTCTGATCAAAATCTTTACTATTCACCCCACATGAACCCAGAATTACCACCACTTAAAACAAAGGGTTATTTTAAATTACCCAGCCACATGTTTGATTCACACACTTGAAAACCCATCCCACACCAAAAACACTCAATCCCACTCACCAAAGGACCCCACCATTCAAACTCGTCCACCTATCATATCATTCCTTCCTCTCCAAGGATTGCCACGTGGCCAAATCAATAACTAACACTCATTGCTTAGCCCCAAAGCTAAAATGAACGTCTTTGATTCATTTGGACAGCTCAACAACACAATTCGTCTAGAAGATTTCAAGGGCACTTTTGGGATTTCATAGTCTAGGGTTTTTCTTAATTCTACCTTGTATTCGTCTATAAAAGGAGGCCTCAACATGTAAGAGCCCCTTTGTTTCAGATTTTAGCTATCTCTTTGTAATTCCTTTTTATTGAAATAAAATTTGAATTTCTGAAAATCTTTAATTCTCTTGTGTTATTTATAAAAGTTTGGTGATTAAATAGCTGAAATCTGAGTTCCACTTACATGTTTTGTTGGTTTTGAGAAAAGGTTTTAAGGTTTAGAACACTTGTTTTCAAAATCAAGGGTATAATCTGTTTATTGCTCACTTTTATGTTTGTTCATCTTAGCAGCTTTGGAAGTTGGTGCTTGTTCTTGCTAGCACCTCAACTCAAAGATTCCAAGGCTTGGATGTAAGTCTTGGAGGTTTGCATCTCTTTTCCTTTTTCATTTTTCTGAATTTTGTTGAATTTTTGGTGATTTTTGCATGATTTATTGTGAATCTGTGAATTTGTGGTTGATTTGAGTTACTGAGGTTGGATTAGTGTTGTTAGGGTTGATTTAGATCTTGTTTGGAAGGTTAAATCATAACAATCCTTTGGAAGATTGAGAAATCAGATTCCAAAGGGGTGTTTGGGTTAACTGATTCAAAGGGATTTAAGGCAACTAGTGTTTTTGTTTTTGGTTCTATTGGGTTGGTATCTGTTTATCTGGTGCAAAGGGTTCATTATCTGCAAGTTTTGTGGCTTGAAACAACCAAATCAATCAAAAGGCTATAAAATCTGTTTAACTTGGGTATTTTGGCTAAAAATTTGGGGACACCTAGATCTAAGGGTAGACTAGGGTTAACAAGTTCTAAATTTTGGTTAACTTTAGTCAGGGAAGGGGATTTGAGGGCTTGAAATTGGATTGGAAGTCAAATATACCAGCTAAAGGATTTTGGATAATCACTTTTGCTATTCAGTAACTTTTGGTGCTTGAATCTGCTTATTTACTTTGATCCATTGCTTGAAACAAGTTTATCTGTGCTTATTGGACTTTATTATAGCTTGTGTGTGCATTTGGTTCAATTTGGCTGGCTTATTCATGCTCAATCTACTTATGTGTTCATAACTACTTATTTTCAAGGTCTGTGGTATATCTGAGAACTGTTTGCTTATTCTGTGCTTATTGAGTGAACCAAATTGTGATTTCTTTTTTGATATAGACTCCTTGTGATCCACTGATTTCAAGGGTGCCCTTGTTTCCATTTGAATCCAACTAGATCTCTCTAAAAAAGCAAGTCAAATAGTCAAAGCAGTGGGAACTCCTTTCCCCTGCTACTAGCCACTACTAGTGTTATTTCAACTGGTGCTTATCAATAAGCTATTCTAGCATATTTTAACCTGCAACAACGTTGAATTTGTAATAGGTGTCACTTATTTGACCCATTTGTTCATTCTGGAGCATATGAGGGGTTGACTTTGAGGTTTGACTAGAAAATCAATAACTTTGACTTTTGAATAAGGGCTTATCAGCTTATTGTGCTTATTTGGCTTGGCTTATTGAACTTTTCTTTGTTGATTTCTCTTAGTTAAGTCATTTAGAGTCTTTTGCAACTTATTAGAAGGTCTGAGGTGGTTTAGAACTCTAAGTCGACTATTTTATCTTTTAGTGAAATTCTATTTGGCTTATTTCTGGCTTATTTGGTTTGCTTTTTCAAAATTTCTTTTCACAGATCTCTTAGGCATCTCAAAAGAAGGTTGTATGTTCAATTAGAGCTTATGGCGTTGGCTTATTGCTTAATGGGCTTATTGGCCCAATAAGAATAAGTTGTTGACCATTTAAGCTGTGATAAGCTCAAAACCAGCTTTTGGGCCTTCAGACTTTTGTGTTTAGGATTAAGTTTTGAGTCAGATAGGGCTTTTTTAGGTCATTTGGGCCAAGTTTGAGTTTTTGGGCCTAAAAGCCCATTAGCGTGGACTATTTTCTATTTTAGCCCATTTGGGGGGCCCATTAGGGTAATTTGGTCATTTAACTCTCATTTTCTGTTTATTTAGGTTAAAATATACTAGTTTGCAAGTTTTTAGAATTTTTTATAATTTTTGGATTTTTAATATTATTTTAATATTATTTTATTATTAAATTTCGAATTTCACATTTTTGCACTTTTTATATTTTTCTTAGGTTTAATACATTAAAATAGGATTTTTGAAACTCTTAGATTAATTGTATCTTCATTTGTCTAATTTCTAGAATTATTTTAAGTTTTTAATAATTTTTAATCATTTTAAATAGTTTTCTTTAGTTTATAAATTAATAAAAATAATTTTTATTCTTATTTAGTCATTTTAGAGGTTTAAAAAGTGAAAAATCTTTATTTGGGCTTTTTAATAATTATTTTGATTTTTAGGGCTTTAATTAGCATTTAAAAATTAATATTTAATTAATTAAAAGGTTTGAAAAGGTTTTGATCATTTGTAAACTCTTAGTTAATTTAATTTGATTTTTGGCAATTTTTTGGGAATTTTTAGAATTTATTTTTATTTTAGCTCTTTTTACGGTTTTAATTTTAGTCGTTGTAGTAATAATTTTCACGTCTTCGTCATTCTATTTTCTCATCCCCTTCTTTTTAATATTAATCTCAAATATCATTGCATTTTAGTCACACACATATACCTCCTCGGGAAACGAACTTATTTGGGTCATTAGTGGTTGATTTTCTTAAATCATCACTTAATACTTTCCGCTTTTACGCCTTTTTCCTAAAAGGTCGTATTTTACCACAATCAATGATGATCACCATTTGGAACTCGCTCAAATGCGTGAATTTCCATTCTTTGGTGTACCAATTCCCGACATAAATCAAGCTGGGTCGTCCACCTCAGAGGAAGCTCCTAATACGGTCTACTCCAATCCACGGATTTGTAAAGTGGACACAGGATCATCATATAGATTCTATTATTGGTGACCCTAATCGTCCGGTATCCACACGAAGTCAGTTACAAGAAAGTGTAATGTTTTGTCATTTTGATGCTTTTCTCACTGAAGTTGAACCTAATACATGGCAAGAAGCTTTTACCCAATCCTGTTGGATAGAAGCTATACAAGAAGAACATAATGAATTTATACGTCTTGATGTATGGGAACTTGTCCCATGCCCAGATAAAGTGCAGTTACTCACTCTGAAATGGGTTTACAAGGTGAAACTCGACGAGTTAGGCGGAATATTGAAGAACAAAGCTCGACTAGTAGCTCGTAGATACAAGCAATTATTGGGCATCGACTTTATGGAATCCTTTGCACCTGTTGCCCGTTTGGAAGCTATTAGACTATTCCTCGCTTATGCAGCCCACATGAATATGATTGTCTATCAGATGGATGTAAAGACGACATTTCTTAATGGTAAAATCAAGGAAGAGGTATGTGTTCAACAGCCGAATGGTTTTGTGAATCCTATATATCCTAATCATGTGTACAAGCTTAAGAAGGCTCTCTATGGGTTAAAGCAAGCTCCACGCGCATGGTATGATCTATTGTCACAATTCCTCATTACACAAGGCTTCACTAAAGGCAAGGTGGATCCCACGCTGTTCATTCAGAAACGAGGTAAAGATATGATTATGGTACAAATATATGTTGATGATATTATATTTGCAGCCTCGACCCAAATTTTATCCGATGAGTTTGGGACACTCTTGTCTTCCAAGTTTAAGATGTCAATGATGGGCGAGATATCATTCTTCTTAGGACTTCAGATATCTCAGAGTCCTAGAGGCATCTTTATTAATCAACCCAAGTATGCCCTTGAATCGCTTAAGAAATATAAGATGGAATCTTGCGACCCCGTGGATACTCCAATGGTGGAACGAACTAAGCTAGATGCAGACCCACATGGAGTTGCCGTTGATCCGACACTTTATAGTGGAATGATCGGTACCCTTCTGTATATCACAGCTAGTCGACCTGATCTTCAGTTTGCTATATGTATGTGTGCTCAGTATGAAACTCAACCTACTGAGTTACACTTGGCTACTGTGAAACGGATCTTTCGATATCTTAAAGGAACCATTAATCAGGGACTTTGGTATTCGAAGGACTCTTCGATTGCACTAATGGCATATGCAGATGCGGATCACGCGGGTTGTCAAGATACAAGGCGTAACACGAGTGGAACTTTGCAACTACTAGGAGATCGGCTAATCAGTTGGGCATCTAAAAGGCAGAAAAGCGCTACAATTTCCAGTAAGGAAGCAGAATACATAGCTATGTCTGGTTGTTGTGCTCAAAATCTTTGGATGAGATCGCAATTAACTGACTATGGTCTAGGTTTCAACAAAATTCCGATGTACTGCGACAACAAGAGTGCAATTGCCTTATGCTGCAACAATGTTCAATTCTCCTGGTCGAAGCATATTGACATTCGCTACCACTTTATCAAGGAGCAAGTGGAAAATGGAGTGATCGAGCTTTACTTTGTCTGATCTGAGTATCAATTGGCGGATATTTTCACGAAGGCTTTAGATCGCGCTCGAATTGAATTATTGGCCGACAAGCTAGGAATGAAACTTTTTCGCCCGAGACTTTTAAGGAACTGGCAGATGAAGCGAAAAAATAGTGGTGGTAAACTTTTCTCCGTATCCTTGGTGATCATCTGTATATATATTGTTTATATTTTTATGCACAAAAGAAAAATACAAAAATATAAAACCATATAAAAACCAAAAAAATTGAAAAATTCATAAAAATTCAAAAATATTTTTTACTTTATTTTTCAAAGGCATGTCTTTTGGTACGATAATATTTACGGCCTTAGAAATGTTGATTAATATCGACACGGCACCATAAATAGAGTTCGTACAAAAGTTGTAAATATTTCATAAAACATGCCTACATGGCTTGTAGTTATTTCATACTGCAACCCGGTTTTCACATTAAAGTCAAGTATTTCTTATGAAAGATTTGGCTCACAACGGGAATTAATTTTCTCAGGCATGGTTTACTTTATAACCATGTAAGGGATTGTGTTTACGTCATAACACAATCTAACACGGATAAATGTACGCAACAGTGCATTTATTTGTTACAACAAGAGAAATCTTGTTTTTATGAAGTTATCATCTCTACAAACATAGCAATCTACAATTGGTATCTACATACTCGATGATGCGACTACTCAAACGACGACTATAGCTCTTTCAATAGAACACGGGTCAACAATTGAGGGGGAGCAATTGTCTAGCATTCAGAAACTTTGATGCCTAAAGTGCCAAGTTCACTAATTGGTGTCAAGACAACAATACTAATCGTACATGTGGTGTCAAGAGATGACTTCAGATGTGACGAGGCGACCAACATTTGCCAACATGAACCATTTGATCTTATCATATGATGTTCTCATTAATCAGGTCTGTTGGTCCACGAATCTTGTGCAAATAATGAATCTGTGAAGAACAATGAAGAACATTTGCACAATTAACCAATTGACTAACTAATAACACAAGCTTGTACTTTTCATCGTATGTATATATTATTAATAATGAATCAACAAATATACATGACTTGCCCGGTTGTTTGCGGAACAACAACCGGGCGATGAATGACAAACTGAACTCCCATGTTCATAGCTAGCTAAGCATATGCAACCATGGGAGGATGAAACCCTAAACCACTAAAGTATTACATGTTTGTTTCTGTGGGTGGGAATCATTGACTATTCTATTACAAGTACCACATATATATAGTGGGAGTGTGAAGCTTCCTTGAGAAGCTTTACTAAAGTACAAGTAACCACCTTGTACTTTGTTGTCTTCATCTTTTGCACCTTTGACAAAGTAAGCCTTCCTCTTGAACCTTTGTCTTCATTGCTAATAAGACATGTGCCCACTAATACATAAGACACTTCTTCAGGTCTTCTTAACATCTTCAGGTCTTGTAATCAGTAATAGTCTTGAGGAGTTAGTAAGCTATTATGTCATCACTTACTAACTCCATCATCCTTGATTCTTTGCACACTTACTGAGATCCGCCTCAGCTAATGACGAGTCTATCTCGTAGACTCTAAAGAACTCTAAAGAATGACACACTGAACTTATAACATACGTAAGTTCAGTGACTAACACTACTTAAAATACTTTACATCCAAATCCTGTGCAAGGGACAAATCAGGCACTGAATTGACCCAACAATCTCCCCCTATTTGGATAGAAAAGTAGCCTAAGTTAAATAGCAGTAAGTGAGCATAAAGGCTTCTTCTTACCTGCTATATTACAACAATGAATACCAAGAATAACTAGCTTTACTAGTTCAAGTCATCCGCTAACTTGTATCGTCTTGTACCTGTTGTAGTTGTTACTGAACTGCAATGTCTGATCTTGTACTTTGAGAAACACTTGAACCAATTCCCTGATGCTTATATAGAACTCATAAAGGTAACTTCACCTTAGGTCATCAGTGAAGTATATTATATGCTTTGCCATAAAGACCATATGCTTCACCCTAGCATATATTAAAGTAGCATATTATATCAATGTAGATCACGAGTTCATTTACCTTCAATCAGAGAAGTGTGGTCAATGGTTGACGCAGCAACCATAAAAGATCAGACAATGCAACTTGTTCAGCAACCCATCTTTAGTGACTTTGCTCCATCAGCCAAATGTAAACATTCTAAGTCCCTGAAGGTTATGTGTCGTGTATGATAGTATGTATGTAGCTTGAGTAAACTTGATGTTTCTTCACATAAACACAAGTTTACCTCTGTCCTCGCTTCTCTCCCCCTCAAAATTTGCTAGGGAACCAAGCAAGTTTTGACCGGCTACATACTAGTACACAAGCATAGCGTGATGGTCTTCATCTCGCCTGAAATACAACTCCCCCTGAATTTCATCTCCAATCAACCACCTGATGTTCTCAAACCCCTGTATAATAAATGTTTCATCAAACCCCTGTAACACAACCTGGTCTCTCAAAAACTCTGTGGCTGTGGTTACAGCGGGGTAGGGGAGGGTGACAACTGCTGGGGTGGGGAGGGGGGCTGTGAACCTATCTTCTTTCTTTGTCTTGGTGTGAGAAAAAAAAATCCTAAGTGACCAAGTCCTTCAACAGCTGAAGGCTCTGAAGATAGCATGTTGATCAGCTGGTCATCTTGCCAGCGAATACCTGTTAAACTGATTTTTATTTTTTTATTTTTTTTGTGTGTTTTGTGTGTTTTGTGTATGGTTTGGGTGGGTATAGGTTTGGTGGGTATATCACAGTTGCATGTGGATCACAGCAGCATCAATATCACAGCGGTGTGTATGTCTGTGGTTCTCTCCCCCTCAAAATATGCAGCTTTAGCAGCATCTTTTGACAGGGGTTCGCTGTTGACAGGGTTTTATTGTTGGTTCACATCTTCAGCGGGTTCGCTGGTAAAGGTTCAGGGAACTGGGGGATCAGGGAGCTGGGGGTTCAGCGACCTTGAGGTTCAGATCATTGTTGATAGACAGGGGTCACCCTTTTAATTAAAGAGTTCGCTGTGCATAAGTTCTTTCAGCGACCGGGGTTCAGGGACCTCTGTTGACAGGTTCGCTGTCTTTGGGGGGTTCATACATGCAGGGGTCGCTGACATTGGTTCATAGTTCAGCTGGCTGTTTGACAGGGATCGCTGACATGGGGGTTCAGCTATCTTTGGGGGTTCAGCTACCCTGGGGGTTCAGCTACCCTGGTGGGTTCCTTCAATGACAGGGGTTCACACAGCGACATGGTGAGTTCAGGTGTCCAGCGACAGGTGGGGGTTTACTGATGATACAGCTAAATGACCTAGCTACTAGTCATTTTGGTTCCATTAATTTCCTAACAACAAGAAATCCAGATAAGATTTATCAGCTATTCCCTTCCCCTTTTTTTTTATTCATCACCAGTGGATCCCACATCAGCTACATCAAAAACAATACATTAGTGGATCCCCATCTTATCTGCCTGTAAACCCACGAGGTTCGACTCAGCATTTCACAGCTATATTTTTAACCTCAGTCATCACACACACATGATAACAACATCAGCTCCCGTTCAAAATTTTTAGCTTCTGTGAAGCTTGATACAAACACCAATCTTGGTCAGTTTTTAAAGGTTCAAAGACCTGGGGGTTCAGCGAGAGGGGTCCTGCGGTCTGGCATAACATGGTTCATCTTTCAGCTGACTTAGTGTAGCGACTGAGTTGGACTTCAAGGCTAACTGGTTTTAGCTGGGGTTCGCAACGACCTTTTCCACTAAGGGGTTCACGGTTTCAGCAACTGGCTAAGGCAATGTTTACGACAGGTTCACCTGGGTCTTGGTTTCAGTGACCTCTGTTCGAGGTTCATTGGACAATACAGCCTCCAGCTCTTAAGCCCCCAATTGAGTATTTCAATACAACAGTCTTTTTTTTTTTGCCTTTTCTCATCACAGCTGGTTCAATTCTTCAGCGACCTCTGAGGGTAGTTTTACATCAGCGCTTTTCAACTATGAGATGATTTATCAGCTTAATCAAACTACTCGAGCGAACCAGCCTAATAACCATTTCGACACTCACTTTGTTCATCAGCATCTACTGAAGACATTTCTTCCACCATCAGCGTCTGCTTCTATTGTTGGTTTACCTGAAGCTACCTCAGCTCCTTTATCCCACACCCTTTTTACCTCATCGATTTATCCTTGAAGCTCAACACTAACCTTACCGGAACACTTTATCAGCTTCTTTGAAGCTGATACTAACATCTCCCAACAGCTTTAATTCAAGCGAGGCAACCGGCATCAGTTTATCAGCTTCTAACCTTACCGGAACACTTTATCAGCTTCTTTAGTCAAAATCATCAGTTTCTTCAGCTTTTCGAAGCTCACGACATCAATACACCAGCTTTTTACTTCATCCTCAAACATTATATCAATATTTGACTAAAGTTTATCAACATATCCACACAGAGATTAATCATCTCGATTACTCTCACTGAATACCGCATCACTCGATATTTTCACTTCATCTTCCCCATCTTCTTTCATCATTCATCACTATAACTCCCTTATTACCAGTCGAAGCCCACAAACATTTTCGAACACAGCTAACACCTTGTTCACAAGATCGAGCCACCAAAACAAACAACAAACAGCCGCAACATACAACCATCTTCAAAGTCTTCTTATCCAAACCAATTAAAAAAAATCGATCTATCTTGATAGTTGTTGAATCCATTACTGTGGCCACAAGTAAATGAATTCATCATCCTTTTCAATTCGATTTTTTTTATGAAATTTTGTTGATATGGTGGTTTCTAAGAGCTTTGGATCGATTTAGATCTGGGTTTTGTTTGAGAGGATTTCATTAATGGTGAATACATGGATCAATGTGATTTGAGAATGATGAATCAATTTATGGTGACTGTGAATCGAGATTTGTAATTTTGTGAAGAGATTTTTCTTTTTGGATAAGTATTTTTGGATAATGATGAAAGGACGTGATGATATTTGTAGATCCATGTTTAATGTTGATGAAGGTCGTGGGTGGGAAGAGAGTGACGCGAGATATGAGAGTGTATTGGATTAGGGGTAGAAAAGAAATGAAAGAGTCGGTGGAGGGTAGGTAGAAGGACACGTGAATTGGGTGGGTAGGATAAGATTTTAGGTGGTGGTGGGTAGCAGTGTATTATTTCTTCCTTAAAAACCGCACAGACTGTATTAGCAGTAGCAGTTTTTTTTTAAAAAAAAAAACAACACTGAAATGTTACGATCTAAATATGTTATTAGCAGTCATATACTGAACGGATCTGGATAGAAATTAATCCAACCCGCTCTGATACCAATTGAAAATCCCTAATCAATGCAAGAAACCCTAATCTTAACTTAATCAACACAAGGTATTACTTTTCAAACGTAATCTTATTATTGTATAATAAAGAATTACAAGTGTTTGATATTAAAACCTTCAAGAAACATCGTTCTCCGTTTTATAATCAAGATCCACCATGCCGGAAACCTCTAGCCCACACTCACCTTCCAGAAACCCATCTTCACCAAGACTTAACCCCCCAGCAAATGACGATGATCTACCCCAACTTCTTGACTCAAGAGGTGGATCACACGTAACCAGTGTACCAGTCTTTGATGAAGAAGACTTTGCCAGTTGGAAGAGTCAATTTATTGTATACCTTGATGGACTTGAACCTTTTCTCTTAGAAATTTTAGAAAATGGTCCATATATTCCCATGGCACTTACTTCTACTGAAGAAAACCCTCTTCCCAAGCCTGTCAAACAATGGACCGCAGCTGATAGGAAATTAGCAAACCAAGTTAAACGTCTCAAAAGCATCATAATTTCCTGTCTTCCAAAGCATATCATGAAGTCTGTCATTCAGTGTCCCACAGCTAAACAAATGTGGACAGACCTCATTCTTGGCCATGAAGGACCCTCTGAAACAAGAGAGACAAAGATTCAGGCACTCAGACTTCAGTTTAATGCCTTTAAGTCTCTTGAAGGTGAAAAAGTTCTGCAAACCTATACTAGGCTGAAGATTCTTCTAAATGACCTCGCTATGAATGATGTCACTATTGGTCAAGCTGAGATCAATGCCACTTTTGTCAACAGCCTTCCAAGAAAGTGGCTGAGCATGAATCAGACTCCGAGAGCTAACAACTCAATCAAAAATGATACCCTTGCTCAGCTCTATGGAAAGTACAATTATGAAGAAGGGCTGATCGATACTATCTACAAATCAGAGACTGAAAGATTTGTAGTCCAAGGAGCATCTTCCAAAGCTTTGATCTCTGCAACACATCCTCTTGACAGCGATTCTGATATTGAAGAAGATACCCGTAGCAGCCAAGAGTTCTTGTCAGACCTCAATGCAGAATTTCATGAAAGAGCACTGCTAGCCAACCAAAGAAGATACTACAAAAGATCTGGAAGAGTAGGATCAGCTAGCAAACCAACTGACAGGTCAAAAGAAACATGTTTTGCCTGTGGAAAGCTTGGACATTTTCAAAAAGAATGTCCTTCCACCAAAACATCCTCACCCTCTTATCCATCATCTTCATCCAAACCCTACAAGTTCAAACAACATAACAACTCATCTCAATCCAATTCTTCAGACACTGAGAAGAAAGATTACAAAAATAAGTACAAGGCACTTAAAGCTGAGTTAGAATAGATGAACTTGAAGATTGAAGCTATGTCCAAAAAGAAAGGTGGTGAGAAAAAGGCTGAGAAAGGGTTGGTTGCTGAAACCTATGATTGGAATGATGAACCATTGACTTCAGATGAAGAAGACACCACAAGAGTCAGGGCTTTTAGGGCAATAGCTGAGGATGAACCAGCTGTTGGAAAAGGTGATGCAAGATCAGGACAATGGGTCGACATCACAATGAAAAAGGTACACAGGCTTCTTTCTATGTCTGATAGTGATGAACGTAAGCATGTCCTTGATTACACCATTGTTGATTTGCACTTTGTTGAGGAACAAAGGAAGAACCTACTTGATAAGTTTCACTCTGTTAAAACTGAAATGATAAATACTAAGGCTGAATGTGAAACTCTCAGGCGGGTTAACTTAGAAAAAATATCCCTGCAAAATGAAGTAGCTAGATTAACCTTGAAAAACATATCTTTAAATGATCAAGTCACTGAATTAAACAAAGTTATTGAAAAATGGTTGTGTGCTAGGTTTACTATTGATGAATTGCTTAGGGATGAAGTGCCTGCTGACTTAAACAGGGATATAACTGCTAAGCATAAAAAGCTGAGGATTATCACCAAACCCAAAGACATTGTCTTTAAATCTACAGAGACTATTCATATGTCAGATACCTCTTTGACTAATGACCCTGTCTCTGAAGATGTGGCTGAGCTTCCACCCTTGCCCAAACTCTCTGGAGTTGAACCTAGCAGTTCTTCTAGTTCTGCTAAGGATGAACTTAAGATAGATATTGAGAATCCTCCAGCCAAAGTTTTTCGTGTGCCTGCTAAACCAACTGGTAAACAAGTAGCTTTTAAGCCTGTTTCTACTAAAGCTGTGAATAAGGTTGACCCCACCACTGAAGATCGCCTGTTGTCTCTTATGAAAGAAGTAGAACTCTTGAAACAACACATTAAGCCTTCCGCTGAATGCTCTACTTCTCATGAACCTAAGTCATTCCTAGGTGAACCCAAAGGGGAAAGGTTAATCAAACCTTATTGCAATATTTGTAAGAATTCTCACCACTCGACCTTAGATCATGACAGACACATGGCAGCTAAAAGAGCTCAGACACCCTCTAGGGACAGACCACAGAGTTCCAAAAGACAACAGGGAAATTACAATTCTTATCCTCCGTGTAAATTCTGTGGGTTCACAGACCATCACTCAGACGAGTGTGGTGACTTCCCTGGGTGTGATATCTGTGGGAGTTATAACCATGAAACTATGAACTGTCCATCCCAACGCCAAAAGTTTTTCAGGAACACAAGAGTTGCTAACAAGCAATTCAGGGAACCCACTGGAAAGTGGGTTCACCATAGGAACTAATCTGTTTCTATGTATCTGTGCAGAAATATCTCAAGGAATCGGTATGGTATCTAGATAGTGGCTGTTCTAGACACATGACATGGATTCAACAATACCTGCACAGATACTCAAAGGAGCCAGGTCCCAAAGTGGTGTTTGGAGATAACTCTTCAGGTGACACAGAAGGATATGGCTCAGTGAATTGCAATGGGATCACATTTACCAGGGTTGCATATGTGAATGGTCTTAAACACAATCTTATTAGCATCAGTCAATTATGTGATGCTGATTATAAGGTTTTGTTTACTAAGACTCAGGGAACCATATTCAACAAAAATAATGATGTTGTGCTGGTTGCACCTAGAAGGAGAGATGTGTATGTCATCAACATGGCTGTGTGCTCTGAAGACAGCTCAAATTGTTTTCTTGCCAAAGCCTCTGAAAGTGTCAACTGGCTGTGGCACAAAAGACTGTCTCATCTCAACTTCAAGAACATCAATAAGATAGCCACTCAAAACTTGGTTGCTGGTCTACCTTCAGTAATGTTTTCCAAAGACAAAACTTGTTCTGCCTGTGTCAAAGGAAAACATCACAGGTCTTCATTCAAGACTAGGCAATCATTCTCTATTGACAAGTGCTTACATCTCCTTCACATGGACTTGTTTGGGCCTGTCAAACCTCAAACCATTAATCACAACAAATACACCTTGGTCATAGTTGATGAATTTTCAAGATATACATGGGTGTTCTTCCTCAGAAGGAAAAGTGATGCAGCTGATACCATCATGTCCTTCATCAGACAGGTTGAAAATATGAATGATGTTAGAGTCAAAGCTCTAAGAAGTGATAATGGTACAGAATTCAAGAATCATCAACTTGAATCATTTTGTGATGAAAAAGGAATTTCTCAGAACTTCTCTTCAGCTGGCACTCCTGAACAAAATGGTGTGGCTGAAAGAAGAAACAGGACTCTGATTGAAGCAGCAAGAACTATGTTAAATGGTGCAGCCTTACCAAAGCAATTTTGGGGAGAAGCTGTACACACTGCCTGCTACACACAAAACAGATCAATCATTGTCAAAAGACATGGCAAAACCTCCTATGAAGTTTTCAGAAAAAGATCTCCAGACGTCAGCTATTTTCATGTGTTTGGATGCCCTGTGTTTATTTATAACTACAGGGATAAACTTGGAAAGTTTGATGAAAAGGCTGATGATGGATTCTTTTTGGGATACTCTCCAACAGCCAAAGCCTTCAGAGTATTCAACATCAGAAGACAAGAAGTAGAAGAAACTTTCCATGTCAGATTTAATGATGATGATGAAGTCATACAGAGGACTGGAACAGAGGGTGATGAAGTAGATTTTAATGAAAATATTTCTTTCCCAAGTGATGAGTTCACAGAACCCAGACCTACCAGTCATCACCACTCCAACACTCTCACTCCTTATGTTCCTGCTTTTGACCCTCTGTCTACTCACAACATAGAAGTTCCTACCTCTCAGGAACTTGATGAAGAAGAACCTCAAATATCTGATGGTCCTTCTCATGATATTAATGACTCACCAATTCTTTAAACCTCTGAAGTTTCTCCTACTGATAATGAAATTGCTTCCCTTGATGTGGCTGAAGAAGACTCAGACACTGAAGTAGTCTTTGAAGAAAGCCCTCCTAGTCAGCAGAATGAAACTCAAATTGTACCAGCTGTGCCCTCAAGTACCCCTGTTCTTGAAACTCCAGTTCCTCAAAACAAGTGGTCAAGAGATCAACACATTCTTCTTGTCAACATTATTGGGGAACCAAATGCAGGGGTCACAACCAGACAGCGAATCCAAGACTCTGAGTCAGCCTCAGCCAATGAATGTCTATTTGCAGAATTTCTTTCTCAAATTGAACCTAAAAGAGTTGCTGAGGCTCTGGTAGAAGATGGATGGGTAGCTGCTATGCAAGAAGAAATCAATCAGTTCAAAAGGAACAAAGTATGGACACTAGTGTCGGCTCCACCTGGAAAGAATATCACAGGCACTAGATGGATCTATAGAAATAAGATGGATGAGATTGGGAACATCATCAGGAACAAGGCAAGACTGGTAGCACAGGGATACTCCCAAACTGAAGGAATTGATTATGATGAAACATTTGCACCTGTTGCTAGACTTGAGGCCATCAGAATCTTCCTTGCTTATGCTGCCTATATGAACATCACTGTATATCAGATGGATGTAAAGAGTGCCTTCCTCAATGGTGATTTAGCTGAGGAAGTCTATGTTGCACAACCTGAAGGATTTGAGAACAGCGAGTTTCCCAACCATGTGTACAGACTTCACAAGGCAATGTATGGCCTGAAACAAGCTCCAAGAGCATGGTATGAAACTCTTTCAAATTTCTTATCTGAAAATAAATTTATCAGGGGTTCTATTGATAAAACACTCTTTACCTTCAAGGACAAGAGTGATTTCATCATTGTGCAGATTTATGTGGATGATATCATCTTTGGGTCAACAAATGTCAATCTTAGTAAACGTTTTGCTAAATTAATGACCAAGAAATATGAGATGAGTATGATGGGTGAATTGACTTACTTTTTGGGTTTTCAAATTAAACAATGTCCTAAGGGAATTTCTATTTGTCAAGAAAAGTATGTTAAAGATTTACTTAAAAAATATGACTTAGCTGATTGTGCATCAGTGAAATGCCCCATGCTTCCACCCAATGACTTGGGCCCTGATGAGTCAGGGGTCTCTGTCAATGAGACTTTATATAGAGGCATGATTGGGTCACTGATGTATCTAACAGCCAGTCGTCCAGATATCCAATTCTCCACATGTCTCTGTGCAAGGTACCAAGCTAACCCAAAAGAATCCCATCTAGTGGCTGTTAAGAGAATTTTCAGGTATCTCAAAGGAACACTATCCCTAGGACTATGGTATCCAAAGGAATCAGGCTTTGATCTTAAGGCCTATTCAGATTCAGATTATGCTGGATGCTGTATTGACAGGAAAAGTACTTCAGGCAGCTGTCAAATCCTAGGAGGAAAATTGGTTGGATGGAGTGCTAAGAAGCAAAACTCTGTGGCTATGTCTTCAGCTGAAGCTGAATATGTCGCTGCAGCCAGCTGTTGTGCTCAGGTGCTCTGGATGAAAAGTCAATTGGCTGACTATGAAATCTTGTATGACAAAGTGCCAATCTTTTGTGACAACACCAGCGCCATTGCCATATCCAACAACCCTGTTCTTCACTCTCGTACCAAACACATTGATATCAGGTATCATTTTATCAGGGATCATATTATGAAGGGAGATATTGAGCTGCATTTTGTTCCCACAGAGCTGCAACTAGCTGATATCTTTACAAAGCCTTTGGCTGAACCTACGTTCAATAGGCTAGTTGCTGAGCTAGGGATGCTCAATATTTCAAAGCCTGTGGCTTGATATTAAATGTGTTCATTAAATGATTGATTCTATATTAAATGTTTTATTAAATGTTTTTCACATGAAACTAGGTAGTTACTTTCCAAGTAAATGCGAAAAACATTCTCACATTTATTAATCATTTTAGTTTCGGATAACGAGGAGACAAACTTTTTGAAAGGTCAAGGGGACCCACTTGAGCAGTCATTTTCGCTTTTGCATTTAATACGGTTGAATAACTGTTCACTCTAGTTTGAATATATATATTGTCTTCTTTCTCTTCACACCCACCACCATTCTAAAAAATCATCTTCTCTCTCTAAAACTCTTATCTCTCTCAACCATCCGCCATTTTCATTCTCCTTCAACCTTAAATCAATGGCGTTTCCCGTACCAAAAGCCTCCAATGTGAACTTCGAGATCAACGAGAGCATCATCGCCTCCAACAACGCCATTGGATGGATCAAGGCACCAAACAGCACCTACTCAGATCTGGTAAATTTCATGCAGAATTGTGACCTAAATGAAGCCTTCACCAAAACTCCATCCACCTTTTACCAAGAATACCTTAGGGAATTCTGGTATTCTGCTGAAGTTGAAGAAGACACCATTACTTTTAGCCTTTCTTGCAATGAACATCCTTTTGCTTTTTCCCTTACTGATTTTGCCAGTGTGGCCGGACTTAAACATGGAGATGAATGCCTGAAGACAGTTGACAAAAAGGCTGTCAAGGAAGCATTGGCCACACTCAACCCTTGTCATGACATTAACCCTGCCCTCACACCAGCTGAAATCCTTGCTAAAGCCCCTCTGAAGATTAAGTATTTTTCTCCTATGTGGCGTGTCCTCTTCACCCACATTGTGAAGTCCCTGGGAGGCATGCAGGGATCACAGGATCAAATGTCGTTCAAACATCAGACTATTGCGTATGGATTAATATGGGGAGCTGATGTTGACGTTGGAAGCATTCTTTTCTCTAACCTGGTAGAACAACTGAAGGGAAGGAATCAAGTCAGGGAAAAGAACATCTGTTATGTGCGCTACCTGTCCCTGATCTTTGAGAGTTTGCTGGCAGAGAATTACCATAACAAAGCCTTGACAGCTCTGAAGCCATATCGCATCACAGGCGCCATCTACAAGGAGATAGGAGCTGAGGATATCCCTGTCACTGCACACATGCTGAACGTTGCAAACCAGGTACCCAACACTGAGAAGCCCTTGCTCCCTTCCTCTGAGAAGGTGATTACTTCTAGTGTCGCTGGCAAGTCTACGTCTTTGACCTCTGGGCAGCACACTACTAAGTCCAAGGCTTCATCTGGCCAACAGCTAAAGAAGAAGAAAATCCCCTCTTTTTCCCAACCTAAAGCTGTTAGCAAGGCCAAGGAAAAGAAGATTGACACCGCCTCTGGTCCAGATACTCTTGTGGATACAGAATCTTTGGCTGACAAACAACAGGCGTCTAGTGTCTCTAGGTCAGCAGAGACTACAGGAAACCAGCCAAACCAAGCTGATATCTCACAGGTAATCAGTGTACATTTTTAGAGGTTCACAATCAACCACTCTCATTTGTCTGTAGGAGAGAGTGGTGAAGTTAGGGTAATCCTCGACCCATAGAAGTCTGTCATTTCACTTAGAATACTTTAAGACTTCTGTACACTCTGTCTTTGAACCAGGGAGTGATTCATTTATGTTTATAAAGTACCCCGATGACCCTGAACCCTCTAGACAGTATTCAGGCTAACAACAACCTGAATACATTTATGTCTCAACCTTGATGGCTGTACTTCACACAGCCTCTTGGTTCCCTCATTAAAAGAGTCCCAAAGGATTTATCCTTTCAGGGGGAGCTGAATCATCACCCTCAGCTTTCCTAGGGGCAGCGTAACAGGCGACCTACAACAACATATGTTTCACTCTTAAAAGAGTCCCAAAGGTTTTACCTTTTGGGGGGGCTGAATAATCACACTCAGCTTTCCTAGGGGCAGCGAATGGCGATCATTAAACAACATATGTTTCACAATCAAAAGAGTCCCAAAGGTTTTTACCTTTTGGGGGGGCTGAATAATCACACTCAGCTTTCCTAGGGGCAGCGAATGGCGACCATTAACCACACTTCATTCACACTTAAAAGAATCCCAAGGATTTATCCTTTGGAGTGGCTGAGTAATCACCCTCAGCCTCTCTGGGACAGCGAAATGCCGACCATTCACCTTATATTTTTTCCCTGTTACTAATTACAACAAACTTGCAGGCTGAAATTATACAGCCAGTCAAAGAACCTCAGGTACATGAAAAGGAGGCTGAAACAATAACTCAGGACATTCCAAATGAAGAAGAACTTGAGCTCAATACTGATGAAGAAATGCTTTCTGTAGAAGATTATGTCGCTGAGTTTGAACCCATGACTGAGGATGAATTCCCTGAGGGAATGTTTGATGAAGAAGAGGAAGAAGATGAGGATGACCAGCTGTCAGCCTCTCCTCCTAAAGAAGATGATAAGACTTCTCCTCTCAAGGAAGCTGTTGACACACAAAACTCTGCTACATCTGCAACAACAGTCTTCCAAAGACCAATTTATGATCCAACAGCTGAATTCCTCTTGTTTGATCATCCTACCCAGACTAAATTTGACTTGATTCCAAGGGAGGATGATTTTGCTCAACAAAGCCTCAATATCAAGAATCTTCAGCCTGTACACCATCAGTCTGATATTGAGCGCTTATCAAGAAAGCTGGACGTGATCAAGTCAGAGATGCACAATTTTACTGTCACTTTTCCAGGCATTATAAAGAAGGCTGTGACTGAGGCTGTCACTGAACCTATTCAGGAAGGTGCCAGAAAAGGTGTGTCTCAGGGACTAAGTCATCTCTCGACACGGATCAAGGATGCAATTGACTCTGTTGTCCCAGCCATGTTCCATGAACAAGAGAACAACATGAACAGGCACTTCAATGCAGTTCGCAACAGGCAATACAACCATGCTGGTTTTATTGTCAGGCGTGTTCAGGCAAATACCAATGCCAATGCCAACCTCTTGCTGAAGATTGCCAGGGCATCAAGAAAAAGACAGCGTGCCATGGCTGCCTCTGTGGAGCAGATTGCAAGAAGATTTCAGGCACGTTCATCCAAGCATAAAAGAAGTAAGGATGAACGTGAGGGGGAGAAGACTAATACACTCAGCCTTGCATCTGCTGAACAAGGCTCATCTTCAGCCAATCCCTCAACAACACCTGTTCCTCTTCAAGTCATCACACCAGTTATAGTACCTGATGATGAGGATCAGACTCAGGGGGAGCAACAAACACTAGATGGAGCTGACTCATCTAAATCCATGATCTTAGTTAACATCAGCAATCCTGAGGATGATGATGAACCAGCAGCCAAGAAACTTAAATTCACTGTGAGCTCCCTACCAAAATCTATTCAAAATCAGGCTCAGACAGCGTTCCTCAAAAGAGCTGATGATTTGAAAAACATAAGTGTGGAGTCCTCTGTCTCAAAGAAAGGTAAAGAGATAGTTTTGGTTGATACTGACACCAAACTTAAGAAGATAGCTGCGATGCTAGAGACAGGAGGATCCACAACAGACCTTTCCCACTTTTCAACCTTTACACCTTCCGATGAGAGTCCTTTAACGCCTGAAGAAATAGAGCAACAGGCTGAAGAATTCAAAAGACTAAATGAGCTCAAGGCAGCCAAAGAATTAAATGAAGCTACTCCGAGGAAGATGACACCACCTGAAAGGGAAAAACAAAAACAAAGGTTGAGGGAAATGGAACTCAAACGCGCTGAGGCCCTAAAGAAAGTCAAAGCTGACTATGATGCCTGCGTGAACAACAGGTATGCTGCTGGCAAGATAACCAAGTTTAGATACACCATTCACAAATCTACAAACACCCCACAGATGATCTTATGGAGGGAAAATCAACAGAGGAATATGGATGTGTTTGACAACTTCAGGTTAAAAACGCTTGGGTTATCAGAATGGTTTGAACTCGAAGCCTTAGCTGCCAAAAAGTCTGGACAGGCAAATTTCCTTCTGCTTAAAACTCTTAAGGCTAAGTTTAACTGGATCAAGGAAACAGCTGCCAAACTCAAGATTGATCCTCCACCACAGCTTTTCGAACAAGGACCCCCAAAGACAGGCAACAAAAGAAGTAGAATTTCCCAAATCATTGATGAAACTTTTGTTATTGAAGATGTTCGTGTGGATGGCATGCACAGGGATCTGATCCTTCCTAATGGTATTGTTGGCCCTGTTGATGGTCAGACATACTCAGTGCCTGAAAGAGGAATGGCGTTTATGAACAAATCCTGCCAATATGCTTTTCAGAGGGAAGATGAGCTTTGCCTGGCTTCAACTATTCAGCTACTTTGTCACAAGAAGTGTCTCAAGATCAACTCAGAGTATTCCAAGAAGTTTGCAAAGACTTTGCAGGATGAAATTGATAACAGATTAGATGTGGCCGAAGCTGAAGAAAGAATAAAAAATGATGACTATTGAAGATAGTATCAGCCCTTTTTACCTTCATCTTTTATTTAACTTATGTATTGAACTTGTAATTTTTCTTTAAGTCTTAATAAAATCATGAGGTATGTTTATTTAGATCTGTTATGTGTAAGAAGAAGCTGTTAAACTCACTTACCTTAACTTAGTTAGATCTAGCATTATTTATGTTTAAATAGGGGGAGATTGTTGGGAATCTAAACTTGTTAGATTCCCTGTTCATTGATTTAAACATAATTAGGCTGATAGATAGTCCCTTGCCTGTGCCTAGGAGGCAGGCAAGTTTCGCAAGACTCACAGAGATCCGAGTCTCTGTGAGCAACCTCAGAGGAGTCCATGTCAGAGACATTGTCAGGGAAGTCGAAGATTACCTGAAGACATACTCCTTGGCTGTGATGGATAACAGCCAAGATGTATTAGGGACTCTGAAGGGTTGAGAGTTAACAGGGGTGGCAATACCCTGATAACTCTCAGCACACTTTGGACATGCCATTTGTGTGTTCGAGAATATGAAGAATAAGGAAACTGTTTTGGACAACTGTTCCTTAAAGCATAATGGAAGACTACCAAGAATAGAAGGACATCATGTGACTGATGTGGGAACTTGTAAAAGCTTGTGTAGTCGACATCAAGTACTGTTCAAGTCAAACTCGTAACACTATAAATAGGATGTGTATCCTTGCATTAATGTTTAACACTTTGAGATATTAAGAACATTAGTGCGTGTAACTTAGTGAATCAAACAGCTACGACTGTATTCATAAGTTAAGGTTTATTTTTGTTCAAAGTGTGCACAACACATTGTCATCAAACGGTGTTATCCATAACACTTGTAATTCTTTATTATACAATAATAAGATTACGTTTGAAAAGTAATACCTTGTGTTGATTAAGTTAAGATTAGGGTTTCTTGCATTGATTAGGGATTTTCAAGGTCCAACCTTGTCCATTTATTCTTTTATGGTGAATATGTGATCATGTTACAAATCGGTATCATTTCTCACAAATTGGTCTCATGAAGATTAAATGGACTTGCATTTTTCTTCCCAAAACCTTTCTTAAAACTTTATTAAATCAATTGATATTAAAAACATCGATTGGGTTAATAGTTTTAATATGGAGGAGAAAATGCGATTTAATATGGAAAATTATCACAAATGGTTTGACTTAACGTGATGGCTCATCCCGACATGTGCGAAATGTTTTCGAATATCATGGCATATGTTAAGGGGGAGCAAAGTGGATTTGCTATATCAAAATGGATTTCATGGTGACATATACTTACCCTAAACCCACTTATTTCACGACGATAAAGATTATGGTGACATATGGATGGTACGATAGTTTATGTCCAATGATTCTTCCAAAACCGGAGGAATCTTCCCAAGGACATTCCATAGATAGAAATAGTATTCCTTAAGAAAGATGGGGAAAGATTGTGATGTAGCTGAATGCCGACCAAGTAGTTAAGTTAGTACTGGAACAAACACAACAAGGTGCTAGTTATGACATACTGGTAAGCATTGAAGGGGTTGAAGAATGAAAAAGAATTTTAAAGATAAAGGGTCTAAAGAAAGAAGCCATCCTTACAACCTTAGGAAGAAACCGGGTCAACACATATGCTATTGAGATCATTTTAATGATGCTCGATATTGAAGATAGACATCACGGACCTAGTGATGCATTGCACAACCCATCCCAGCTAACTCAGATATCTCTTAAAAGGTATTTGTTTTATTCACACAGAGACAACGCATTATCTATCGATTTATTCAGTTTGAATAAATTGGTATTGAAATGGTGGCACTCCTCTCCAGCCTCCGATCACCAAAAATCCAAAATGAAAGATCGAGTATAGAGCCATTTGAGATCATAAAATATCTCATTAGGACACATTTCCATATTTCCTTGCTTCTTCATACACTGTGAAAAGTAAGAAATATCTTAAGAGTCCTACGCAAAATCTTCATCATCTTGCCTGAACATCCGAGTAATACGAAAGTATTTACAATGAAGATGGAAATCCTTCTTGAGCGAACATTCAAAAGCTCAGGCTAGATGAGTTGTGCGACTCTTTATGAATCAAACTTGTGATAACTGGAAAGCAACAATTGTTTAATTCTTAATTGAATTTAAACACGTTCCAGGCCTCTACGCAATATCTCAGTGATCTTGCCAGAACACTTAGAGTGATACCTTAGTGTTCACAGTGATGAGTGGAAATCCTTCTAGTGTTAACCTTCAACAGCACTTGGTAGGTAACTTGCAAGATCCAATATGAATCAAGCTCGTGACTACTGGAAAGCAACGACGGTGTGATTCTTTAATGAATCAAACTTGTTCCAGGAATCGGAATTGACGGCTTCAATCATGCGGATAATTTTATCCAAATGATTCACTCTTTACGTTCGTAGTCAGCTTTGGACGGTCGAGTAAAGAGAACGGGTTTACCCGCGAAACCTTGTCAAGGAGATTTTTAATTAAATCTACCTGCCACAAGTACGATATTTTATATCGTCCAACGGTCTTCACCGATCGGAGGTAAAATGCTACCGAATTGGAATGAAATGTTCAAAGCTATTTTGTTTGTGTCTACTAATGTTGCGGCATTTGAAGATGGTGGCCTTGCGGATTCTGAGAAGAAGTCATCCCCACATGCTTATACTTTATGCACTTAATACTTCATCTAGTTCAAGAAAGCCTAAAAGTCAAGTCTTCCGCTGTATCGAACTCTGAAGCTTTCAAGAATTACGAAGGTATAAGTATGTGGGACATGAAGTCACGAAGAGGTGAATATCACAAGTGAAGGATGCATAAGATCAAGGCAAGAGATTAATGCTAAAGATTGATATCAAAGATCACATCAGCATGTTCATCTGAAAAGAAAAAGAAAAGAAAGACGAAGACTACAAGCTCAAGACAAGCATAGTATGCTAGGATTATTTTATTATTGTAACTTGGGTAACGCCCTTGTTTGGAGTGACATCCCTTAGGGGGAGATTGTTGAAAATACTTTTTTACGTATTTAGGAAGATCCGGTCACTCCGACAATATAATATGTAGTAGCTCTTAGTCTAGTTACTTTATATTATCTAACAAGGAAAGGCCCGGTCTATGTTATGTATGGACGGCCCAATATTGTAAGCCCAAGCCCATCTTATGGACTTGGTATATAAACCATCTCCTTAGATGGAGAGGGTGGTGGTTTTCATTCATTTTTACACATAGTTATTCACTTTCTCTCTAGAAGTGTGTGTGAAATCATCTTTCTTTCTATCTCTTTCTCTCTCTAAACATAAGCAAGATTTACAATATCCTACACTGAGGTACAATTAAATGCTTTGTATGATGATCATCAATATATTGATTCAAAGATTCGTGAGCTTGAAACTATGTTAGCTCAAAAGACAAAATATTTTTAGGATGCCAAACTCGAGTTTTCAAAGAAAAATGACAAATTTGAAGATTATTTTGAAAAACTTGAAAAAGCAAATGTTGTTCTTGAACAAAAACTGGATCGTAAGATTCAAGATTTTAATGCGAAAAAAGAACATTTTGTGAAACAAATAAATTTGTTAGAATCAAAGTTGGCTTCTCAAAATACAAATCCTCCGCCTGCTTCAGTAAGTGAGATATCTGTGCAACCTATCGACATTGTAGATAGTAATGACGCGAATGCTGATAACGACATATTTGATAATATGAACATTAAGTTAGAACAACGTGTCGCTCAATTACTTCTACAAAATGAGCAATTGAAAGCTCAGATTCAGGAAAAGGTTTATGCATTAACAGCGTTGAAAATGAATTAAGGAAGCTAAAAGGAAATAGTGTGGATACTAAGTTAGCAAATCAGTCAATCTTGGGGAAACCTCCTACTCAACCATTCTGAAACCGCTCAGTTTCTAGAAAACCGAATGCGTTTATATCTGACCGACCCAAAACATCGAACTCGAGGTTTGCATCCCAAGTTGACATGCGTAGCAATTTGCCAAAAACAATCACTCCACTATCTAGATCCCCCTTAACAAATTTTGCCTATGCAAAACCCAATCACATGAATGCTTCAAGCAACTCTAGAAATAGCTCCAAGAACATGCCTCATAGTAGTTCAAATGACACGGGTCATAAAAGCTGTCTAGAGGATGCTAAGATAAAGACACAAGTAAGAGATAGGACCCAACCGAAACCTAGGAGCGCTAATCACACATCTAGGAATTCTAGACCCTTCTATGATGTGCCCAAATCAGCCTATCCTAGGAACACTAGATCCTTCTCAGATGCTAAGCATTTTGTTTGCACGAAATGTAACAAATGCGTGTTTAATACCATTCATGATGATTGCATCACAAAAGTCCTGAACAAGGTGAACCAAAAAGCTAGAGCATCACAAAGACGAAACCATATAGGAAACAGATTTTCTCCAATTAAGTCTTCCGCTGTGCATGAGAAAACTACGTTTCCTAGACCTTGTCTTAAGTGGATACCAACAGGTAGAATCTTCAAAACAACTGGTCTTAAATGGCTTCCTACTGGAATAATATTTCCTTCTAGCACGACAAAGGTTCACTGTGAACCCCCACATGGTTCTCACAAAGATATAACTAACCAATATGCAAGCATAAAAACTACCGATGCAAGTACAGGTACACAAGTAAAGGCTCAAACGGGCACCCAAAGGTCCAATCTTTGAATACCGTTCAACAAAAGACACACTCAGAGTTTGGTTGCTGAAGAAGCTGATATCTGAGAAACAAGTGTCTCAGGAGTTTTGTAACGCCCCACTTTGATAAGTAGACCGTTACGCGTAATTATGGCGTGTCATCAAAGCATGCAAGGTAATATGTAGTAAAACATACATGACCATAGGGAAAACCAGAATCAAACATCGGTTCCCAAACATAAGCCCAAAACATAAATAAAGTAAATGAAATGAATGAAAGACTAAACAAGCATAATTATATGAAGGCAAAAGGAGAAGAAGTCTATGGCAGCTTCCATCCTATGCATGTCCTCCAAAATGATCGAGTCTGTCCTTGAGTACCTGCCGTTTTGGGACATGGAAAGGAAAGTAACGGCTGAGCAAAACGCTCAGTGCACGGATATACAAGCATGGAATGAATAATATAAGCATGCAAAACATATAGCAGCGGAATTGATTAAGTCCTGAAAAACTTGGTATAACTTAGTAAAACTGGTTTTATAGTTTGAAAAGCCTTATGTTTATCTTGCAAAACTGTTTATCATGTTTACCATTAGCCAATATAGGTCATGAAATATCAACGTGCATGAATACTTGGAGGGGTGACCTCGTCATAAAAATTAGAGGGTTTGCCTCTAATTTAATATACTGTTTGGGTAGGAGGGATCAGCTTCTTGTGAAGGATACAAGGCACACACCACATTCACCTGAATAATCTGCTGAAAACATGTAAACTAGGATGCACTCATATGCCCCACCTGATAATAATAATATTGCCAAAAGCTGAAAGGAACGCCACGAGCTATCACTCCGCCGTGGTGAAGTCATAACACTTGCGCCTCCAGTGTTATGGTCATGGTACCTCCATAACTAGGTGAAACTGGTCATGCATGTATATGGCTTTAGGTATTCTAATTAAACATAAGCAATTCAAAAACATATAAAACATATACTGGGGAAAAAAGTTGGTTGCATACGGGAAATCCTAATAAGGAAGAATGTCCATACTGAAAGGACGGAGAATCCGTACCTTGTGTCCATTGAACGAAGAAGACGAACGGAAGAGAGTCCTACTTTGATCTCACTAATACTACATAGATAATATACGTGTATAAGTATTCTGATTACTGAGTACGTAACTGGTTTTATATCATGTCTTAGCTTGTTTTATATGTTCACGTCATGTTTTACTGATTTTAACATTATGTTGTGTTTATCATGTATTCTGGATATTCTGATTAAGTATTACTTGTATTTCTTGTATTATTATCCTTGTTGTGTTATAATAAGTGACGTTCTAACAATAGCAGGTTTCCTAAAATAGAAAGTTTCCAAAAATAGAAAGTTTCCAAATATAGAAAGTTTCCAAAAATAGAAAGTTTCCAAAAATAGAATGTTTCCAAAAATAGATTTACTGCTTAAAGTAGCTTAGTTTCAAAAAATAGAAAGTTTCTAAAAATAGTAATTTTCCTAAAATAGAAAGTTTCCATAATTAGAAATAAGCTGGATTAATAAGCTAATTATATAAGCTTAGGTTTTACTGATAATAGTCTAAGTCATGTGATTAATAGTATAGTTTATTTATTAATACATGTAAATTAAATAAACTATAGGCTAAAGTATTTAATTAAATATAACATGATTTAATTAAATAAAGTGTATAAAATACTTAGGTTAAAACATGTATTAATATTTATATTAATATAACCTAATTCATGAAAATTAATTAATTATATGTCATGTTTTAATAATTAATTAATTTCTATAGTCTAAATTACATAAATAAATACTTAGGTTAAAATCATGTATTATTAAATAATAATAATAAACCTAAGTCCATGTTAATTAATTAATTATATGTCATGTTTAATAATTAATTAATACTATAGTATAAAATAAATAATTACATACTTAGGTTAAAAACATGTATTCTTGTCTAAATAATAATAACCCAAGTCATGTTAAATTAAATTAATTAATAGCCATGGTAAATTAATTTAATAAATCTTGTAATTATAAGTCACACTTTATTAATTTAATTACCTTGTAAATTAATAAACATGTAAAGCTAATTAAACTTTTAAAAATAATAACCCGTACTCATGTATTATTTTATTAAAAGGCGTCGAAAACCGAACCCGTGAAAAGCCGTGAAACCCTTGATGTGTTTACCTATAAGCCGAACCAAACAACCCCTTAACTTGTTTCTTAAACTGCCAACCAAACGCACCCTTAATTTTGTCAAAATCAGAAGCCAAACACCCCCCTTACTGCCAGTTTCCCACTGGTAGTTTAGTTACTGCCACTGGCAGTAGCTTGTTTCCCCCTGCTTGTTTAAAACTTCCCACCGAGAGCATAAGCTCTCGGTTCCCACTGCCAGAACAAACGTACCACTGGCCGCAGCCAGTGGTTTCCCCTGTTTGGCTACCTGTTGCCCCCATCTGAACAAAACCCAGCCAACACCCAATTAGGGTTGCGGCTGGTGAACTTATTTACCACCGAGACCAAGAGTGGTCTCGTTTTAAGTGAAAATGGCCAAAGACGAAACCCTCTTTTATTCTAACCTTAATATCACGTGTGTTTAACATGTTTTATAACTAAATCTGGATTCGTGGTTCATTAAACCAAAAGAAGGAAAATAAAAACGGGATGAATGATACCTGTTTTGAGTGTTAGGGTTTTAAGATCTAAACCACGAATCCAATCTTGTTCTTAAATCAAACCCGCAACTGTTTATGGGTTCAGGGTGGGAGAAGTAGACGACAGAAAAACAAAAAAGGGAGAAGAAAAACTGGCGGCTTGTTATGTTTTTTTAGGGTTTGGAATATTTGTTGTCTAAAACAAAATACTCCCTCCGTTCTTTTCTTTTTAAGCCGACCTAACCCCATATGGGCATAGAGCCCATGTTTGTCTTGTCTTTTCTTGTCTAAACGACCCAAAAGAAACGCCCATGCCTTTATATAATTCGCGTATTATTAAACTATACGCGCAGTCGTGATTTAAACTTTCGTGAATTTTCCCATGGTTAAATTTATACGTTTAAACGTAACTATTACGTACGTAATGACTTACCGTGTTTGATTTAAAATACGAAGAATAATCGTGTTAATTATTCGTGTTCACTTGTTACGTAATTATTAATTATTCATGTTATTATAATTTACGTTATCATAATTACTTGTACGTAACGACATTCATCGTATTAATAATATACATAAGTACATAATTATCTGTTCGTGATTTCTTGTTCATGATTTTATGTTCGTGATTATAATTATTATTGCTAATAATTATCGTGTACTAACACGTATTTAATACTTATCGTGTAATAACACGTACGTAATTCTTGAAATTAATATTCGTGATACGTTTTCATGTTATAATAGGAAAGTTTAAATCATGTACGTACGATCATAAGTGTATTGTTCATGGTAAAGCATGCGGGTTTTACAACTCTTCCCCCTAAAAAGAATGATTCGTCCCCGAATTATAGATATCGTAACTGGAAGCGTAACATACCCGGCTAAAACTGGAAGGGTATGCAAGCTAAAAGGAAAAAAAATGAAAGTGACGTGAAACGTGACCTAGCTTACAAGGACATGGAACGTGACGTGACTAAAAGGACATATCTGATCGACAAGAGAAAAACGGATAAGAAGTCCGGCTGAACTTGTCCGTTTCCAAGTGGCCTCCCTCTCGGAACGGTTCCTCTATGAGATCTTGACAAATAAGAAAATCCTGGTCTTGTGACCTTGATTTGACAATACGTAGAAGTTCTTGGTTATCAACGTAAGATAGATCCCCTGAATTTGATTCGAGGGAATAAAAAATTAACTTGCAAGGGTAATTGAACATTACAATTCAAAACAATTTAACTCAACTGATAATTAGCAAAGATGCGCGAGACATATTGAAACGTAGTACGTGAAAAATTTTGAACGTGATACGTGAAAATTTTTGAACGTGATACGTGGAGATATGGTGAGGGTAATAAGAGCAAACATATTATGATCCATGATACGTGTAACTTATCGTAATTGTGATATGAGGAACGTGAAATGAACATGACATGTGAAACATATCGTGAACATGGAATACAACTACGGTAACGCCAAACACTATAAGGTGAGACGTGGAATGTGACGTGAAATGTCTATCTGAGAATAGGGAGTTATACTAAACTTGAGTCTGGTCTCTCCAGTTCTTGCAAAACTTCCCAGAACGAAGATGAACGTAAAAATGTAAGCCAAGATACGATCATGAACGTGAATAATGTCATGAACGTGAGCGTGAAAGCAAGTCGTGAATTTATGGTTGTAGTGTTCGTCTTTTAGGAAAAAGAGCGTATATGAGCGATAAGTATTAAATACGACAGTTTAGGAAAACCGTGTACTAATGACCCAAAGGTGAAAGTTCGTTTCCCAAGGAGATATATGTGTGTGAATAATTCGTAATTGATTTGAGATTAATATTTGAAAGAAGGGGATGAGAAATTAGAATGACGAAGACGTGAAATTTATTACTACGACGACAAAATTAAAACCGTAAAAATAGCTAAAATAAAAATTAATTCTAAAAATTCCCAAAAAATTACCTAAAATCAAATTAAATAAACTAAGAGTTTACAAATGATCAAAACTTTTTCAAACCTTTTAATTTATTAAATATTAACTTTTAAATGCTAATTAAAGCCCTAAAAATCAAACTAATTATGAAAAATCCCAAATAAAGATTTTTCACTTTGTAAACCTCTAAAATGACCTAAAACGATTAAAAACTATTTTTAAAAATTTTTAAACTAATTAAAACTATTTAAAATGATTTAAAAACTATTTAAACTTAAAATAATTAAAGAAATTAGGAAAATGATGATAAAATTAATCTATGAGTTTCAAAAATCCTATTTTAATGTATTAAACCTAAGAAAAATATAAAAAGTGTACAAATGTGAAATTTGAAATTTAATAATAAAATAATATTAAAATAATATTAGAAATCCAAAAATTCTAAAAAATTCTAAAAACTTGCAAACTAGTTTATTTTAACCAAAATAATCAGAAAATGAAAGTGAAATTACCAAATTACCCCTAATGGGCCCCCAAATGGGCTAAAAGCAAAAACAGTCAACCTTAATGGGCTTTTGGGCCCAAAAAGTCAAACTCGGCCCAAATGACCTGAAAAAGCCCTATCTGACTCAATTCAATTCTAAACACAAAAGTCTGAAGGCCCAAAAGCTGATTTTGAGCTTATCATAGCTTAAATAGTCAACAGCTTTTTCTTATTGGGCCAATAAGCCCATTAAGCAATAAGCCAATTCCATAAGCTCTGCTTAAACACACAACCTTCTTTTGAGATGCCTAAGAGATATGTGAAAAGAAATTTTGAAAAGCACACTCAATACGCTAGAAATAAGCAAAGTAGAAATCTACAAAACGACAAAATAGTCGGGTTAGAGTTCTATGCTGTTTCAGAAGCTCTGGTTTGTTGCAAAAGCTCATAAATAGCTTAACTAAGAATAATCAATCATAAAAATCACAAAAAGCCAAGTATAATAAGTTGTGTGAACCAATAAGATGGCTGAAAAAGCCAAATAAGCTAGTTTTCTAGCAAAAGCTTAACCAAATGACTTGTAAACTTCCAGATTTGTTATTAAGCTGAGAAAAATGACACCTATTACAAAAGCCAAGTTGTTGCATGTACCAATAAGCAGTTCTCAAAAAATAAGCCAAATTATGCTTATTTGACCAAAAGTCAAAGTGTTCCAAAATTCACCAAATGATCAGGGATGGTTTATAGGCTTGTTATAAGCAACATTTGTGAAGAACTCAAGGAGGAGTCCTTGTGAATCAAGTGGTCAGTTGACCAAATGATGACTGATTTTGGCAAAAAGGGCTTAATAAGCCAGTTAGCTTATAAGCCAGCAATAAGGCACACCAAATAGCAAGAAGCACTCACAAGCAACACAATATCAAGTTCCAAGCAACAAAACAACAAGGCATACACTAGAATCACAAATGCAAGTCCAAAATGAGGTGGTCACTTTGCTGATGCAAATGACCACTTCAGCCAACTTTGATAAGCTCTAGCACCTTCAGTAAGCCACCAAATTCAACAAACAAATAATGCACAGATAGCTTATCACCTAAACTCTTCCTAAACCTGATTTCAGACCTTAGATCCAACAAACAAAGATTTTATTGGATCTGATGTGTTTGACCAATTTCAAACCACTTTTTTCAGATTTTTCCAATACTTGAAATCCTTTTTCCAAACCTTTTGAAACTTAACCAGTGACTAAAACTTGTTGCATATGACTTGTTTAGACTCCCCAAACCCTAAGAACCAAGGGCACAAGGCCACAAGGCCTTATGATCCCAAAATCCCAAACAGCCTTGTTTTAGTACTTTTTCAAACAAACTTCTTATTTTTACAAGTAACCTACTGATTTTATGGTTCAAATAGCTCAACTAGGTGACAACTAAGACATACCAACTATAAAACACAAAGCACAAACACAAAATCAACAAATCACATGGCAAAGTATAAATCAAACAATATCATGAAATTTTTTAGAGGAATCTTAACAAGAGGTTATACCTATCCACCACAACTTCCTAGGAGGAGCAGCAATGCTCCTTGGACCTTGTTCAACAACTAGAACAAGACCAAGGTACTTCAACAAAGGAGATGAGATGTGCCTTGGTTGATGTTTCAAAGTAGAAACTCAAGGACTTGATTTCTTCAACACAAGCAACAAACAGCCCAACCAAAGGCTCAAACCTCTTCACAAGCTTGGTGTCAACAAGCTTGTAACAGCTTATGGCTTTTGGTTAGGGATTAGTACAAGTAAATAATCAAAAAACAGATGACTGATTTCAAGGTTTTCCAAACTTTGAAATCCTTACCAAACATAAACGTGTTCAAACCACAAGATCTAAACACCTTTATAACCTCAAATGGAACTCAAAATCAATCTTAAACAACACCAACTTTCAAAAACATAAAAAGGAATTACAATTTTCTTAAAATACCAAATTTTATAAATTTTAAAAAGGAATTACAATGTTTAAAGAGTAAAACTGGAACAAGGCTCTCTCACATGTTGAGGAGTCCTTATATAGGCCACAAGGGCTGAGATTACAAGAGAAAACCCTAGCTATAAATTTCCTGAAATACCCTTGAATCTTCTAGACACATTTGATGTTTGAGCTGTCCAAATGAATCCTGATTGTTCATTTTAGCTTTGTAACCAAGCAAGGAGTGTGGGATGTTGATTTGGCCACGTGGCATACCTTGGAGGTTAAGGTTTGATGTGATAGGTGGACGGGTTTGAATGGTGGGGCCCTTTGGTGAGTAGGGATTATGAATTTTGGTGTGGGATGAGTTCATGTGTGTGTGAATTAAGCGTGTGCCTGGGTAATTTCATTTTACCCTTTGTTTAAGTCGAGTAAGTTCTGGGGGTGAAGAAGGGTGAATAGTGGTAACTTTGATCCGAAAAAGGTGGGGAGGAGGTGTTTGGCGCGTGTTTGTGAGATTCAAACTTTGGAAATGGTAGTAGTAGTCCTTGTATTTTGGTGAAAGTTGTATAACACGTTTTTCAGCCACAAAACTTGATTCCCTTTGTTAATTAAGTTACAAACTTCACACTTTTGCCCCAAAACTTTGGCAAAAGTATTTCAAGGGTTGTTTTTGGCATTTTTACATATTTAAAGGACTGATCTTGGACATTCTTGATCTTCAAAGGTCTTCATTGTATCTTTGATTTCATGAGGGACCATTATTGACAATTTAGAATTAATGAGGGACTAAACTTGCCAATTCTTCAAAGTTGAAGGACCAATTTGTAATTTTGACAAACTTAAGGGACCAAACTTGTAATTATGAATATACAAGGATTTTATGTGTCATTTCTTCATATTTAAGGATCAATCTTGTACATCTTCAAGTCTTCAAGAGTTTATCTTGAATAATTCATGAACTAGGGCCCGGTTCTTTGTACGGCTTCGTTTCTCGTGTCCGTTTTTCCTTGTTTCTTGTGATCTTTTGTCTTTTTTCACGATATCCATACCTAAAACACACAAGTAAACAAATACAAGCATATATAGGGTAATTATGACATTTTATGCATTTAAATCCCGAAAAGAACGATGAGATCATGTATAAAAGCCATCTCATCACTCCCCCATACTAAGCCATTGCCGTGCCCTCACGCGATGATAGAATAAAGTATCTAAGCATCACCAAAATTCAATTTTATTAACCTTTATTGAAAGTAAAAGACTTGCAATAATACTACGAAGATGTTTAAAGACATAATGTATGATTTTCATCACGTATGTGACTTTTAGGTTCAATGAATAGAAACAAGTAAATGTATCATAGAGTAAATTTCGTCATCCTTGATTGTCATACATTCCATTCTAAGTGTAAAAACGAGATCATTGTTGGTACAAGTCACAATGCTAACACTACTCATACGTCCAAATTGTGTAATACTTTTTCTCTCCGCAATCCTAGTTATTATGAAAGGAAATGGGTTTCTAGGGTTTTTTAACTATTTGTCATGGATCACAAGTGACTCATATTGACTTTTTTGAGTATTTATTAGTCCGAAAGTAAAGTAGCACGATTTAATCGATAGTTAGCCGAAGGACAAAATCTTTTAAAATGGCTTCTCGTGTATCTCCTTAAGTTCATATCTTGGCATAACTCGTTTCACGATTTGAGACCTTTCTCGGACCGATATTTGGCATGTACTTCATACTTCAAATCTTGGGAAGACGTTCTTGAAATTATGGTCTTATCTTCATATTTTGGAATTTCTTCACTTGACGTTTTTGAGAGATTCTTCATACTTGGACCACGACTTCATCATTTTTCTTCAATCTTTATTTTGGATTTTGATATACAACGATCCGCCTCCTTTTAGGACATGGATATATTTATCCTCATACCTTGTAAGGGTCTTTTGGATAGACTTTCTCCATTATCTTTAGGGGAGTAATTGCTTTTCGTCGTGTGTCTCGATCCTTCATATTGATTTTGGAATAATGATACGTCACATCATCTTGGATCTGTAGCAACAATATAGAGCTCCTCATGCCTTGTTAGGGCCTTTTTGGATCTTCACTAATCTTCGCGTCCCACTTCAATAAGTTATGCCTTGGCTATGAACTCTATTCAACCCCGAGCAAATTTTAAACGATCTTGTGCTAGAAGCTAAGTAACCTTTCAAATCGTACGACCTTACTTATTGCAATTATTTTTATTCCTAATGCATAGATCTTATTAAAACTAAGAGAAATTTTAAAATTTGACCATTTTTAGCCTTATTAGCAACAAAATAAAACAAAACGTTGGAAGTTGGAAAACGTGAGGGCGTAGCAAAGCAAGTACCTATTCACCCCCCATACTAAAAGTAAACATTGTCCTCAATGTTTCGAGTCTAAAGGTGGAGCACCCCCATACTAGAGACGAAGAGTCGAATGCTTAGGATCTAGCATGGAAAGGGTGATCAACAATCTATCTAAAGCCGTTTATTAATTATGCTAAAAGATAATTGTTAGAACAATAAAGGATATGTCATGGATTCGTGAAAAACATCTTCAAGAAAACGATGGAGGCTCACGTAAACGAACACGAGAGTCTTCAATCGTAGATGATGATGATGATCTAGATAACACATTCACAAACAATCACGAGACAACAAGTTGGAAGGGCACAAATCCCCTCTCATTATTTATTAGAAAGCATAAAAAGATAAGCATGGGATCTCCCCTACGAGGCACCTCGTTTTTTATTACCGAGTCATGAGCTCGACTCGATCCCCTCAATGCTAATTATCATTGGGGACGGTGACTTGGTCGAGGTCATCAAATGAAGGAATTTCCCCACCAAAGTAGTGCTTAAGCCTATGTCCATTCACCTTGAAGTTAGGACCATCATTTTGAGCTAGCTCGATGGTCCCATAAGGAAACACTTGTCTAATGTTGAAAGGACCCGACCAACGAGATTTCAATTTCCCTGAAAATATCTTTAGTCTAGAGTTAAAATGTAACACTTGATCACCAACGTTAAAAACCTTGTTTTTAATCTTTGCATCATGAAATTTTTTAGTCTTTTCTTTGAAAATCAATGAATTTTCATAAGCATTATCTCTTAATTCATCCAATTCATTCAATTGTATTTTCCGGTGATCTCCCGCGGTCTTCAAGTCAAAGTTTGCATGCTTAAGGGCCCAATATGCCTTATGCTCCAATTCAATGGGCAAATGACAATTCTTCCCATAGACTAACTTATAAGAAGTACAATCGATAGGTGTCTTATAAGCGGTCCTAAAGGCCCATAAAGCGTCATCGAGTTTGTCGGACCATGAAGCACGGTTTTCTCCAATCGACCTCTCTAAAATCCTCTTCAAAGCTCGGTTCGAAATCTCGACTTGCCCACTCGTTTGCGGGTGATAAGCCATAGAAAGACGATGAGTAACTCCATATTTCTTTAAGACCTTCTCGAATTGGTCATTACAAAAATGGGTTCCACGATCGCTTATAATAGTACGAGGGGTTCCGAACTGGGAGAATAGTTGCTTCAAAAACTTCACTACCACACGAGCATCATTAGTAGGTAAAGCCTTATCTTCCACCCACTTAGAAAGGTAGTCGACGGCGACGAGGATATACTTGTTACCATGAGACGATGGGAACGGCCCCATAAATTCTATGCCCCAAATGTCGAAAATCTCACACACTTGAATTATATTTTGAGGCATTTCATCACGTTGAGACGATTTTCCTTGACGTTGGCATGAATCACACGACTTCACAAGTGCGTGTGCATCACGATAGATTGAAGGCCAAAAGAAGCCGGCATCGACACTTTCTTAGCCGTGAGATTAGCACCGTGGTGACCACCCGTGGGTCCCTCGTGACAAGCTCTAAGGATGTTAGAAGCTTCGGCACCAAAAACATAATGTCGAACGAGTTGATCCGCACAAACCCGAAAGAGATAAGGGTCGTCCCAAAAATAGAACTTGACGTCACGAAAGAATTTTCGCTTTTGTTGTTTCGTCATACCCTTGATTATGAAATTGCCCGCATGGTAATTTGCAATTTCCGTAAACCATGGGGTGGTGTCTTTAGAATTCACTACACCGAGAGTCTCGAGAGGAAAGGTTTCGGTGATTTCCTTGTTCTCAAAAACATCTTTGTGAGGATCTTCTAGACGAGAGAGATGATCGGCCACTAGATTCTGGGATCCTTTTTTGTCAAGCACGGTGACATCAAATTCTTGGAGGAGGAGCATCCAACGAAGCAATCTCGGCTTAGCATCTTGCTTAGCTAGGAGATACTTGATATCCGAATGGTCGGTATACACTATGCTTTTAGTTAAGACGAGATAAGGTCGGAATTTCTCAAAAGCATAGACCACAGCAAGGAATTCCTTTTCCGTTGTGGTGTACTTTAATTGAGCCTCGGTCATCGTCTTACTAGCATAATGGATAGGACGGAAATGCTTTTCATAACGTTGCCCTAAGACGGCCCCTATAGCATAATCACTTGCTTCGCACATGATTTCAAAGGGTAATTCCCAATTAGGAGCAACAAGAATGGGAGCTTCGGTAAGTTTCCTTTTGAGAGTTTCGAAAGCTCTAACACAATCCTCATTGAAATTAAAAGGAGCATCCTTCTCGAGAAGGTGTGTCATGGGTCGAGAGATTTTTGAAAAGTCTTTGATGAAACGACTATAAAAGCCCGCGTGGCCTAGGAAACTCCTAACTCCCTTAACGGTTTTGGGATGAGGTAACTTGGAGATGACGTCTACCTTAGCTTTATCGACCTCAATCCCCGCTTTCGAGACCTTATGTCCTAAGGCGATTCCTTGTTTACACATAAAATGACATTTTTCCCAATTAAGCATAAGATTGGTTTCTTCACAAAGTTTTAACATTTGCTCAAGATTAGATAAACACGACGTGAACGAATTGCCAAACACCGAAAACTCATCCATAAACACTTCCATCGACTTCTCGATCATATGGTGAAAAATAGCCATCATACACCGTTGAAACGTAACCGGTGCATTACAAAGTCCGAAAGGCATCCTACGATAAGCAAACGTTCCATAAGGACACGTAAACGTAGTCTTCTCTTGATCACGAGGGTCGATAGGGATTTGAATGTAACCGGAAAAACCATCTAAAAAGCAATATAATTCATTTTCGCGAGTCGCTCCAACATTTGATCCATGAAGGGAAAAGGAAAGTGGTCTTTACGAGTGGCGTCATTTAACTTACGGTAGTCAATACACACCCTCCAACCGGTCACAACACGAGTGGGAATTAACTCGTTGTTTTCATTAGGCACAATGGTCATCCCTCCCTTTTTAGGGACACAATGGATTGGGCTACCCATGGGCTATCAGAGGTAGGATAAATCATTCCCGCGTCAAGGAGTTTTAGGACTTCCTTTTTTATGACATCGTGAATTTTGGGGTTTACCCTTCTTTGACTTTGAATTGCGGGTTTATAGTCCTCCTCCATTAAAATCTTGTGAGTACAAAATTTTGGGTCAATACCCTTAATGTCGGAAATTTTCCACGCAATTGCCCCTTTATGAGCTTTAAGAAGTTTCAAGAGCTCGGTTTTTTCATTATTATCAAGACCTTTTGCAATAATAACCGGCAACTTGTCATCACCTTCCAAGAATGCGTATTCAAGGTGAGATGGAAGAACTTTCAGTTCAAGGATAGGCGGTTCCTCGATTGAAGATTTTTGCTCAACACTCATAACTTCCATCGGCGGAAGAAATGGTGGAATAGAAGTATCATCACTAATAATCACATCATCTTCATTGTTGATTTCATTTGAAGTAAAATCGCCTCCTTGGAATGGAGTGAGATTTGGTGTAGAATTAGCAAGAATCGGATCCAAAATAGTGGGATTGCCACTTGACGAACTATCAGAAAAACCTAACACTTCTTGTGAAAACTCATCGCAAACCACATCAACTAAGTCGATGTGATTGATGGTAGCGATTGCATAAACATGAGAAGGTTTTGAGTTTTGAGTAGCGTTTATAACAAGTTCCTCTTCGTCGAATCTTAAAGTGATAGTTCTTGCATGAACATCGATAAGCGATCTCGAGGTGTCTAAAAATGGACGACCTAAAATTAGAGGAACTTGAGGATCCGCGGGGATATCAACTACTATAAAATCAACGAGATAGTAGAATTTCCCCACTTTCACGAAAACATCCTCGGCTACTCCACATGCTAAAATCATAGAATGATCGGCCATCTCGATAGACATGTTCGAAGGAGTAAGAGCCGGAAGCGAAAGCGATTTCCAAATGGAAAATGGCATCAAATTAATGCTCGCACCAAGATCGGCCAAGGCGAGGCATTCTTTCATATATTGTATGTCACAAGGAATGAGAAAATTTCTAGGGTCACCAACTTTTTCAGGTATGCGGTTAAGATAAACGGAAGAACAATTAGCAAGCTTTGAAAGCTTTTCGTTATCATTCATGATACTTTTAAAAGTGGAAGCGAAACGAGGCATATATAACAACGCGTCGGCTAAACTTACATCAAAATGAACTTGTTGAAACATTTTTATAAAAAGCTCGATTTGTTGTTTGTTACGTACTTGCAATTTCCCTTTGTTTCGTCTCGAAGGGTAAGGTAAGGGTGGTGTGGGTTGGACATTAGGCAACGGCCTTGAATTCTCGGGTTCCATGATTGGTATTGGTTCAACCGTAGGTGTGGTATGAGCGGTACTTCGTGGGCTTGTGATATACTCCTTTTCGACCATCACCTCGGGATCTTTCTCGATTTCCTTCTCCGTAGAAGTACTTGGACGAGAGATTGGTTCCTTGAAAGTTTTACCACTTCGTGTAGTAATAACCTTCATTTCTCCCTTCGGGTTTGCAATGGTATCACTAGGAAGACCACCCAAGGAAGAGGGTTTACACATGATTGCTTCAAACATTTTTGCCATTCGGTCTTCAAATTTTGATTGCCTTAAATCCGCTTTTAACAATTATTGCTTAATCTCATGTTATCCTTGTTCCATCTTTTGTTGATTTTGTTGAAGACGTTGAACATTTCCTTCCATTTTATTAGCATGAGTCTTAAGTTCATTAGCAAGTTCGTTTTTAAGCTCGTTTTTCAACTCGGATCTTAAGCTAATCATCTCACGTTGCATGTTATCAAACTTAGCATCATTTGCCTTAGCATAATCCAAAAATTCTCCATTAAGATTTTTAGTGTGAGCATTTTGAAAACCTTGTGTAGTGTTTTGAAAATCACGGTTTTGGTTTTGATTTTCAACTTGTCCATTCCCACTTTGATAATTCCCTTTGTTGTAGTTACGTGAATTGCCTTGATAACCACCATTTTGATTGTTGTTTCGATGGTTATTAACATTTTGATTTGGTGGAGCTTGATTTGGGCAGGAACCTTGGCCGTTTTGGTTGTAAGTTCCTGTTTCTACGTAAGCACTCGAAGTGTTACCACCGGCGGTAATGCACTCGGAAAGATCATGAGCTCCACCACAAGACAAACAACTCTTATCAACCTCTTTAACCGATGCAGAGTTCAAAGCATCTTGTGCTTTCCAATGAGTCATAAGATTCGAAAACCTATCGAAAAACTGATTTTCCTCATTAGCTTCATCATGTAAGGCATTAATGTGACGAGACGATGACGACGATGAGGAACCCATATTGGCAACACTCGGTGTGTTACGAGGGTTATAAACCTTAGATCTATTCTCGATAATCTTTAAAGCTTCATCGGTCGTTTTGCACAAAAAATTACCACCCGCGGCGGCATTCAAATAATCTCGTTCATGATCATTAAGCCCATTATAGAAAGTATCTATTTGATGCAATTCCGAAAAATCATGGTGTGGATATTCATGTAACATTTCCTTAAATCTTTCCCATGCCATTGAAAAACTTTCATTATTACGTTGTGTAAACCTTGAAATCTCATTTTTAAAATGTGTTGTTTTAGATGTTGGAAAAAATTGGTTCACAAACTTAGAAATGAGATCACCCCATGTCAAAATTGAATTTGGCGGTTCTTTCTCGAGCCAAATTTTAGCGGGTCCATCTAATGAGTATGGAAACAACATCATCTTAATGGCAACATATGGAACATCCTTAAACTTGCTAGTTGCGGTGAGACGATTAAAATTCCATATGTGGTAATGCGGGTTGTCTTTCTCATGACCTCTAAACTTATTTTCTTGCAACATCGACACTAAACCCGTCTTAATCTCGAATTTTTCCACAAGGATGGCGGGAATCACAATAGCTTCTCCAAAACCCTCGGTGGGTGCTTGAAGAAACTCCATCATAGTACGATTAGCCATGACGACTTCTTGTTCTACAATAGGTTCAATAATTGGAGTTTGTTTTTCAATCAACGGCTCTTGATTTCCTTGACTTTGACGACGTTTACGAGCTCTTTTTGCTTGATTACGAGTTTGCATACACTTGACGAAGAATGGGAGGTGAGCAAAGAAGATTCTTTTTGGGTGTTTTGTGAATTTTCAATTTTTTGTGTTTTTTATTGTTTTTAATTTTTTTTTTGGATTTTGTGTATCTTCGTAGACAACAATCTACCAAATCTCTCCTCGAATCAAACTCTTGATTAAAGAAGCCTCAAAAGAATGAAAATGATCACGTGGAGTGAACGCCTTCGAATGGCTTTAGAACTTTGGTGAAAACCAAATTGTTCAAGAGGGTTTAATCACAAAGAAACCAAGCAAATATATATGATACGTAATAATACTTTGGGCGGCAAAACCCTCCATTAGCCTTCAATCTCAAAATACTCACAAGCAAGCGGGGAAATGAGGCAGCGCGAAGCACTTAAGAGCCTTTTTCCTTAGGGTATATTTTATAATACCCGCCTTATACCCACCTTATAGTTTGTATTTTTCAAAATCGAGCTTCACGAAAGTATTTATCTATTTTTGCCTTTTTCTTTTTGTTTGAGATTCGAATACAATAATTAGGAGATCAAATCCCAATTAAGGTTGTGTTTTCACACTTTTGGATATATTTTGTATTGATTGTGATACTTAATACAATATAGTAATAATAATTTCACAAGAAAAATGAAAAAACCGATAATACGTATTAGCAGATTTCTACTAATACAAATACTATTTATGGTTAATATTAGAAACAACAAGACAAATTAATCACGACACACCTCCCCGGCAGCGGCGCCAAAATGGTTGTAGTGTTCGTCTTTTAGGAAAAAGAGCGTATATGAGCGATAAGTATTAAATACGATGATTTAGGAAAACCGTGTACTAATGACCCAAAGGTGAAAGTTCGTTTCCCAAGGAGGTATATGTGTGTGAATAATTCGTAATTGATTTGAGATTAATATTTGAAAGAAGGGGATAAGAAATTAGAATGACGAAGACGTGAAATTTATTACTACGACGACAAAATTAAAACCGTAAAAATAGCTAAAATAAAAATTAATTATTAAAATTCCCAAAAAATTAACAAAAATCAAATTAAATAAACTAAGAGTTTACAAATGATCAAAACTTTTTCAAACCTTTTAATTAATTAAATATTAATTTTTAAATGCTAATTAAAGCCCTAAAAATCAAATTAATTATCAAAAAGCCCAAATAAAGATTTTTCACTTTGTAAACCTCTAAAATGACCTAAAAAGATTAAAAACTATTTTAAAATTTTTTTAAACTAATTAAAACTATTTAAAAACTATTTAAACTTAAAATAATTATAGAAATTAGGAAATTGATGATAAAGTTTATCTAAGAGTTGCAAAAATCCTAGTTTAATGTATTAAACCTAAGAAAAATATAAAAAGTGTAAAAATGTGAAATTTGAAATTTAATAATAAAATAATATTAAAATAATATTAAAAATCCAAAAATTTTAAAAAATCCTAAAAACTTGCAAACTAGTTTATTTTATCCAAAATAATCAGAAAATGAAAGTGAAATTACCAAATTACCCCTAATGGGCCCCCAAATGGGCTAAAAGCAAAAACAGTCAACCTTAATGGGCTTTTGGGCCCAAAAAGTCAAACTCGGCCCAAATGACCTGAAAAAGCCCTATCTGACTCAATTCAATTCTAAACACAAAAGTCTGAAGGCCCAAAAGCTGATTTTGAGCTTATCATAGCTTAAATAGTCAACAGCTTATTCTTATTGGGCCAATAAGCCCATTAAGCAATAAGCCAATGCCATAAGCTCTTCTTAAACACACAACCTTCTTTTGAGATGCCTAAGAGATCTGTGAAAAGAAATTTTGAAAAAGCACACTCAATACGCCAGAAATAAGCAAAGTAGAAATCTACAAAACGACAAAATAGTCGGGTTAGAGTTCTATGCTGTTTCAGAAGCTCTGGTTTGTTGCAAAAGCTCACAAATAGCTTAACTAAGAATAATCAATCATAAAAATCACAAAAAGCCAAGTATAATAAGCTGTGTGAACCAATAAGCTGGCTGAAAAAGCCAAATAAGCTAGTTTTCTAGCAAAAGCTTAACCAAATGACTTGTAACCTTCCAGATTTGTTATTAAGCCGAGAAAAATGACACCTATTACAAAAGCCAAGTTGTTGCATGTACCAATAAGCAGTTCTCAAAAATAAGCCAAATTGTGCTTATTTGACCAAAAGTCAAAGTGTTCCAAAATTCACCAAATGATCAGGGATGGTTTATAGGCTTGTTATAAGCAACTTTTGTGAAGAACTCAAGGAGGAGTCCTTGTGAATCAAGTGGTCAGTTGACCAAATGATGACTAATTTTGGCAAAAAGGGCTTAATAAGTCAGTTAGCTTATAATCCAGCAATAAGGCACACCAAATAGCAAGAAGCACTCACAAGCAGCACAATATCAAGTTCCAAGCAACAAAACAACAAGGCATACATTAGAATCACAAATGCAAGTCCAAAATGAGGTGGTCACTTTGCTGATGCAAATGACCACTTCAGCCAACTTTGATAAGCTCTATCACCTTCAATAAGCCACCAAATTCAACAAACAGATAATGCATAGATAGGTTATCACCTAAACTCTTCCCAAACCTGATTTCAGACCTTAGATCTAACAAACAAAGATTTTATTGGATCTGATGTGTTTGACCAATTTCAAACCACTTTTTTTAGATTTTTCCAAAACTTGAAATCCTTTTTCCAAACCTTTTGAAACTTAACGAGTGACTAAAACTTATTGCATATGACTTGTTTAGACTCCCCAAACCCTAAGAACCAAGGGTACAAGGCCACAAGGCCTTATGATCCCAAAATCCCAAACAGCCTTGTTTTAGTACTTTTTCAAACAAACTTCTTATTTTTACAAGTAACCTACTGATTTTATGGTTCAAATAGCTCAACTAGGTGACAACTAAGAGATACCAACTATAAAACACAAAGCACAAACACAAAATCAACAAATCACATGGCAAAATATAAATCAGACAATATCATGATATTTTTTATAGGAATCTTAACAAGAGGTTATGCCTATCCCCCACAACTTCCTAAGAGGATAAAAAATGCTCCTTGGACATTGTTCAACAACTAGAACAAGACCAAGGTACTTCAACAAAGGAGATGAGATGTGCCTTGGTTGATGTTTCAAAGTAGAAACTCAAGGACTTGATTTCTTCAACACAAGCAACAAACAGCACAACCAAAGGCTCAAACCCCTTCACAAGCTTGGTGTCAACAAGCTTGTAAGAGCTTATGGCTTTTGGTTAAGGATTAGTACAAGTAAATAATCAAAAACAGATGACTGATTTCAAGGTTTTTCAAACTTTGAAATCCTTACCAAACATAAACGTGTTCAAACCACAAGATCTAAACACCTTTATAACATCAAATGGAACTCAGAATTACTCTTAAACAATACCAACATTCAAAAACACAAAAAGGAATTACAATTTTCTTAAAATACCAACTTTTAATATTTTTAAAAAGGAATTACAATGTTTAAAGAGTAAAACTGGAACAAGGCTCTCTCACATGTTGAGGAGTCCTTATATATGCCACCAGGGCTGAGATTACAAGAGAAAACCCTAGCTATGAATTTCCTGAAATGCCCTTGAATCTTCCAGACGCATTTGATGTTTGAGCTGTCCAAATGAATCCTGATTGTTCATTTTAGCTTTGTAACCAAGCAAGGAGTATGGGCTGTTGATTTGACCACGTGGCATACCTTGGAGGTTAAGGTTTGATGTGATAGGTGGACGGGTTTGAATGGCGGGGCCCTTTGGTGAGTGGGGATTTGGAATTTTGGTGTGGGATGAGTTCATGTGTGTGTGAATTAAGCGTGTGCCTGGGTAATTTCATTTTACCCTTTGTTTAAGTGGAGTAAGTTCTGGGGGTGAAGAAGGGTGAATAGTGGTATGTTTGATCCGAAAAAGGTGGGGAGGAGGTGTTTGGCGCGTGTTTGTGAGATTCAAACTTTGTAAATGGCAGTAGTAGTCCTTGTATTTTGGTGAAAGTTGTATAACACGTTTTTCAGCCACAAAACTTGATTCCCTTTGTTAATTAAGTTACAAACTTCACACTTTTGCCCCAAAACTTTGGCAAAAGTATTTCAAGGGTTGTTTTTGTCATTTTTGCATATTTGAAGGACTGATCTTGGACATTCTTGATCTTCAAAGGTCTTCATTGTATCTTTGATTCCATGAGGGACCATTATTGACATTTTAGAATTGATGAGGGGCTAAACTTGCCAATTCTTCAAAGTTGAAGGACCAATTTGTAATTTTGACAAACTTAAGGGACCAAACTTGTAATTATGAATATACAAGGGTTTTAAGTGTCATTTCTTCATATTTTGAGGATCAATCTTGTACATCTTCAAGTCTTCAAGGGTTTATCTTGGATAATTCATGAACTAGGGCCTAGTTCTTTGTACGGCTTCGTTTCTCGTGTCCGTTTTTCCTTGTTTCTTGTGATCTTTTGTATTTTTCACGATATCCATACCTAAAACACACAAGTAAACAAAATCAAGCATATATATGGTATTTTATGACATTTTATGCATTTAAAGCCCGAAAAGAACGATGAGATCATGTATAAAAGCCATCTCATCAATTTAGAACAAGGACGTGGACGTAAATAAGGAGAAAAATTGCGAACCCTTGTCTGACCCGATAACTGACGGATTACCAAGTGATCGGATGAGCCTTGGCTAGAACATGTCTGATCAATCTGTTGGTTCTGAAATCCTTGCGGATGTAAGGATTCCGAAGACTTGATAAACTGTTGGCAATAACCCAGATAGCATCATGCTTCTTCTGAGTTTGCGTTAATCTGGTAACCAAAATCCCTAGGGATCTTGTCTCATTTCTGTTCACAATTCTGATGATGGAAAACATCCTAGTCATTTGGTGTTCTATCTTAGCCTGTTGGTATGCCAGGTACTTAGATATGAACGTAACTATATCTTGCTTCGTAGAAACTTGATACGCAGAAATTTGCGGAACTATAAATCTCCGAAATGAGACTTCTCTTAGCGTAGGATTTTCTTTTAACTCCTAACGTAGTGTAGGGTTCTCACCTTTTCGCATAAGCTGAGCCATGTTAAGATTAATCGTGAGAATATACGTGATTCGTCGTGTCACTGGAATCAACCAAATTTTAGATTGGAAAATTTCAGTGTGAAATTTCTCTTGTCATAGAATTTGCAACATAGTGCAAATATGGTCTTCCGGCTCTTCTCTAGTCTTTAGAGAAGGTCAGGTTGTCATAGATGAAAACACTGATGAATTTGTTTAGGTGTTCATGGAAAATAAATTTATTAAGTCCATAATGTTGTTGGAGCATTCATGAGACTACAACAAAATCATGAATCTAGCATGACCGAGTCGTGTACGAATAGCAGTCATGGAAATGTCCTGCTCCTCCACTCGTCGCTGTTGGCAGCATAATCATGAATCTTGTAGGATATGTAAATCTTGCTTATGTTTTGGAGAGAGAAAGATAGATGATTTCACACTTCTAGAGAGAGAAAGTTTAATAACTATGTGTAAATTAAAATGAAAATCACCACCCTCTTCATCAAAAGAGAGGGTTTATATACCCAAGCCCATGAGATGGGCTTGGGTTTACATTAGGCCGCCGGCCCATACAATTCATGGGCTCGGTTTTGGGCTTTGTTTAATAAATGTAAATAACTAAACTACGAGCTATTACATGGACTATTGTTGGAGTGACTAATCCTTCTTAATACGTAAAACGTATTTCCAACAATCTCCCCCTAAGGGAGGTCAATCCAAACAAGGGCGTTACCCAAGATACAACAATAAAATAAACCTAGCATACTATGCTTGTCTTGAGCTCGTAGTCTTCGTCTTTTTTTCTTTTTCTTTTCTGGTGAACATGCTGATGTGATCATTGATATCAATCTTGAGCATTAATCTCTTGTCTTGATCTTGTGCATCCATCACTTGTGATCTTTGCCTCTTCGTGACTTCATGTCCCACATACTTATACCTTCGTAATTCTTGAAAGCTTAAGAGTTCGATACAGCGGAAGACTTAACTTTTAGGCTTTCTTGAATCAGATGAAATATTAAGTGCATAAAGTATAAGCATGCGGGGACGACTTCTTCTTGGATTCCACAATGCCACCGTCTTCAAATGCCGCAACCTAAGTAGACACGAACGAAATGGCTTTGAACATTTCATTCTAATTCGGTAGCATTTTACCTCTGGTCAGTGAAGAACGTTGGATGATATAAAATATCGTACTTGTGGCGGGTAGTTTCAATTAAGAACCTCCTTGACAAGATTTCACGGGAAACCCGTTCTCTTTATTCGACCGTCCAAAGCTGACCGTGAACATAAAGAGTGAATCATTTGGATAATAATATCCGCATGATTTGAAGCCGTCAATTCATGTTCCTGGAACAAGTGAAATTCAGTTAAGAACCGCACCATCGTTGCTTTCTAGTTGTCACGGGCTTGATTCGTATAGAATCTTGCAAGTTACCTACCAAGTGCTGTTTGAGGTTAACACTAGAAGGATTTCCACTCATCACTGTGAACACTAAGGTATCACTCTGAGTGTTCTAGAAAGATCACTAAGATATTGCGTAGAGGCCTGGAACGTGTTTAAATTCATTTAAGAATTAAACCACTGTTGCTTTCCAGTTATTACAAGTTTGATTCATAAAGAATCGCACAATTCACCTACCATGAGCTTTTTGATATTCGCTCAAGAAGGATTTCCATCTTCATTGTAAATACTTTCGTATTACTCGGATGTTCAGGAAAGATCATGAAGATTTTGCGTAGGACTCTTAAAATATTTCTTAATTTTCACAGTGTGTGAAGAATCGAGGAAATATGAAAGTGTTTCCTAATGAGATATTTGATGATCTCAAATGGCTCTAGACTCGATCGTGCACTTTGGATTATGGTGATCGGAGGCTGGAGAGGAGTGCCACCTTTTCAATACTAATTTATTCGGAGTGAATAAATCAATAGATAATGCGTTGTCTCCGTGTAATTAAAACAAATATCTTTTAAGAGATATCTGAGTTAGTTGGGATGGGTTGTGCATTGCATCACTGGGTCCATGATGTCTATCTTCAATATCAAGAATCATTAAAAATGATCTCAATAGCATATGTATTGACCCGGTTTCTGCCTAAGGTTGTAAAGAGGGCTTCTTTCTTTACACCCTTTATCTTTACAATTCTTTTTCATTCTTCAATCCCTTCAATGCTTACCAATACGTCATAACTAGCACCTTGTTGTGATTGTTCCAGTGCTAACTTAAGTACTTGGTCGGCATCCAACTACGTTCACAATCTTTCTCCATCTTTCCTAAGGACTACTATTTCTAGCTATGGAATGTCCTTGGGAAGATTCCTCCGGTTCTGGAAGAATCATAGGACTTAACCTATCCTACCATCCTTATGTCACCACAATCTTCATCGTCATGAAATAAATGGGTTTTGGGTAAGTATATGTCACCATGAAAATCCATTTTGATATAGCAAATACATTTTGCTCCCCCTTACCACATGCCACGATATTCGAAAACATTTCGCATATGTCGGGATGAGCTATCACATTAAGTCAAACCATTTGTGATAATTTCCCAAATTAAATCACATTTTCTCCCCCATATTAAAAATATTAACCCAATCGATGTTTTTAATATCAATTGATTTAATGAAGTTTTAACAAAGGTTTTGGGGAGAAAAAATGCAAGTCCGTTTTATCTTCATGATACCAAATGTATGAGATATGGTACCGATTTGTAACATGATCACATATTCACCATATTAGAAAAAATTGACAAGGTTGGACCTGATTGATGAGAACATCATATGATAGGATCAAATGGTTCTTGTCAGCATATGTTGGTCGCCTCGTCACGTCTGAAGTCATCTCTTGACACCACGTGTACGATTGGTATTGTTGTCTTGACACCAGTTAGTGAGCTTGGCACGTTCGACATCGAAGATTCTGAATGCTTGACAATTGCTCCCCCTCAATTGTTGACCCGTGTTCTATTGAAAGAGCTGTAGTCGTCGTTTGAGTAGTCGCATCGTCGAGTATGTAGATACCAAATGTAGATAGCTATGGTTGGAGAGATGATAACTTCATAAAAACAAGACTTCTCTTGTTTTAACAAATAAATGCATTGAGGCGTACATAGATTTGTTTTAGACCAAGTTATAAAGTAAACTTTATCCCTTACAAGGTTTTAAAGTAAACCTTGCCCGAGAAAATTAATTCTCGTTGAGAGCCAAAGCTTTCGTAGGAAATATTTGACTTTAATGTGAAAACCGGGTTGCAGTCTGAAATAACTACAAGCCATAAAGGCATGTTTTATGAAATATTTACAACTTTTGTACGAACTCTATTTATGGCGCCGTGTCAATATTAATCAACATTTCTAAGGTCGTAAATATCATCGTACCAAAAGACATGCCTTTGAAAAATAAAGTAAAAAATATTTGGATTTTTATGAATTTTTCAATTTTTATGGTTTTTATGTGGTTTTATATTTTTGTATTTTGCTTTTGTGGATAAAAAATATAAACAATATATACAGATGATCACCAAGGATACGGAGAATAGTTTACCACCACTATTCTTTCACATCATCTGCCAGTTCCTTTAGAGTCTCAGGCGAGAAAGTTCTCATTCCTAGCTTGTCGGCCAAAAATTCCATTTGAGCACGATCTAAAGCCTTCGTAAAAATATCCGCCAATTCATACTCAGATCGGACAAAGTAAAGCTCGATTACTCCATTTTCCACTTGCTCCTTGATGAAGTGGAGGTGAATGTCAATATGCTTCGACCGGGAGAATTGAACGTTGTTGCAGCATAAGGCAATTGCACTTTTGTTGTCGCAGTACATCAGAATTTTATTGAAACCTAGACCATAGTCGGTTAATTGCGATCTCATCCAAAGAACTTGAGCACAACAACCGGACATAGCTATGTATTCTGCTTCTGTACTTGAAATTGCAGCACTTATCTGCCTTTTCGATGCCCAACTGATTAGTCGATCTCCTAGTAATTGCAAAGTCCTACTCGTGCTACGCCTTGTATCTTGACAACCCGTGTGATCCGCATCTGCATATGTCATTAGTGCAATCGAGGAGTCCTTCAAATACGAAAGTCCCCGATTAATGGTTCCTTTAAGATATCGAAAGATCCTTTTAACAATAGCTAAGTGTAACTCAGTAGGCCTAGTTTGATACCGAGCACACCTGCATATAGCAAACTGAAGATCAGGTCGACTGGCTGTAATGTATAGAAGGGTACCGATCATTCCACGATAAAGTGTTGGATCAACGGCAACTCCATGTGGATCTGCATCATGCTTAGTTCGTTCCACCATTGGGGTATCCAAGGGGTCGCAAGATTCCATCTTATACTTCTTTAGCGATTCAAGGGCATACTTGGATTGATTGATAAAGATGCCTCTGGGACTCTGAGATGTCTGAAGACCTAAGAAGAATGATACCTTGCCCATCATTGACATCTTAAACTTGGAAGACATGAGTTTCCCAAAATCGTCGGATAAGGTTTGGTTCGAGGCTGCAAATATAATATCATCAACATATATTTGTACCATAATCATATCTTAACCTTGTTTCGGAATGAACAACGTGGGATCCACCTTGCCTTTAGCGAAGCCTTGTGTAATGAGGAATTGTGACAATAGACATACCATGCGCGAGGAGCTTGCTTCAACCCATAGAGAGCCTTCTTAAGCTTGTACACATGATTAGGATAATTAGGATTCATAAAACCATCCGGTTGTTGAACATAGACCTCTTCCTTGATTTCACCATTAAGAAATGCCGTCTTCACATCCATCTGATAGACGATCATATTCATATGGGCTGCATAAGCGAGGAATAGTCTAATAGCTTCCAAACGGGCAACAGGTGCAAAGGATTCCATAAAGTCGATGCCTAATAATTGCTTGTATCCACGAGCTACTAGTCGAGCTTTGTTCTTCAATATTCCGCCTAACTCATCGAGTTTCACCTTGTAAACCCATTTCAAAGTGAGTAACTGCACTTGATCCAGGCATGGGACAAGTTCCCATACTTCAAGACGTATAAATTCATTAAGTTCTTCTTGCATAGCTTCTATCCAACATGATTGAGTAAAAGCTTTTTGCCATGTCTTAGGTTCAACTTCAGTGAGAAAAGCATCAAAATGACAAAACATTGCATTTTCTTGTAAATGACTTCGTGCAGATACCGGATGATTAGGGTCACCAATAATAGAATCTATAGGATGATCCTTTGTCCACTTGCAGTCATGTTCATGAATCCTTGGATTGGAGTAAACCGTACTAGGAGCTTCCTCTGAGGTGGACGACCCGACTTGATTATGAACGGGAATTGGTACACCAAAGAATGGAAGTTCACGCATTTGAGCGAATTCCAATTCGTGATCATCGTCATCCTCTTCATCATCAATAGGCATGACATGGGTAGTTGATTCGGGTGTTGGTTGAGAATTACTAGTTGATGGTATATCTTGACCAATTGTAGGTGCAGACATATCAGATTGTGCTTCGGTTGCTGGAGCTACAACTTCGGTAACCAGAGCTATTACTTCAGGTTCTGGAGCAACAACACTTGGAGAAGTAATAAATTCATCAAAGAACGGTTGAAACAACATATCCCATTCAGTCCTCGAAGGTGGTGTAAATGATGATGAAGTAGGGTTGTTTGGGACAAGACCAGAGCTAATGTTACTGGGTCCCATTTCATGAAGTGTGGGTTCAGAGCTGCTTTTCTCAGAAGCCATTGCTGTCAGCTCATCAAAATCAACATTCATAGTTTTGAGGATCTTGCGAGAGTTACGGTTGTAGATTCGGTATGCCTTCTTTGCGGGTGCGTAACCAATGAAAATACCAATATCAGCCTTTGGTTGAAGTTTTCCCAAATTGTCACCATCATTATTCGGATAACAAAGAGAATCAAATACATGAAGATATAATAAATCTGGTACTTTTCCATGGAGAAGCTCATAAGGTGTTTTACCAGGGCGTTTACGAATTAGTGACCGGTTTTGGGTGTACACTGCTGTAGATACTGCATCTGCCCATAAAAACAATGGAGCCTTTACGTAAATTAACATCGTTCGAGCAGCTTCCATAAGTGTGCAATTTCGCCTTTCAACGACACAGTTTGGTTGTGGAGTGCGTGCAACGGATGTTTCATGAGATATGCCAACTTCTTCATAATAATCACGCAATATTTGATTCACAAATTCGGTTCCATTATCTGTACGAATGCGTCGGACAGTAGTGTTGAGACGCACTTGAATCATCTTGAGAAATTCGAGGATTAATTTATGTGCCTCATTTTTTGTTGTAAGAAATTTCACCCATGTAAACCGAGAGTAATCATCGACAATGACGAGGATGTACTTTTTACCACTAAGACTTTCAACACGCATTGGCCCACAAAGATCCATATGCAACAAATAAAGTTTCTCTTGGTTTGTGTCTTCAGTCTTGGGTTTGTATGATTTCTTAGTGCTTTTCCCATTGTACACGCGGAACACAAATGATCCTTGTGAAATGAAAGTTTAGGAAGACCACGAACAAGTTCGTTTTTCGCCAATAGCGTCAAAGTTAAGATGAGATAACCGTCGATTCCATAACCATGACTTAGTCTTCGATGCTTTGGAGAGAAGACATATGGGAGAAGCGGCCATCATGTCTTGTAGAGACAAAGTGTACAAATTATTTCCTCGAGTACCTTTCAATAAATCAACCCCTTCCAAATTACGTATGAAGCATGTATGCTCTCGAAAAGCAACTTCTAGGTTTGCATCACAAAATTATCCCTGATGAGACTGCTTTTATACATAGTCTCATCGTCCAAATCGGGCTTAAAATGCATTAAATATCATTAAAACTGCCAAATATATGCTCGTGTTTGTTGCTTGTGTATTTTAGGTACGGATATTGAGGAAATGACAAAAAGATCACAAGAATAATTCAAAAACGAACACGGGAAACGAAGCCGCACAATGAACCGGGCCCAAATCTGGAATTTCCAAAAATGACCTTGAAGAATTGAAGATTGGCAACATTGGTCCCTCATTTTTGAAGACTTGGCAATTTATACCCTTGCAAAACTCATAAAATGCATTGTGGTCCCTAAATTATCAAGATATTACAAGTTCAGTCCTTGAAGAATGAAGAAATTACATGTGAAGTCCTTGTTTTAAGTTTGTAAACAACTTGTGCCAAAATTGACAAGTTGTCCAAAGTTGTTACATGGAAAAATGGAGTTGTTGCTGATTATTTACAAAGTGAAGGAAAAGTGAACTTTGGGGGGCCATTTCAGTCAAACACCTAAACTCACCCCAGCCAACCAAACCCACACGTCATCCTCACCCACCAATACCCTCCCTACACCTCATCTCACCCCCCCACGTCAGACTTCCACCCAAACCATTTAAATAACTTAATCAGTTATTTATCTAATTTCCCACCAAACAGATTTTTTAAAATCTAATTTCCCCAAAACGGATTAAACCTGCACTAATCCCCCCATAAACCCTATTTAATCCCAGATTCAATCCAATCAAAAACAAGGGGGTTTTTTCTCTTGTTTTCCAGATTACTAATTCACAACTTTGTCACCCAAACCCACATCCTAAATCAACACAAGACACACCTATGTGTCTTGTAGGACCCTCCCCTGCACCCGTCTTTGTCCCCAAACCCCAATACCCGACCAAATGAACGAATGGATGGATTCCCTTGGCCCCCAATACCATTTCAACGCTCTTGATGCACTCTCCACAGCTGGCCAAAGTACAACATCACATGTTTCCATGTTGACTGAAGATTGAAGATTCAAACAAAGGGCTTTTTAGGGATTTACTGGATTAGGGTTTTAGTATTCTAGGACCTTCCTTTCACTTGTATTAATAGAGGTCGCATGTGACCTCTATCACTTGTTCCAGTTTTTCTAGCAAAAATTTTGTAATCCCTTTTTAATTAATATAAAGTTGGTGTTTGATATATGTAATTCCTTTTATGATTATTTAAAAGTTGGTAAATGTTTTTTAGCTAGAATTCTGAGTTCCAATATTTGTTCATCAGTCAAAGGATTTTCAAAAAGTCACTCTTATTTTCAAGTTTCTGAAAAAAGGTTGAATTTTTGGTGAAATCTTGGTTCAAAGTTTGTTTTTCCAAATTTATAAGTGGTTTGTTTAAAAAGTTTGAAAGGAAGAATATTTGAGAAATTTGATAGCAAGGTTTTAAAAAAAGAGAAAAAATCAGATTATTGTGTTATTGTTTGTTCATTGTTCTTAAGCAGGAATCCATTGGGAGTTTTGTCCAAGGTTCTGCACAGGTCCGGACCTGTTTAGAGATGGCTATGCAGCCATTGTGGGACCTGGATGTGGGTCCCACAAGGTAATCTCCTTGTTCTTGGTTTGAATTTTCTAAGTTTTCAGTTATTTGTGATTTGGTATGAATTTTGTGCAAAGTGTTTAAGTGACTGTTTATTTGGTTGGTTTATGCTTTCTAGTGCCTAATATGCATGCTAGAAGTTTTAAAAATCAGTTTAGTTAGGTTTTGACCTTGATTTGCTTTGGAAAATTTCAATTTCAGAAACAAAAGGGGTGTTTGGATTAGGGTTTAAGTAGGGTTTATTGACTTCATACTTGGCTTGAAACCTATTTAGAATCACTCCTTAGGTTAGTTATAGGTTATGTGCTAGTTTGGGTTTCTGTTTGGTGAAGTTTAAACACATTTGTATGCTTAAATTTTGGAAAATAGCTCCTAAATCAGTAACTGCCCTTTTGTGCATGTTTTTATGAAAATTTTGCCATCAAATCTTGCAAGTTGTTAGATAATAGGTTGTTATAGGATTGTGTATTGGTTATATGCCATTTAGTTGGATTGTATGCAAGTTTTAAACCATTGAATCCACTTTTGTACAAGTAATTTGGCCTATTGTTCACAGACACCATATAGTCCTTAATCAGTACCTTCTTGTGTTATTCTTGTGATTTTTGTGTGTTAGACCTGGTGTTTTTCTTGCATATATTGACTCCCTATACTCAACTGAGTATAGGGGTGCCCTTTGTTCCAAAAGAAACCCATCCAAAAGCTTTCCTAAGCTCCTAAGGTCACCAGACCTGAGAATTGCACTAGCAGTGGGAAAAAAGGTTTCCCCTGCTAATACACAAGTTGGTACTGCTTCACTAGCAGACAAACCCCAAGCAAGTATCCCTTTCATAAATCTGATTTTTTGTCTTTAGTGATCAAAAAGTGGAATTAGGACTTCAAACTTGTTTCATATTTTTTCTAATTTTATTTCTGATTTTTCTGTTTAGGTAAAAGTTTTATTACTGTTAATTTAGTATTTTTTAGGTTTTATTGCATTTTTAAGTAACTTTTATATTTCTGTTTTTGGCATTTAGTGCCAAAAATACTTATTTTTCAGTTTAAACATTTTTCTTAGATTTAGAAAAACATTTTAAGATTTTTAGTTAAAAAAGTTTTCACTGTTCACCTTTTATTTATTTTTTAAAATTAATTTAGTATAATTAGGGTTTTATTTAAACTGTTTTTGTCTTTTAGTGAAAAATTTAATATTTTTCAAACTTTTTCAATTTTCTTCTGTTCATTAGAGTAATTTAGGATTGTTAAAATTGTCAAATCATTTTTAGCATTATTTTATTATTTTTTATAATTATTTTAGTTTTAAATTAGTTTTTAGTGATAAAAAAATAGAAAAATAGTTTTTAAAAATTAGGAAAAATTCTTTTTAGTCTTTAGATAATATAAGTAAGTTATTTGTTCAATAAAATAATATTTTGGACATTTTGATTAATTATATTTAATTTTAGGGCTTTAATTAGCATTTAAAATTGAATATTTAATTAATAAAAGGTTTTAAAATATTTTTATTGGATTTTTATTCTTATTTATATTATTTTAGACTTCTTTTAGCTTTTAATTAATTTTTAGGTTTAAAATTTTTAATTTTGTAGTTTTTACGGTTTTACGTGAACGCCTTTTCGTCTTAGCTCGATCCGTCTTCGTAACCGTCATTTCTTTCTTATTTCTATTTTCTTTTCTTCTTAATATAATCACAAACATTAATCAATTCTTAACACAACACACGTGCCTTCTCGAGAACGAACTCACTCTTATTTTGGGTCATAACTTGTGGTTTTCCTAAACTACTCGTTAATACTTACCCTAATTGCCTTGTTTTCCTAAACAAGTGTGATTTTACTATAATCATTTTACGCTACCGGGGAGGCGTGTTGTGTTTTGATTGAACAATTGTTGTTTTTTATATATCCATAACTAGTATTTGTATTAGTAGCACTCTACTAATACGTATTATCGTTTTTCGGTTTTTGTGTGAATACTATTAATATATTGTATACGTAGAACAATAAATTCACAAGTACTCCAAATACGTGAGAAATAACAACCTTGACTTGGGAGGTCATTACCCAATCATTGTATTCGAATCTCAAACCAAAGAAAAAAGGCAAAAATAGATAAATACTTTCGTGAAGCTCGATTTTGAAAAATACAAACTATAAGGTAGGTATAAGGCGGTTGTATTTCACGACCTAAAGGAAAAAGGCTCTTAAGTGCTTCGCGCCGCCTCGTTTCCTTCGCTTGCTTGTGAGTATTTGATTTTGAGAGCTAATCGAGGGTTTTGCCGCCCAAAGTATTATTACATATCATATATATTTTCTTGGTTTCATTTGATTAAACCCTCTTGAACGATTTGGTGTTCCACCATCATTCTAAAGTCTTCGAAGGTGTTCACTCCACGTGATCGTTTTCATTCCTTGAGGCTTCTTTAATCGAGAGATTTGATTAAGGAGGAGATTTGTAGATTTGTGTCTACCTAATACATTCACCAATTTCCAAAAAAGTTAATACCATCAAAAACCAAAAAAAAATTGAAAAATACAAAACACCAAAAAGAATCTTCTTTGCTCGTCTCCACGTTGTACTTGACGTTTATGCTAACTCATAATCAAGCAAAACGTGCACGTAGACGAAAGAACAAAACTCCCACTCCAACTCATTCTAGTGAGGAGTCTCCTATTGACGAACCCATTGTACGAGAAGCACCAACCATGGCGAATCAAACTATGAGGGAGTTACTTCAAGCACCCACCGAGGGTTATGGAGAAGCTATTGTGATTCCCGCTATCCTTGCGGAGAATTTTGAGGTGAAAACGGGTTTGTTATCGATGATCCGAAACAACAAATTCTGTGGTGATGAGAAGGACAATCCCCACAACCATATCCGCCAATTTAATCGTCTTACCGCCACTTGCAAATTCAAGGATGTCTCGAATGACTCGATTAAGATGATGCTTTTTCCGTATTCCTTAGCGGGGCCCGCTAAAATTTGGTTAGAGAAAGAGCCACCCAATTCTATATTGACGTGGAAGGATCTCGTTTCGAAATTTGTGAACCAATTTTTTCCGCCCTCTAAGACTACGCATTTGAAAAATGAGATTTCTAAATTTTCACAAGAATCAAATGAAAGTTTTTCAACGGCTTGGAATAGGTTTAAGGAGATGTTACATGAATGTCCTCATCACGGTTTTTCCGACTTGCACCAAATTGACACGTTTTACAATGGACTTAATGATCATGAAAGAGATTATCTAAATGCCGCCGCGGGTGGTAATTTTTTGTGTAAAACGGTAGAGGAAGCTTTGGTCATAATTGAGAATAGGTCTAAGGTTTATAGCCCTCGTAACACACCGAGTGTTGCCAAAATAGGCTCGTCATCGTCTCGTAGCATTAATGCTTTACATGATGAGGCAAATGAAGAAAATCGGTTTTTTGATAGATTTGCTAACCTTATGTCCCATTGGAAAGCTCAAGAAGCTTCAAATTCCGCTTCGGTTAAAGCGGTTTCTAAGAGTTGTTTGTCGTGTGGTGGAGCTCATGATCTTTCCGAGTGCATTACCGCGGATGGTAACACTTCGAGTGCTTATGTAGCCACGGGAACTTATAACCAAAACGGTCAAGGTTCCCGCCAAAATCAAGCTCCACCAAATCAAAATGCTAATAACTATCGAAACAACAACCAAGGTGGTAATTATCAAGGCAATCAAAGGAATTACAACAAGGGTAATTATCAAAGTGGAAATGGGCAAATTTCAAACCAAAACCAAAACCGTGATTTTCAAACTACGACTCAAGGTTTTCAAAATGATCACACCAAAAATCTTCAAGGAGAGTTTTTGAATTATGCAAAGGCAAACGATGCTAAGTTTGACAATATGCAACGTGAAATGGTTAGCTTAAGATCCGAGTTGAAAAACGAGCTTAAAAACGAACTTACTAATGAACTTAAAACTCATGCTAATAAAATGGAAGGAAATGTCCAACGACTCCAACAAAATCAACAAAAAATGGAGCAAGGGCAACATGAAATTAAGCAAGAGTTGTTAAAAGCGGATGCTAGGCAATCTAAGTTTGAAGACCGAATGGGAAAAATGTTTGAAGCTATCATGTGTAAACCCTCTTCTTCGGGTGGTCTTCCTAGTGCTACCATCGTGAACCCGAAAGGAGAATTGAAGGTCATTACTACTCGTAGTGGTAAAACTTTCAATGAACCCATTTCTCGTCCAAGTACTTCTATGGAGAAGGAAAAAGAGAAAGAACCCGAGGTGGTGGTAGAAAAGGAGCAAATTCCAAGCCCACGAAGTACCGCTCAAACCACACCTACGGTTGAACCAATACCAATCATGGAACCCGAGATTCCAAGGCCTATGCCTATGCCCCAACCCACACCACCCTTACCTTACCCTTCAAGACGAGACAAGGAAAAGGCACAAGAACGAAATAATTATCAATTTGAACTTTTTATGAAAATGTTTCGTGACTTGCATTTTAATATAAGTTTTGCCGACGCCTTAGTCATGATGCCTCGATTTGCCGCGAACTTCAAAAGTATGTTGAATAACAAAGAGAAATTGCAAAAATCGTCTAGTTGTTCATCGGTTTTTCTTAGCCGCATACCTCAAAAAGTCGGTGATCCCGGCAAGTTTTTAATCCCATGTGCTATACAAGACATGGAAGAATGCTACGCCTTGGCCGATCTTGGTGCTAGTATTAATTTGATGCCTCTTGAGATTTTTAAATCGCTCAATCTTCCCAATCTCACTCCTTCAAGAATGTCAATCAAAATGGCCGATCATTCTATGATTCTAGCTTGTGGAGTTGCCGAGGACGTCTTTGTGAAAGTTGGAAAGTTCTACTATCCCGTAGACTTTTTTGTTGTTGACATTCCTATCGATCCTAAAGTTCCGTTAATTTTAGGTCGATCATTTTTGGATACCTCGAGAGCACTTATTAATGTGCATGCAAGGAAAATCACTCTTCGTTTCAATGAGGAAGAACTCGTCATTAATGCGACTCAAAACTCCACACTTTCTCATGTGTATTCTATCACGTCTTTGTACAATGTCAATACCATCAAAAACATTTGCAAAAAGATTTCAAAAAGAGTTTTAGGAGTTGTTGAGAAAAATGAAGTTCCGTCTCCTCCGCCGGTGGAGGTTAAGAGTGTTAAGCCTACGATTCCAATTGTGAATGATTCTTCGGATGATGAATATGTTGATCCCGATGGGGAAGTTTTCTTTGTTAACAAACGTTTTGAAAACTTACCACCACCTTTACCAAAACGGTTTTCAAATGTGAGAATTTTTAGTGTGACTAATATTGCTTTAGAAACACCAAATATTTTTGACATAATTAAATCGGGTTTTCACAAGGAGAGTTTAAAAGATGAAAAAGGAAAAGATTTTGAATTGAATTTAAAAGATTTTTCTACAACTCTAACTCCGTCATCACCACGTGTATTGAGTGCTACAAGCTCGTCCTCTCCTTTTGACAATGCTTTGAGTGGACCTAGTGTGGGGGAAGCCCCATATGTTCCCTCCCCTTTCTCCACCGAGGACGAGATATTTGATCCTGGAATTGCTTATAAAGGGAAATCTCGGTCTTCCATCGATGCAATAAATGGAAAATCTTTTCATTTGATTGGTGCGAGTCTACCTCGAGTAGCTCAATGTTTTCATGACTTACCCATTGTCCCACCCTTCTATTTCTTCTCACCTATTTTCTTGAAACCCTTTGGGTTTTTGTTGACTCATGATGGAGTGGCGTTGATTTGTTTTTCCAATGAAAATGAGAACGCCATCTTCGATCCCGGTATTTTGCACCATCAAAGGACTTAGTCCTTAATACCGGTTGTTTTTGGGCCTTGTTTATCATGTAAGCCCCACTAAAAATTGACCATACCAAGATAATCCCTAAATGATCACATTTATGGGGATTCGAGTCGAGCTTTTGACTCGGTTATCAAAAACAAGGTGCCTCGTGGGGGATACCCATGCTTATCCATGTACATATTATCGCTTTCTAATTAGTTTAATGTGAGGGGATTTGTGCCCTTCCAACCTTTGTTCCGTGGTTGTTTGTGCATTGTGGTTTTTAGATCATGATCTTCACGATTGGAGCCTCTCGTGTTCGTTTTATGGGAGCACTCAATCGTTTCTTTGAAGAATTTCTCGATATCCATATGATATATCCTTTGATGTTCTAACCTTGGGTTTTTAGCACACTTCATAAACGGCTATTAATTTATTGGTTACACCCTTTCCATGCTAGATTAGGCATTCGACTACGTCTCTAGTATGGGGGTGTTTTGCACCCCTAGACTCGAAACATTGAGGATAATGTTTAACTTTAGTATGGGGGGGTGAATAGATACTTGCCTTGCCAAACCTTCACGCTTTTCAAAGTTTATCTTTTTGTTATCGTTTTGTTGCAAAATAAGGCTAAAAATTGCCAAATTTTAAAATTTTTCTCATGTTTTATAAGTGTTTGAAGACACGAATGTAGGTTTTCCGATGGCGAGAATAAGAGTAATTTTTGACTTGACCATGCGTGTTGAGCACTTAGCTTTGGTTCCTTAACTACACATTAGGCTAAGTCTCTTAAATGAGGACGAGAAATGATAGAGTTAATTATAAGTTACTATGCTAAATGTAGAGTACTCGTATTCTTTCAAAAACTCATGTGTTCTCATTGTTTGCTTATTCTCCCTTTGCATGTAAATATTTTTTGCTTAATAAATATTGACTTAGCGGTTTAGTTAGGATTGTTGGGTTTCTAGTCTTTTCTAGTAGCTTCTGTGTAATTAAATTGGGAAGACATTAAGGTATCGCCAGCGTCACGGTTTTGAAGTATTGGCACCCCAATAATCAAAAGCTTCACCCAATAATAAGATTTCAAGTGCTCACCTAAATCTAGCAAACAATTTGAAGCCCCACAAGGCCGAAAAATCTATGCAAAATTGAAAGTGAATCAAGCCTTAATCTTCGAAGCTTTAAAGATCCAAAATTCGCCTTAGCGTGAGGATATATGTCTTTGGCTAATAAAACCACCGATGAGGCGGATAATAAAAGGCAAGGCAAGACCGAAGTCATAATAAAAGCTTCATGGCGAAGTTGAATAAAAGATGGAGGTAGACCAAAGATAATAAGGCCCTTCCGTTAGGGGCGTATAAAAGTCTTCGTAATAAGTCTCATGTTCAAGACCGTTATAAAACCGTGTTTATCGATTCTTCTTGTCAACTTAATTTTTTAACATCGTTGTCTATTAGGAGGGGTTATTGATTTGATGGTCTTAGTTACACCGTTAGGACTCTATTTTTAGACCTAAATCTCTATTATCGCATAAGTCAAACAATGTATCCTCGTGAAACATTCAAGACAAAATAAAATATAAGAGATACCACTTAGGAATAATGGGAGGATAAGTATGTGATTAGGGCATATGAGTAGTGTTAGCATTACTAACTTATAATGACAATGATCTCGTTGCACGCTTGGCATGGAATTGGGGTGAAAATCGAGGATGATGAAATTATTTCTAACGAAGCATTCACGTGTTCTTATTCTATGAACCTAAACGTCCCATTTTGCGATGAAAATCATACATTATGTCTAAAACGCAAGTAGTAATAGTAGTAGTGTAGCTAGTTTATCATTTAATAAAGTGAATAAAAATGAATTTTGGAGGTGCTACGATACTTTATTCTAGCATTGCGTAAAGCACGGCAATGGTTTAGTATGGGGGAGTGATGAGACTGCTTTTATACATAGTCTCATCGTCCAAATCGGGCTTAAAATGCATTAAATATCATTAAAACTGCCAAATATATGCTCGTGTTTGTTGCTTGTGTATTTTAGGTACGGATATTGAGGAAATAACAAAAAGATCACAAGAATCATTCAAAAACGAACACGGGAAATGAAGCCGCACAATGAACCGGGCCCAAATCTGGAATTTCCAAAAATGACCTTGAAGAATTGAAGATTGGCAACATTGGTCCCTCATTTTTGAAGACTTGGCAATTTATACCCTTGCAAAACTCATAAAATGCATTGTGGTCCCTAAATTATCAAGATATTACAAGTTCAGTCCTTGAAGAATGAAGAAATTACATGTGAAGTCCTTGTTTTAAGTTTGTAAACAACTTGTGCCAAAATTGACAAGTTGTCCAAAGTTGTTACATGGAAAAATGGAGTTGTTGCTGATTATTTACAAAGTGAAGGAAAAGTGAACTTTGGGGGGCCATTTCAATCAAACACCTAAACTCACCCCAGCCAACCAAACCCACACGTCACCCTCACCCACCAATACCCTCCCTACACCCCATCTCACCCCCCACGTCAGACTTCCACCCAAACCATTTAAATAACTTAATCAGTTATTTATCTAATTTCCCACCAAACAGATTTTTTAAAATCTAATTTCCCCAAAACGGATTAAACCTGCACTAATCCCCCCATAAACCCTACTTAATCCCAGATTCAATCCAATCAAAAACAAGGGGGTTTTGTCTCTTCTTTTCCAGATTACTAATTCACAACTTTGTCACCCAAACCCACATCCTAAATCAACACAAGACACACCCATGTGTCTTGTGGGAACCTCCCCTGCACCCGTCTTTGTCCCCAAACCCCAATACCCGACCAAATGAACGAATGGATAGATTCCCTTGGCCCACAATACCATTTCAACGCTCTTGATGCACTCTCCACAGCTGGCCAAAGTACGACATCACATGTTGCCATGTTGACTGAAGATTGAAGATTCAAACAAAGGGCTTTTTAGGGATTTACTGGATTAGGGTTTTAGTATCCTAGGACCTTCTTTTCACTTGTATAAATAGAGGTCGCATGTGACCTCTATCACTTGTTCCAGTTTTTCTAGCAAAAATTTTGTAATCCCTTTTTAATTAATATAAAGTTGGTGTTTGATATATGTAATTCCTTTTCTGATTATTTAAAAGTTGGTAAATTTTTTTTAGCTAGAATTCTGAGTTCCAATATTTGTTCATCAGTCAAAGGATTTTCAAAAAGTCACTCTTATTTTCAAGTTTCTGAAAAAAGGTTGAATTTTTGGTGAAATCTTGGTTCAAAGTTTGTTTTTCCAAATTAATAAGTGGTTTGTTTAAAGAGTTTGAAAGGAAGAATATTTGAGAAATTTGATAGCAAGGTTTTAAAAAAAGAGAAAAAAAAATCAGATTATTGTGTTATTGTTTGTTCATTGTTCTTAAGCAGGAATCCATTGGGAGTTTTGTCCAAGGTTCTGCACAGGTCCGGACCTGTTTGGAGATGGCTATGCAGCCATTGTGGGACCTGGATGTGGGTCCCACAAGGTAATCTCCTTGTTCTTGGTTTGAATTTTCTAAGTTTTCAGTTATTTGTGATTTGGTATGAATTTTGTGCAAAGTGTTTAAGTGACTGTTTATTTGGTTGGTTTATGCTTTCTAGTGCCTAATATGCATGCTAGAAGTTTTAAAAATCAGTTTGGTTAGGTTTTGACTTGATTTGCTTTGGAAAATTTCAATTTCAAAAACAAAAGGGGTGTTTGGATTAGGGTTTAAGTAGGGTTTATTGACTTCATACTTGGCTTGAAACCTGTTTAGAATCACTCCTTAGGTTAGTTATAGGTTATGTGCTAGTTTGGGTTTCTGCTTGGTGAAGTTTAAACACATTTGTATGCTTAAATTTTGGAAAATAGCTCCTAAATCAGTAACTGCCCTTTTGTGCATGTTTTTATGAAAATTTTGCCATCAAATCATGCAAGTTGTTAGATAATAGGTTGTTATAGATTTGTGTATTGGTTATATGCCATTTAGTTGGATTGTATGCAAGTTTTAAGCCATTGAATCCACTTTTGTGCAAGTAATTTGGCCTATTGTTCACAGACACCATATAGTCTTTAATCAGTAACTTCTTGTGCTATTCTTGTGATTTTTGTGTGTTAGACCTGGTGTTTTTCTTGCATATATTGACTCCCTATACTCAACTGAGTATAGGGGTGCCCTTTGTTCCAAAAGAAACCCATCCAAAAGCTTTCCTAAGCTCCTAAGGTCACCAGACCTGAGAATTGCACTGGCAGTGGGAAAAAGGTTTCCCCTGCTAATACACAAGTGGGTACTGCTTCACTAGCAGACAAACCCCAAGCAAGTGTCCCTTTCATAAATCTGATTTTTTGTCTTTAGTGATCAAAAAGTAGAATTAGGACTTCAAACTTGTTTCATATTTTTTCTAATTTTATTTCTGATTTTTCTGTTTAGGTGAAAGTTTTATTACTGTTCATTTAGTATTTTTAGGTTTTATTGCATTTTTAAGTAACTTTTATATTTCTGTTTTTGGCATTTAGTGCCAAAAATACTTATTTTTTAGTTTAAACATTTTTCTTAGATTTAGAAAACATTTTAAGATTTTTAGTTAAAAAAGTTTTCACTGTTCACCTTTTATTTATTTTTTAAAATTAATTTAGTATAATTAGGGTTTTATTTAAACTATTTTTGTCTTTTAGTGAAAAATTTAATATTTTTCAAACTTTTTCAATTTTATTCTGTTCATTAGAGTAATTTAGGATTGTTAAAATTGTCAAATCATTTTTAGTATTATTTTATTATTTTTTATAATTATTTTAGTTTTAAATTAGTTTTTAGTGATAAAAAAATAGAAAAATAGTTTTTAAAAATTAGGAAAAATAATTTTTAGTCTTTAGATAATATAAGTAAGTTATTTGTTCAATAAAATAATATTTTGGACATTTTGATTAATTATATTTAATTTTAGGGCTTTAATTAGCATTTAAAATTGAATATTTAATTAATAAAAGGTTTTAAAATATTTTTATTGGATTTTTATTCTTATTTATATTATTCTAGACTTCTTTTAGCTTTTAATTAATTTTTAGGTTTAAAATTTTTAATTTTGTAGTTTTTACGGTTTTACGTGAACGCCTTTTCGTCTTAGCTCGCTCCGTCTTCGTAACCGTCATTTCTTTCTTATTTCTATTTTCTTTTCTTCTCAATATAATCACAAACAGTAATCAATTCTTAACACAACACACGTGCCTCCTCGAGAACGAACTCACTCTTATTTTGGGTCATAACTTGTGGTTTTCCTAAACTACTCGTTAATACTTACCCTAATTGCCTTGTTTTACTAAACAAGTGTGATTTTACTACAATCAGTCCCACAGAAAATAAGTTGTAACCGAGACCTTCCACATAATACACTCTTGAAATTATAACATTCCGAATATGATATTCACCATAACCCATTATCTTTGCAATATGATCATTTCCAAATCGAACCGTACCAAGATACTTGCTGACGAAATTTCTGAGCTGAGAGCGATCTCCGGTCATATGTTTGGAGCAACCAGAGTCCAAATACCAGAGAACAATTTGGACCACCTGTTTTCAATAACAACAGTAGACAATGCATTGGAAACTATTGGTTCTAGAGTGTCAGCAGATACAGATGTAAGATTATCAGAATTGCTAGCATTTTTGAGACCCTTAGATTTCCTGCGTTTTCTAATGTGAGTTTTAGCACTAACAGGTTTTACTGTTCCAACTTTCTTAGGTTTTGGATTATTCGCGGGCACTACAGTGGGAGTAGACTTATTTAAAGGGCACTTGGTTCCTACAGTAGTGTCAGTGTTCCTAGTTAAAGGACACGCTTGTGTTTTTGTAGCCTTGGTACTCCTAGTTAAAGGGCATGCTTTCTTCGCTTCAGTGGGATTGATCCTAGTTAAAGGGCACATATTTCCTACTATAGTGAAAGTTCTACCAGTGGGGCGCCACAACCAACCAACTTGGGTTAACACTTTCCCAGTCGGTTTCCATTCTAATCCATTTTTCCGGGCATTCATCTTATTCACATGGTCAATAAGGCAAGAATCATGACGACTAGAAAACATACATTCATTGCAATTTCAACATTTCAAATTAGAATTCACAGTAGGCTTAGAACGTTGCACAACCGCAGAGCCTTTAGGTTTAGCTACATGATTCTTTTTATTCAAAACACAAATAACATTCCTAGGATGGGCATCTACTTTCTTCTTCACCGGACTACTAGATGGAGGCAAGATCCTATCATTCTTCTTGTTTCTTTTAAGCTTATATCTTTGAGCCTTAGTAGTGGTGCTTACTCCTGTAGAAGGCAACACGGGAATATTAGAAGCTGGTTTTGATTCCGCCTTATCTTTAGTGACCAAAGTTTGAGATGGTTTAGTCCTAGGGCACTTATTAAATGGTGTGACGGCTATAAGGTTCCTTTTGATTGCACTAGAGGACGATGCTGAGACAGTGGCTGCGTTATCCACAACATTCTTACCTTTTAGAGTAAGAAGTGTTTCCTTTAACTCAGCCAAGACCAGATTCTTATCACAAAGTTGTTCCCTCAAATCAGATATCTCCACCGACTTTCGATAATTGTTCAATCAATGATTGATTCTGTGCAGTGGTATTAACACATTCGGGCTTTACTGAATCGAAGAGTCGTGTATCTTTATGTTTTAAGTTATCAACTTTGGACAAAATCTTGGAAACTCGATTATCTAGATCAAGTTTAAAATTCTCAGCGGCCTCAAGTACGTTCACGCAGTTAAGCTCCTTAGATTTATCTATGTCTATCGGCAAGGATTTAGCAACTTTGTCACTTGGCTGACGCTGTTTTGATTGTAAATTCAATCGAAAATTCTTTCCAAAGTTTGCATCATCGATATCAACACCTTCGAATGACGTTTCAAATATTTCTTGAATAAATTGTTGCTTGCATTCAAGCGAAAAACAATGTGTTTGAATCTCATCAAAACATTTTGAAAGCGAAGAATATGAATCTTGAAGCTTTAAAAATTCAGCGTCAGATTCGTGACAAGTACTATCTACCGTATTATCCACAGATTCAACATTATGCACAATAGAATCATTATCAACACTTTTATTCACACAGACGGAAACTATATCATGAGACATCACTTGTTTCAGAAGCTGATCATTTTGGCGTGAAACCCGTTCTATTTCAAGTAAACTGTTTTCATAAGCATCATCTATTTCATTGAAAACACGTTTAACTTCTATTTCCAAAGGCAAATCATGATCAATATTACTAAGACAAGCTTTAATATTCTTTACAAACGGAAAAATTTCGTCTCGGAACGTAGCTCTAGTGTGCTCAAAGTTCCATTCACGTTCCGTTATGGTCGTGGCCGTCGTACGTTCCAAAATGACCTTATCAAAATCGGCAATGTGTTGGTGTACCGCTTTTAAGTTAACGGACGCCTTACTTACCGGTGGAAGTAACTTCGTTAAATCCTTTTTGACAAGTGTAGGAGACGTACTAGGAGGGTTTTCATTTGACAAACATGGGGGCACAAGAACTGTTAGTTCAGCTAATTCCTTTTGTAAGCGAATACGTGTCTTTTTAGAAAGTTGATCTTTATTATGCTTATCATAATCAATCGTATGGAATTTTGAAGACATTTTAGAATGAGTTTCTTCCATAAGTGACTGTGTCTCCTTAGAACTACGAACATAAGGTGCTTCTTTCGATTTTCCAATTATGGTCATATCATAAAGACCGGGAATATATTCCTGAGCTTGTTTTGCATAACCAGGATTAGGTGGTAAATTTTGAAGACGCTTAAGTTCGAGTTCTTTAAATGATTTAGTTAAAAGATGAACCTTTTCTGTGGAAGCGTATTGTTTTAAACGCTGTTGTTCCTTGAATTTAAGAAGTTTGGTAGCATTAATTTCTGATTCAAACTTTTTAGACTTGAGAGTTTCGAAATCCATTTTAAGTTTCTGAAAATCATTTAAAACCGACTCTTTTGCTTTTAATTCATTGGAAAGATTATCTTTTAATGATTCAATTTCTTTCAAGTGTTCAATCTTTTCAAAACAAAATTGGTCAAATTCAGAACATGTTATTTTTTCTGCTTGAGGGACCATTACAAAAGTTTTGACCTTTTCTTTATGCAACGCAAGCTCAGCAGTGAGGGTGGAATTCGTATCTACGGATTGTCTGAGAGCCATATGCATTTGATCAATAATATGTTTACGCACTATGACCAAATCATGTTGAGCATAAGATTCCATACCCGTCGTAGCATTTGGTTAAGGTTCACTCAAATGTGTAGCATTGGGTACCACATCATTTGAGTTACTAGTTCCTGAACGATGTTCAAGGTTGTCATTTTCATGCCCAACTTGATGTTGGTTATCATCATTACCAAGATTGGTTGTGTTGGGTACCTCACTGATGACATCAGAACCGTAGTGAGAGAGATTAGTAACGAGAGCAGCTTGGGCAGAGTGAATGTCATCACAATCCGAATCATATGTGTCAAGATCATCTGCTTGATAAGCTGCATTAGAAGTGGAAACGACTACAATGCCTTCAGTATCTGCTGCCCCTAGGTCTGCAAGAAATGCTAACTCCTCTGAATCCAAAATCATTCCCTTAGACTGAGCATCGACCAAATACATCTTCTCACGAAACCATGCATCATCCATCCTCCTTTTCGGCTGAGTGCATTACCTAGCCATATGACCTTGTCCTCGGCAATTGTAGCAAGTCACAACCTTTTGAGGACCAATAGGGCTTCTATTTCCATTAGCTTGAGAATTCACAGCTTGAGCATTCATCGTCGTTGTAGGAGGTCCATATGAAGTTTGCCTTCCCTAAATATGTTGCACCGTTACTTGACCATCTTGAGCAGTGGCTTGTTGTCGAGGATTTGAAGAGGTGCGGAGCTGATTATTTGTTGGTGGAAATCCTCTAGTTGAAACAAGTTTTGACAAGTAGGCAGTGAGATGGTTTAGAACATCAGCTGGCGTATCATTTGGAGTAAAGACCGGTGCTTGGATTGGTGGAATTTCATTAGAGTAGAAGGCTAGTGCTGGTTGTGCTTCAAGTGGAAAGTATCCTTGCTAAGGAGTATATCCCATTGGAGAAGTGTTGGCTTGTGATGGTGATGTCTGATATGGTGGTTGCTGTGGAAAAGATTGTTGATGAACACTTTGTTGAAATGCTTGCTGTGGCATCATTGGTGATTGATAAGATGGTTGCTATGGTTGCTGATAGGTGTGTGGTGGTGGCTGCTGCAAGTATGATGGTTGTTGATAAGTATAAGCCATGTTTTGTTGAGAAGCATACATGGCAAGTGGATCATGAACTTGAGGTTTAGACAACCGAGCCTCGATCACATTGCATTCGTGTTGTTGAAGAAAAGCTTGAAGTTGATCCACATTGGTGTTATGCAAGTCCTTGGCAAATTTAACATCCGTCGCATACTTTTTCCATTCTGAAGGAATAGTGTTCAAATACTTGGTGTTCAATTGAAACGTAGGAATTACCATGCCATAGATATTGAGCTCATTCAACAATAGGGTAAATCTCAGATAGTAGTCATTGAGAGTCTCCCCTGGCACATAGGCAAACTTATCAAAAGTATCATAAATCTTACACTCTCGTTCTAGTTTAGTTAACGAGGTGCCTTGCATTAGAACACGAATTCTATCCCATAACTCTTTGGCAACTTTATGTTTGCTGACGAGTTTGTAGACATCTGGAGGAAGGGCTTGGAGAATGATGTTTGTAGCCTACTTACACATTTGTCTTGAATCTTCATATCTCCAGTCAATTCACCCGTTGTGCGAGGACGAGTAGTTGTACCTTCCGTCACTGTACCATAATCTAATGGTCCATTGAGCACCGATGCCCAAATGAGATGTCCATTCTCTTTGTTCAACATGTAAAGTTCCATTCGGGAAGTCCAATCCTCGTACATAGACTTCTCCAACATAGGTGGACGATTATCCGTACCCGAGAGGATGGACATATCTGTAAGAGATGTGTACTCCATGTCGATAAGTTAAGGTTTACAAACGTTGATCGATCAATGAGAGAAAGTTAATGTGTTTGTTGTTGTGTGTTAAAACCGAGAAATAATGTTGAAATACCCTAAATTATGTTCTCGATAAACCAAAAATTCCAAAACTAAATTACACACAATTTTCAAAAACACGTCTTTGAAAAATCTTGGAAATCTTGTCACTCTATCGGAATGCACAAAACAAGTTCTGTCGCAATATTTGATCGCAATAACTATAGCAATACTTGGTCGCAATAACTATCGGAATGCACAAACAAGTTATGTCGCAATGCCTATCTGAATCCCTATCGCAATGCTTGATCACAATACATGTCGGAATGTTTGATCGCAATACCTATCGGAATGTATGATCGCAATACCTGTCGGAATGTGTTGATCGCAATACCTGTCGGAATGTGTTGATCGCAATACCTGTCGGAATGTGTTGATCGTAATACCGGTCGGAATGTGTTGATCGCAATACCCGTCAGAATGTTTTGATCGCAATACCTGTCGGAATGTGGCTAATGAAATTTCGGCAGAGTAACGTTTCAATATTGCCTTATACCCGATCGTAATGTACAATGCAAGGAGCTATCGCAATGTACGATCGAAATAAGTTGTCGGAATACCCTTCGATCGCAATGTAGAAACCCTAGGGTTTTACGATCGCAATGTAGAACCTGCTTACTTTGCGATGGAGACAAACTTTGCGATGGAGACAAACGAACCACTTTTCTCTGAAAGTACACAACCAGTTCGGAATATTTAGCCAAGAAACGAATCAAACACCCAAAATTTTTGTGTTTTTAACCAAAATACCAATACCAAATCACTAGAATAAGTAACTAGATGAAGTATATCAAGATTAAACCACAAAAACACAAAAAGAAATTGGTACTTGTGACTTCGGATCAAAATAGCCGTATAAATCAAGAACACAAACACAAAAACCAAACAATCATCCCATGGCTCTTGATACCATTTGTAGGATATGTAAATCTTGCTTATGTTTTAGAGAGAGAAAGATAGATGATTTCACACTTCTAGAGAGAGAATGTTTAAGAACTATGTGTAAATTAAAATGAAAATCACCACCCTCTCCATTAAATGAGAGGGTTTATATACCCAAGCCCATGAGATGGGCTTGGGTTTAAATTAGGCCACCAGCCCATACAATTCATGGGCTCGGTTTTGGGCTTTGTTTAATAAATGTAAGTAACTAAACTACGAGCTATTACATGGACTATTGTTGGAGTGACTGATCCTTCTTAATACGTAAAACGTATTTCCAACAAATCCGATCTTGAAAAAGTGTTTGATACCCTTAAATTGATTGGACATGTCGTCAATAGGTCGTGGAGAATAACGGTTATGAATGGTGATTTGTTTAAGTCGACGGTAGTCGACACGTAATCTCATGTTACCGTCCTTCTCCTTGAAGGTTCTTCTGGAAAGTATGGGAAGATTTTGGAATAACCATCTAGTTATACGTAAAAGGAACTTTAGTGGTCATGTCTTAACTGACAGCTAGAAAATTTCAGCAGTCATAGCTAACAACGTACGTGCTTGTAAAGCATATATAATTTGTATTAATTTTCCTGATGGAAAATCAAGCTGAATGTATTCAGGAGCCTGAACATTACTATACATAATCATGAATCATAGCATGGTGTGCTGTTCGTAGTCCATAATTAGGATAAATTCAACTCGCAAGTCTGTCCCGAAGTAATGCGTCAGCAGTTTGGATCTTATCATTAGGATGAAGGAAATACCTTCGTATACATGGAGAATACGAATGGCGTCCTTTATGGTCATGAATATATATAAAATATGGGTGCACGAAATGAAAGTGTCAATCGACCAACCGTGATAGTTCTTACTGCTATGCCAGTGCTGCTACTGAAATCCTTGTGGCCTGATTAATACATGGCACAACGAAATGGGTATACCCTTTGGAGGGTACCCTAAATTTCTTAGGGATTCTCTATAATTTGACATGAGTCATGTGTCTTGACTCGTGTCTTTGAAATATACGTAGGACATGTGTCTTGACTGGTGTCTTGACATGTTTCTTCGGAAAGCTTACATGAGACATGTGTCTTGACTGATGTCTTGACATGTGTCTCAAGGTGTGAAACAAATAGAACTACAAATATTAGGTTAATATGACAGAATTGACGGATCGGTTGGAATACTGGTCATTTGTAAGTCTGATCACGTCCGCGGCCAGAGCCTCGGTTGTGATTTCTAGGATACTGTCATAGTAGTGGTTACTATCGTCCTGTCTGTCAGTTCCATGATGGTCATTCTCATTGTTGATCCCAAACTTAGATCGATTAAGCTTGTGTATACGAGATTAGATCAAGTTATACACGTAGAGAAACTTTGTTTATGTATAAAGTAATCTAAGTGTTATGCGGAATTAACACTTAGACAAGAACACACAAAGATGTAAAACAAACTTTCACTTGATTGATAATAACAAACTTGCTTACAATGAAAGTGTTTAACGTATGAAAACTTATTACTAAACATAACCTAAAGGTCTTCTTTTATAGACATAAGAAGCCTTGTACAAGAGTCTACGTATCAACTATTCTAGGTAAAGATAATTATAGAAAATACAATGTTGAACTTATCTTTACTAGAAACAAACTAGAAACATAATATGCGTAGACTGTATCTTTCTATCAGTGCTTGTCTTCAACCTATCAATGCTTGACTTCTTCTTGTCAACGCTTGATCTGTCAGAGTTTGTTTTCTTCCTATCAACGCTTGTTTTACTCTTGTCAGCGCTCAAGTGGGCTGGCTACATTTTATTCCCAACAATCCTCCCCTAAACTTGATATCTACTCTAGTAATCAAGTTTCTGAATAAAATTTAAGAACTAGGAGGAATCTTACAAATCTTATCATATTGGTAATAAATATGTCTGATCAAATCTTTGGCCACGTCACTTGAATAGTCAATCTCCAGCTGTGTTGTCTTCATCTTCTCCAAAACTTCTTTGGACATGGAATACTGACCATCTACAAGAAGATACTCAGCAAACTTTGTAGAGCTCAAATAGTACACACCAGCAGCTGAATACAAACGCCATTGAAGACCACTGAGATCATCCTCATGATCCTTCCAAACAGCAGGATCTTCTTCTTTTGGTCTACACATTCTCTTGAATGTTGACCAAAGTTTTATTCCATTGACTGAAGTAGGAGCTTCAGTCTCATACTTGGCTTCCAACAATCTCCAAAGGTCTATGCAGTCTTCTCTATCAACACTTGCAAAGAGAGACACAAGAGCAGTAAAAGTGTGTACCTCTTTCCCATACCTGCCAATCTTCCAAAACCCACTTTCATCTTCTTCATAGCTTATAATAGGGTTTCTGGCATCAAGAGGTAACAGTTGTACCATATCTGAAGCTTCCAATAGTGAGAGCTTGATGCTCCTTCTTATAACAGCTTCACTGGGCCTCAATCTATCCATATCTTTATGAAACTCAAGAGGAACTCCCTTCTTCAAAGGTCTTGGAACAATCATTGCCTTCTTAAGCTCCATCTCTTCTGCAAGTTCTTCTTTTCTTTCATCTAAAAGAAGTCTGATAGTATTCATTTCCTGCACTTTAGCCCAAATGCGATAAGCCTTGTACTCCAACTCTTTAAAGGATAATCCCAACAATTTATTATAGGTCCATCCTGTTCCATGACATATGAGTAGCATGTAGTACAGCTCCCTTCTATCCCTCTTTAGCATTGAGAGAACATTACTAGCTTTGTGTTTCATAATTACCTTGCAGTCCTTTTGAACTCTTAGAAGAATTTCCAAACCCCAAATTTGGTCTAAAATAGTCAAATCTTGATTCTCCATACACCTATCTTCCCAAGCATGGTACATCTGAACAACTTCTGGCATATCAAAATCTCCTTGTAATTTCAACTCTCTAAGCTTTTATCTTGCCAAATCATCACCATATTCAAGTCTCTCAGGTTGCTCTATTATCATCACACTTGAATCTGAACTGGCTTCATCACTTCCTTCTTGTTCTTCTGAAGTGACAACAAATGGTGATTCACCAACCTTCTTCCTTTCTTGTTCCACAAGTTGTGTAGCCAACCTTCTATCAAACTCTACCTGTGCTGCATCCTTTGGAACTTCTACTTCTACCATGATTCCTTTACCCTTATCTAATGGATCAATGATGGGTAAGGATGATGGTAATACCTGTAAAGATACATCTTTGATGATAGCTGATGACTGGAATATATCAACCTCATCTGCAGGTCTGTCAACGCTCAATTTGCTTGTGTCAGCGCCCAATTTGCTCATGTCAGCGTTCAAATTTTGCTTGTCAACGCCCAATTTACTTGTCTCAGCGCCTCTTGTAATTTGCTCCAACATAGCTGTAAAATACAAGTCTAAATTGGTAGGAGTTACCAGAGATCTATCAAAACCTGGTTGCTTCTTCAAATCAGTTAGGGCCTCAGCAATACCCAAAGATTCTCCATCATGTGAGCCTTTATCACTCACATTAATCTGCTCATCCTCCCCTTTGGAAGATTCCTCCATCCCACGCCTTGTGCTAGCATTCTCCAAAATGAAAATCTTCTCCCTCAATTGCTTGAGTTCAAGGCCTTGTGTACTGACAATTTGTACCAAGTCTGCATTTTGCTTTTGCAAGCTAATGCAGACAGCCATCAATTCTATTAATGTGTATTGTTCCAATCTGCCCTCCTCTAAAATGGGTATTTGACCTCCCAAGTTAGATTCATGGGGCATGGATGAGGTCTTAAAGATGTTAGGACTATCTTGGCCTGCATCTAAGCCAGAACCAATAGTCCCAGCCTCATCCATGGCACCAACCACACTTGTGGTGGTGGTTCTCTCTGCTACATGGCTAGGACCACTAGAGGAGAACAATCCAGTAGTCCTTTGGCGTTTTTGTAACCTATATTGTGGTGGGGTAGAAGATGATGTGGATTGGGGGGATGTGGGAAGGTTAAGGGGTGTTTGGGTCTGTGAAGGAATGGTGTCAACGTCTGGATTACTTGTGTCAACGGCAACATTTAATGTGTCACCGTTGAAGGGTTCTTGGTCAATTTCCATATGTTGAGGTTAAGGTAAAGGTTCTGGTATTGGGTCAAGTTGTGGTTGTGGGTTTGGTTGGGGTTGTACTGCTGCAATAACAGCAAGCATAGCTGGAGTGAGGGGTAAGTCACCGTGAGGGGGTGAGTTCATCTTGGTAAAAATAGCTTTCTTTTGCACAGGGATCTCATAAAAGTCATCATGATCCCTTGTGCAGTAATTTTGCACATCAAAAACCATTTGTAAAAATCTGGGATAAGCCAAAGTCATCTTATTCCCTTTGTTTTTACACATGCCATCAAAAATCATTTTAAAATAATTAAACTTTTGCCTAGTTGCAATGCACACAATAGCACTAGCAATAGATCTATTAATCTCATTGTGTGTAGTACACTTGGGACTCAAACATTGTAAGATGACATGTATGAGGTACTTCAAGGCTGGGGGAAACTCCTGTTTATGATATTTGTTTAAAGTTCCCTCATCAGGGAAACGATAACCCAAAGCCCTTAGTCCTTGTTCTATTCATTAATGGGAAGGGTGGTTATACCATCTGCATCATCAAGATGCAAAGCCTGGCGAACCAAGGCTTCAGTAACCACCCATGTAAGCCCATGAACAATAGATGATAATGTAGTCACATTATTAACTGTTGAGGAACTAACAGTGTTCCAAAACTGTTTAATATGTGTGACAGAGATGAGAGGAGCATGAGAAAGAGCATACCTAATTGGGGATGCATTCAAATACGCCACCATCTGGGTGTATTGTGGAAACAGAGTGTCATCAGCGTCCAAATATGCAATCATGTTGTGTTGACTCCTGAATCCTAATACCAAATCACTTGGTTTAAATTTTGGTGTCATTGTAGAAGAAAGCTGTTTGTGAATTATTTAGAAAGATGAATTATAGGAGAAAATGGTTAGACAAGAATATGAGATACCCTGTTTAAAAATAGGAGCCAAAATACAGGAGAGATAGATGCATGTGATTGGTAAAAAATGAGGCAACTATTTTCAAAATATCATGATGAAAATATTGAAAATAAAATAAGTTATCTCATGCATTAATTAAAAGTTATCTGCTCCCAAAATTACGGCCCAAAAACTCGTCAAAAATAACAACTGGGTAGGTCCCAATGAGTGTCAACGGTCAAAAATAACCCATCAACGCCCAACGACTATATTCTTGTCAACGTTTGCCAAAGCCATGTCAGCGTCTAAATTGGTCATAACAATGCTTGGAAAAATGCTTGTCAGCGTCCAAAAGTAAAAGTAATAAAAAATGAAAAAGGACCTTAACAAAGTAATTTATCCTAGTGAAGATAACCTATAAATTGATAATTATTATAGGGCGGCAAGCACTGTCCAATTATGCACACTTGCTTATGCAAGATAGACATAACAGTCCTCTAGTGTCCCTTGCTAACCAAAATTCTTAACAACTAAGTTATCTCATAAAATTCCTTGTAACTCCCAGGTAAACCCATGATAAAATCATTCCCAAGTCTCCTAACAGACTACAACCAATTCTAAGCCAAAAATGTCTTGGCAGCATGCATAGTATATCAACTTTGCATGCTACAGTGCCTCATGATTTAGCAAAACTAACTCATACTCACATGTGGACACAATCTAGAATTGTGATAAGAGTATTATAAGAATACCCAAAAGTCCTAAAGGTTCCTAAAACCTCCCCTTAAACTATGATACATATGTTGCCCAATAATATGCATGAATATAAAAATTTATGTCAAGATAGGAATATAAATATTCCAACCATCATCCATAAATAAAAACATGCTCAAATGATTCTCCAAGGATCCATAAGCAACTCTGTATCTAATGGTACAATGCTAACACCACCTGCACACTTAGATTAAAAACCACAAAACTAACATTGTTGCTGACAACGCCACGATAAAACTTGTCAGCGTTAAGATAACCTTTGTCAGCGTTAGAAAAATATAGTGGAAAATCCAACTTCAAAAGACCAATAACAATGCATTATCCTGTACATACTTTTACATTAAGACCCCAAAAAAAATATTATGTGAGATTGATCATTCCAATACTTGTTACCAAGTATTGAAACCTTCCAACATCAAAAGGTTTAGTTAATAAATCAGACACATACTCTGCTTCAGTTGTAGAATTGGCCACCACTGTTTGTTTCTTGCATTGCCAAGATATCAACCTACTCCCAAGAAACTGACATCCACCAGTTGTGGATTTTCTATCAAACTTATCACCACCATAGTCACTGTCTGAATATGCAATAAGCTCCAATGGTGAATCTTTTGGGTACCACAAGCCAAGATCTGGATAACATCTAAGGTACCTAAAGATTCTCTTGACAGCATAAAGGTGACATTCTTTGGGAGTGACTTGATGGCATGCACATGCACACACAGCAAACATGATGTCAGGTCTTGAGGCTGTGAGATACATCAATGAACCAATCATTGATCTATAGTGCCTGACATCCACTTCTTTTCCATCTCCAACTTTTCCCCAAGGGTGTTCTCTATTCATAGGATTAGTAGCCCTCTTTTCATGTGGAGAAAAGCCAAACTTCTTCAAGATCTCTGCTACATACTTATCCTGAGAGATGAAGATACCATCTTCTTTCTGCTGAACTTGTAACCCTAGAAAGAATTTCAACTCCCCCATTGCACTCATCTTGAATTTGTCTGTCATAAGCTTGGAAAAGTCTTCACTCATCTTTGGATTAGTGGAGCCAAAGATGATATCATCAACATAAACCTGAACAAGTAAGACATCCTTACCAGCCTTCTTTGTAAATAATGTCTGGTCTATGGTGCCCTTTTTGAATCCATTTTCCACCAAATAAGTGGACAATGTGCCATACCATGCTCTTGGGGGCTTGATCAAGTCCATACATAGCTTTTTTGACTCTATACACCTTGTCTGGATTCTCTGGATCTTCAAAACCAGGAGGCTGCATAACATATACCTCCTCAACAATTGTGCCATAGAGGAAAGCACTCTTCACATCCATTTGATAGACAGTGAAGCCCATGCAGGAAACATAGGCTAGAAATATCCTTATAGCTTCAATCCTTGCAACTGGTGCAAAGACCTCCTCAGAGTCTATCCCTTACTCTTGTGTATATCCCTGAGCCACTAAACTTGCCTTGTTTCTGACCACAATGCCTCTTTCATCTCTCTTGTTTCTTAGAACCCATCTTGTCCCAATAGGTCTGACATACCTGGTACAATCAACCAGCTCCCAAACATCCTAAATAGCAAATTGGTGAAGCTCATCCTGCATTGCTTCCACCCAACTTGGTTCTTTGAGAGCATAAAAAATCTTCTTGGGTTCCTGTTGTGACAGAAAACAGGCAAACAAACATGCTTGAACAAGAAGGGTATCAACCTTCTTGTAGATATTGGCAATAAATCCACCAAGACTTTGATGAGATCTTCTAGTCTGGACAGGAGACATGACATCCCCAATAATTTGAGAAGTGGGGTGATTCTTCATAGTGGAAGTAAGAACTCCTCCCTCAAAAAGTCTGTTGTCTTCAATCTCATCCGCCAAGTTGCCAATATCTTCTTCAGATTCTCTTCCATCAATATCTGTATGAACATCTCCATTTCTGTTTGAAGGTTCACCTTGTTCAAAATTTGAAGAGAAAATATGCTCAAAAGTGTTGTCAACGCCTGAACCAAGGTTGTCAGTGTTTGGATCATCAACGCCTGAAATGGTGTTGTCAACGTTTGAGCCATCAACGCCTGAATTTGTCCTGTCAGCGCCAGATTTTCCTTTGTCAGCGCCTGAAGGACCATGCATGTTGTTAACTGGTGGTACTTGGGGACCACCATTATTCTTTCCAGCAGCAGTAGCAGCAAAAGCATCTGTCCATATAGGAATAGTGACATACTCTTGTACTGGAGATGACTTGTCTGCTTGTGATCCAACCTCTTCATTAACCTGTGTACCTGAAACATTAACAATTGGTTCTTCCACAACATTTGAAGTTACCTTCACAATGTCTGGATTAGTAACAGGCATATAATTCAAAGTCTTAGATAGAGGTTCCAAGTCAAACAACCAATTTGGACCACTTTCAGGATCACTAGGTTTACTCTCTAAAAACCTAACATGTACTTTTTCAAGTATACATTTTTCCTTCTTAAGGTAAACCCTATATCCCTTACTCTGCACTGAATAACCCATGAAGTAGCCTTCATCACCTTTAGCACTAAATTTACCTAAGGCATCACTAGTATCTAGAACAACTACATGACAGCCAAAAGGTTTAAGAAAACCAATATTAGGTTTCCTTCCCCAAAGTAACTCATAAGGTGTTTTGTTATGTATCTTGTTGACCAATGCTCTATTCTGAACATAACAAGCTGTATTCACAGCCTCAGCCCAAAAAGCTATGGGAAAATGAGCATCAGCCAACATAGTCCTGGCTGCTTCAATTAGGGTTCTATTTTTTCTATCAGCAACCCCATTTTGCGGTGAGGTTCTGGCAACACTAAACTGCCTAGTAATCCCTTTCTTGGCACAAAAATCATCCAATAGTTTATTTCTAAACTCACCACCATTATCACTTCTAAGCATTTTAACTTCATTACCAGTTTTCTTCCCAATCTGATTAATAAATTCAATTAAAGTATCAGCAGTGTCACTTTTCATAGCTAAAAAGAAAGTCCAAGTAAACCTAGAAAAGTCATCTGTGATGACAAAGCAGTATGATTTACCATTCAAGCTTTCTATATTAGTTGGACCAAATAGGTCCATATGCAGCAAGTGAAGTGGTTTAGAACTAGAGTGCACCTGTTTAGACTTAAATGAGACCTTGTGCTGCTTGCCTTTAAGACATGCAACACAATCATGGTCATTGTGGAAAGCCTTTTCAGGCAAACCATCAACCAAGCCAAGTCTCACAAGCCTGTTTATATTCTTAAAGTTAATGTGCCCTAGTCTCCTGTGCCATAGATTACTCTCATCAACTAAAGCTTTAGCATAAAACATGACATATTATTATTCATCCTAATACCATTAAGATTCACATTATAAATGTCCTTATGCCTAGGTGTTCTATAGTCAATATATTTATCATCTGGTATTTTAAAATCCTTGCTTAACACCAAGCATTCAGTATCATTAAAAAGAACCTTATTTTTGTTATCACAGACTTGTGATACACTAAAAGATTGTAATCAAGTTCTTTTACCAGAAACACGTTTTCAAAACGCAAATTCTTGGTGAGAAGAGTTCCTTTGCCTGTGATAGTTCCATATCCGCCTCCAAAGTAAACTTTATCACCATCCTTAATGGGAGTGAAGTTAGTAAGATAATCTTCCGTCCCTGTCATGTGCCTAGAGCATCCACTATCCCAATAGCCATAATCATTTACCTGTTTTTGAATGCCCTGCACATAAAGAAAACAAATTAGTTTTCTTTGGGAACCCAAGCCTGAGCAGACTTGGATTCATCTGGTTGTTCAACAAGAACTGACTTAGTTCTCATAACAACCCCTTGTTCATCCCTTTTTGGATGAAATACCCAGTTAACCCCAATTGGTTTTGTAATGACCTTTGAAATATAATTAAATCTGTTGCAGGTCATAGAAATCCCATTAGAATTAGGGTTTTGATCTTGCTTAGGTCTCTATGTCAAGATAGAAGAATCTTTAGACCCCTTTCCCTATGGTTGCAAATATTTAGGTCTGACAACGTTTCTGTCAGCGTTGGATTTGGTCTTGTCAACGCTGAAATTACCCTTGTCAGCGTTAAACCTAGGGTTTGCTACAGAAACCCATTGCCTATTAGACCATGTATTGGTCTTTTGAAAAGGTCTTTGTCCATGAGTGTTAGACCCTTTAGTGAAGAATGGGGCTGGTCTAACAACTTGTGGACTTTGCTCCACAACAGTTTTGGGTCTGACAGTGTTTGACCTTTTGACATCGTTGACTTTGGAAGCGTTGACACACTTATATGCTAAATGTGAAAAGCTACCACAAGTGTAACAGGCTTTTCTAGACACAACTCTAGGTCTATAAGAGAAGAAGCCTGTTCCATTATCACTAACTGGGCTTTTAGGTGACCTAGTATTCCTATACATTTCTGCATACTTAATGCAAGGTTTTCTAACAGTGTTTGAGCCAAGGTCAACAGTCTTGCCAGTGATTGGGTTTGTTACTTTAATAGGGGTTGACTCATTTGGACTATCACAAAGCATGCCACCCTTGACAAATAAGGTAGGGTTGGCTTTCTTCCATTCATTCAAGTCAGTCAACTTTTGCCTATACTCCTCAACTAGGGTAAGGACTCTTGGTGGAGGAATAAATTCCTCTTCTTGGAGTTCTGGTAAACCAGTCCAAGATAAGTCCTTTCTTTGGACACCATAGAAGTCCCCAGCTGGTGGTGGAACAACAGTATAGTCTTTCATCCCAATCCCAGTCATGTCCTTAGGATCCCTCTGTTTATTAACACATTCTCCTAGGGTTTGTGAGGCCTTATCAAATCTCTGAATTTTAAGGTCAACATTATCCTTATTCTTGATAGCCTCATCTAACTTAGCCTGTAATTCAACATTGACCCTTTCCATGATGTTTCTAACATCATTACTAGCATTTAAATCATGTTTTAAGATATTTATTTGATCTTTTAGGTCAAACTCCATTTTCTTATACTAAGAAACTGTCTTCTCAGTTTGAGTGAGAGAAATTTGATAGTTAGACAACTTGCATCTCTCAGTACTCACATCGCTTAACAATCTTAAAACCTCTTTGTTAAGCTTTTCAGTATTTAAACGACAACCCTTACTACAAAAAGCATCATCGTATAACTCATTGTCTGATGAAGTAGAGTGTGCCATGAGAGCATATTGAACATGCTCTTCTTCTTCTATTTCGGCAACCAAAGCTTTATCCTCTTCCTCATCCTTAGCCAAATAGCTCTAGTCCCATCCAATGCCATCAATTTCTTGCACTGCCACCATGGCCTTAGGATCCCGAGCCTTAACAATTTGGCTTGAGGGTTTTCCAGCATCAGATCTTCTTGGAGATCTGCATTCCCTCATAAAGTGCCCATACGATGAAAATTGTAGCACTCAACCTTGGATTTATCAAATCCAGCAGTGTCCTTTGCATTAAAGGTCATCTTCTTCTTGAACCTTCTATTCCACCTGTTTGCTCTTATACTAGCAAGAGCCATGTTCCACTTTATATCCATCTCCTCCAAGTGCTCATCACTTATTTGCTTAAGGTCCTCATATGTAACTACTAAACCATTGGGCAATGAAGCAATGTATGCACACACAATATCCAGATCCAAACCAGCAGGCTTAACTCTTGGTGAGTCAATTTTGTATGTGTCAGCGTCTGAATGTGAGGCGTTGACAGGAGATGATCCAGCGTTGACACATGTTGATCCAGTAACTGGGTGCATGTATGAGTCCTTCTGATCAAATTGACCTTCACTATGTGAGAAGAAGGCCATGTTACTATTGGTAGATTTACTTCCATGCTCCAAAAGAGTTTCATTCTCCAACAGCCTTAGTTTGTTGTAGATATCATCAAAAGTAGAACTTTTGTGAGTGTTATTCGCAAGTATAGATCTTGCCTCAATCTTCCACGCATCACCAAGGCTTTTAAGAAAAGTGGCAATAATGTCAACATCACCAACTTGTATCCCCATGAAGGACAGCTTGCTTGTAATGTCAAGCAGTCTGCTTCTCACACTGCTTAGCTTCTCATTAGGTTGAGCCTTAAAAACAGCATACTCATGCATGAGTTGTTTCTTCTTCTCTTCCTTAGTATCAGCATTACCACCATACGCAACTTCAAGGGCTGCCCAAAGGTCTTTTGCAGACTCATAACCTCTATATTTGTGCTGATTTTCTTGTCCCAAGGAGAGTTTCAGAATGTTTAGGGTTTTCATATCAACCCTTTTCTTTGCTATGTCATCAGCAGACACAGCTCTACCATCATCAGGTTTTTCTTTCTTATCTTCTTCTGAACATCCTTGAACAACTGTTCTTGTAGCAATGGAATTAGCAATCTTTGCAGACTTATTGAATGTTTTTCCATATTCAATGATCTCCCAGAGAGTGTAGTCATAGATCCCCAGATATTGCTCAAAGTTGAACTTCCACAGCTCAAAGTTGTTTGCATCAAGCATGGTAATCTTGATGTTGTGGTCAAGAGGAGGTTGCTTCTGGAGTGGATATGATGTTTTTAGGGTTTTGTGAAAATTAGGGTTTTGGTGATTTTTAGGGTTCTTGTGTTATTTAAGATCAAAAGTTTCTCAACAAGCTCTGATACCACTTGTTGATCCCAAACTTAGATCGATTAAGCTTGTGTATACGAGATTAGACAAGTTATACACGTAGAGAAACTTTGTTTATGTATAAAGTAATCTAAGTGTTATGCGGAATTAACACTTAGACAAGAACACACAAAGATGTAAAACAAACTTTCACTTGATTGATAATAAAAAACTTGCTTACAATGAAAGTGTTTAAAGTATGAAAACTTATTATTAAACATAACCTAAAGGTCTTCTTTTATAGACATAAGAAGCCTTGTACAAGAGTCTACGTATCAACTATTCTAGGTAAATATAATTATAGAAAATACAATGTTGAACTTATCTTTACTAGAAATAAACTAGAAACAAAATATGCGTAGACTATATCTTTCTATCAGTGCTTGTCTTCAACCTATCAACGCTTGACTTCTTCTTCTCAACGCTTGATCTGTCAGCGTTTGTTTTCTTCCTATCAACGCTTGTTTTACTCTTGTCAGCGCTCAAGTGGACTGGCTACATTTTATTCCCAACACTCATGACTGTGATTCATGTAACTATTCAGCTAAGTGGCCGGCTGGTACCGGTTCTCCACTAATATGACAGAAACGATAACTGAATGACGTGCGACAGGTAACTAAGAATTTGGGACAATGATTGATGGAAATCGTCTGGTGGTGAAGCATCTTCTCGTCCGATCGCTTTGATCTAACGCATTTGTATTCGTCTTGTAATATCTCCAGGTTGTGAACAACATCAAAATCTCGTCGCGTCTCCAAAATCCATATAATCAACCCTTAGTAACATCTCCAAGCTATGAGCGGCATTAACAATCTTGTAGAGTATCAGTAAGTGGAATATGCACATGGGATACGGTACATGGAGTACACATGGAATGTACATGAAATGATCGGTGGTTCGATCATCTAACACGATTTTAAAGGAAAATAAATGATTAAACGGTTAGAAAGACCATCATGATAACCTGGCGATGCCAGTATATACCTCATTCTGGTTGCATAGCGGAACACTAACGTGTGGTTAAACGAATTTCAACAATGAATTTCCTGAAATCATGATTAATGTAAACCAACCATGACTATCATGAACGTAGGGTTTAAGTGAACTCCAACAGTGTCTTGCATGAAAGCATAAACAACAATAGAGACATAAAACGTAATCAATCATAAAGACGAAATCATCAAGAAGAAACATGAAAGAACTTAACATGAAGGATCATAATCAGCATGAAACTGAAGTTAACCATGATAGTATGAAAACATACTGGACATAAAAACACAGTAATTTATGAGGGGACATGAAAATTTTTTTATGCCAATCAATCATGAGAAAAATTTTATGCATGAAAAACAGTGCATGAATGCATGATTCAGTTTATAAAAATCTTTATATGTACGAGGGGACGCCTATGGGTCGGTCCAAAACAAAAGACATGGCGAGGGGACGCCTATGGGTCGGTCCCAAAGTTAAAAGTTTCGATAAAAGCACATGCGACCAAAATAGGGCCAGTCCTGTACCAACCATTACTTAGTCAAAATTCCAGCAACAATGATACATGAACATAAATAAGTAACAATCATCTGTCAAAACTTATCAGAAAAAAATTTATGTGACTAATTATGAACTACTGGGGTTCAGACCACATAGTCCCAGTTTACGAGGAACATCATGCATGGCACAATGACACATAACTGAATATGAATGACGGTTGTCCATCCATATTAGTAAAACAATACTGATGAAAACATCAAGGTTAAAACATCAAAGTGCTGAAAACATCATGGTTAAAACAACAATGCACTGAACACATCAATACGTAGAATAACAAGCGTTGGCTTAGAATCTCCTGGTGACTACCCACTAGTCACAGGTCAAATTTTAGAGCCCACGGGTCGAAGCCTTGTCTCTGATACCATAATTGTAACGCCCCACTTTGATAAGTGGACCGTTACGCGTAATTATGGCGTGTCATCAAAGCATGCAAGGTAATATGTAGTAAAACATACATGACCATAGGGAAAACCGGAATCAAACATCGGTTCCCAAACATAAGCACAAAACATAAATAAAATAAATGAAATGAATGAAAGACTAAACAAGCATAAGTATATGAAGGAAAAAGGAGAAGAAGTCTATGGCAGCTTCCATCCTATGCATGTCCTCCAAAATGCTCGAGTCTGTCCTTGAGTACCTACCGTTTTGGGACATGGAAAGGAAAGTAACGGCTGAGCAAAATGCTCAGTGCACGGATATACAAGCATGGAATGAATAATATAAGCATGCAAAACATAGAGTAGCGGAATTGATTAAGTCTTGAAAAACCTGGTATAACTTAGTAAAACTGGTTTTATAGTTTGAAAAGCCTTATATTTATCTTGCAAAATTGTTTATCATGTTTACCATTAGCCAATATAGGTCATGAAATATCAACGTGCATGAATACTTGGAGGGGTGACCTCGTCATGCAAATTAGAGGGGTTGCCTCCAATTTAATATACTGTTTGGGTAGGAGGGATCAGCTCCTTGTGAAGGATGCAAGGCACACACCACATTCACTTGAATAATCTGCTGAAAACATGTAAACTAGGATGCACCCATACGCCCCACCTGATAATAATAATATGGCCAAAAGCTGAAAGGGACGCCACGAGCTATCACTCCACCGTGGTGAAGTCATAACACTGGTGCCTCCAGTGTTATGGTCATGGTACCTTCATAACTAGGTGAAACTGGTCATGCATGTATATGGCTTTAGGTATTCTAATTAAGCATAATCAATTAAAAAACATATAAAACATATACTTGGGAAAATAGTTGGTTGCATACGAGAAATCCTATTAAGGAAGAATGTCTATTCTGAAAGGACGGTGAATCCGTACCTTGTGTCCAGTGAACGAAGAAGACGAACGGATGAGAGTCCTACTTTGAGCTCACTAATACTACATAGATAATATACGTGTATAAGTATTCTGATTACTGAGTACGTAACTGGTTTTATATCATGTCTTAGCTTGTTTTATATGTTCATGTCATGTTTTACTGATTTTAACGTTATGCTGTGTTTATCATGTATTAAGGATATTCTGATTAAGTATTACTTGTATTTCTTGTATTATTATCCTTGTTGTGTAATAACAAGTAACTTTCTAAAAATAACAAGTTTCTTAAAATAGAATGTTTCTAAAAATAGAAAGTTTCCAAAAATAGAAAGTTTCCAAAAATAGAAAGTTTCCAAAAATAGAAAGTTTCCAAAAATAGATTTACTGCTTAAAATAGATTAGTTTCTACAAATAGAAAGTTTCTAAAAATAGTAAGTTTCCTGAAATATAAAGTTTCCATAATTAGAAATAAGCTGGATTACTAAGCTAATTATATAAGCTTAGGTTTTACTGATAATACTCTAAGTCATGTGATTAATAGTATAGTTTATTTATTAATACATGTAAATTAAATAAACTATAGGCTAAAGTATTTAATTAAATATAACATCATTTAATTAAATAAAGTGTATAAAGTACTTAGTTTAAAACATGTATTAATATTTATATTAATATAACCTAAGTCATGAAAATTAATTAATTATATGTCATGTTTTAATAATTAATTAATTACTATAGTCTAAATTACATAAATAAATACTTAGGTTAAAATCATGTATTATTAAATAATAATAATAAACCTAAGTCCATGTTAATTAATTAATTATATGTCATGTTTAATAATTAATTAATACTATAGTATAAAATAAATAATTACATACTTAGGTTAAAAACATGTATTCTTGTCTAAATAATAATAACCCAAGTCATGTTAAATTAAACTAATTAATAGCCATGGTAAATTAATTTAATAAATCTTGTAATTATAAGTCACGCTTTATTAATTTAATTACCTTGCAAATTAATAAACATGTAAAGCTAATTAAACTTGTAAAAATAATAACCCGTACTCATTTATTATTTTATTAAAACGCGTCGAAAACCGAACCCGTGAAAACCCGTGAAACCCTTGATGTGTTTACCTATAAGCCGAACCAAACAACCCCTTAACTTGTTTATTAAACTGCCAACCAAACGCACCCTTAATTCTGTTAAAGTTAGAAGCCAAACACCCCCCTTACTTCCAGTTTCCCACTGGCAGTTTAGTTACTGCCACTGGCAGTAGCTTGTTTCCCCCTGCTTGTTTAAAACTTCCCACCGAGAGCATAAGCTCTCGGTTCCCACTTCCAGAACAAACGTACCACTGGCCGCAGCCAGTGGTTTCCCCTGTTTGGCTGCCTGTTGCCCCCGTCTGAACAAAACCCAGCCAACACCCAATTAGGGTTGCAGCTGGTGAATTCATTTTACCATCGAGACCAAGAGTGGTCTCGGTTTAAGCGAAAATGGCCAAAGACGAAACCCTCTTTTATTCTAACCTTAATATCACGTGTGTTTAAAATGTTTGAAAACTGAATCTGAATTCGTGATTCATTAAACCAAAAGAAGGAAAATAAAAACGGGATGAATGATACATGTTTTGCGTGTTAGAGTTTTAAGATATAAACCACGAATCTAATCTTGTTCTTGAATCAAACCCGCGACTATTTATGGTTTCAGGGTGGGAGAAGTCGACGACAGAAAAACAAAAAGGGAGAAAAAAACTGGCGTCTTGTTATATTTTTTTTAGGGTTTGGAATATTTGTTGTCTAAAACAAAATACTCCATCCGTTCTTTTCTTTTTATGCCGACCTAACCCCAAATGGGCCTAGAGCCCATGTTTGTCTTGTCTTTTCTTGTCTAAACGGCCCAAAAGAAACGCCCATGCCTTTATATAATTCGCGTATTATTAAACTATATGCGCAGTCGTGATTTAAACTATCGTGAATTTTCCCATGGTTAAATTTATACGTTTAAACGTAACTATTACGTACGTAATGACTTATCGTGTTTGATTTAAAATACGAAGAATAATCGTGTTTATTCTTGTTCACGTGTTACGTAATTATTAATAATTCATGTTATTAAAATTTACGTTATCATAATTACTTGTACGTAACGACATTCATCGTATTAATAATATACATAAGTACATAATTATATGTTCGTGATTTCTTGTTCATGATTTTATGTTCGTGATTATAATTATTATTGTTAATAATTATCGTGTACTAACACGTATGTAATACTTATCGTGTAATAACACGTACGTAATTCCTGAAATTAATATTCGTGATACGTTTTCATGTTATAATAGGAAAGTTTTAATCCTGTACGTACGATCATAAGTGTACTGTTCATGGTAAAAGCATGCGGGTTTTACAAGTTTCACAACTAAGCTCGAAATGATTTACAATTATATCAGATTGTGACTCGTGCCTCAAAGAAAGGAAAGTTGATCACGAATGATAACTTATCCTCAACAACGGGAAATTTATTTTTCTCGGTCACGAGCTATTATTAAAAACATTCACAGTTTTTAAGCTCATGTAAACGACTTACAGTTAAATGTCAGACTGTAACTCGAACTTCAAATAAAGGAAAGTGTATCTTTAAAGATAACTTATCCTAACAGCGGGTAGAGCAATCTATCATGAGTTGAGCTTGTCACCAAACATTCAACATTTTTAGCTCAACACAATGGCTTGTAATCACTTTCAGATTGCAACCCGGTTCTATATTCACGGGAGAGTGTACGCTTTGGTGCCCTTACCCTCAGCAAAAGAACAGAAATCTTCTTACACTTGAGTGGATTCGTCAAGATATTCAAAGTCTATGAACTCAAGTTTATGCTTTAGAAAAACCTTTTCGCCAAAAAGAATTGATTTTTCAAAAAGCGTTGAACACAATTTTTTCAAGAATTTCTCAATGATATTCAAAATCTTTCAAAAATTATGTATTCAACAAATCCTATCCTCAAAAGTTTATTGTGGATCATATCCTCGTAATGACAATTCCATTGGATCAATTTCGAGGGGGAGGATTTCAACTTCATGCTAAGTTTGACACATTCTTCTCCCGAAAGTTTACAAGACTATTTTTCACAATATATTTTAATCAAATTTGGTATCTCTAATATCAAACGATTTTATATATTAGAGATAGGGGAGAAAATGTGATTAAAATGTGATCTAAAGACTCAAGAACTTATGATTACGATCAAATACCCACAACATCTTTAATCCACGACGTTATTGGTGTCAAAAGGGTGGTTAGGTTTAAGTCCTATGATCCAACCAGAACCGGAGGGATCTTCCCAGGGACAAACCAATAGATTATTAGAAGTCCTTAAGAAAGATGGAGTAGAATGTGAACGTAGATGAATGCCGACTAAGTACTGATGCTAGCACTAGAACAATCACAACAAGGTGCTAGTAATGATGTCTTGGTAAGTATTGAAGGGGTTGAAGAATGAAAAAAGAAATGTAAGGATAAAGGGTCTAAAGAAAGAAGCCCTCCATACAACTTAGGCAGAAAACCGGGTCAACACATCATGAAGACAACGCATCATGGACCAAGTGATGTAATGCACAACCCTTTCCCAGCTGACTTAGGCTTCTCTTAAAAGAAGTTTGTTTTATTGTCACGGAGATCAACGCGACTTCTATTGACTTTCTCACTCTGAGATAGTTGATATTTAATAGGTGGCATCTGCTCCATCCTCCGACCACTAAAAGTCCACAAATCGAGTCTATAGCCAAAAGATCAATCAAATCTCGCTAGGACACACAGATGATGATCAAGAGAGTCCTACGCTATATCCTTGTGATATTGCTAGAACACTTAGAGTGATACTACTTAGTATTCATAATGAGGAGTGGAAATCCTTCCAGTGTTAACATCTAACAGCACTGCGGTAGGTCATGTGTAAGATTCTTTTAGAATTGAACATGTGTAAACTGAAAAGCAACAGTGATTTGATTCTGAATTCATTCAAACTCGTTTCACGTTTCTACGCAATATCTATATGGTCTTGCCAGAACATTCAAAGTGATATTCATTAATATTCACAGTGACGAATGGAAATCCTTCTAACGTCAACATCAAATAGCGCTACGGTAGGTAACTTGCAAGATTCTTTATGAATCAAGATTGTGTCAACTGGAAAGCAACAATGGTAAGATTCTTAATGAATCAAACCTGTTCCAGGAATTTGAATTGACGACTTTAATCAAGCGGATATCAATACAATTAATTCACTCTTTATGTTCGTAGTCTTGCTTTGAGACGGTCGAGTAAAGAGAACGGCTAGTACTGCCGCGAAACCCTGTCAAGGAGATTCTTAATTGAATCTACCTAATCACAAGTACGATATTTAAAATCGTCTAACGGTCTTCACCGACCGGAGGTAAAACGCTACTGGTGTAGGACGAATGTCAAAGCTATTCAGTCCGTGTCTATGTTTTATCTCAAGAAGGTGGCTTTATGGTGTACTCAGCAAAGTCAAAGATTCAAAACCACATACTCATGGCCAAAGACATTCAACAATCAAGAAAGCTAAATACTTCCGCAACTCTGGTGATCAAAATCTTCCTTAACAATTAATGTAGAGGAATGACCTCTTTTCAAAGGAGATTGTTAGCAAGCTTTCAAGAGAATGCAAAGTATGAGCATATGGATCAAGACTTAAGATCCCAAGATGGCAAAGACAAGTCAAGAATGATTTGAAGATCTCAAGATAAAAGACAAATTTGAAAGACAACGACAAAGGCTCAAAGATCACAGCATGAAGGAACAAAACTACTATTACACGTTCAAGCCTCATTTATGAAAAAATTCGTAATCTCCATTGAAATCCAAATATCGAAGAGGAATGACCTCACATTGGGGGAGATTGTTAGCCTCAAAATATTGAGTCAAACAAGAATGTTCGGTCATAGCTTTATATTGTAATATTCATTAGAACGTTGTAATAGTTAGTTAAAATAGTCGTGACATTACGGGCTTGATGGCTAGCTTAAAAGGCCTCTTTCAAGGTACTAAGCATTTATTCAATCCCGACCCAAACAATATAGTCCATACAAAGCCCACATGTAGGTGGACTATATAAAGCCCTTTCTAGCATGTTAGGAAGGGTAAGGCTTTTCATTTTTCTTAATCTAATCTCCCCATAGTTTTACACACTTCTCTCTACTCTCTCTCACTACTTTCTCTCTCTAGAATTCATCTACTTCATCTATTTTCTTTCTTTCTTCCTTGCTTAATCATCACAAATTTGGGACAACAGAAACTAAGTCATGTATTGCTCTGACTTGAAGATTTCTAGTCATTGCGTTTCTTTGTGACGAGGGTGAATCTCCTTGTTGTCTTATAGATTTCTGCATTCTTTCTCTGTGCGAAGGCACAAGAGTTTACCTCATAGAGGTATTGTGGAATGCAATGAGCATGGTTTCCATTGTGAATGCCCTTTTTGCACGTGGGTATGCAGGAAATTCGGGAATTTGGAAATTTTCCAACTTTGTTTTGCAAAGCAAGTTCAAGAGAGTGGCAATGTTTTTGAAGGAAATCATATCGGTGTTGAAGAATTGTGAACTCTTTTTTAATAACGTTTGTTGAAGGCTCGATTTCACGACGTTTACCTCCTAACAGAGCTTGCAGCCGTTCGACAGTTTGTTGCATTTCATTGTAAGCTTTATCATACGAAGGTTTGTCATCTTTACATTCATCACATTTTTTGACATATTTATTCCAAAGATCGGTGAAGTATTTATCCTTTTTAATGACATAAGATTACATTTTCTCTTTCGTATGTTCAAGCTCAGTTTTGAGGGTTTCATTATCTGAGACAGAGATATTTAATGCAACGGGGCTACAATAAACACTATCACCATTTGCTTTCGAGAGACGTTCACGATCGCTTTCCAAAATATTAATTCTATCAAGTGATTCATCAGCCTCCTTTGCCAAAGATTTGAAGTCCTCAACAAAGTTGGCTCTTCTTTTAGAAAAGCGTTTTCAAAATTGCTTATCCTAGCGTCTACTTGATTAATAAGCGGATTGATTTCGTTTTGAATAATTTTTTGAACCTCGATCTGAATGGGTGATGTAAAATTTCCTCCAGTAATTTTGTAATTAACAACACGTTTAAGAATGACAAGGTTATCTTTTAGCTCGTTTAGAAATCGTCTAGCAACACTCGGTTTAGGAGGATCATCTGACAATTCCTCACTTGGTATAAAAACATTTCAGTACTCATTTTAGACCGAACAAATGTTGTTGGAGGATTAATTTTCGGATAATAAATCGGTGTGATTTCTTTATTAATCTTTTTCAATCTTAAACGAGTCTCTTCGGCAAGTTCAACAGTTTCCTCAAAATCATGCACAATGGGAGGATCATGTTTATCTAGCAACACATTACCATTATATAGACTTTGTTGGGTGGTCTTAGCATGCTTAAGATATTCGGGATTAGGAGGAAGAGGACAACCTAAAGCCAATTTGTAACGGGTGTGATTTATCTCATTCACTTTTGGTGCTAGCATGTTTATCGTCTGCATAGATTGGCCACGTTTTACCAAAAGGTTGTCTAATTTTCTGATCCTATCCTGAGCGTTGAAAAAATCCTCAAGAATCCCATCTTCCCAAATTATGAAATCATGTTTCAGTTTTTTTCTTTCTTCTTTTAGATCAGAAATAATAGATTGTTCATTTAAAAGCTGTTTATTAAGAGATGTGATTTGATCATTCAACTCGCTTATCTTTTTAGCACTACTTTAATGTAACGCATTTAATTTCTTAGTGGTGCATTTTTATTGATAAACCGATGTCGCATGAGCTTGTTCAAGTTCCTTGATTTTAACATGATGAATTTTAAAACTTTTTTCCCGTTCCTTATATCCCGCAAGCTCAATGGTCAATTGACATTAGTTTCTCTAAACTTATTATTAACCACATTCGCATGAGCAACATCCTTGGCAAGATTATCAAATAATGATTTATAATATGCATGCGTCTCGTCAGGAAGGGTTGTAGGCTGGGCTACTTGATCTCCACTAAGGTCCACACTAAGCGCATTAGAAATAATATTACTGTTATTCGTTTAATCCCCGTGTGTCTTAGTGTAGGGCTCAAGTGACTCAGTATACTCTTCCTCCTTATTAGACATATTATATATCTCATTATCTTTGAAACGTGGGTGTACCTCAGAGGAACCGTCTGAATCATGGAGTCGGTAGTCACCTCTTCCTCTTTATCATATTTTGCTGCAGATACTATGAGATGAATCTCTTTAGCAAGAAGTGGAAGTCCTGCTTCTTCTTTTTGTGCTATGAGAAGCTGAGTCTGAAGATAGGCAGCATCCCTCTTCTTTCTGGCAGTGCAATCACGATTCTCAATACCCACAACATGAATGTCTTGTTGAAATGTCATAGTAGAAGTCGTGTGAAAAGCTAGGATCACAATTCGTATAAAGCAGAATTAAGAATGTATGTTGTTGACGAGAAACGGTTGAAATCCCCTAATTATGACTTCTTAGGAAACCAAAAATTCTTAGACAAATAACTCACGAATGTTCGAAATTTTCTAAAACACATTTTTGAAAATATCTGAATTCGTAATATCTGCAAGCTTATCAAATAAACCTACAATCCAGAATATGGAATCCTGAATATTGCTAACAACTTGTGTTCGGAATACTGAATTTTGAATAGTGCAAAGCCTTCAATCCGGAAAAACTGAATTCTGAAAACTTCAATCCTGAAAAACTTTCAATCCGGAAAAAACTTCAATCCAGAAAAACCTTAATTCGGAAAAACCTTATTTGGAATAATCCTTTAAGCTCGATTCGGAATAAGTTTAAACTTAGATTCAGAATGTTTTTCCAACTTAGATTCGGAATACGGTTTCAACTTAGATCCGGAATATATATTTTCAACTTAGATCCGGAATACATTTTTCATATCCTTGATACGGAATATTTGTTAGACATGGATTCGGAATGTTGAATTTTAAATATCTTTGATTCCGAATAAAGAAGTAATGGACAATCCGAAATGTGCAAAATCCGGAATCCTTCTAATTCCGAATCCGGAGTTCTTCTAACTCCAAATCCGGAATAATTCTAACTCCAAATCCGGAATAAATGTAAATCTGGAATCCTTATCTCTTAAATCCGGAATCACAAGATTCGGCTTCAATTATGAATATGATAATGGTCTTGAATTCGAAATAACAAAACGTAAATTCGGAATATGCTTTTCTTTGAATTCGGAATACAAAACAGGCCTTGGATTCAGAAAGTTGACAAAATCTTGAATTCTGAATAACGACTTAAACATGAATCCGGAATAAACCTTAGACCTTAATTCAGAATAACAATATTTCTTCAATTCAGAATACTTGAGTAAAGCTTGAATTCGGAATACTCCCAATATTTTGAACTATGTCAGGAAATACTCTAAAAATGAGATCGTTACCAAAAATCAAGCCAAACACTAACAAATTTTGCGTTTTTCACCAAACCAAGTAACCCAAACACTACCACATCAATGTAGTCGATTTGTCTATAAACTTAAACCACAAAAACGCAAAAATTTCAAGATTTGAGCTTGATTAACCTTAAAATCCATGGAAATATATAAACGAAGACAACACTAAACCGCTAACCACGAGTCCCTTGGCGAATGATACCACTTGTAAGAATATTACACACGACTAACCAAACACGAAAAACATGGTGGATTAAACAAAAAAGAAATATTAGATTAGAAGAGAAAAAGTAAGAAAATTACAAAGTTGTGTGAATTCCTAGTGAGAGAAAGCAAAGGATCTTTCTCTCTCTTAAAACAAGTAAATGGAAAACACACACACACAAATGAGGAGGAATTTTCCTTTTATATTAAGGCTTACATGTTTAGGAGGCCTTCCTCATTTACGTGTTCGGGACTAGTTCCCGTTACATAAACAATAATAACTTGAAACTCTCGACACCATTACGTAGCTTTTTCCACGAGCTTCGCAATGGTATATTATATGACCATCACTTTAAATACTTCTAACACATTCTATAACGCCCCACTTTGATAAGTGGACTGTTACGTGTATTTATGGCGTGTCATCTAAGCATGCAAGGCAAATGTCATGAAAACATTAATTGATCATAAAGGAAATACCGGAATCAAACATCAGTAATCCAAACATAAGCCAAATATAAAAGATTAAGTACAGAAGGGAAGGACCAAACAATGTCCAAACAAGCAAATTAATGTAAAGTGCATAAAGTAAAGAAGTCTGGGTAGCTTTCATCCAACGCACATACTCTCTCAGAATCCTAAGAGCGTCCTTGTGTACCTGCTGTTTGGAAACATGAAAGGAAAACTACGGCTGAGCATAACGCCCAGTGAACGGATACAAAGCATGATAATAATGTACCAGAATGAAACGGATGACAAATACTGAAGCTATAAAACTGATAAGTAAAGAGCAGTGGAAAACTGTGTATGTTCTGAAAAGTCTGATTTATAAATAGTAAAGTTGAATTATTATCTGTTAAATTTAAAAACATGGATTTATTATATTTTAAGTGCCAAGAGCTTATATAGGTCATGTGCTGTATCAACGTCTACATGAATACATAGAGGGGTGACCTCATCATGCTGTAGAGGGGTGACCTTTAACTGATAAGTTGAGTGGAGGGATTGTTAGGACCTCTAGTATAGGTATTTGTAATAGATAAGATAGGAGGTATGTAGGTCCTCCTAGTCCTAGTAGTAGTAGGAGCAATACGTGCTCCTGGTCTAGTAGAAAGTCAAACATTAGTATTCTTAGTAGTTTGTTAGGATATGCATGAGATATGTTAGGAAAGGATATGCATATCAGTAGTTACACGTTTTGGTTTAATGTAGTATTAGGGTTTCCTTGTAGTATAAAAGGAACCCATTGGCAGAAGGGTTAGACACACCTTTCATCATCATTATTCATTTCATATTAATAGTAGAAATCCTTAGTAAGGATCAAGTTATTTAGTTATTCTGTTTCTTCTTGTTCATAGTATTTGTATTCCGCACTTATACTGTGTGTTTCATTAAGAGTCTCTCTGTGAATAGACTTGTGATTATAGAAGTTGTTCACCATCCTTAACAGGCTGCAAGATCCACATCTAGTGGACCCAACAAGTAGTAGCAGTTCCTAGGAGAGTCTCTGCTCAAGAAGAATCAATTTTTGTTTTACTAACATCATTGTTTAATCATGTCTAGTTCTAGTTCTATTGAAACAGGAGAAGCTAGCACCTCTAAAACACAGCAAACATAGCAAATCGTTGCTACTGTTTCTAATACTAATGCAAAATTCCCACTCTTGAAGAAGGATGAGTATGATAGCTGGGCCATGAAGATGGAATGCTGGATCACCAATACTGATCTAGACCTACGGAAGATTGTCCAGAATTGCAACAACAAGAAAACTACTGGTAGAGACAAGAATGGTAATATCACCATTCTCGATCCTAAAACTCATGAAGAAATCACTGTTGTTCAGAAGGAAATCAAAGCAAAAACTATTTTGCTTTAGTCCCTTTCTAATGATCATATGGGTGTTTTTCATCACTTGGATGATGCTAGGGAGATTTGGAATGGAATAAAGGCAAGATTTGGAGGGAATGAGGAATCTAAGAAGATGCGCAGATCAATGCTGAGAGATGAATTCACAGAATTCAAGATTTCTAAAACAGAAGGTCTTCATCAAGGGTATGACAGGTTTCAAAAGATTCTTAGCCAATTAAATAAACTCAGGTCTAAACCTAAAAATGAAGACATTAATGCCAGGTTTCTTAGAGCCCTGCCTCATTCATGGAATCAGGTAGTCATCTCTTTAAAGGCAAAAGGAGGCCTTGACTATCTTTCTTTTGATGACTTGTTTTATGTGACAATCCGTCAATTTATGGTTGATATTTTATTCTCGAATATTATTTAAAAACAATTTACAATATGAACTCACATATTTTTAGGAAGAAATTTGGATTTACGTCTTGGAGTAGCATCGACTACGTCTAAACCGGAGGATTCAACGTTACGTGCTTACGTTTACGTACACCGTCCTTGGTGACAGTCCGACATTTCAGAAAATAAATTTATCCGTGAATATTATTTTGGAGTTTTAAATTTGTGTTGGTTCATAAACTCACAAATTTACAAAAAGAGATTAGGACTTACGATTTTATTTTATCGTCCTTTACGACTAAACCGGAAACCTTAGGATTACGTATTTACGTTTTCGAACTCCGTTTTTGATGAGACAATTTTTATTGGATTCATTTTGTGACGTTGATTCATAATTTATAAAAACGTTTTTCGTAAAACGACCCTAGGGCACGCAAATCGAGGAAACTAGAATCAAGGAGTACCCGTAAATAAATGAGGATGAGATAAGTGGGACACTTGTCCCACCCCCATCAAAACCGCTATAACTCTCCAACACAACAACTTGGTGTCAAGTTGTAAGTAATATTACTTACACATGTCCTAAGCTTAACCTTTAAGCTATTCCACTTCACAAAACCAACAACACAAACCACTCTTCTCACACACACTCATGCAAACAAGCTACAAACTTTCTCTCTCTCTCTTGGACTCCATTTTTTGCCGTCCCTCATCTCCATCAAACAACACCTTTCATACAAACTTTAACCATAAACATATGTTATAATTAACATATGTTAATCTCCATTCAAGAAGATGAAGATTGGTGCAACTTATAACATCCATGGAGGAGTTTTCATGGTGTCATGGGGCTGATTTTCCACAAGGAGTTCATGGAGCATGGTGGTCTTGAAGATGGTCATGGTTGTCTACAAGTTTCTCCATCAAAAACCATGTCAAAATCATAACCTACATCAAGTTGGTGGTATAAAGATTGTCCTCCTCAACTTCTTGTTATTTTGATTATGTAAACATGTATTTTATTTCCTATTGTATATATTTATGATGATTATATGATGATAAAAATGTTATGTGGGGATTTGTTGTTGATAATCATGGATAAAAAGGTGAAAAACCATAAGAAACAAGGTTAAAATCTTGGTTAAATTTGATGGCTGTATAAAACAGTAAATAAGTAAGTCATAAACTGATAAAATGATGAAGTGGAATAGATTTACAGTAAGCTATGGGTCTTGTACACATGTGAGAGTTGGCCATGCAATGGAATCAAAATAATGAGTGAGATATGATCAAAACAAGTTTAGGGTATAAATCTGAAGTTACTGTTTTGGGCGATTTTTAGAAAATATTTAGAAAATGATTCATCAGTAGCTATAGAAGAGTTAAATGTAGCAAATATCATGTAGTTTATGTGATAATAATTTGAGCTTCTATCTCCATATAGAACTCAAGATATGGCAGTTTTGGTGACGATGAAGTTAAAAATCAGATTTTTTGGAAATTAAAGAATAATACTATTATATAAGCACTCACATTTTAATATATAAAATGTAAAATAAAAACCCACTAACTTATAAAACTTATTTGTATAAATATATATAAAAGGTTAATCAAATGGATAAATTATATATAATGGTGGTGAAATAATGTTTATAAGTAATAAAAACTATAAATATGATTTTTACGACTTTTTCGGCTATTGCCGTAAAATTAACGTTTTTGTTAAATAAAACTTAGATGGTTGGACCCGTCTAATGAAAATTTTATAAAACTTATATACTGATATATAGACATGCATAACAAGTAAAAACCGATAAAACCCGAACTATAGGGCATACGGACATTAACAAGTTAAATAAACATATTGGACTAATAAATGGACTAAATAGGATAAAAACTTGTAAAAAGAATCTATTGGGCTTAACCCATTTAGGCCCAACTTGGAAAGTATACATACTGATAATATAGGTACAAAATAGATTAAAATAAGTTAAATAACTTATAATAAGCCTATTGGACTTAAGACACGTAAACGGGTGAAACTAGTAAACTAGTATGAACGTTATCGACACATAACACAAAAATGAGTAAATAAGGATATGTAAACCCACTTGATCATTATATATATATAATCATCATATGTATACATAACTGATATTTTTATAAAGTCATTGGACAAACGTCTAAGACCGACTATTATTTGTCTAGGTTTGCGTGATTGAAGCGCGTACCGTACGTCCGAATTGCCGATCACCCGCCTTCCCACATCAACGTGAGTTCATAGCCTCGCACTCTTTTAAATGTTTTTATAAATGTTTTATAAACCCGCGAGGGAGATAGCATGTTAGTTTTTATAAAATTAGGACACCATTTGTCCCGATTGTTTGTTTATTGATTTTGGACCCGAATGATTGAATGACCCGATTGTATGACCCGATAAATGATTAAAGGACCCGATAGATGAAATTAAATGGATTATTAAAGTTAGGTTATGTCACTAAAAGTCCCATTAGCATGAATTGTGAACTACCGGGAGTTGGTAGACGCTTATGCATTTAATAGTACTATTTGGGGACGATCACCCCAGTTCGCGCCTTGACGGTTGATCCCCGTCGTGCCACATTGATTGGTAAGCAAATTTATGTATGAGAAGATTTCAATAGCGTGACCTTTGTGACGACACGCTAGTTTAGATGGGCAAAATTGGTATCGGGTTAGCTACCCGTTGTTGGTTTAGTAAGGTAACAATGTCATGCGGCTTATAATAATCCAAATCACCAAAATATTACTAGACGCTCCGAATTACGATGTATTGCCTGACTAGCAATACTGGGTCGTACTATTGATATTATGTTTGTGTTTTGGTTTTCGTAACCATATTCATATAACGGTTTTTATTTTCATACAACGTTATAAGACGTATTGTATGACGTTTTTACGACATTGGCTCGTATAATGATTTTTAAGGCTTTTTTATAACCATATTCATATAATGGTTTTTATTAATCTATACAACGTTGCAAAACGTATTGTATGGTGTTTTTTTAACGACAATGATTCGTATAATGGTTTTTAAGGCAAATGCCTATATTATGATTTTGATGACGATTTGTATAAAATGACTTTGGCTATTTTATGGCCTATCAAAATGATTTGTACAAAATGACTTTCAGTAATAATTTTATACTGATATTATATTGATGGATTTTATTAAACTCTATGAATTCACTCGGCGTTATCGCTGACCTTTTCTCTTAACATGTTTTATCTCAGGTACTTGAAGGTAATTCTCGGGAAGACAACAAGAATTCATGGCCCGCACCTAAACAATATTTTCCATTCAAACACTTTGTAAAACTTTGTAAGAAATGTAATGACTTGGGACCGATGTAACTTTGATGTTTATGAATGGAAATGCTTTATTAATAAACGACGCAATTTTTATGCGTTGTATATGATGTGAGTAATGTGCTATCCCGTAACACCAACTAGTCTTCCGCTGTACTAAGTTGTATAAATTTGGGGGTGTTACAGTTTGGTACCAGAGCTCTCGTTATAGAGAACGAAAGATTTTTAAAACTAAGGTTTTGAATAAAACATTTCAAAATCTTTTAACTAAAAACATTTTTCACAAAATGTCTAAAAATCTTTTGACTATAACGGTGCCAAAGAATTCCCGAGTTACCGACAAGGCCAAGACTGAGAAGTGTTATTTTAATATATATATACTTGGATTATATATATATGATGTAAATTGATTACATGATTGTTTGATGATTATTTTGATATTTATACGAGGTATTTATACGATGTAGATTGTCACAAGTAACCCTAAATCCCCTAGTAAATTAATCGAAGCTATTCTCGTAGGAATTCTAGCTATCCTAGATCTAAACCAAGTTGTGGATATTTATGATCCCAAGAAAATGGTTGATATTCGTAGAAATGTAGATATTAGTTGATTGTGATATTGAAAAAGAATTGGCAAGATTAAATCTGATATCGATGTCATGACGATCTTTCTTATAAAGTGGAGTTTGACAAAACGTTACCACCTAGGAAGATGTCATCTGATTCGTTGTCATCCAATTCTTAAATTTGAAATCGAAAGGGTGAATGTTGCACTTGAGGCTGTTATTGGAACCATTACCCAAAAGCCTCATGCCACTAATACCTTTCCGAGAAGTCTAAGTTGAATGATCAAGTCATTTCATATTAATGACTCATTTGATAATTGTTGTTGTAAGAGATATAGGATTGGAAATTAAGTGTTGATCATATCGAGCTTTATTGCCCTATTAAGGCCTAAGAATAAAGTTGGAGTATTGAGAAATGAGGTAGGATATCGAATTCAGTATAAAATTGATTAAAACTTGAATAAAGTAAAATTTAACCCGTATGAAATATGAGATTGTTAAGAGGAAGTCGTTAAGTTTTGTGATTAAATTATAAGGTTTTAAATGATTATAGGTTCGTGTTAAGGGTTGTTCCTAGGCCATTGTCCACTAATGAGGATGCCCAGTGTCCAACAAATAAATTGAAGAGATCTTCTTCTAAATTGGGACCGATGGATCTTCCGGGACATGTGGAACACCTAATGACTCTTGTAGATTAGTATTCATTGTGGTATCTTTTAAGAATCCCTAACTTAACTGAGATATCAGTTGGTAGGATGGGTTCTGAGAATTGTATGACATAGTGACACGTAATGTGTTACGGTACAATTTTGACTTGTTTGTGATTAATGAAAAGACTACCTTTGATTGCTAAATTCTACATGTATCGATGTTATCTATCCTTTATTGCTTCATCCTAATGTTCGCATTAGTGATGTAACCATTGAACAAGTACTCATCTTGATTTGAGTTACGTTGTGAATTATTCCTTGTGAGTGCCATCGAGGTCATGAACCTCATGATTAATTGGCTAAATCGCATTTCCTATCATATCATAGTTAATTCCTGATGAACAAGCTTTCATCACTCTTCTGCAGATCACATATTGTTTTTATAAAGTTAAAACGGTATCCTTTGAGAAAATTTAATTTTCATCACAATAAGGATTATTCAAAGTGGGATTTATAAGTGATTGATATCAAAATGAAGTTGTTTATGAGACGCTTTGGAAAACTTAATTATTTCCATAACAAAGAAAATCTTTATAAATTTATTTCTGATTCTTATTTAAGAATTAAACATGAAAATGTTTTTATTACAAACATGATGATAAAATTTTGACGAACTAAGTATTGCATCGTTAATCTTGAAATTGTATATAGTTGCGCGCCTACATACAATTTGGAATGGACTATGCAAGGCTGATTAGTAGTCACCATAAAACTGATTTATAAACACTACATTTCTTTGAAGATTGTGAAAGATTAAATTTTATGAGATCTGCAAGAAGTGAAAAATAGGGACATAGTGTTAGGGACACCTACATATGTGCCTGTAGCATCTATTCTTATGAGTTGAATTTACTCATCTGTGGAAATTGTCTTATTTGACAATTGACAATTCTTTCTTGTCCAATTCTCCCGTGGTGAGATTCTTAGGAAAAGTATTTGATTACCGAGTGTTGATACCCGACTGGATGATTCGACGTTCCTATCATTTCTTTTGATTTGATTTCATTTGAATGACCTGGGTAACGATCCGAGGAGCTTTCGAATGCGTACTCAAATTATGAAAACATGGGATATATTCATATTCGTTAAATGTTTTCGTCTGTATATGATTTGAAATTTTCTCGCATAGATTATGCGTTGACCTTACTCTTTTAATAGTAGTTGTGTATCCTAATATCCCTGAATTTGTGAAGGATTATGAATTATTATTAGTCTTTTGAGAAGTTCACATCTTATCGACGGCAATGCAACTGGAAAGTTGATAGTGCTCGTAGAATGGATTGATTGATTATGACATGACGACATTGTCTTAATTGATGGGACCTCGAGTAGAATTCCCCTAAATGATAAGATGTTGATTATCAAAAGTGATCTAAATAATTCTTGGTGGATGACGATGTCCTATATTTAGACTTAAAAGTATACCATGAATGGTTGTGAACTAGTTATAGATATTGTAATCTAGAATAACTTAATATGAATTTATTAAAAGATGTTTATGTTATCTGAAACTTTAGTAAGTATTTGTTGTGAATTACCTAGACTTTCGCCATTAAGGCAAGTTGAAATTGGTATTGATTATATTCCCGGTGCTGCACTTATGGCTTGTGCATTGTACGTCAGCACCATCTGAATTTAAGGAATTACCGTACAACTGAGAGAGTTGTCGGAGAATGATTTTGTAATACCAAGCCTGTCATCATGAAGAGCTATGGTGATATCATTCCTTATATTTATAGATTACTGTGACTGAGTAAATTGACAATCGAAAACGATATCCATAACTCGAAATGGAAGATTTGTTCGATCATTTACAAGGTTCTAGCGTATGTTTTAAAGATTTGATCCACGGCATGGTTATCATCAACTTCGCATCTGCGGAAGAGATTATGTATTCCAATCACTACATCCGGTACTTGTAATAAACATTATGAGTTTCACGTGATGTCGTTTGGATTGACCAATGCACATGTAGCATTCATAAATTTGGTGAATCACGTGTGTAGGCTGTAATGTGATAAATTCATGCTCGTGATTATTAAGGACTATTTATTTATTTGTTTATAAGAATAATAATGAGTTAATAATTAGTTATAAATTGCCCTGAATTGGCCGAACAATAAACATGTACCTTAAATAATTGATATGTGATTAAAGACTTAATACTTTACATGATTTAACCGTGTGATTAATAGATAATCGAATATAAATTGACTCTTCAAAAATTAAGAGCCCTTTTAAGACTTTGGATTTTACCAAAAAGAAATGGAAATATATATTTTGACAAATGTTTTAACGAAGGATTTTTAAGGGATTATTCCCTTATACACAAACCATTTAACTAAACTTCTGTTTAGGGGTAAATGTTTGTGTATACTTCTAGACAACCTAAGAAGAATTAAGGAAACTATATAACTTATAACTTGAAATTTGAAACGACAATTTTTGCTTTTCAACTAAGAAAACTTTGACCAAAATATAACCAAAGATTTTTCAAACGTTTACGAATCTTATTAATTATTTTCGATAAATCAGCAAAAATCTTGTTAATTAAATTTAAATTTATTTTGAACATTTTATATAATTGGTCGAACTAAGAAATTTAAAAACGTTTACGCTTCACAAAAATTAACTAATAATTATTTAATTAATTATAATAATTATCGACGCTTTAGACGACGGATTGAGTAAAACGGATAAAAATGATAGATGAGACGAAACTAAAACATAGAAGATATGAAGAAAGAAATTTTGAATAAATACAGTTATGATATTTATTTCATCAGGAGAAAGTGAACGTAATTGCTGACGCATAATATAGAAAGAATACCTGAGTGAATTATGGACATGATAATTATATCATCATGAGAGGTGAATATAAATACTGACACATTATGTATAAAAGATAAAGAATCAATTAGAATGTATTTCTTAATAATGACTGTGCAAAATAAATTGCCGAACAATTTAAAATATAGCTGATGTTTGTAAAAAGGATAATATAGATAATAAAAAGTGGTTCGTGGCTAATGTGAACCATTAGAATTGAGAAGCCGATAACGTTAAATATTTTAAAGGCCACTTGTGGTTGCCTAAATATGGAGATTGGGAGATATAGTTATGTTGGAATTTGTAAGTATAAGTATTCTATTTATGTCATTTATGACTAGAAGTATCTTTGTCTGAAGAAGTTGTACTAATGGCAATTATGAAGGCAGACATCGCCTCATACATTAGTAAACGTCTAGCTATTGCAAAGGTCATCATCTGAATTTGATTCGATTTGGGTCATCGTCGACAGACTGACCAAATCTGCTAATATCATTCTCGTTAATGATAAATGCAAAAGAGTTATGTAAACATAGCATGCCTGTATCGATCATCTATATCAAGATCCTCGCTTCGCATCGAATTTCTAGAGATTTTCTCAGAAGTCACTGAGAACGAACCTTGATGAGAGTACTATGTACCACCCCAATCGAAGGGACGAGGTAAAGTAATGATACAAAATACTATAAGCGCTGTTCTATGATTGAATGATTAACCTTTGGTAATAGACCGTATAATCGTTTTCCTTTGGAAGGATTATCATTGATAATCATCGTATTAGGATTGAGATCGAATCTTGTTAGGATCTAAATATTAGAGCATCTGTAAGCAAGATTTGAGATGAAGACATCCGACATACACCCATTGTGAGTTGGACATGTCTTTTAGGTTTAAGGTTTCCTATGATGGCGAACCTAATCTTACAAAATACCCGACCCGCGAGATCTGAAATGATTGTTGAAATTAGGATTTGATTATTAACTGCCGATAGTGGGCAGGAGGTTATGTGAATGTGAAATGTAGACCTTGAAGTGCCAAATGGGTAGCTAAGTTATGCCACAATTTTTAACCTTGGAAAGATGAATTCATGATCTGACAAATCATGGGATATAAGTCCCCGTTGTTTGGGACCATCGAGATGATGTAAAAGTTGGGATTGAAAGGCATACAAGCTGGATCTACCCTAGGACTTCAAAGACTGCGTGAATTATGTTTCGTAAATCGAACTTGATGGAATATCTATCAAGTGAAAATCTGATTGTTCTTAGTAAAGCTTAGATCGGCGAAAGGTTGCATTCATCAGAAACCCGTGAACATCATGGATAGAGAAAGTAAGTCAACATTTAGCCTGATCTTATTCCCGTAGTTATGTTTGATGAAACTCGCATATTATAATGGACTACACTTGTGAGAAAAGACCGAATGTGGAGGAAATACCCACATGGCTTTAACTCTATAAGAAGCGAGTAGTAAGGTAAGATGATCTTTGAGGACAAAGATCCTGTTTAGGGGTAAATGCTGTGACAATCCGTCAATTTATGGTTGATATTTTATTCTCGAATATTATTTAAAAACAATTTACAATATGAACTCACATATTTTTAGGAAGAAATTTGGATTTACGTCTTGGAGTAGCATCGACTACGTCTAAACCGGAGGATTCAACGTTACGTGCTTACGTTTACGTACACCGTCCTTGGTGACAGTCCGACATTTCAGAAAATAAATTTATCCGTGAATATTATTTTGGAGTTTTAAATTTGTGTTGGTTCATAAACTCAAAAATTTACAAAAAGAGATTAGGACTTACGATTTTATTTTAACGTCCTTTACGACTAAACCGGAAACCTTAGGATTACGTATTTAGGTTTTCGAACTCCGTTTTTTATGAGACAATTTTTATTGGATTCGTTTTGTGACGTTGATTCATAATTTATAAAAACGTTTTTCGTAAAACGACCCGAGGGCACGCAAATCGAAGAAACTAGAATCAAGGAGTACCCGTAAATAAATGGGGATGAGACAAGTGGGACACTTGTCCCACCCCCATCAAAACCGGCTATAACTCTCCAACACAACAACTTGGTGTCAAGTTGTAAGTAATATTACTTACACATGTCCTAAGCTTAACCTTTAAGCTATTCCACTTCACAAAACCAACAACACAAACCACTCTTCTCACACACACTCATGCAAACAAGCTACAAACTTTCTCTCTCTCTCTTGGACTCCATTTTTGGCCGTCCCTCATCTCCATCAAACACCACCTTTCATACAAACTTTAACCATAAACATATGTTATAATTAACATATGTTAATCTCCATTCAAGAAGATGAAGATTGGTGCAACTTATAACATCCATGGAGGAGTTTTCATGGTGTCATGGGGCTGATTTTCCACAAGGAGTTCATGGAGCATGGTGGTCTTGAAGATGGTCATGGTTGTCTACAAGTTTCTCCATCAAAAACCATGTCAAAATCATAACCTACATCAAGTTGGTGGTATAAAGATTGTCCTCCTCAACTTCTTGTTATTTTGATTATGTAAACATGTATTTTATTTCCTATTGTATATATTTATGATGATTATATGATGATAAAAATGTTATGTGGGGATTTGTTGTTGATAATCATGGATAAAAAGGTGAAAAACCATAAGAAACAAGGTTAAAATCTTGGTTAAATTTGATGGTTGTATAAAACAGTAAAGAAGTAAGTCATAAACTGATAAAATGATGAAGTGGAATAGATTTACAGTAAGCTATGGGTCTTGTACACATGTGAGAGTTGGTCATGCAATGGAATCAAAATAATGAGTGAGATATGATCAAAACAAGTTTAGGGTATAAATATGAAGTTACTGTTTTGGACGATTTTTAGAAAATATTTAGAAGATGATTCAACAGTAGCTATAGAATAGTTAAATGTAGAAAATATCATGTAGTTTATGTGATAAAAATTTGAGCTTCTATCTCCATATAGAACTCAAGATATGGTAGTTTTGGTGAAGATGAAGTTAAAAATCAGATTTTTTGGAAATTAAAGAATAATACTATTATATAAGCACTCACATTTTAATATATAAAATGTAAAATAAAAACCCACTAACTTATAAAACTTATTTGTATAAATATATATAAAAGGTTAATCAAATGGATAAATTATATAAATGGTGGTGAAATAATGTTTATAAGTAATAAAAACTATAAATATGATTTTTACGACTTTTTCGGCTATTGCCGTAAAATTAACGTTTTTGTTAAATAAAACTTAGATGGTTGGACCCGTCTAATGAAAACTTTATAAAACTTATATACTGATATATAGACATGTATAACAAGTAAAAACCGATAAAACCCGAACTATAGGGCATACGGACATTAACAAGTTAAATAAACATATTGGACTAATAAATGGACTAAATAGGATAAAAACTTATAAAAAGAATCTATTGGGCTTAACCCATTTAGGCCCAAATTGGAAAGTATACATACTGATAATATAGGTACAAAATGGATTAAAATAAGTTAAATAACTTATAATAAGCCTATTGGACTTAAGACACGTAAATGGGTGAAACTAGTAAACTAGTATGAACGTTATCGACACATAACACAAAAATGAGTAAATAAGGATATGTAAACCCACTTGATCGTTATATATATACAATCATCATATGTATACATAATTGATATTTTTATAAAGTCATTGGACAAACGTCTAAGACCGAGTATTATTTGTCTAGGTTTCCGTGATTGAAGCGCGTACCGTACGTCCGAATTGCCGATCACCCGCCTTCCCACATCAACGTGAGTTCATAGCCTCGCACTCTTTTAAATGTTTTTATAAATGTTTTATAAACCCGCGAGGGAGATAGCATGTTAGTTTTTATAAAATTAGGACACCATTTGTCCCGATTGTTTGTTTATTGATTTTGGACCCGAATGATTGAATGACCCGATTGTATGACCCGATAAATGATTAAAGGACCCGATAGATGAAATTAAATGGATTATTAAAGTTAGGTTATGTCACTAAAAGTCCCATTAGCATGAATTGTGAACTACCGGGAGTTGGTAGACGCTTATGCATTTAATAGTACTATTTGGGGACGATCACCCCAGTTCGCGCCTTGACGGTTGATCCCCGTCGTGCCACATTGATTGGTAAGCGAATTTATGTATGAGAAGATTTCAATAGCGTGACCTTTGTGACGACACGCTACTTTAGATGGGCAAAATTGGTATCGGGTTAGCTACCCGTTGTTGGTTTAGTAAGGTAACAATGTCATGCGGCTTATAATAATCCAAATCACCAAAATATTACTAGACGCTCCGAATTACGATGTATTGCCTGACTAGCAATACTGGGTCATACTATTGATATTATGTTTGTGTTTTGGTTTTCGTAACCATATTCATATAACGGTTTTTATTTTCATACAACGTTATAAGACGTATTGTATGACGTTTTTACGACATTGGCTCGTATAATGATTTTTAAGGCTTTTTTATAATCATATTCATATAATGGTTTTTATTTAATCTATACAACGTTGCAAAACGTATTGTATGGTGTTTTTTAACGACAATGATTCGTATAATGGTTTTTAAGGCAAATGCCTATATTATGATTTTGATGACGATTTGTATAAAATGACTTTGGCTATTTTATGGCCTATCAAAATGATTTGTACAAAATGACTTTTAGTAATAATTTTATACTGATATTATATTGATGGATTTTATTAAACTCTATGAATTCACTCGGCGTTATCGCTGACCTTTTCTCTTAACATGTTTTATCTCAGGTACTTGAAGGTAATTCTCGGGAAGACAACAAAATTCATGGCCCGCACCTAAACAATATTTTCCATTCAAACACTTTGTAAAACTTTGTAAGAAATGTAATGACTTGGGACCGATGTAACTTTGATGTTTATGAATGGAAATGCTTTATTAATAAATGACGCAATTTTTATGCGTTGTCTATGATGTGAGTAATGTGCTATCCCGTAACACCAACTAGTCTTCCGCTGTACTAAGTTGTATAAATTTGGGGGTGTTACATTTTATAAACTCAAAACCTTTGAGTCTCACGTGAGAGGATACTCAAGTGATTCCTTACCTACTCCTGCTAACTCTTCTTTTGTGAGTTCCATGGGATCTAGTCCAATATCTTATGCCTGTAGCCCAAGCTATACTTTGTCATCCCAACATACTTCTACTCCTGAATCAAAAGCCAAGACTGGTAGCTTGGTAGAAGCTGTACTTCACTCTTTTGTTGCTGATGTTGATCCACAACAGCAGCTTGCTTTTGATGATTTCACACAGGTTGATAAACTTGACTGGATGAAATGGATCTAAAATGGAAGATGGCTATGCTCACTCTCCGGGTTCATAAGTTTGAAAAGAAAGCCGGTCGAAAATTCAACTACAACCCAAGAGAGCCAGCCAGGTTTGATAGAAGCAAGGTCAGATGCTATAACTGTCAGCAGCAAGGACATTTTGCTAGGGAATGCCCTAACAAAAATGAACAGGAGAAGAACAGGTATTCAACCTTCAAGGTTCAAGAGCTCAAGGATGAAAAGAAAGCTTTGGTGTCCCGTGACTCTATGGTTAAATGGAGTGATCATCAGACTGCTACCTTGGAATCAGCTGAAGCTTCTACTGATGTATTTGCTATGATTGCTGGCCACCTATCTGATGCAGAGGAAGCAAAAGAATTTGCTCTTATGGGAATCTCGCCTAAGGTACAAAATTACGCTCTTGGTTGTCATGATAAATATTCAGAAATCTTGACTCAATACAATGACTAAATAACAAAATGATAAATATTTTTTGGAATTTCAAGCTTATAAGAGTTCTCTAAAAACTTTGGAACAACAAAAGAAGTGGCTTCAAGATACTCAACGTGAATATGAGGATAAGATTATAGTTCTAAGCATTGATTTAGAAAACACCACTAACATGCTTACATATACTGAAAAACATAACAATGAAAGTATTAAGGCTAAGCAAGACATGCAAGAAAAATTGGATGCTACACTTTCACGATTTGAAAAGTGGCAAAAAGCACCCCAAGAATCTATCAAAGTTAATAGATAGTAGTATGTCTGGTAGGACTAAGAGAGGATTAGGGTTTGATAAATATATTGATTCAGAAAATGTTTTTTATTTATCTTTTTCAAGTGTCTTTGATCCTGACAAGGAGGAGGAGGGAAAACCTAGTTACAATAGGTTTAAACCAGCTGTAGCAATGCATGCTGTTCCTCCACCTCTTACAAGAACTTTTATGCCCATACCCAGGCATACTGACTTGGATGGATCACAGATGCATGAGTCTCCAAAAAGCTCTACTAATACTAATGACTTTATCTCTTATAATTTCAGTGACAAGGCCAGTGAATATGCATCATGTGGTCAAGTGAAGAGTCAAGACCTTCAAGTCCTAAGACAAATGACCCTGCTTCTACTAGTGCTAGGATGAGTGATGAGAGAGTTGCTTCTGCTTCTACTTCCACTGTTTATAGTTCTAGTTTGTTGAGTTATAGGAATGTTGTTTCTCCTAGAATTGTTTGTAATAAGAATAGCAGAGTGAAACAATGTCATTTCAATAAAAGGTCTTTTAAAACATGCTTTGTTTGTGGTAGTAAATTTCATTTGATTAAGGATTGTGATTTTTATGATCAAAAGCCTTCTGGTTATCAAGCTTATCCTGCTCCTGATCCACCAGGAGTTTCTCCTTTTTCTTCTAGAAGATTAAACCCATGTGCCCAATCTTATCCTTCTTCTAGAAGGACCTCTCCTTCAGCTTCTAATCTTTGTAGAATCAATGATTATGCCTACAATAGACCAACCAGCAACTATTTTAGAACTTTAATCAGAATTATGCTTTTAATTCAGACCAAATGCATTTTGGGTTGAGACATTTGGGTTCTGCTGTTAAGCTCTTAGCAGGTTGTTCTTGGTCACAAAATAACACCCATATGATGGACAGAAAACCTAAGAACAACAATGGATCTCATCAATCTTCTTCGCTATCTACTAAAGATCAACAAGGCAGACTCAAGCCTGAAAAGGTCTGGGTCCCCTTAAGACACTTACTTTTGCATTTGACTTTTCTGTTGTTGTAGATTACTCCATACCAAGATCCAACTCTTGGAATAGTAGATAGTGAATGCTCTAGGAGCATGACAGGAAATAAAGGTCTTTATCTAACTTTGTACCATTTCAAGGCGGTGTACTTTAGAGGTGGTGAAGGAAGGATCTCTGGCAAAGGAACTATTCAGACACCTAACCTTAATTTTGAACAGGTTTACTATGTGGAAGCACTTCAACACTTCAACTTGATCTCTATCTCTCAAATTTCTTACAACAAGCAGTTTGTCCTCTTTATGGATACTGAAGCACTGGTGTTATCCAAAGACTTTAAGCAACCAGATAACTCCCAAGTTCTACTCAAAATCCCTATAAGACATAACCTCTATAGCATCAAGCTGAATGAAGTTAATCCTACTGGTCAACTAGCTTGTATGGTTGCCAAAGCATCAGAAGATGAAGCCACCAAATGGCATAGAAGGATGGGACATGTAAACTTCAAGACCATTCACAAATTGGCAAATATAAACTTGGTCTCTGGTTTACCTCCCAAAACTTTCAAAAATGACATCAATTGCCTTGCGTGCAGTAAAGGAAAACAACACAAAGCATCCTTCAAGGACATTACTGCTCTCAGCCTCATTACTAAACCATTGCAGCTACTACACATGGATTTGTTTGGTCCTACCTCCATTAGGAGCATTGAACATAAACAATACTGTCTTGTGGTAACTGATGGGTATAGCAGGTTCACGTAGGTTTTCTTTCTGGCTGCCAAAAGTGAGACCTACTCCATTCTCAAAGATTTCATTACACTTATTGACAATCAGTTGTCAAAGAAGGTGAAAGGTATCCGATGTGACAATGGAACCGAATTCAAAAATTCAGACCTCATAGCACTTTGAAATTCCAAAGGTATCAAAAGAGATTATAGTGCTGCCAGGACTCCTTAATAGAATGGTGTTGCAGAAAGGAAGAACATGACTCTTATAGAAGCTGCAAGAACCATGCTTGCAGATTCCAAGCTTCCAACTATATTTTGGACAGAAGCTGTCAACACTATAAGTTATGTGTTGAATAGGGTTTCCATTACCAATCCTCATAAGAAGACTCCCTATGAGCTACTCACAACCAAAGTCCCAAGCATTGCTCATTTGAAGCCATTTGGTTGTCTTGTCACCATTCTGAATACTAGTGACTATTTGGGGAAATTTGATGGCAAGGCAGATGAAGGCTACATTGTGGGATATTCAGCCCACTCAAGAGCTTATCACGTTTATAATCTCCATGCCAAGCGTGTCATTGAAACTATAAATCTCAGGTATTTTGAGGAGAAGACAAACATCCAAGGCAAAGATCCTGAATGGTATTTTGATCTTGATTATCTTAGTGACTCATTGGGATATTTTCGTTTCAAAACTAACCAAGATGAAGGTCCACAAGTGTTTGCAACTTCTAGTGCAGGTGCTACTTCTAGCTTTTCGGACTCAGATGAGGATGATGACATTTTTGTTGTACCATCCTATTCCACCACAGTCTCTCCCAACACCAATGCTACTCCTATTGATGCTTCTTCATCTGACATTGAGGACTCACAAGGAGCTCTTGATGCACTGCTAAAGCAACAACAAGATGCTACTACAGTAGCTACTCAAGGATTCTTTGAGTTTCCCTTTAGTACCCCTGTTGTACCAGTTACTCCTAGTGATCTTAGTGTTACTCCTAGTGCAAGTTTAACACCTATTGGTAGTCCGGTTAGTGATCATGCTTCCACAACTAGGTTCTCTGGTCCTTCTGACTTGGGAAACTATCAAAAGAAGACTTCTACTAAGCTGGATGATATTCACAAGCAACCAATAGATGGTGATGAGATGGTATTTATACATGATCTCATCGTTCTTTTCGGGATTTAAATGCATAAAATGTCATAATTATACCATATATATGCTTGTATTTGTTTACTTGTGTGTTTTAGGTATGGATATCGTGAAAAAGACAAAAGATCACAAGAAACAAGGAAAAACGGACACGAGAAACGAAGCCGTACAAAGAACCAGGCCCTAGTTCATGAATTATCCAAGAAAAACCTTTGAAGACTTGAAGATGTACAAGATTGATCCTCATTTTATGAAGAAATGACACTTAAAATCCTTGTATATTCATAATTACAAGTTTGGTCCCGTAAGTTTGTCAAAATTACAAAATGGTCCTTCAAGTTTGAAGAATTAGCAAGTTTAGTCCCTCAACAATTCTAAATTGTAAATAATGGTCCCTCATGAAGTCAAAGATACAATGAAGACCTTTGAAGATCAAGAATGTCCAAGATCAGTCCTTGAAATATTCAAAAGTGGCAAAAATAACCCTTGAAACCCTTATTGCAAACTTTGGTGGCCAAAGTGTGAAAATCAGAAGTTTATTAACAAAGGAAAACCAAGTTTATGGCTGAAAATGTTTAATACAACCTTTGCCAAAATACAAGGACTACTAATGTCATTTCCCAAACTTCAAATCTCACAAACACGCGCCAAACACAACCTTTCCTACAAAAATGGATCAAATGGTTTACTGTTTACCATGATGAGCCCAGTTACGACTCCACTTAAAACAAAGGGTAAAAATCAATTACCCACACCCATGCTTAATTCACACGCCCAGAAACTCATCCCACACACAAAACCTCAATTCCCACTCACCATGTGACCCCACCATTCAAACCCGTCAACCTATCACATCACACCTTAACCTCCAATGCATGACACGTGGCCAAATCAACAGCTGAGACTCATTACTTGGCCCCAAAGCTAAAATGAACAATCAGGATTCATTTGGACAGCTCAAACATCAAATGCGTCTAGAAGATTCAAGGGGTATTTTAGGGACTTCATAGCTAGGGTTTTCACTTGTAACTCAGCCCTTGTGGCCTATATAAGGACTCCTCAACATGTGAGAGAGCCTTGTTCCAGTTTTACTCTTTAAACATTGTAATACCTTTTTAAAATTTATAAAAGTTGGTATTTTAAGAAAATTTTAATTCCTTTTTATGTTTTTGAAAGTTGCTGTTGTTTAAGGGTAATTCTGAGTTCCATTTGATGTTATATGTGTTCTTTGATCTTGTGGTTTAAGCACGTTTATGTTTGGTAAGGTATTCAAGTTTGAAATAAGCTTGAAAATAGGTTTCTGATTTTACGGTTTTACTTGTACTAACCCTTATCCAAATGCTATAAGACCTTGCAAGATTGTTGACACCAAGCTAGTGAAGGTTTATCAACCTTTGGATAGGTTGTTTGTTGTTTGTGTTGAAGACATAAAGCCCTTGAGTTTCTGCTTTGAAACATGAACCAAGGCACATCTCATCTCCTTTGTTCAAGTACCTTGGTCTTGTTCTAGTTGTTGAACAAGGTCCAAGGAGCATAGCTGATCCTCCTAGGAAGTTGTGGGGGATATGTATAACCTCTTGTTAAGATTCCTATAAAAATCACATGTTTATGTCTGATCTATACTTTTCTATGTGATTTGTTAATTTTGTGTTTGTGATTTGTGTTTTATTGTTGTTATCTCTTAGTTGTCACCTAGTTGAGCTATTTGAACCATAAAATCAGTAGGTTGTTTGTAGAAATAAAAAGTTAGTTTGAAAAAGGAATAAAACAAGGCTGTTTGGGATTATTGGATCATAAGGCCTTGTGGCCTTGTGACCTTGGTTCTTAGGGTTTGGGGAGTCTAAACAAGTCATATGCAACAAGTTTTAGTCACTGGTTAAGTTTCAAAAGGTTTGGAAAAAGGATTTCAAGTTTTGGAAAAATCTGAAAAAAGAGGTTTGAAATTGGTCAAACACATCAAATCAAATAAAATCTTTGTTTGTTGGATCTAAGGTCTGAAATCTGGTTTGGGAAGAGTTTAGGTGTAAAGCTATCTGTGCATTATCTGTTTGTTGAATTTGGTGGCTTATTGTGGGTGCCAGAGCTTATCAAAGTTGGCTGAAGTGGTCATTTGCATTAGTAAAGTGACCACCTCAATTTTGCCTTGCATTTGTTATTCTAGTGCATGTCTTGTTGTTTAACTGCTTGGAACTTGTTATTGTGCTGCTTGTGAGTGCTTCTTGCTATTTGGCGTGCCTTATTGCTGGCTTATTAAGCCTTATTTACCGAAATCTGCCATCATTTGGTCAACTGACCTCTTGATTCACAAGGACTCCACCTGGAGTTCTTCACAAAAGTTGCTTATAACAAGCTTACAAACAATTCCTGAACATTTGGTGAAATTTGGAGGACTTTGACTTTTGGTCAAATAAGCACAATTTGGCTTATTTTTTAGAACTGCTTATTGGTACATGCAACAACTTGGCATTTGTAATAGGTGTCATTTTTCTTTGTTTAATATCAAGTCTGGAAGGTTACAAGTCATTTGGTTAAGCTTTTGCTAGAAAACTAGCATATCTTGCTTTTTCAGCCAGCTTATTTGCTCCTACAGCTTATTCTACTTGGCAAAAAGAATCAGCTTCTAAAACAGCCTAGAACTCTAACCCAACTATTTTGTCTTTTAGTGAAATTCTTCTTTGCTTATTTCTGGCTTATTAAGTGTGCTTTTTCAAAATTTCTTTTCACAGATCTCTTAGGCATCTCAAAAGAAGGTTGTGTGTTTAAGTAGAGCTTATGGCATTGGCTTATTGCTTAATGGGCTTATTGGCCCAATAAGAATAAGTTGTTGACTATTTAAGCTGTGATAAGCTCAAAACCCGCTTTTGGGCCTTCAGACTTTCGTGTTTAGAATTAAATTTTGAGTCAGATAGGGCTTTTTTAGGTCATTTGGGCCAAATTTGACTTTTTGGGCCCATTAAGCCCATTACGGTTGACTGTTTTGGTTTTTAGGCCATTTGGGGGCCCATTAGGGGTAATTTGGTAATTTCACTTTCATTTTCTGATTATTTAGGTTAAAATAAACTAGTTTGCAAGTTTTTAGAATTTTTTATAATTTTTAGATTTTTAATATTATTTTAATATTATTTTATTATTAAATTTCAAATTTTACATTTTTGCACTTTTTATATTTTTCTTAGGTTTAATACATTAAAATAGGATTTTTGCAACTCTTAGATTAATTTTATCATCATTTTTCTAATTTCTAGAATTATTTTAATTTTTTATAGTTTTTAATCATTTTAAATAGATTTAATTAGTTTGAAAATTCATAAAAATAGCTTTTAGTCTTAATTGGTTATTTTAGAGGTTTACAAAGTGAAAAATCTTTATTTGGGATTTTTAATAATTATTTTTATTTTTAGGGCTTTAATTAGCATTTAAAAATTAATATTTAATTAATTAAAAGGTTTGAAAAAGTTTTGATCATTTTTAAACTCTTAGTTTATTTAATTTGATTTTTGGTAATTCTTTTGGAATTTTTAGAATTTATTTTTATTTTATCCCTTTTTACGGTTTTAATTTTTAGTCGTCATAATAATAATTTTCACGTCTTCGTCATTCTATTTTCTCATCCCCTTCTTTCAAATATTAATCTCAAATCAATTACAATTATTCACACACATATACCTCCTTGGGAAAAGAATTTATTTGGGTCATTAGTGTTTGATTTTCCTAAATCAACGCTTAATAATTATCGCTCATTTACGCTCTTTTGTTTTCCTAAACAAAATGATTGTGGTAAAATACGTCTCTTGTTTAGGAAAACAAAAGAGCGTAAATGAGCGATAAGTATTAAGCGTTGATTTAGGAAAATCAAACACTAATGACCCAAATAATTTCGTTTCCCAAGGAGGTATATGTGTGTGAATAATTTGTAATTGATTTGAGATTAATATTTGAAAGAAGGGGATGAGAAAATAGAATGACGAAGACGTGAAAGTTATTACTACGACGATTAAAAATTAAAACCGTAAAAAGGGATAAAATAAAAATAAATTCTAAAAATTCCAAAAAAATTACCAAAAATCAAATTAAATAAAGAGTAAAGTGCAAAAATCATCCCTGTGGTTTGTCAAAAATTTGAATTACATCCCTCGTTAATACTTCGCGCAACATACATCATTGTGGTTGTAAAATAGTACACCATACATCCCTGAGGACGGATGGTGCAAATATTTTTCCGTTAAGGGTTAAAAGTGTTTGTTATCTTAGGGGTGTTTTAGTCTTTTTACAACCTATGGATGATTTTTGCACCTAACTTTTCAAAAAAAAAAATTCCAAAAAAAAATTTCAAAAAAATTCCAAATTTTTTTAAAAAAAGTTTCGAAAAATGTTTTCTTTTTTCGAAAAATGTTTTTTTAAATGTTTTTTTTAAGTTTCGAAAAAATATTTGAAAAAACTTTTTTTCAAAAAAAATTAACTTTTTTTTATAAAAGTTTCGAAAAATGTTTTTTTTAATGTTTCGAAAAATGTTTTATTTTTAAAATGTTATCTTTTTTAAAATAAGTTTTAAAAAAAATTTTGAAATTTTTTTTTTTTCGAAAAAATTCAAATTTTTTTTTAAATTTTCGAAAAAAGTTTTTTTTTCAAAAGTTTTTTTTAAATGTTTTTCGAAAAAAAAAACTTTTTAAAAAAAAAAGCTTTTCTAAAAAACTTTTTTTTCAAAAAAATTCAAAATTTTTTTTAATCTTCGAAAAAAAAAAATTTCAAAAGTTTTTTTTTATAAAAGTTATTTTTTAAAATGTTTTTCGAAAAAAAAAACTTTTTTTAAAAAAATTTTTTGAAAAAAAAACTTTTTTCGAAAATTTAAAAAAAAAATGAGACTTTTTGAAAAAAAAAATTTCAAATTTTTTTTGAAACTTATTTTAAAAAAGAAAACATTTAAAAAATAAAACATTTTTCGAAACATTAAAAAAAACATTTTTCAAAACTTTTTAAAAAAAAATTGAATTTTTTTGAAAAAAACTTTTTTCAAATATATTTTCGAAACTTAAAAAAAAAACATTAAAAAAAACATTTTTCGAAAAAAGAAAACATTTTTCGAAACTTTTTTAAAAAAAATTTGAAATTTTTTTGAAATTTTTTTTGGAATTTTTTTTTTTGAAAAGTTTGGTGCAAAAATCATCCCTAGGTTGTAAAAGGACTAAAATACCCCTAAGATAACAAACACTTTTAACCCTTAACGGAAAAATATTTGCACCATCCGTCCTCAGGGATGTATGGTGTACTATTTTACAACCACAATGATGTATGTTGCGCGAAGTATTAACGAGGGATGTAATTCAAACTTTTAACAAACCACAGGGATGATTTTTGCACTTTACTCTTAAATAAACTAGGAGTTTACAATTGGTCAAAAAAATTTCAAACCTTTTAATTAATTAAATATTAATTTTTAAATGCTAATTAAAGCCCTAAAAATCAAAATAATTATTAAAAAGCCCAAATAAAGATTTTTCACTTTGTAAACCTCTAAAATAACCAATTAAAACTAAAAACTATTTTTATGAATTTTTAAACTAAATAAACTAGTTATAATTATTAAAAACTATTAAAAACTTAAAATAATTCTAGAAACTAGAAAAATGATGATAAAATTAATCTAAGAGTTGCAAAAATCCTATTTTAATGTATTAAACCTAAGAAAAATATAAAAAGTGCAAAAATGAAAAATTTGAAATTTAATAATAAAATAATATTAAAATAATATTAAAAATCCAAAAATTATAAAAAATTATAAAAACTTGCAAACTAGTTTATTTTAACCTAAATAATTAGAAAATGAAAGTGAAATTACCAAATTACCCCTAATGGGCTAAAAACTAAAACAATCAACCTTAATGGGCTTAATGGGGCCAAAAAGTCAAACTTGGCCCAAATGACTTGAAAAAGCCCTATCTGACTCAAAATTTAATTCTAAACACAAAAGTCTGAAGGCCCAGAAGCTGGTTTTGAGCTTATCACAGCTTAAATAGTCAACAACTTATTCTTATTTGGCCAATAAGCCCATTAAGCAACAAGCCAATGCCATAAGCTCTGCTTAAATACACAATCTTCTTTTGAGATGCCTAAGAGATCTGTGAAAAGAAATTTTGAAAAAGCACACTCAATAAGCCAGAAATAAGCAAAGAAGAATTTCACTAAAAGACAAAATAGTCGGGTTAGAGTTATAGGCTGTTTCAGAAGCTAATTCTTTTTGCAAAAGCTCACAAATAGCTTAACTAAGAATAATCAATAATAAAATCACAAAAAGCCAAGTAGAATAAGTTGTAGGAGTAAATAAGCTGGCTGAAAAAGCCAAATAAGCTAGTTTTCTAGCAAAAGCTTAACCAAATGACTTGTAACCTTCCAGACTTGATATTAAGCTGAGAAAAATGACACCTATTACGAAAGCCAAGTTGTTGCATGTACCAATAAGCAGTTCTAAAAAATAAGCAAATTGTGCTTATTTGACCAAAAGTCAAAGTCCTCCAAATTTCCCCAAATGTTCAAGAATTGTTTGTAAGCTTGTTATAAGCAACTTTTGTGAAGAACTCCAGGTGGAGTCCTTATGAATCAAGAGGTCAGTTGACCAAATGATGGTAGATTTTGGCAAATAAGGCTTAATAAGCCAGTTAGCTTATAAGCCAGCAATAAGGCACACCAAATAGCAAGAAGCACTCACAAGCAGCACAATAACAAGTTCCAAGCAGTTAAACAACAAGGCATGCACTAGAATAACAAATGCAAGGCAAAATTGAGGTGGTCACTTTGCTGATGCAAATGACCACTTCAGCCAACTTTGATAAGCTCTAACACCCACAATAAGCCACCAAATTCAACAAACAGAGAATGCACAGATAGCTTATCACCTAAACTCTTCCCAAACCAGATTTCAGACCTTAGATCCAAGAAACAAAGTTTTTATTGGATCTGATGTGTTTGACCAATTTCAAACCTCTTTTTTCAGATTTTTCCAAAACTTGAAATCCTTATTGCAAAGTTTGGTGGCCAAAGTGTGAAAATCAGAAGTTTATTAACAAAGGAAAACCAAGTTTATGACTAAAAAACGTTTAGTACAACCTTTTCCAAAACACAAGGACTAATAATGTCATTTCCCAAACTTCAAATCTCACAAACACGCGCCAAACACAACCTTTCCTACAAAAACGGATCAAATGGTTTACTGTTAACCATGATGAACCCAATTACCACTCCACTTAAAACAAAGGGTAAAAATCAATTACCCACACCCACGCTTAATTCACACGCTCAGAAACTCATCCCACACACAAAACCCCAATTCCCACTGACCATGTGACCCCACCATTCAAACCCGTCCACCTATCACATCACACCTTAACCTCCAAGGCATGACACGTGGCCAAATCAACAGCTGAGACTCATTACATTGCCCCAAAGTTAAAATGAACAATCATGATTCATTTGGACAGCTCAAACATCAAATGTGTCTAGAAGATTCAAGGGGCATTTTAGGTACTTCATAGCTAGGGTTTTCACTTGTAATCACAGCCCATGTGGCCTATATAAGGACTCCTCAACATGTGAGAGAGCCATGTTCCAATTTTACTCTTTAAACATTGTAATTCCTTTTTAAAATTTATAAAAGTTGGTAATTTAAGAAAATTGTAATTCCTTTTTATGTTTTTGAAAGTTGGTGTTGTTTAAGGGTAATTATGAGTTCCATTTGATGTTATAAGTGTGCTTAGATCTTGTTTTTTAAGCACGTTTATGTTTGGTAAGGTTTTCAAGTTTGAAATAAGCTTGAAAATAGGTTTCTGATTTTGGTGTTTTACTTGTACTAACCCTTATCCAAAAGCTATAAGCCCTTGCAAGCTTGTTGACACCAAGCTAGTGAAGGTTTATCAACCTTTGGATAGGTTGTTTGCTGTTTGTGTTGAAGACACAAAGCCCTTGAGTTTCTGCTTTGAAACATCAACCAAGGCACATCTCATCTCCTTTGTTCAAGTACCTTGGTCTTGTTCTAGTTGTTGAACAAGGTCCAAGGAGCACAGCTGATCCTCCTAGGAAGTTGTGGGGGATAGGTATAACCTCTTGTTAAGATTCCTCTAAAAAATCACATGTTTATGTCTGATCTATACTTTGCTATGTGATTTGTTGATTTTGTGTTTGTGCTTTCTGTTTTATTGTTGGTTACTCTTAGTTGTCACCTAGTTGAGCTATTTGAACCATAAAATCAGTAGGTTGTTTGTAGAAATAAAAAGTTTGTTTGAAAAAGGACTAAAACAAGGCTGTTTGGGATTATTGGATCATAAGGCCTTGTGGCCTTGTGCCCTTGGATCTTAGGGTTTGGGGAGTCTAAACAAGTCATATGCAACAAGTTTTAGTCACTGGTTAAGTTTCAAAAGGTTTGGAAAAAGGATTTCAAGTTTTGGAAAAATCTGAAAACAGAGGTTTGAAATTGGTCAAACACATCAGATCCAATAAAATCTTTGTTTGTTGGATCTAAGGTCTGAAATCTGGTTTGGGAAGAGTTCAGGTGATAAGCTATCTGTGCATTATCTGTTTGTTGAATTTGGTGGCTTATTGTGGGTGCTAGAGCTTATCAAAGTTGGCTGAAGTGGTCATTTGCAACAGCAAATTGACCACCTCAATTTTGCCTTGCATTTGTTATTCTAGTGCATGCCTTGTTGTTTAACTGCTTGGAACTTGTTATTGTGCTGCTTGTGAGTGCTTCTTGCTATTTGGTGTGCCTTAGTGCTGGCTTAAAAACTAACTGGCTTATTAAGCCTTATTTGCCAAAATCTACCATCATTTGGTCAACTGACCTCTTGATTCACAAGAACTCCACCTGAAGTTCTTCACAAAAGTTGCTTATAACAAGCTTACAAACAATTCCTGAACATTTGGTGAAATTTGAAGGACTTTGACTTTTGGTCAAATAAGCACAATTTGGCTTATTTTTTAGAACTGCTTATTGGTACATGCAACAACTTGGCTTTTGTAATAGGTGTCATTTTTCTTTGCTTAATATCAAGTCTGGAAGGTTACAAGTCATTTGGTTAAGCTTTTGCTAGAAAACTAGCTTATTTGGCTTTTTCAGCCAGCTTATTTGCTCCTACAGCTTATTCTACGTGGCTTTTTGTGATTTTTATGATTGATTATTCTTAGTTAAGCTATTTATGAGTTTTTGCAAAAAGAATCAGCTTTTGAAACAGCCTAGAACTCTAACCCGACTATTTTGTCTTTTAGTGAAGTTCTTATTTGCTTATTTCTGTCTTATTGAGTGTGATTTTTCAAAATTTCCTTTCACTTATCTCTTAGGCATCTCAAAAGAAGGTTGTGTGTTTAAGCAGAGCTTATGGCATTGGCTTATTGCTTAATGAGCTTATTGGCCCAATAAGAATAAGCTGTTTACTATTTAAGCTGTGATAAGCTCAAAACCAGCTTTTGGGCCTTCAGACTTTTGTGTTTAGAACTAAATTTTGAGTCAGATAAGGCTTTTTCAGGTCATTTAGGCCAAGTTTGACTTTTTGGGCCCATTAAGCCCATTAAGGTTGACTGTTTTGGTTTTTCGCCCGCTTGGGGGCCCATTAGGGGTAATTTGGTACTTTTAATTTCATTTTCTGATTATTTAGGTTAAAATAAACTACTTTGCAAGTTTTTAGAATTTTTAATAATTTTTGGATTTTTAATATTATTTTAATATTATTTTATTATTAAATTTCAAATTTTACATTTTTGCACTTTTATATTTTTCTTAGGTTTAATACTTTAAAATAGGATTTTTGCAACTCTTAGATTAATTTTATCATCATTTTCTAATTTCTATAATTATTTTAAGTTTTTAATAGTTTTTAATCATTTTAAATAGATTTAATTAGTTTAAAAATTCGTAAAAATAGTTTTTAGTCTTAATTGGTTATTTTAGAGGTTTACAAAGTGAAAATTTTTTATTTGGGCTTTAATTATTATTTTGATTTTTAGGGCTTTAATTAGCATTTAAAAATTAATATTTAATTAATTAAAAGGTTTGAAAAAGTTTTGATCATTTGTAAACTCTTAGTTTATTTAATTTGATTTTTGGTAATATTTTGGGAATTTTTAGAATTTATTTTTATTTTATCCCTTTTTAAGGTTTTAATTTTTAGTCGTCGTAGTAATAATTTTCACGTCTTCGTCATTCTATTCTCTCATACCCTTGTTTCAAATATTAATCTCAAATCAATTACAAATTATTCACACACATATACCTCCTTGGGGAACGAACTTATTTGGGTCATTAGTGTTTGATTTTCCTAAATCAACGCTTAATACTTATCGCTCGTTTACGCTCTTTTGTTTTCCTAAACAAAATTATTGTGGTTAAATACGTCTCTTGTTTAGGAAAACAAAAGAGCGTAAATGAGCGATAAGTATTAAGCGTTGATTTAGGAAAATCAAACACTAACGACCCAAATAAGTTCGTTTCCCAAGGAGGTATATGTGAGTGAATAATTTGTAATTGATTTGAGATTAATATTTGAAAGAAGGGGAGGAGAAAATAGAATGACGAAGACGTGAAAATTATTACTACGACGACTAAAAATTAAAACCGTAAAAAAGGGATAAAATAAATATAAATTCTAAAATTTCTCAAAAATTTACCAAAAATCAAATTAAATAAACTAAGAGTTTACAAATGATCAAAACTTTTTCAAACCTTTTAATTATTTAATATTAATTTTTAAATGCTAATTAAAGCCCTAAAAATCAAAATAATTATTAAAAAGCTCAAATAAAGATTTTTCACTTTGTAAACCTCTAAAATAACCAATTAAGACTAAAAACTATTTTTATGATCTTTTAAACTAATTAAAACTATTTAAAATGATAAAAAACTATTAAAAATTTAAAATAATTCAAGAAATTAGAAAAATGATGATAAAATTGATCTAAGAGTTGAACAAAAATCCTATTTTAATGTATTAAACCTAAGAAAAATATAAAAAGTGCAAAAATGTAAAATTTGAAATTTAATAAAAAATAAGATTAAAATAATATTAAAAATCCAGAAATTATAAAAGATTCTAAAAACTTGCAAACTAGTTTATTTTAACCTAAATAATCAGAAATTGAAAGTGAAATTACCAAATTATCCCTAATGGGCCCCCAAATGGGCTAAAAACTAAAACAGTCAACCTTAATGGGCTTAATGGGCCCAAAAAGTCAAACTTGGCCCAAATAACCTAAAAAGCCCTATCTGACTCAAAATTTATTTCTAAACACAAAAGTCTGAAGGCCTAGAAGCTGGTTTTGAGCTTATCACAGCTTAAATAGTCAACAACTTATTCTTATTTGGCCAATAAGCCCATTAAGCAATAAGCCAATGCCATAAGCTCTGCTTAAACACACAACCTTCTTTTGAGATGCCTAAGAGATCTTTGAAAAGAAATTTTGAAAAAGCACACTCAATAAGCCAGAAATAAGCAAAGAAGAATTTCACTAAAAGACAAAATAGTCGGGTTAGAGTTATAGGCTGTTTCAGAAGCTGATTCTTTTTGAAAAAGCTCACAAATAGCTTAACTAAGAATAATCAATCATAAAATCACAAAAAGCCAAGTAGAATAAGCTGTAGGAGCAAATAAGCTGGCTGAAAAAGCCAAATAAGCTAGTTTTCTAGCAAAAGCTTAACCAAATGACTTGTAACCTTCCAGACTTGATATTAAGCTGAGAAAAATGACACCTATTACAAAAGCCAAGTTGTTGCATGCACCAATAAGCAGTTCTTAAAAATAAGCCAAATTGTGCTTATTTGACCAAAAGTCAAAGTCCTCCAAATTTCACCAAATGTTAAGGAATTGTTTGTAAGCTTGTTATAAGCAAATTTTGTGAAGAACTCCAGGTGGAGTCCTTGTGAATCAAGAGGCCAGTTGACCAAATGATGGCAGATTTTGGCAAATAAGGCTTAGTAAGCCAGTTAGCTTAAAAGCCAGCAATAAGGCACACCAAATAGCAAGAAGCACTCACAAGCAGCACAATAACAAGTTCCAAGCAGTTAAACAACAAGGCATGCACTAGAATAACAAATGCAAGGCAAAATTGAGGTGGTCACTTTGCTGATGCAAATGACCACTTCAGCCAACTTTGATAAGCTCTAGCACCCACAATAAGCCACCAAATTCAACAAACAGATAATGTACAGATAGCTTATCACCTAAACTCTTCCCAAACTAGATTTTAGAGATCTTAGATCCAACAAACAAAGATTTTATTAGATCTGATTTGTTTGACCAATTTCAAACCTCTTTTTTCTGATTTTTCCAAAACTTGAAATCCTTATTGCAAAGTTTGGTGGCCAAAGTGTGAAAATCAGAAGTTTATTAACAAAGGAAAACCAAGTTTATGGCTGAAAAACATTTAATACAACCTTTGCCAAAACACAAGGACTACTAATGTCATTTCCCAAACTTCAAATCTCACAAACACGCGCCAAACACAACCTTTCCTACAAAAATGGATCAAATGGTTTACTGTTTACCATGATGAACCCAATTACCACTCCACTTAAAACAACGGGTAAAAATCATATACCCACACCCACGCTTAATTCACACGCCCAGAAACTCATCCCACACAAAAAATCCAATTCCCACTCACCATGTGACACAACCATTCAAACCCGTCCACCTATCACATCACACCTTAACCTCCAAGGCATGACACGTGGCCAAATCAATAGCTGAGACTCATTACTTGGCCTAAAGCTAAAATGAACAATCAGGATTTATTTGGACAGCTCAAATATCAAATGCGTCTAGAAGATTCAAGGGGCATTTTAGGGACTTCATAGCTTGGGTTTTCACTTGTAATCTCAGCCCTTGTGGCATTTATAAGGACTCTTCAATATGTGAGAGAGCCTTGTTCCAGTTTTACTTTTTAAATATTGTAATTCCTTTTTAAAATTTATAAAAGTTGGTATTTTAAGAAAATTGTAATTCCTTTTTATGTTTTTGAAAGTTGGTGTTGTTTAAGGGTAATTTTGAGTTCCATTTGATGTTATAAGTGTTCTTAGATCTTGTGGTTTAAGCACGTTTATGTTTAGTAAGGTTTTCAAGTTTGAAATAAGCTTGAAAATAGGTTTCTGATTTTGATGTTTTACTTGTACTAACCCTTATCCAAAAGCTATAAGCCCTTGCAAGCTTGTTGACACCAAGCTAGTGAAGGTTTATCAACATTTGGATAGGTTGTTTGCTATTTGTGTTAAAGACATAAAGCCTTGAGTTTCTGCTTTGAAACATCAACCAAGGCACATCTCATCTCCTTTGTTCAAGTACCTTGGTCTTGTTCTATTTGTTGAACAAGGTCCAAGGAGCATAGCTGATCCTCCTAGGAAGTTGTGGGGGATAGGTATAACCTCTTGTTAAGATTCCTCTAAAAAATCACATGCTTATGTCTGATCTATACTTTGCTATGTGATTTGTTGATTTTGTATTTGTGATTTGTGTTTTATAGTTGGTATCTCTTAGTTGTCACCTAGTTGAGCTATTTGAACCATAAAATCAGTAGGTTGTTTGTAGAAATAAAAAGTTTGTTTGAAAAAGGACTAAAACAAGGTTGTTTGGGATTATTGGATCATAAGGCCTTGTGGCCTTGTGCCCTTGGTTCTTAGGGTTTGGGGAGTCTAAACAAGTCATATGCAACAAGTTTTAGTCACTGGTTAAGTTTCAAAAGGTTTCGAAAAAGGATTTCAAGTTTTGGTAAAATCTGAAAAAGAGGTTTAAAATTGGTCAAACACATCAGATCCAATAAAATCTTTGTTTGTTGGATCTATGGTCTGAAATCTGGTTTGGGAACATTTTAGGTGATAAGCTATATGTGCATTATCTGTTTGTTGAATTTGGTGGCTTATTGTGGGTGCTAGAGCTTATCAAAGTTGGCTGAAGTGGTCATTTGCATCAGCAAAGTGACCACCTCAATTTTGCCTTGCATTTGTTATTCTAGTGCATGCCTTGTTGTTTAACTACTTGGAACTTTTTATTGTGCTGCTTGTGAGCGCTTCTTGCTATTTGGTGTGCCTTATTGCTGGCTTATAAGCTAACTGGCTTATTAAGCCTTATTTGCCAAAATCTACCATCATTTGGTCAACTGACCTCTTGATTCACAAGGACTCCACCTGGAGTTCTTCACAAAAGTCGCTTATAACAAGCTTACAAACAATTCCTGAACATTTGGTGAAATTTGGAGGACTTTGACTTTTGGTCAAATAAGCACAATTTGGCTTATTTTTTTAGAACTGCTTATTAGTACATGCAACAAATTGGCTTTTGTAATAGGTGTCATTTTTCTCAGCTTAATATCAAGTCTAGAAGGTTACAAGTCATTTGGTTAAGCTTTTGCTAGAAAACTAGCTTATTTCTCTTTTTCAGCCAACTTATTTGCTCCTACAGCTTATTCTACTTGGCTTTTTGTGATTTTTATGATTGATTATTCTTAGTTAAGCTATTTGTGAGCTTTTGCAAAAAGAATCAGCTTCTGAAACAGCCTAGAACTCAAACCCGACTATTTGTCTTTTAGTGAGATTCTTCTTTGCTTCTTTCTGGCTTATTGAGTGTGCTTTTTCAAAATTTCTTTTCACAGATCTCTTAGGCATCTCAAAAGAAGGTTGTGTGTTTAGGCAGAGCTTATGGCATTGGCTTATTGCTTAATGGGCTTATTGGCCCAATAAGAATAAGGTGTTGACTATTTAAGCTGTGATAAGCTCAAAACCAACTTTTGGGCCTTCAGACTTTTGTGTTTAGAATTAAATTTTGAGTCAGATAGGGCTTTTTCAGGTCATTTGGGACAAGTTTGACTTTTTGGGCCCATTAAGCCCATTAAGGTTGACTGTTTTGGTTTCACTTTCATTTCCTGATTATTTAGGTTTAAATAAACTAGTTTGCAAGTTTTTAGAACTTTTTATAATTTTTGGATTTTTAATATTATTTTAATATTATTTTATTATTAAATTTCAAATTTACATTTTTGCACTTTTTATATTTTTCTTAGGTTTAATACATTAAAATAGGATTTTTGCAACTCTTAGATTAATTTTATCATCATTTTTCTAGTTTCTAGAATTATTTTAAGTTTTTAATTGTTTTTAATCATTTTAAATAGTTTTAATTAGTTTAAAAATTCATAAAAATAGTTTTTAGTCTTAATTGGTTATTTTAGAGGTTTACAAAGTGAAAAATTTTTATTTGGGCTTTTTAATAATTATTTTTATTTTTAGGGCTTTAATTAGCATTTAAAAATTACTATTTAATTAATTAAAAGGTTTGAAAAAGTTTTGATCATTTGTAAACTCTTAGTTTATTTAATTTGATTTTTGGTAATCTTTTGGGAATTTTTAGATATTATTTTTATTTTATCCCTTTTTACGATTTTAATTTTTAGTCGTCGTAGTAATAATTTTCACGTCTTCGTCATTCTATTTTCTCATCCCCTTCTTTCAAATATTAATCTCAAATCAATTACAAATTATTTACACACATATACCTCCCTGGGAAACGAACTTATTTGGGTCATTAGTGTTTGATTTTCCTAAATCAACGCTTAATACTTATCACTCGTTTACGCTCTTTTGTTTTCCTAAACAAGAGACGTATTTTACCACAATCATATTGGCGCTGCTGTCGGGGAGGTGTTTCGTGATTAATTTGTCTTTTGTTTTTAATATTAACCATAAATAGTATTTGTGTTAGTAGAACTCTACTAATACGTATTATCGGTTTTTTCGTTTTTCTTGTGAAATTATTATTACTATATTGTATTAAGTATCACAACAAAATCAAAATATCTCCAAAAGTGTGAAAACACAACCTTAATTGGGATTTGATCTCCTAATTATTGTATTCGAATCTCAAACAAAAAGAAAAAGGCAAAAATAGATAAATACTTTCGTGAAGCTCGATTTTGAAAAATACAAACTATAAGGTGGGTATAAGGCGGGTATTATAAAATATACCCTAAGGAAAAAGGCTCTTAAGTGCTTCGCGCCGCCTGGTTTCCCCGCTTGGTTGTGAGTATTTTGAGATTGAAGGCTAATCGAGGGTTTTGCCGCCCAAAGTATTATTACGTATCATATATATTTGTTTGGTTTCTTTGTGATTAAACCCTCTTGAACAATTTGGTTTTCACCAAAGTTCTAAAGTCATTCGAAGGCGTTCACTCCACGTGATCTTTTTCATTCTTTTGAGGCTTCTTTAATCAAGAGTTTGATTCGAGGAGAGATTTGGTAGATTGTTGTCTACGAAGACACAAAATCCAAAAAAAAATTAAAAACAATCAAAAACACAAAAAAAATTGAAAATCCACAAAACACCCAAAAAGAATCTTCTTTATTCACCTCCCATTCTACGTCAAGTTTATGCTAACTCGTAATCAAGCAAAAGGAGCTCGTAAACGTCGTCAAAGTCAAGGAAATCAAGAGCCTTTGATTGAAGAACAAACTCCAATTGTTGAACCTATTGTAGAACAAGAAGCTTCATGCACCCACCGAGGGTTTTGGAGAAGCTATTGTGATTCCCGCCATCCTTGCGGAGAATTTTGAAATTATGACGGGTTTAATGTCGATGTTGCAAGCAAATAAGTTTAGAGGTCATGAAAAAGACAACCCGCACTACCACATAAGGAATTTTAATCGTCTCACCGCAACTAGCAAGTTTAAGGATGTTCCACATGACGCCATTAGGATGATGTTGTTTCCATACTCGTTAGATGGACCCGCTAAAATTTGGCTCGAGAAAGAACCGCCAAATTCGATTTTGACATGGGGTGATCTCGTTTCTAAGTTTGTGAACCAATTTTTTCCACCATCTAAAACAAGACATTTGAAAAATGAGATTTCAAGGTTTACACAACGTAATAATGAGAGTTTTTCAATGGCATGGGAAAAATTAAGGAAATGTTACATGAATGTCCACACCATGATTTTTCGGAATTGCATCAAATAGATACTTTCTATAATAGGCTTAATGATCATGAACGAGATTATTTGAATGTCGCCGCGGGTGGTAATTTTTTGTGCAAAACAACCGATGAAGCTGTAAAGATTATCGAGAATAGATGTAAGGTTTACAACCCTCATAACACAACGAGTGTTGCCAATATGGGTTCGTCATCGTCGTCATCGTCTCGTCACATTAATGCCTAACATGATGAAGCTAATGAGGAAAATCGGTTTTTCGATAGGTTTTCGAATCTTATGACTCATTGAAAAGCACAAGATGCTTTGAATTCCGCATCGGTTAAAGCGGTTGATAAGATATGTTTGTCTTGTGGTGGAGCTCATGATCTTTCCGAGTGCATTATCGCCGGTGGTAACGCTTCTAGTGCTTACGTAGCAACGAGAACTTACAACCAAAACGGCCAAGGTTCCCGCCCAAATCAAGCTCCACCAAATCAAAATGCTAATAACTATCGAAACAACAATCAAAATGGTGGTTATCAAGGCAATTCACGTAACTACAACAAAGGGAATTATCAAAGTGGGAATGGACAAGTTTAAATCAAAACCAAAACCGTGATTTTCAAAACACTACACAAGGTTTTCAAAATGCTCACAATAAAAATATTAATGGAGAATTTTGGATTATGCTAAAGCAAATGATGCTAAGTTTGATAATATGCAACAAGAGATGATTAGCTTAAGATCCGAGTTGAAAAACGAGCTTAAAAACGAACTTGCTAATGAACATAAGACTCATGCTAATAAAATGGAAGGAAACGTTCAACGTCTTCAACAAAATAAACAAAAGATGGAACAAGGACAACATGAGATTAAGCAAGAATTGTTAAAAGCGGATTTAACGCAATCAAAATTTAAAGACCGAATGGCAAAAATGTTTGAAGCAATCATGTGTAAACCCTCTTCCTCGGGTGGTCTTTCTAGTGATACCATTGCAAACCTAAAGGGAGAAATGATGGTTATTACTACACGTAGTGGTAAAACTTTCAAGGAACCAATATCTCGTCCAAGTACTTCTACGAAGAAGGAAATCGAGAAAGAGCCCGAGGTGATGGTCTAAAAGGAGCATATCATAAGCCCACGAAGTACACCTCATACCACACCTACGGTTGAACCAATACCAATCATGGAACCCGAGATTCCAAGGCCGTTGCCTAATGTCCAACCCACACCACCCTTACCTTACCCTTCGAGACGAAACAAAGATTGCAAGAACGTAACAAACAACAAATCGATCTTTTTATAAAAATGTTTCAAAAAGTTCATTTTGATGTAAGTTTATCCGACGCGTTGTTATATATGCCTCGTTTCGCTTCCACTTTTAAAAGTATGATGAATGATAAGGAAAAGCTTTCAAAGCTTGCTAATTTTTCTTCGGTTTATCTTAAACGCATACCGGAAAAAGTTGGTGACCCCGGAAAGTTTATCATTCCTTGTGATATACAAGATATGAAAGAATGCCTCGCCTTGGCCGATCTTGGTGCGAGCATTAATTTGATGCCATTTTCCATTTGGAAATCGCTTTCGCTTCCGGCTCTTACTCCTTCGAACATGTCTATCAAGATGGCCGATCATTCTACGATTTTAGCATGTGGAGTAGCTGAGGATGTTTTCGTGAAAGTGGGGAAGTTCTACTATCCCGTTGATTTTATAGTAGTTGACATCCCCGCGGATCCTCAAGTTCCTCTAATTTTAGGTCGTCCATTTTTAGACACCTCGAGATCGTTTATCCACGTTCATGCAAGAACTATTACTTTGAGATTCAACGAAGAGGAACTTGTTATAAACGCTACTCAAAACTCGACACCTTCTCATGTTTATGCAATCGCTACCATCAATCACATCGACTTAGTTGATGTGGTTTGCGATGAGTTTTCACAAGAAGTGTTAGGTTTTTTCGATAGTTCTTCAAGTGGCAATCCCACTATTTTGGATCCGATTCTTGATAATTCTACACCAAATCTCACTCCATTCCAAGGAGGCGATTTTACTTCAAAAGAAATCGACAATGAAGATGAGGTGATTATTAGTGATGATACTTCTATTCCACGATTTCTTCCGCCGATGGAAGTTATGAGTATTGAGCAAAAATCTTCAATCGAGGAACCACCTATCCTTGAATTGAAAGATCTTCCATCTCACCTTGAATACGCATTCTTGGAAGGTGATGACAAGTTGCCGGTTATTATTGCAAAAGGTCTTGCTAATGATGAAAAAACTGCGCTATTGAAAGTTCTTAAAGCTCATAAAGGCGCAATTGCATGGAAAATTTCCGACATTAAGGGTATTGACCCAAAATTTTGTACTCACAAGATTTTAATAGAGGAGGACTAAAAAACCGCAATTCAAAGTCAAAGAAGGGTAAACCCTAAAATTCACGATGTCATAAAAAAGGAAGTTTTAAAACTCCTTGACACGGGAATGATTTATCCTATCTCCGATTGCCCATGGGTGAGCCCAATCCATTGTGTCCCTAAAAAGGGAGGAATGACCGTTGTGCCTAATGAAAACAACGAGTTAATTCCTACTCGTGTTGTGACCAGTTGGAGGGTGTGCATTGACTACCAAAAGTTAAATGATGCCACTTGTAAAGACCACTTTCCTTTGCCCTTCATGGATCAAATGTTGGAGCGACTCGCGGGAAATGAATTCTATTGCTTTTTAGATGGTTTTTCTGGTTACTTTCAAATCCTTATCGACCCTCGTGATCAAGAGAAGACTACGTTTACATGTCCTTATGGAACGTTTTCTTATCGTAGGATGCCTTCGGACTTTGCAATGCACCGGGTACGTTTCAACGGTGTATGATGGCTATTATTCACGATATGATCGAGAAGTCGATGGAAGTGTTTATGGATGAATTTTTGGTGTTTGGCAATTCGTTCACGTCGTGTTTATCTAATCTCGAGCAAATGCTAAAACGTTGTGAAGAAACCAATATTGTGCTTAATTGGGAAAAATGTCATTTTATGTGTAAAAAAGGAATCGTCTTAGGACATAATGTCTCGAAAGCGGGGATTAAGGTCGATAAAGCTAAGGTAGACGTCATCGCCAAGTTACCTCATCCCGAAACCGTTAAGGGAGTTAGGAGTTTCCTAGGCCACGCGGGCTTTTATCTTCGTTTCATCAAAGACTTTTCGAAAATCTCTCGACCTATGACACACCTTCTCGAAAAGGATGCTCCTTTTAATTTCAATGATGATTGTGTTAGAGCTTTCGAAACTCTTAAAAGGAAACTTACCGAAGCTCCCATTCTTATTGCTACTAATTGGGAATTACCCTTTGAAATCATGTGCGATGCAAGTGATTATGCTATAGGGGCCGTCTTAGGGAAAAGTTATGAAAATAATTTTCGTCCTATCCATTATGCTAGTAAGACGATGACCGAGGCTGAATTAAAGTACACCACAACGGAAAAGGAATTCCTTGCCGTGGTCTATGCTTTTGAGAAATTCCGACCTTATCTAGTCTTAACTAAAAGCATCGTGTATACCGACCATTCGGCTATCAAGTATCCCTTAGCTAAGCAAGATGCTAAGCCGAGATTGCTTTGTTGGATGCTCCTCCTCCAAGAATTTGATGTCACCGTGCTTGACAAAAAAGGAGCCTAGAATCTAGCGGCCGATCATCTCTCTCGTCTAGAAGATCCTCACAGAGATGTTTTCGAGAACAAGGAAATTACCGAAACATTTCCTCTTGAGACTCTCGGTGTAGTGAATTCTAAAGACACCACCCCATGGTTTGCCGACATTGCAAATTACCATGTGGGGAAATTCATAATCAAGGGTATGACGACACAACAAAAGAGAAAATTCTTTCGTGACGTCAAGTTCTATTTTTGGGACGACCCTTATCTCTTTCGGGTTTGTGCGGATCAACTCGTTCGACGTTGTGTTTTTGGTGCCGAAGCTTCTAACATCCTTAGAGCTTGTCACGAGGGACCCACGGGTGGTCACCACGGTGCTAACCTCACGGCTAAGAAAGTGTTCGATGTCGGCTTCTTTTGGCCTTCTATCTATCGTGATGCACACGCACTTGTGAAGTCGTGAGATTCGTGCCAACGTCAAGGAAAATCGTCTCAACGTGATGAAATGCCGCAAAATGTAATTCAAGTGTGTGAGATTTTCGACATTTGGGGCATAGACTTTATGGGGTCGTTCCCATCGTCTCATGGTAACAAGTATATCCTCGTCGCCGTCGACTACCTTTCTAAGTGGGTGGAAGCTAAGGCTTTACCTACTAATGATGCTCGTGTGGTAGTGAAGTTTTTGAAGCAACTATTCTCTAGGTTCGGAACCCCTCGTGCTATCATAAGCGATCGTGGAACCTATTTTTGTAATGACCAATTCGAGAAGTTCTTAAAGAAATATGGAGTTACTCATCGTCTTTCTATGGCTTATCACCCGCAAACGAGTGGGCAAGTCGATGTTTCGAACCGAGTTTTGAAGAGGATTTTAGAGAGGTCGATTGGAGAAAACCGTGCTTCATGGTCCGACAAACTCGATGACGCTTTATGGGCCTTTAGGACCGCTTATAAGACACCTATCGGTTGTAATCCTTATAAGTTAGTCTATGGGAAGAATTGTCATTTGCCCATTGAATTGGAGCATAAGGCATATTGGGCCCTTAAGCATGCAAACTTTGACTTGAAGACCGCGGGAGATCACCGGAAAATACAATTGAATGAATTAGATGAATTAAGAGATAATGCTTATGAAAATTCATTAATTTTCAAAGAAAAGACTAAAAAGTTTCATGATGCAAAGATTAAAAACCGGTTTTTAACATTGGTGATCAAGTGTTACTTTTTAAATCTCGAATAAAGATATTTTCACCATTACACAAGTGTTTCCTTATGGGACCATCGATCTAGCTCAAGATGATGGTCCTAACTTCAAGGTGAATGGACATAGGCTTAAGCACTACTTTGGTGGGGAAGTTCCTTCATTAGATGACCTCGACCAAGTCACCTTCCCTAATGATAATTAGCATTGAGGGGATCGTGTCGAGCTCATGACTCGGTAATAAAAAACGAGGTGCCTCGTGGGGAGATCCCATGTTTATCCTTTTTATGCTTTCTAATAAATAATGAGAGGGGATTTGTGCCCTTCCAACTCGTTGTCTCGTGGTTGTTTGTGATTGTGTTATCTAGATTATCATCATCACTACGATTGAACACTCTCGTGTTCGTTTACGTGAGCCTCGATCGTTTGCTTGAAGAAGTTTTTCATGAATCCATGACATATCCTTTATTGTTCTAACAATTATCTTTTAGCATAATTAATAAACGGCTTCGGATATATTGTTGATCACCCTTTCCATGCTAGATCCTAAGCATTCGACTCTTCGTCTCTAGTATGGGGGTGCTCCACCTTTAGACTCGAAACATTGAGAACAATGTTTAATTTTAGTATGGGGGTGAATAGATACTTGCTTTCCTACGCCCTCACGTGTTCCAACTTTCAATGTTTTATATTGTTGCTAATAAGGCTAAAAATGGCCAAATTTTAAAATTTTTCTTAGTTTTAATAAATGTTTTTAAGACACGAATGTATATTTTCTGATGGGTAGAATAAGAGCTAATTTCTGACTTTATGGGCATTTGGAGCCCTTTACATTCCTTAACCCACTTAATTCAAGTTTTGCTAGACTTTTATATAGGGAACTTTAAAACCCGAAAGTCTTAGCTTATTCGGGTTAAGAACAAGAACCTTTCGCAAGTTCCTATAATTGATCCTAGAAAGTCACTTATCAAGGGAACTATAAAATGCAATCTCTAAACTTGAAAAAGTACAAGAAAGTGCAAGATCCTATAGGTGGCTTGAAAACCCAAAACTTTGATTTGATATAGTCTTAATGAAAGCTAATCCAAATTTGGCTTAATTTTGACTTGCATGGCTAAGTATTCACGAGTCTCTTTAATTAGAGGTCTTTAAATAGTGAAGAACGAGAGATGATAGAGTTAGACAAGTGATCATGCTAAACGTAGAACATGAAAATGTTCTTTCAAAAACTCATATGTTTTTAATTGTGGATTTTTCTCCCATAAGATCAAGGCATTAGGAATTAAAATAATTGCAATAAGTAAGGATGTACGATTTGAAAGGTTACTTAGCTTCTAGCACAAGATCGTTTAAAAGTTGCTCGGGGTTGAATAGAGTTCATAGCCAAGGCATAACTTATTGAAGCGGGATGCGAAGATTGGTGAAGATCCAAAAAGGCCCTAACAAGGCATGAGGAGCTCTATTTTGTTGCTAAAGATCCAAGATGATGTGAAGTATCATTATTCCTAAATCAATATGAAGGATCGAGACACACGACGAAAAGCAATTACTCCCCTAAAGATCATGGAGAAATTCTATCCAAAAAGACCCTTACAAGGTATGAGGATAAATATATCCAAGTCCGAAAAGGAGGCGGATCGTTGTATATATCAAAGTCCAAAATAAAGATTGAAGAAAAATGATGAAGTAGTGGTCCAAATATGAAGAATCTCTCAAAAACGTCAAGTGAAGAAATTCCAAAATATGAAGAGAAGACCATAATTTCAAGAACGTCTTCCCAAGATTTGAATTATGAAGTACATGCCAAATATCGGTCCGAGAAAGGTCTCAAATCGTGAAACAAGTTATGCCAAGATATGAACTTAAGGAGATACACGAGAAGCCGTTTTAAAAGATTTTGTCCTTCGGCTAACTATCGATTAAATCGTGCTACTTTACTTTCGGACTAATAAATAGTCAAATAAGTCAATATGAATCACTTGTGATCCATGACAAATAGTTAAAAAAATCTAGAAACCCATTTCCTTTTATAATAACTAGGATTGCGGGGAGAAAAAGTATTACACAATTTGGACGTATGAGTAGTGTTAGCATTGTGACTTGTACCAACAATGATCTCGTTTTTGCACTTAGCATGGAATGTATGACAATCATGGATGACGAAATTTACTCTATGGGACATTTATTTGTTTCTATTCATTGACCCAAAAAGTCACATTAGTGATGAAAATCATACATTATGTCTTTACACATCTTCGTAGTATTGTTGCAAGTCTTTTACTTTTCAATAAAGGTTAATAAAACTGAATCTTGGTGATGCTTAGATACTTTATTCTAGCATTACGTGAGGGCACGACAATGGCTTAGTATGGAGGAGTGATGAGATGGCATTTATACATGATCTCATCGTTCTTTTCGGGCTTTAAATGCATAAAATGTCATAATTATACCATATATATGCTTGTATTTGTTTACTTATGTGTTTTAGGTATGGATATCATGAAAAAGACAAAAGATCACAAGAAACGAGGAAAAACAGACACGAGAAACGAAGCCGTACAAAGAACCAGGCCCTAGTTCATGAATTATCCATGAAAAACCCTTGAAGACTTAAAGATGTACAAGACTGATCCTCAATTTATGAAGAAATGACACTTAAAACCCTTGTATATTCATGATTACAAGTTTGGTCCCTTAAGTTTGTCAAAATTACAAAATTGTCCTTCAACTTTGAAGAATTAACAAGTTTAGTCCCTCAACAATTCTAAATTGTCAATAATGGTCCCTCATGAATTCAAAGATACAATGAAGGCCTTTGAAGATCAAGAATATCCAAGATCAGTCCTTGAAATATTCAAAAGTGGCAAAAATAACCCTTGAAACCCTTATTGCAAAGTTTGGTGGCCAAAGTGTGAAAATCAGAAGTTTATTAACAAAGGAAAACCAAGTTTATGGCTGAAAAACGTTTAATACAACGTTTTCCAAAACACAAGGACTACTAATGTCATTTCCCAAACTTCAAATCTCACACACACGCGCCAAACAAAACCTTTCCTACAAAAACGGATCAAATGGTTTACTGTTTACCATGATGAACCCAGTTACCACTCCACTTAAAACAAAGGGTAAAAATCAATTACCCACACCCACGCTTAAATCACACGCCCCAAAACTCATCCCACACACAAAACCCCAATTCCCACTCACCATGTGACCCCACCATTCAAACCCGTCCACCTATCACATCACACCTTAACCTCCAAGACATGACACGTGGCCAAATCAACAGCTGAGACTCATTACTTGGCCCCAAAGCTAAAATGAACAATCAGGATTCATTTGGACAACTCAAACATCAAATGCGTCTGGAAGATTCAAGGGGCATTTGAGGGACTTTATAGCTATCACTTGTAATCTCAGCCCTTGTGGCCTATATAAGGACTCCTCAACATGTGAGAGAGCCTTGTTCTAGTTTTACTCTTTAAATATTGTAATTCCTTTTTAAAATTTATAAAAGTTGGTATTTTAAGAAAATTGTAATTCCTTTTTATGTTTTTGAAAGTTGGTGTTGTTTAAGGGTAATTCTGAGTTCCATTGGATGTTATAAGTGTGCTTAGATCTTGTGGTTTAAGCACGTTTATGTTTGGTAAGGTTTTCAAGTTTGAAATAAACTTGAAAATAGGTTTCTGATTTTGATGTTTTACTTGTACTAACCCTTATCCAAAATCTATAAGCCCTTGCAAGCTTGTTGACACCAAGCTAGTGAATGTTTATCAACCTTTGGATAGGTTGTTTGCTGTTTGTGTTGAAGACATAAAGCCCTTGAGTTTCTGCTTTGAAACATCAACCAATGCACATCTCATCTCCTTTGTTCAAGTACCTGGGTCTTGTTCTAGTTGTTGAAAAAGGTCCAAGGAGAATAGCTGATCCTCCTAGGAAGTTGTGGGGGATAGGTATAACGTCTTGTTATGATTCCTCTAAAAAATCACATGTTTATGTCTGATCTATACTTTGCTATGTGATTGGTTAATTTTTTGTTTGTGCTTTGTGTTTTATTGTGGGTATCTCTTTGTTGTCACCTAATTGAGTTATTTGAACCATAAAATCAGTAGGTTATTTGTAGAAATAAAAAGTTTGTTTGAAAAAGGACTAAAACAAGGATGTTTTGGATTATTGGATCATAAGGCCTTGTGGCCCTGTGCCCTTGGTTCTTAGGGTTTGGGGAGTCTAAACAAGTCATATGCAACAAGTTTTAGTCACTGGTTAAGTTTCAAAAGGTTTGGAAAAAGTATTTCAAGTTTTGGAAAAATCTGAAAAAAGAGGTTTGAAATTGGTCAAACACATCAGATCCAATAAAATCTTTGTTTGTTGGATCTAAGGTCTGAAATCTGTTTTGGGAAGAGTTTAGGTGATAAGCTATCTGTGTATTATTTGTTTGTTGATTTTGGTGGCTTATTGTGGGTGCTAGAGCTTATCAAAGTTGGCTGAAGTGGTCATTTGCAACAGCAAAGTGACCACCTCAATTTTGCCTTGCATTTGTTATTCTAGTGCATGCCTTGTTGTTTAACTGCTTGGAACTTGTTATTGTGCTGCTTGTTAAGCCTTATTTGCCAAAATCTGCCATCATTTGGTCAACTGACCTCTTGATCCACAAGGACTCCACCTGGAGTTCTTCACAAAAGTTGCTTATAACAAGCTTACAAACAATTCTTGAACATTTGGTGAAATTTGGAGGACTTTGACTTTTGGTCAAATAAGCACAATTTGGCTTATTTTTTAGAACTGCTTATTGGTACATGCAACAACTTGGCTTTTGAAATAGGTGTCATTTTTCTCAGCTTAATATCATGTCTGGAAGGTTACAAGTCATTTGGTTAAGCTTTTGCTAGAAAACTACCTTATTTGGCTTTTTCAGCCAGCTTATTTGCTCCTACAACTTATTCTACTTGGCTTTTTGTGATTTTTATGATTGATTATTCTTAGTTAAGCTATTTGTGAGCTTTTGCAAAAAGAATCAGCTTCTGAAACAGCCTAGAACTCTAACCCGACTATTTTGTCTTTTAGTGAAATTCTTCTTTGCTTATTTCTGGCTTATTGAGTGTGCTTTTTCAAAATTTCTTTTCACAGATCTCTTAGGCATCTCAAAAAAAGGTTGTGTGTTTAAGCAGAGCTTATGGCAATGGCTTATTGCTTAATGGGCTTATTGGCCCAATAAGAATAAGATGTTGACTATTTAAGCTGTGATAAGCTAAAAACCAGCTTTTGAGCCTTCAGACTTTTGTGTTTAGAATTAAGTTTTTGTCAGATAGGGATTTTTTAGGTCATTTGGGCCAAGTTTGACTTTTTGGGCCCATTAAGCCCATTAAGGTTGAATGTTTTGGTTTTTAGCCCATTTAGGGGCCCATTAGGGGTAATTTTGTAATTTCACTTTCATTTTCTGATTATTTAGGTTAAAATAAAAGTTTTTAGAATTTTTAAGAACTTTTGGATTTTTAATATTATTTTATTATTAAATTTCAAAGTCTGCATTTTTGCACTTTTTATATTTTTCTTAGGTTTAGTACATTAAAATAGGATTTTTGCAACTCTTAGATTAGTTTTATCATCATTTTTCTAATTTCTAGAATTATTTTAAGTTTTTAATAGTTTTTAATCATTTTAAATAGTTTTAATTAGTTTAAAAATAGTTTTTAGTCTTAATTGGTTATTTTAGAGGTTTACAAAGTGAAAAATCTTTATTTGGGCTTTTTAATACTTATTTTGATTTTTAGGGCTTTAATTAGCATTTAAAAATTAATATGTAATTAATTAAAAGGTTTTAAAAAGTTTTGATCATTTGTAAACTCTTATTTTATTTAATTTGATTTTTGGTAATTTTTTGGGAATTTTTAGAATTTATTTGTATTTTATCCCTTTTTACGGTTTTAATTTTTAGTCGTCGTAGTAATAATTTTCCCGTCTTCGTCATTCTATTTTCTCATCCCCTTATTTCAAATATTAATCTCAAATCAATTACAAATTATTCACACACATATACCTCCTTGGGAAACGAACTTATTTGGGTCATTAGTGTGATTTTCCTAAATCAACGCTTAATACTTATCGCTCATTTACGCTCTTTTGTTTTCCTAAACAAGAGACGTATTTTACCACAATCAATGGCATTTTCGACTCTGCTTCATATGATGATGACATTGTTGGGGATCTTAATAATTTGGCTCCAGAAGTGGATGTAGATCCTAATCTTGTTCAGTAGATCAATAAAGACCATCCTACTACTCAAATCACAGGAGATCCTAGTTCTATTGTCAAGACTCGCCGCATGCAAAAGAAAGCAACATCTGGTCATCATGCTCTTGTGAGCTACATTGAAGATCAAAAGCATAATAATCACATAGACTTTCTTCACTGTTAGTTTGCTTATTTTCTTTCACAGGTGGAACCTAGGTCAGTCTCACATGCTCTTGAGGATCAAAGTTGGGTTGAGGCTATGTAGGAGGAGATGGAGTAGTTCTTGTTTCAGAATGTTTGGATCCTAGTTGACTTACCGATGGAAAGACAGCAATTGGTACCAAATGGATTCTCAAAAACAAGAAAGATGCAAGGGGTATTGTGTTGAGAAATAAGGCTAGGATGGTTTCACTAGGGCACACACAACTAGAAGGAACTGACTATAGTGAAGTCTTTATTCTTGTTGCTAGGATTGAGGCCATTCGTCTGTTTTTGGCTTTTCCTTCTTATGTTGGCTTTACGGTTTTTCAGATGGATGTCAAGAGTGTGTTTCTCTATGGCAAGATTGACGAGGAAGTTTATGTAACTCAACCTAAGGGATTTATGGATCCACTTCATCCTAAGAAAGTCTACAAGGTGGTCAAAGCTCTTTATGGACTTCATCAGGCTCCTAGAGCTTGGTATGAGCGTCTGTCCACTTTCTTGTTAAAATATGGATATAGAAGAAGCACTATTGACAAAACACTGTTCCTTAAAAGGAATGCCAAAGACATCATCTTGGTTCAAGTGTATGTGGATGATATTATCTTTGGTTCTACTAGGAAGGAATGGTGTGATGAGTTTAAACAGCTAATGAAAGGCGAATTTTAGATGAGTGCCATGGGAGAACTCACATTTTTCCATGGTCTTCAAGTCAAGCAGCAGTCGGATGGTATTTTCATTAATCAAGACAAGTATGTTCATGAGATCATTCAGAAGTTTGATGTGGAACCTCTTAGACCAGCAGCAACACCTTATGAAGTCACTAAAGTTAAACTTAAGAATGAGCCAGATCTCCGGTAAATGTTCACATGTACAGGTCCATGATTGGCTCACTCATGTATTTGACTGCATCACGCCCGAATATTATGTTTGTAGTAAGTGCATGTTCTAGACATCAGGTGGCTCCAACCGTGTCTAACTTGAATGCAGTCAAGAAAATATTCAAGTATATCAAGGCATAACCCAAGCTAGGCTCGTGGTATCCAAGGGAATCATCTTTTGTTCTTGAAGCCTATAGTGATAGTGACTATGCAGGTGCTAATAATGATAGAAAGTCTACTACTGGTGGTTGTCAGTTTTTGGGTCGAAGACTTATCTCATGGCAATGTAAGAAACATACAATAGTAGCTACCTCCTCAACAGAAGCTGAATATGTAGCTGCTGCTAGTTGTTGTGGACAAGTCTTGTGGATACAAAATCAAATGCTGGATTATGGGTTCAACTTCATGAACACCAAAATTTTCATCGACAATCAAAGCATTATCTGCATTTGAATCTTGTGTTTCATCAACGAACCAAGCATATCGAGATTCGGCACCATTTTATACGGGATGCAAATGAGAAGAAGCTGATACAGGTTCTTAAAGTACATACGGATGATAATGTTGTTGATTTGTTGACTAAAGCATTTGATGGTCCAAGGTTCAACCACTTGGTGGTTCACATTGGTATGGTCAATCCTTGAGGCCAAGGATTGAGGGGAAGCTAAGCCTAAAGGGAGGCTTATTGTACATATTTACTTGTACAGTCTTACATATGGTAGCTTCTAACAACAGTTTTCATGGGTATCCGCGGTGTGTGCAACTTCTAGTGGAAGATTTCGGTTACTCCTAGTCGCAGTCTTCTAGTATCAATTTATGGTTGGCTTCTAGTATCAATTTTGGGTCACTGTTCATTCGTTGACTTTTGTTGACCACTCGCAGCTCCTAGTGTTGACCTTTACGCGTTTTGACTTTCAGTCAACGCGAGTTACTTTTGGTGCACATATTGTGTTTATCTTTGGTAACTGGGATTTGCTAATAATGGTTTAAAGGGAAAGTGGTTACTCAAGCATTAATGACTTAATTTTGAAAGGGCACCCCCGTAATTAGGGGTCAATGAACAGTTTTTGTGACCATTATTTATGGTCAAATGACTCATTTGACTCATTTATCAAAACATAAACTCACACATACGCTCCTACCCTTCAACCTCTTCAATCGATCATCTTCTGTTGGTCCCTTGTAATTAGTACTATACATAAGAATACTAAGTATAGTCCTAACCCATGGTTAAGTAATGCAATAAACTTAATACAAGTAAAGTAAATAACACAAAGGTTTTTCAACGTTTAACTCTTAGCTTTATTAAAGAATTATACCCTATTGTATACGAAGCTACAATAGGGATTGAATAGACAATGTGTGGTTTGGTGATCTCCTCACTAACAAGCTAGTCCAATCCTAACGATTGCTAAGCTTGACGATTTTATTAACAAGAGTTTAGAACTCAAGTGTTTGATCGTATTTGGAGGAGAGAAAACTTTGTTTGTGAATGTCTAAAGCATTAAGTGCACAAACTTGTTTTCTCTCCTTTTACAAGCATCCTATTTATAGAAGGAAAGTTGGGTAGAAGACAATAATTGCCTATGTGCAGTTCTTGTCTTATTGGTACAATATAGTAACTTGTCTTACCATATTCTAAGTAGTAAGACGTAAGTCCTTTACACTTGTTAGTACCCCATCTATCCCAAAAGGGTAAGTCACGCTAATTGTGTGATGTACTTCATCTTGTCACAATTCAACTTATCACGCCTTTATTTAATCTTGGAGAATGCTTGTTTTCTTTAGGGAGATCGTATGGGGTTCAGTGAGTCTATTGCCACAACTCACTGAACCCATCACCTTCTTCTTCGTCATAGAAGTCATTCATCGAACTTCGCCTCTCTGAATGCTCGAGTCTTTCTTTTAGACTAGTCTAGGAACTCGAAGGCAACTCATTGAGTGACTGTTCACTCAGTGACTTTGTTATGTTCAAGGTTAATACTTCACTTAGGTTGATTGTTATTCAAATCCATCAGTAAGGTCACTAGGTACTGAATTGACCTAACAATCTCCCCCTATTTGGATATAAAATTTACCTAAGTGAAATTGTTATAAGTGAGCAAAGAGGCTTCTTCTTATTACAAACTATTCTACTGATGAAAAGACTTGATATAGCAATGTACTTCATTTTCATTCATCATTACACAAGACTGAATATTATGATACAAGAAACATAAATAAAACAAAAGATTACAATTATTCAGGAATCCATTGGTTCCCTCTTCACCCTTGATGATTTTAACACCTTTTCTTTTCAGGCCTCCTAGCAGTTATCTCCCTGAGCTTCTCAACAAATCTTTTATTCTCATCAGTCTGAACTTGTCCAGCCATCACAAGAAAGATGAGAACACTCTCAGTAGTGCATTTCTCTATGTCACTCATTCTTTGAAAAGCTTGATTCCCAAATACATCAATGAAGAAGATACCCCACTCAGGTTCTTCTATAACCATGTTGTTCACAAAGGGGATATTTTCAGGGAGGGTGCGATTGCAGTCTAACCCAGGGATCTTAGTCTCAGCTTCAAGCGCAACTCTTTTTCTCTTTCTTTCCTAAGTTTTGGTAGGATCCTGTTCAGTTAAAGGAAGATCTTTAGTGATTCCTAATTGTTCCTTGATCTGATTCAACCTCTCATACCTCTTACTGAGAGAGTTGAGTATCTCAGGGACACATTTGTTCGTTTTGGTCCTGAAGATCTTGCCCATTTCGTCCCACTCACTGAGACTGAAATCACCAAATGAAAATTTCTTCATAACTTCAAAATTCCTATCATCATTGTTTCTGTAGACAGATACTGAGACAGGTGTGGTATGAGGAATGATTTGAAGGTTAGTGATTTGTTCAGGCTTTCTTTTTTGGGTGACGACTTTGGTGTATTGGTCATACAGTTTCTTAAGTTGGGTGGTTCTTTGTTGTTGCTTCAAGACCATTTCATCCTGAATGGCCTTGAGTTCTTCCTCCTGCTTTTGGATGAACTCCTCTGCCCCTTTCTTGCTCAACAAGGCCTCAGGGTTACCACCCACTTCTTTCACAAACTCAGTGGATACCCTCAAGATCTCAGCCTTTGTTGCTTCACTAGCCTTAGCCGACTCCATTCTATCTAAGTACACTTGGATTTGATCAGGAGTCATTTTGTACATTATTCCATTAATCTCAAATGGTACCAAGACAATGGCATCAGGATCAGGCCTTCTTTCTCTTGAAGCTTTTACAAGCTTCTTTGGTAAAGGTGTTAGGGTTTCATCAGCAATGCCTTTGCCCCTATCTAAATTAGATACTGAGGGCTCAGGGTTGGGAGGAATTGAGTTTAAGGGTTAGGGTTGTGCTAGCTCTTCTTGCTCCCCCTCAGTGTGAGAAGGAGGTTCAGTCAAAGTTAGCATCATTGGTGGCACATTCTCCCCCTCAAAAGTTGAACGATCAGCCTGACTAATCCCAGCTTTTGCCCTATGTGAGGATCCTGAGGTGCTGGAGGATCCTTTGAAAGCCTGAAACATCTCAGTCACCATTTCCTTCATGAACTGAGTGTCAGCTTTGATAGATTTAACATCCAACAGAATTAGGGATTGAGTGTTTTCTATGGTGGTAATCCTTGTCCTAAGTCTAGGAATATCAGCCTCTTTCAGGGACTTGGAGATGTCTGAGAGATTGGAGGCATTAGCCATGTAACCTTGTGCAGCCCTTGACAATCTGAACTCTGCCTCAGCATCCATATGAACATCCTCATAGATGGCATCACATTTCCATTTCACCATATCCAAGTCAGACCTGAGAGAGTCTAACCTGGTGAAAACCTCAGTAAGCATGTCCTCCTTCAATAACTCAAGTAATTGATTAACTCTGGAAGTGGACTCAGTAGCGCTAGTGATCAATCCATCCAGAGTTATCTTCAAGGACACATTTGCTTCAACAGTAGCAAGAGCATGGTTGAGGAAGTTGATGAGCTTCTTCTCTTGATTTTCATGACTATTCTTAACAGAACTGATGAATTCCATTTGGTTGTCCACCTAAATTGTAACACCCCATTTTGATAATGGAATGTCACGCGTAATTATGGCGTGTCATCAAAGCATACAAGGATAAATGTATAAAACATTACATGACCATAGGGATAACCGGAATCAAACATCGGTTCCCAAACATAAGCCCAAAACATAATAAAGCAAAAGAAATGAATGAAAGACTAAACAAGCATAAGTATATGAAGGAAAAAGGAAAAGAAGTCTCTAGCAGCTTCCATCCTATGCACGTCCTCCAAATGCTCGAGTCTTCCCTAGGGTACCTGCCGTTTTGGGACATGGAAAGGAAAGTAACGGCTGCGCAAAACGCTTAGTGCACGGATATAGACATAGTATGAATGACTAAGCATAATAAAGACTTAATAGCAGCGGAAAAGTATAAGTCTTGGAAAACCTGGAAAATGTTCATAAAACTGGTTTTATAGTTTGAAAAGCCTTATGTTTATCTTATGAAAACTGTTTAACATATTTTACCATTAGCCAATATAGGTCATGAAAATCCACCGTGCATGAATACTTGGAGGGGTAACCTCATCATGCAAATTAGAGGGGCTGTCTCTAATTTAATATATTGGTTTTTGGGTAGGAGGGATTAGCTCCTTGTGAAGGATGCAAGGCACACACCACATTCACCATGAAATCCTGACTGAAAAACATGTAACTAGGATGCACCCATACGCCCCACATGATAAATATAAATAGATGGCCAAAATCTGAAGGGAAGCCACGAGCAATCACTCCGCCGTGGTGAAGTCATAATATCAGTGCCTCTAATGTTATGGTTATGGTACCTCCATAACTAGGTGAAACTGGTCATGCATGTATTTGGCTTTAGGTATTCTAATTAAACATAAGAAATTCAAAAACATATAAAACAAATACTAGGAAAACAGTTGGCTGCATACGGGGAATCCTAATAAGGAAAGAATGTCCATACTGAAAGGACGGAAATCCGTACCTTATGTCTAGTGAACGAAGAAGATGAACTGAGAGGAATCCTACTTCCGTATCACTAGTGCTACATAAATACATACATGAATAAGTATTTGCTTACTAAATACGTAGCTGGTTTTATGTCATGTCTTAGCTTATTTTATGTGTTCTTACCATGTTTTACTGTTTAAAGCCTTAAACTGTGTTTATCTTATATTCTGTTTAATCTGATTAAGTATTTCTGATATTTCATGTATTATTATACTTACTGTGTAATAATAAGTAACTTTCCAAAAATAGCAGGTTTCCTAAAATAGAAAGTTTCCAAAAATAGAAAGTTTCCAAAATTAGAAAGTTTCCAAAAATAGAAAGTTTCCAAAAATAGAAAGTTTCCAAAAATAGAAAGTTTCCAAAAATAGAATTACTGCTTAAAATAGATAAGTTTCTAAAAATAGAAAGTTTCCATAAATAGATTAGCTACCTTATTTAAATAAGTTTCCATAAATAGATTAGCTGCCTCAAATAAATAAGTTTCTAAAAATAGAACGTTTCCATAAATAGATTAGCTGCCTTATTTAAATAAGTTTCTAAAAATAGAAGTTTCCATAATTAGAAATAAGCTGGTTAAATAAGCTAAGTATATAAGCCTAAGTGTTCTCATGATTATTTTCTAAGTCATATGATATAATGTATAGTTTAATAATTATTTCATGTAATTATATTAAACTATAGGTTAAAATATTTAATTAAAGTATAACATGTTTTTAATTAAATAAGTTAAATACTTAGGTTAAAACATGTATTATTATTTATTAATAATATAACCTAAGTCATGTTAATTAATTAATTAAACCATGGTTTTTAAATAATTAATTAATTATAAGTCTAAAATATAAAAATACTTAGGTTAAATAATTTCATGATTATTAATAATTAAAATAACCTAAGTCATGTAATTAAATTAATCATGTCATATTATTAATTTAATTTTAGCATAAGATCATAAAAAAAACTAAACATTCACCATGAACCGGATCTTGACTAAGAACCTTGAACCGGACATGAAATCGACACCATACCACGAACCAAATCGGGGTCACCCTTGTCTTGATGCTGCCGTGGGACCCACACCAACCAACCGGGAGCATATGGTCTCGGTGGTGGTCGGATGGCCAAACCAAAACCCCCTTGGGTTCGGTGTAGGCTGCGGCCAAAACAAACACCCCTTAAAACATTACTTTTGATTTTATTAAATCCCAATTCATGTTAGATCTATGATCTAATTAGGTTTTATAAAAAAACATAACATGTTCTTAATTAATAAAAGATCAAATCAAAAGAAAAAAAAAGTTTAAAAGGATTTACCGATTACGTGGATCAAAAGAATGTAGAACAAACACGAACACCAACAACAATTCCAAGATCCAAGATCAACAAACACCCCTTTTGGTGTGTTTGAAGGTGGCGGCCAAAAAGAGAAAAAGAAGGAGGAGGAGGATTTTAGGTTTTTGTAAAATTCTTCTGTAGAAAAAAAATGAGTAGTGTAATTTTCCTTAACCTCCTCTAAGTAAAAATTGATGGGCTAAGCCCATCCTCCCTCCTTAATTTCGTGGTAATGGGGCCCACAAGGGGTAACCTGAATGTTTTCCGTGTCTAATTAATAAGTGTGTTCTCGTGTTCGTGTTTTACGTGTTTGTTCGTGTTTATTTGTGTTCGCGTTTTGTGTGTTCTCGTTAAATAATTACCGTGACCTAATATATTTATTTACGCTCGTAATAATTATATATATATATTTAATAATAGTTCGTGATTTAATTAAGTTCGTGATTTCATGATCGCATATTCGTGATTAATTATTGTCAAATAATTATTGCGTGTTCGTGCATAGTAAATACTTATCGTGTACTAACACGTACGTAATACGTAATATCCTAACACGTAAACGTAATCGTACTATAAAAGGAAAGTTTTAATCTAGTACGCACGATCTTAAGGGTACTATTCATGGTAAAAGCATGCGGGTTTTACAACTCTTCCCCCCTAAGAAGAATAATTCGTCCCCGAATTATAGATAACGTAACTAGAAGCGAAACATACCCGAATCCGACTGGAAAGGTATGCAAAATAACGGAAATGAAGGTGACATGGTAGAAGGGAACGTGGAACGTGACATGTCTTGAAAAGACATGGAACGTGACGTGACTGAAAGGACATATCTAATCGATAAGAGAAAAACGGATAAGAAGTCCGGATGAACTTGTCCGTTTCCAAGTGGCTTCCCTCTTGGAACGGTTCTTCATAAGATCTTGACACGAATGATAAGTCTTGGTCCTCCTGACCTTGACTTGGAATACGAAGAAGTTCTTGGTTATCAACGTAAGGTAGATCCCCTAAATTCGATCGAGGGAATAAGAATTAATCGTGTAAGAGTAACTGAAACGTTACGATGCAAGACAATCTGACTTAACTGATAATTAGAAACGATGCGCGAGACACAAAGAAACGTAGTACGTGAAAATTTTTGAACGTGATACGTGAAAAATTTTGAACGTGCTACGTGGGGATATGACGAGTGTAGTATGAGTAAACATATCGTGATCCATGATACGTGTAACATATCTTGATCATGATATGAGGAACGTGGAATGAACATGACATGTGAAACATATCGTGATCATAGAATATAATGGCGGGTAACGCTAAATGCTACAAGGTGAGACGTGGAATATGACGTGAAACGTCTATCTGATGATGGAGAGTTATACTAAACTTGGGTCTGGTCTCTCAAGTTCTTGCAAAACTTCCCAAAACGAAATGAACGTAAAATCGTAAGTCAAGATACCATCATGAATGTGAATGGTGTCATGAACGCGAGCGCGAAAACAAGTCGTGAAATTAGAACAAGGACGTGGACGTAAACAAGGAGCACAAATGCGAACCTTTGCCTGTCCCTATAACTAAGGGATTACCAAGTGATCGGATGAGCCTTGGCGTGGAATGTGTTCGATCAATCCGTTGGTTCTGAAATCCGTACGGATGTAAGGATTTTGCAGACTTGATCAAACTGTTGGCAATAACACAGATAACATCTTGCTTCTTCTGAGTTTGCTTTAATCTGGTAACCAAAATCCGTGGAGATCTTGTCCCATTTCAATTCATAATTTCAGATGATGAAAACATCCCAGTTTGTTGGTGTCCTATCTTAACCTGTTGGTATGTCAGGTACTTAGATATGAACATAACTATATCTTGCTTCGTACGACTTGATACATAGGAGTTTGCGAAACTCTGAGTTTCTGAATCTAGACTTCTCCTAGCGTAGGATTTTCTATAACACCTAATGTAGTGTAGGGTTCTCTCCTTTACGCGTAAGCCGAGTCATGGTAAGATTAACCATGCAAATCCATGTGATCCAGCGTGTCACTGTAATCAAACAGAATTGATATTGGAAAAATTTCCAGGGTGAAATTTCTCTTGTCATAGAATTTGCAACATAGTGCAGATATGGTCTTCCTGTTCTTCTTCTAGGCTTAAAGGAAATCAGGTTATCCTCAATGAAAACACTAATGAATTTGCTTATGAGTTCATGGAAACTCAATTTATTAAGTCCATAATGCTGTCGGAGCATTGATGAGACTAATTCAAAATCATAAATCTAGCATGACCGAGTCGTGCACGAATAGCAGTCATGGACATGTCCTGCTCTTTCACCCGTCACTATTGGCAGCATGATCATGAATTCGATCTTGGAAAAGTGATCAACACTATAAGGTTGATTGGACATGTTGTCAATACGTGGAGGAGAATAACGGTCATGAATGGTGATTTGTTTAAAAATTGACGGTAGTCGACACATAATCTTATGTTACCGTCCTTCTCCTTGAAGGTTCTTCTAGAGTGTAAGGGACAATTTTGGAACAATCTGTTGGTTATGCGTACAAGGACTCCAGTAGTCGTATCTTACTGACAGCTAGAAAGTTTAGCAATCATGGTTAACAAAGCACGTGCTTGGAAAGCATAGATAATTTGTACATATTTTCCTAATGGAAAATCAAGCTGAATGTATTCAGGAGCCTGAACATTACTGTACATAATTATGAATCGTAGCATGGTGTGCTGTTCATAGTCCATAATTAGGATAAAATTCATCTTGTGTATGTCCGAGGAAATGCGTTAGCAGCTTGGATCTCATCATTAAGCTGAAGGAAAACCTTCGTATGCGTGGGAATACGAAAGGCGTCCTTCATGGTCATGAATATATGAACTATGGTGAAAGAAATGAAAGTGATATCGGCAACGTGACAGTTCTCACTGCTGCGCCGATAATGGTATTGAAATTCTTGTGGCCTGGTTAATACATGGCACAACAAAATAGATATACCCTTGGAGGGTACCCTGAATTTCTTAGAAATGTTCCATAGTTGGACGTGAGTCATGTGTCTTGACTCGTTTCTTGGAACTATAAGCATGAAATATGTCTTGACTGGTGTCTTAACATGTGTCTTCAGGAGGTATATGTAAGACATGTGTCTTGACTGATGTCTTGACATGTGTCTTCAGAAAGTATACGTGAGACATGTGTCTTGACTGATGTCTTGACATGTGTCTTCAGAAAGTATACGTGAGACATGTGTCTTGACTGATGTCTTGATGTGACAATAACATTTTCAGGTAGTGAAATATTTTCTCGTATAATATTTTTAAACTTATTTTTGTGTTGGTTGACGAACTCACAATTTACGGATTTAAATTTGGGCTTACGTGCATAATTTGGCGTCTTTTACGACTAAACCGGAAACCTTAGGATTACGTAATTACGTTTTTGAACTCCGTTTTTGATGAGACAATTTTTATTGGATTCGTTTTGTGACGGTGATTCATAATTTATAAAAACGTTTTTCGTAAAACGACCCGAGGGCACGCAAATCGAGAAAACTAGAATCGAGAAATACCCGTAAACTAGTGAGATGGGACAAAACACTTTGTCCCACCCCACTAGCTTATATGGGACGGCTAACTTGACACCACAACACATATGTGGCATCAAGTTTAGCTAACTTACACCAAGTGTAAGCTAGCTTACACTTTAAGCTTAACCTTTCTCCACTAACACAAAACTAGCAAATTGTTTTCATTCCCATAATTTCCTACATGCAATCCACTATAAAAACTCTCTCAACTCCTCCCTTGTGCCGTCCCAAATAAGCCAACAAACACCATCTTTGATCTTTTATAGCCATAAACCATATGTTTACTAGTCCTATTAAGGTGTTCTCTTGAAGCCTTGATCATTTGGTGGCCATATTAACATCTTTAGAGGTGATTTGCTTGTGTCCTAGGGCTGATTTTCCAACCTATGTTCTTGATATTTGATGGTCTTGGAGATACTTGTTGTGTTCATCAAGTTCCTGTCTTCCTAAAACAAGAAATCCACTTGGATTGGTAAAGAAGATCATCCTCTACATTTTTCTCTTATTATTTTGTAAAGAACAAATGTATTTTCTTTCATTTTGTATATGTATATGATGTATATATGATGATAAAAATGTTGTGTGGGGATCAAGTGTTGATAAATATGCTTAAAAATGATGATAACCATAAGAAATGAAGCTAAAATCTTGACTATTTAGTTGGCTGTATAAAAACAGTAGATAACTAAAAGATGAACTGATAAAATTGCATGGTTTGATCCATTTACAGTAAGTAGATGATGTTATACACATGTGAGAGTTGGCCATGCAATGGAATCAAAATAATGAGTGAGATATGATCAAAACAAGTTAGGTGGTGTAATCTGAATAAGCAGTTTTGTAGGGACTGTTAAGGCAACTTAAACTCAAAATGGGCAGTATCTATAACTAAGTTATATGTAGCACATATTATGAAGAACATGTCATCCAAAAATGAGCTTCTAAGTCATTATAGAACTCTAGATATGGTAAAAATGGTGAACATGAAGTTAAAAATCAGATTTTGGAAATAATGTTTATTATTATTATATAAGCACTCACATTATAATGTATAAAATGTAAAAATATAAACCCACTAACTTATAAAACTTATTTATATAAATGTATAAAAGGTTAATTAAATGGGTAAATTATATAAATGGTGGTAAAAATAATATTTATAAGTAATAAAAACTATAAACTTGATTTTTACGACTTTTTCGGCTATCGCCGTAAAATTAACGTTTTTCGCCAAATAAAACTTAGACGACCAAACCCGTCTAATGTAAAGTTTATAAAAGTCATATACTGATGTATAGATAACTAAGACAAGTAAAAACCGATAAAACCCGAACTATAAGAATTACGGACATTTACGAGCTAACTAAACCTATTGGACTAATAATTAGACTTAATAAGATAAATACTTGTAAAAAGAGCTTATTGGGCTTAACCCATTTGGGCCCAACAAGAAAAGTATATATACTGATCATATAGGTATAAAATGGATAAAAACAAGTTAAAGAACTTATAAAAGAATTAATGGACTTAAAATAGGTAAAATCGATAAAACTAGTGAACTAGTAAGACGTTACCAGAACGTAAACGCTAAAATGAGTAAACAAGGATGTATAAACCCACTTGATCATCATCATATGTACAAAATCATCATATATATATTGTTATTTTGATAAAAGTCATTGGACCGAGTCTAAGACCGATTATTATTTATATAGGTTTCCGTGACCGAAGCACGCCCGTAGCCGATAATCCGCCTTTCATTAACAACGTGAGTTCATAGCCTCGCACTCTTTTAAATGTTTTATAAAATGATTTGTAAACCCGCGAGGGAGATAACATGCTAGATTTTTATAATAATAGAATACAAGTAGTCCCGATTGTATGCTTAATGATATGGACCCGAATGATGCTATGACCCTATATTCGAGACTAAAAGGATTATTAGTAGTTAGGTTATGTCACTTAAAGTCCCATTAGCATGAATTGTGAACTACCGGGATTTGGTAGACGCGTATGCATTTGATAGTACTATTTGGGGACGATCACCCCAGTTCGCGCCTTGACGGTTGATCCCCGTCGTACCACATTGATTGGTAAGTGAATTTATGTATGAGAAGATTCCATAGCGTGATTTTTGTGACGACACGCTAACTTAGATGGGCAAATTGTTTGTCGGTTTCGCAGCCCGCTGTTTTCACAGTAAGGTAACAATGTCATGCGGCTAATAATAATCCTACCTAATTCAGATACCATGTATCCTAATACAATATAAGACATAAATAATAAACGATAACGACGCTATTACGATGAATATATTACCTATCATGGTAATATAGAGACTACGGTCTCATGGACGGTTTCAGATGTATGCTTGATTTATATATTGCCTGACTAGCAATATGTGGACTTACTTCCGATATTATACTTGTGTTCTGATTTTAAATGAATGTAAATGATTGTTTTTATATAACGGTTTTCATTAAACTCTATGAATTCACTCGGCATTCGCTGATATGATTTTTGCATGTTTTTATCTCAGGTGCTTGAAGGTAATCCAGATGGAGATCGACTCTGATGGCCCACACTTAATATTAAAAATGTTCATTCGATCTGTGTTTTGTAAACTTAATGACCTGTATAATTTGGGACCTGTTGTACGCTTTTGAAACTTTTTATCGAATGAATGTTTGTTAAACCGTGTACAACCATTTTTATGTGTTGTCTATGATTGGAGTTATTGTGCTATCCCGTAACACTCTGAAAGACCCTTCCGCTGTACCAATACGAAAAATGAGAGTGTTACACTTGACATGTGTCTTCAGAAAGTATACGTGAGACATGTGTCTTGACTGATGTCTTGACATGTGTCTCGAGATATGATTCATGTAACTATTCAGCTGAGTGGCCGGCTGGTACCGGTTTGCACTCATATGGCTGAAATGACAGCCGAATGACGTGTGACATGTAACTAAGAATTAGGGACAATGATTGATGGGAATCGTCTGATGGTGAAGCATCTTCTCGTCCAATTGCTTTCCTCCGACGCCTTTCTCTTCGTCTTGTAGGATCTCCAGATTGTGAACAGCATCCGCATCTCGTAGCGTCTCCGAACGTCAGCAGCATCAACCTTTAGTATCATTTCCAAGTTATGAGCGGCATCAGCAATTTGTAGAGTATTAGCAAGTGCACATATGCCTGAGATGATTCAGAATCGACTAGCGAATACTCGTGCAGTATTGCAAGTGAAATACACATGGATTTAGGTACGTGTAATACACATGGAACACGGTACATAGAGTACACGTTGAATGCACATGAAATGATCGGTATGGGGTCGATCATTTGTCATGATTTAAGGAAATTATACCGGTTAAACGGTTAGGAAAACCATCATGATAACCTGGTAGTATTAGCATAGACATCATTTTGGTTATAACGGAAACGTTAAAGTGTGGTTACACAAAATTCAACAATGATTTGCCTGACAGCATGATCAATGAAAACCAACCATGACTATCATGAAAGCATGATTCAATGAAATCTAACAATGTCTTGCAGGACAACGTAAATAACAAAAGAGGCGTAAAACATAATCAACATGAAGACGTAATTATCATGAAGAAACATGAAACCATCTATCACGAAGAAGTGTATAACATAATCAGCATGAAACTGAAGTTAACCATGACAGTATGAAAACATACTTGACATAAAAACATAATAACTTATGAGGGGACATGAAATTTTTTTTTTTGCCAATTTAAATCATGAGAAAAATTTTATGCATGAAAAACAGTTCATGAATGCATAATGTAGTTTATAAAACCTTTATATGTGCGAAGGAACGCCTATGGGTCGGTCCCAAAACAAAACACATGGCGAGGGGACGCCTATGGGTCGGTCCCAAAGTTAAAAGTTTCGATAAAAGCACATGCGACTAAATAGGGCTAGTCCTGTATCAACCATTACTTAGTCATAATCCCTGCAACAATGATACATGAAACATAAATAAATGAAACTCATCTGTCAAAACTTATCAGAAAAAATTTTTATGTGACTAATTATGAACTACTGGGGTTCAGTCCACATAGCCACAGTTCACGAGGAACATTATGCATGAAACAATGACACGTAACTAAATATGAATGACGGTTGTCCATCCATATTAGTAAAACAATATCGATGAAAATATCAAGGTTAAAACCTCAAGGTGCTAAAAACATCATGGTTAAAACAACAATGCGCTGAAAACATCAATACGTGGAATAACAAACGTTGTCTTAGGAAGCTCCTGGTGACTACCCACTAGTCACAGGTCGAGTTTTATAGCCTACAGGTCGAAGCCTTGGCTCTCATACCATAATTGTAACACCCCATTTTGATAATGGAATGTCACGCGTAACTATGGCGTGTCATCAAAGCATACAAGGATAAATGTATAAAACATTACATGACCATAGGGATAACCGGAATCAAACATCGGTTCCCAAACATAAGCCCAAAACATAATAAAGCAAAAGAAATGAATGAAAGACTAAACAAGCATAAGTATATGAAGGCAAAAAGGAAAAGAAGTCTCTAGCAGCTTCCATCCTATGCACGTCCTCCAAATGCTCGAGTCTTCCCTAGGGTACCTGCCGTTTTGGGACATGGAAAGGAAAGTAACGGTTGAGCAAAATGCTCAGTGCATGGATATAGACATAGTATGAATGACTAAGCATAATAAAGACTTAATAGCAGCAGAAAAGTATAAGTCCTGGAAAACCTGGAACATGTTCATAAAACTGGTTTTATAGTTTGAAAAGCCTTATGTTTATCTTATGAAAACTGTTTAACATATTTTACCATTAGCCAATATAGGTCATGAAAATCCACCGTGCATGAGTACTTGGAGGGGTGACCTCATCATGCAAATTAGAGGGACTGCCTCTAATTTAATATACTGGTTTTTAGGTAGGAGGGATCAGCTCCTTGTGAAGGATGCAAGGCACACACCACATTCACCATGAAATCCTGACTGAAAAACATGTAACTATGATGCACCCATACGCCCCACATGATAAATATAAATAGATGGCCAAAAGTTGAAGGGACGCCACGAGCAATCATCTGCCGTGGTGAAGTCATAACATCAGTGCCTCTAATGTTATGGTTATGGTACCTCCATAACTAGGTGAAACTGGTCATGCATGTATATTGCTTTAGGTATTCTAATTAAACATAAGCAATTCAAAAACATATAAAACAAATACTGGGAAAACAGTTGGCTGCATATGGGGAATCCTAATAAGGAAAGAATGTCCATACTGAAAGGACGGAAATCCGTACCTTATGTCCAGTGAACGAAGAAGATGAACTGAGAGGAATCCTACTTCCGTATCACTAGTGCTACATAAATACATACATGAATAAGTATTTGCTTACTAAATACGTAGCTGGTTTTATGTCATGTCTTAGCTTATTTTATGTGTTCTTACCATGTTTTACTGTTTAGAGCCTTAAACTGTGTTTATCTTATATTCTGTTTAATCTGATTAAGTATTTCTGGTATTTCATGTATTATTATACATACTTTGTAACAATAAGTAACTTTCCAAAAATAGCAGGTTTCCTAAAATAGAAAGTTTCCAAAAATAGAAAGTTTCCAAAAAGAGAAAGTTTCCAAAAATAGAAAGTTTCCAAATTAGAAAGTTTCCAAAAATAGAAAGTTTCCAAAAATAGAATTACTGCTTAAAATAGATAAGTTTAAAAATAGAAAGTTTCCATAAATAGATTAGCTGCCTTATTTAAATAAGTTTCCATAAATAGATTAGCTGCCTGAAATAAATAAGTTTCTAAAAATAGAACGTTTCCATAAATAGATTAGCTGCCTTATTTAAATAAGTTTCTAAAAATAGAAGTTTCCATAATTAGAAATAAGCTGGTTAAATAAGCTAAGTATATAAACCTAAGTGTTCTCATGATTATTTTCTAAGTCATATGAGATAATGTATAGTTTAATAATTATTTCATGTAATTAAATTAAACTATAGGTTAAAATATTTAATTAAAGTATAACATGTTTTTAATTAAATAAGTTAAATACTTAGGTTAAAACATGTATTATTATTTATTAATAATATAACCTAAGTCGTGTTAATTAATTAATTATAACCATGGTTTTTAAATAATTAATTAATTATAAGTCTAAAATATAAAAATACTTAGGTTAAATAATTTCATGATTATTAATAATTAAAATAACCTAAGTCATGTAATTAAATTAATCATTTCATATTATTTATTTAATTTTAACATAAGATCATAAAAAAAAATAAAAACTAAACATACACCATGAACCGGATCTTAACTAAGAACCATGAACCGGACATGAAATCGACACCATACCCCGAACCAAATCGGGGTCACCCTTGTCTTGATGCTGCCGTGGGACCCACATCAACCAACCGGGACCATATGGTCTCGGTGGTGGTCGGATGGCCAAACCGAAACCCCCTCGGGTTCGGTGTAGGCTGCGGCCAAAACAAACACCCCTTAGAACATTACTTTTGATTTTATTAAATCCCAATTCATGTTAGATCTATGATCTAATTAGGTTTTATAAAAAAACATAACATGTTCTTAATTAATAAAGGATCAAATCAAAAGAACAAAAAGTTTAAAAGGATTTAACGATTACGTGGATCAAAAGAATGTAGAACAAACACGAACACCAACAACAATTCCAAGATCCAAGATCAACAAACACCCCTTTTGGTGTCTTTGAAGGTGGCGGACAAAAAGAGAAAAAGAAGGAGGAGGAGGATTTTAGGTTTCTGTAAAATTCTTCTGTAGAAAAAAAATGAGTAGTGTAATTTTCCTTAACCTCCTTTTAGTAAAAATTGATGGGCTAAGCCCATCCTCCCTCCTTAATTTCGTGGTAATGGGGCCCACAAGGGGTAACCCGAATGGTTTCCGTGTCTAATTAATAAGTGTGTTCTTGTGTTCGTGTTTTACGTGTTTGTTCGTGTTTATTTGTGTTCGCGTTTTGTGTGTTCTCGTTAAATAATTACCGTGACCTAATATATTTATTTACGCTCATAATAATTATATATATATAATTAATAATAGTTCGTGATTTAATTACGTTCGTGATTTCATGATCGCATGTTCGTGATTAATTATTGTAAAATAATTATTGCGTGTTCGTGCGTAGTAAATACTTATCGTGTACTAACACGTACGTAATACGTAATATCCTAACACGTAAACGTAATCGTACTATAAAAGGAAAGTTTTAATCTAGTACGTACGATCTTAAGGGTACTATTCATGGTAAAAGCATGCGGGTTTTACATGAATTCTCATCTTTTCCTCAGCCAGGTCAAATCTATCACCATATGTTCTGAACTCGTCAAGGAGTTCATCAGCCTTTGAAGCCAAGACTTCATGAACCTGAGTGACTTCAGCTTTCAAGGTTGTGGAAGCATGAGTTAATATATCCTTGAGGGTTGGATTCAAAACCTTCTCAGCGACAGGCGTGATGGCATCAAAAGTTTCATCCAGAACCACAGTCTGAGTCCCCAATGAAGAGGTGCCAAGTTTTTCCTCTTGGGAGGGCTTTTTCGGTACCTCAGGGGAGGGATCTTTTTGTTTGGATGCCTCAGGGGAGGGCTTTTGTTGAGCCTCAGGGGAGGGCTTCTGGTCTGATTGAGGAGGGGCCTGAGTTTCAGGTTCATCCCCAGCCTCAATCATATCATCGTCGTCACTGAAACCTTGGAGTAGCTCGTCAGGCTTCTCGAGTAGATTTACAAAATCTCCAAAGTTCAGTGAACCCTTAGGTTTGTCCAGCTACCCTTCAAAAGAAGGTTTGCCTTGGTTATCGTCACTCCTTGCCCCAAATCCCGAGGCTTGGGATTTAGCCAACTGATACTCAGGGGCAGTTTGTGATTGATCAGTTGTGGAGGTAAGATCCCTATCAGTGGGATGTTTTACCCGTGGGTGTCCTTCTGAGTCTTTGGGATCAATAGTGGTTCCCTCAGGCAAAGAATTTTGTATTAGTGTGCCTTCATCGAGATTTGTGGAAGTGAGATTCCTATCAGCGAGGTGTTTTACCCGTGGGCGTCCCTCTGAGTCTAAGGAATAAAGTTTTGGGTCCTCAGGCCAAGACTTTTGAGCTAGTGTGCCTTCATGGGACTTGGTGGAAATGATAGGCCTATCAGCGAGGTGTGTTACCCGTGGGCGTCTCTCTGAGTCTTTGGCCTTAGTTTTGACCTCAGGCAAAGGTTGTGATTTACGAATGCCCTCATCGGTCTGAGTGAAAGGCAGTTCCGTAGGAGAAGGTTGTTTGTTTCCTTCTCCATCAAGAGGACCAGTAGTTTGGCCCGTCGACCCTGACTGTGATGTATCAGGGCCTTCCGAAAGCTCTTTCCCTTGGGGTAGATGAAGCTTGGTCTGAACAAGGGTAATCTTTTTAGCCTTGGCCTTTTTGGGTCGTGCTTCGGAAGCCTTAGGGCCCTGTGCCTTTGTTGGTTTGGTCTTTGGCACAGTCCGAGTCTTCTTGTTCCCCTTCTTTGGTAAGAAGGGAATGGGAGACACAGATGATTCATGAATGATCTCCTCAGTCTGTGAGTCGTCAATGCAATGGGTTTGACTTCAGATGGGTTCTTTGAAAAGTTTATGGATCTCAGGATGGGAGTAGAAAAAACATTGAATTTTTCCTGAGTGTAAAGGGAACCCAGTAACCGTTCTAAGGCGCATGATATGAATCTTGGGTAAGAAACATACTTTTGCCTAGACTCCTTCAGGAGCCTGGTTACGAGATCATTATAAACGATCTCTCCTACGTCAATCTTCAGTCCATTAATAAGACTGTAGATTAGCATCTGCTGAGTAGAATTAACTTGCTCAGTAGATGAATAGTTCCCACCGATTACCTGAATCACAAACGTGACCAGGATCCTCCAAGCCATGGGGAAAGCAGTTTTAATCAATGGGGTTTTAGTCACAAGTAACTCAGGGACCCCGATTTCTTTTAGTCCCTTTTTAGCTGACTCCATGTCAGGATGTGCAACATACTTTCCATTGTTATAATCAAGTCTACTGGTTTGACAAAATGTTTAGAAGTCTAAAATCAATGGTGTCTTCCCATTGTTTACAGTGAACATGATGACACAGTTCTTATGTGACTTGATCTCAGACCCCTGAGATCCTTCAGGCCCTTGGGTAGTGGGGGTTACAACCACAGTCGTATACCAGAACTCCCTGAGATATTCATGGTAGAAGACTGAGGGGGTTTTTTAAAAGCATAAGCCCAATCACAGTTTTTCAAGAATTTGCAAATTGGTTTCTAGGCTGATACACTACTAGGGTAATTGAAATTTCCCTCATAGTTGTTTCCTACAAAATGGAGACTGATGTAGAGTTTCTACCCCTTTAGGAAAAGGAAGGCAAAATAGGGCAAGCGTTAAGTGTCGGTTTAGGAAAACCAAGCACTAATGACCCAAAATGGGGATCGTTCTCAAGGAGGCTTAGTATGTGTGTAATGAATTGATTATCTTTGTGATTATATTAGTGAGAAAGAAAAATAGAAATGGGATAAGAAGAGAATGACGGTTACGATGTCGAATTAAACTAAGACGAAAAGGGTGTACACGTAAAACCGTAAAGAGCACCTAAATTAAAATTTACCCTAAAAATTCCTAAAAATCACTAAAAATCCACAAAAATATTCTAAGAGTTTACAAAAAATCCAAACTTGCCAAAACCTTTTAATCAATTAAATATTAACTTTTTAATGCTAATTAAAGCCCTAAAAATAAATATTAACTAATAGTCCCAATCAAGATCTTAAAGTTTGCAAACCTTTAAAATAACCTAATTAAGCTAAAAAGTATTTTTCAAAATTTTAATACCACTAAAAACTATTTTTAAACAATTAAAAACTATTAAAATCAATTAAAAATTAAAATAATTCTAGAAAATAATTAAAAGACTCTAAAAATATTTGGAAAGTTTCAAAATTCCTAATTAAGTGTTTAGAAACTAGGAAAAATATAAAAACTTAGAAAATCAGACTTTTAATTTTTAACAATAAAATAATATTAGAATATTATTAAAAATCCAAAAATCATAAAAAATTCTAAAAAGTTGCAAACTAACTTATTTTAACCTAAATAACTCAAAAATGAACTTGAAATTACCTAAATACCCTTAATGGGCCTAGAAAATGGGCTAAACCCAAAACAGATCCTTAATGGGCCAAATTTGAGCCCAATATGAAAAAGTGCCCAAAATAAGCCCAAAAAGCACTACTTGACTCAAAAATTTATTTTAAACAACTTTTTCCAAAGGCCCAAAAACTGAAAGTGTGAAATAAGCTAGCTTATACCAAACAGCTTATTCTTAATGGGCTTTTTGGCCCATTAAGCTATAAGCTAATGCCATAAGCTCAAATTAGACACACAAGCTTCTTTTGTCCTAAATAAGACTTCTGTTAAAAAAATTTGAAATAAGCCCAAGGAATAAGCCTGAAAATGCAATAAGCAATCTACAGAAAACGACAAAATAGTCGTTTTTGAGTTCTAGGCCACCCCAAGAGCTGATTCAAGTTTCTAAAGCTTTTAAATGACTTAATTAAGCTATTTCAACAAAGATTTTTCAAATAAGCTAACTGAATAAGCTGGAAAAAGCAAATAAGCACTTATGAAAAAGTCAAATAAGTTGGTTTTCTAGCAAAAAGTCAAAGGCAAAGTCCAATAAGCACCAGTCTAATCAAATGGGTCAAATAATGAAGATCTATCACAATAAATAAGTTGTTGCTGGTCTGGATAAGCTAAAATAGCTTATTGATAAGCTGAGTACAAATTAACACTAGCAGGGGCTAGTTTTGGGTGTTGAGTAGTGGAAACTTTTTCCACTGCTTGACTTGTTTGACTTTTTGTCTTTAGTGACTTTTTTGGAGATTCAAATTTCACAAAGGCACCCAAATGATCTTTGGATCATAAGGAGTCAACAACAATCAATAAATCACAACAAGAAACAACCAATTTGTACAGTTAATTCAAACAAGTACCAGATCTGTCACAGACTTAGAACAATAAGCAGTTGAGCACTTATAAGCAGTTTTAGCAATAATCAGCCAACCAAATTCAACCAAATGCATACACAAGCTATTATAAACTCAAATGAACAAGTCTAAACAGTTTTCATGCAATGGCTTAAAGCCTAAATCAAGATTCAAGCTAGATTAAGTTACTGATGAACACTAACACATTCAGTTTTCACTTTGCTGATGTATTTGACCAACAAGCCAGATTCACACCTCAAGATATATCAAGTATGTTATAATAATGATGTTTTAACAGCTTTTAACCCTAAGCATGCATAAACTCTAGGTTTTCCCAAATTCTTAGGTCAAAAACAGTCAAACTCAACAAGTTATAGCAGATTATGTGATTCAATGTTTCAAACTTCAAAACTTGCAGCAAAACACTCTCAACCAAGCATATATCAGATATAGAGCACAAACACAAACTTCCACAAACACAATACCAAGTTATGATTCAAAGCAAGTAATCCCAAACACCCTTTTATCTTTTCAAATCAAATTTAAACAAGAAAAAGTGTGATTCAGTTTACCAAATGGATAATCTAGCATATAAACAACATTATCATGCAAGACTAAGCAGATTCAGGCCGAGAAATCAACAAGAACACAAGTAGAGCACAAATCCACAAAAAAATCCAATATTTATCAGATTTTCAAGGTTTTAAGACAAACCTCATGAATGTACATCCACACCCACGAATGTTAGAGCTTATGTGCTAGCAAGAACAAGCACAAGCTTCCAACAGCAACCCTGCTAAGATTCAACAAGGTTAGTAGCACAATATCAAAATAGAAAGGTGACTTTTTGGAAAATAAACTTGATTAATGCAACTTCTTGTACCCACTCTTGATTATCCCCAAGATATGAAATTCACAACACCTTAATAACACAATTAGGATGCTATGATCAGCTTATATCCCAAGAATTCCAAGATGTACCAAGAAAACTTAGCAAAATATCAAATTTTGATCCAATGTGTAATTTCTTACACAATATTTAAAAAATGTTTTTAGGTTCAATTTCAGTTAACATATAACAATAACAAGTTAAGAATAAAGTGGCACTTGGTCTTTCTTCAACAAAACTTAACACACTTTCATTAACAGAAAAGAGGATTTACAAGTTGTTGAATAAGGAAAAACCAAAAGCAGCTAAAATGTAAAGCCTAAGTGCCTTTATATAGGCATACAATGTATCTAGAAATGCAAAGGAAAACTTAAAACCTAGTTGTGAACTTCCAAAAATGCCCTAGAAGCTTGTTTGAATTCTAGTGAATCATGTGACTTCTTCTTGTTGTTTAGTGGTAGCTGGCAAGTGAAAAGAGGATCCAAGGGCTTGTATGAAGATTAGGATGTAAGCACAATTGTGGGACGTTGGATGACTGGCTCTTCTTTATCTTCTTCCTCTTAGACGTAGCAGGGGAGGTCCCATGCAGCATGTGGGGTGATTTGGTGACCAATATTATGGTTGGGGTTTGATTATGACATCATTAATCATAAATCTGGATAGTATTGGGGCTTAATTTTTGCTTAATCAAAAAGCCCTAATCCTTGTTCTTGAGTGAATAGTGTGACGTTTGATCCAGATTTGGGTTTAAAAATGTGTTAAGCACCAAGATTTAACTAATCTATTAGGATTAGTTATTTAAATTGGTGAGTGGATAGCTGATGTGGAGGATTGGTGGGATGTGATTGGAGGAGAGGATTGAGTGGGACATGTGTCATGGTGTGAGTGGTCTAGGTAAGTATTGTGTCGGCCAATATTAAACCCCCATCTTTATTGAATTTGTCTTTTCACTTCAAAACCTTGTCAACGCCTATTTTCTTCATAACAACTTTTGCTTCTTTACACTTTTGGCCCAAAATGTTTGATAAAGTGAATTCAGGGGTAATTCTTGCCATTTTTTGATTTTTAAAGGACTGTTTTGGCATATTGTTGATGGATTATGGTCTTTACTTGTATGATTGGAATTTTAGATGACTGAAATTGCCAAGTCTTCATTTATGAGGGACCATTCTTGCCAAATGTTGAAAGTCAAGGGTCCTTTTGGTAATTTTGGGATTTTCAAAGGACCAAACTTGTAATTTCTTGCTCTTTGAAGGACTTCATGAAATATTTGTCTTTTTGGAGGATAGTGGTTGACAATTTAGCTTTGTTGAGGGGCTAAACTTGTCAATTCTTCAAAGTGGAGGGCCCTTTTTGTAATTTTGACAACTTTAGGGACCAAACTTGTAATTATAAAGATACAAGGGTATAAAGTGTCAATTCTTCCATATTGGGGGACCCTTCTTCATAAGTCTTCAGATCTTCAAGGGTTTTCTTGGGAAAATTCTTCATTAGGGCTTGGTTCAATGTGCGTCTTCGTTTCCCGTGTTCGTTTTTGTATGATTCTTGTGATCTTTTGTCATTTTCTCAATATCCGTACCTAAAATACACAAGCAACAAACACAAGAATATATTTGGGTATTTTCATGATATTTAATGCATTTTAAGCCCTTTTTCGACGATGAGACTATGTATAAAAGCAGTCTCATCACTCCCCCATACTAAACCATTGTCGTGCCCTCACGCAATGCTAGAATAAAGTATCGTAGAAACTCCAAAATTCATTTTTATTCACTTTATTGAACGATAAACTAGCTACACTACTACTATTGCTACTACTACTTGCGTTTTAGACATAATGTATGATTTTCATCGCAAAATGGGACGTTTAGGTTCATAGAATAAGAACACGTGAATTCTTCGTTAGAAATAATTTCATCGTCCTCGATTTTCACCCTAATTCCATGCCAAGCTTGCAACGAGATCATTGTCATTATAAGTTAGTAATGCTAACACTACTCATATGCCCTAATCACGTACTTATCCTTCCAATTTCCTAAGTTGTATCTCTTATATTTTATTTTGTCTTGAATGTTTCACGAGGATACATTGTTTGACTTATGCGATAATAGAGATTTAGGTCTAAAAATAGAGTCCTAACGGAGTAACCAAGACCATCAAATTAATAACCCCTCCTAATAGACAACGATGTCAAAAAATTAAGTTGACAAGAAGGATCGAAAAACACGATTTTATAACGGTTTTGAACATGAGACTTATTACCAAGACTTGTATACGCCCCCTAACGGAAGGGCCTTATTATCTTTGGTTTACCTCCATCTTTTATTCAACTTCGTCATGAAGCTTTTATTATGACTTCGGTCTTGCCTTGCCTTTTATTATCCACCTCATCGGTAGTTTTATTAGCCAAAGACGTGTATCCTCACGCTAAGGCGAATTTTGGATCTTTAAAGCTTCGAAGATTAAGGCTTGATTCACTTTCAATTTTGCATAGATTTTTCGGCCTTGTGGGGCTTCAAATTGTTTGCTTGATTTAGGTGAGCACTTGAAATCTTATTATTAGGTGAAGCTTTTGATTATTCGGGTGCCAATACTTCAAAACCGTGACGCTGGCGATACCTTAATGTCTTCCCAATTTAATTACACGGAAGCTACTAGAAAAGACTAGAAACCCAACAATCCCAACTAAACCGCTAAGTCAATATTTGTTAAGAAAAAAATATTTACATGCGAAGGGAGAATAAGCAAACAACGAGAACACATGAGTTTTTGAAAGAATACGAGTACTCTACGTTTAGCATAGTAACTTATAATTAACCCTATCATTTCTCGTCCTCATTTAAGAGACTTAGCCTAATGTGAAGTTAAGGAATCAAAGCTAAGTGCTCAACACGCACGGTCGAGTCAAAAATTACTCTTATTCTCGCCATCGAAAAACCTACATTCGTGTCTTCAAACACTTATAAAACATGAGAAAAATTTTAAAATTTGGCCATTTTTAGCCTTATTTGCAACAAAACGATAAACAAAAAGATAAACTTTGGAAAGCGTGAAGGTTTAGTAAGCCAAATATCTATTCACCCCCTATACTAAAGTTAAACATCGTCCTCAATGTTTCGAGTCTAGGGGGTGCAAACACCCCCATACTAGAGACGTAGTCAAAAGCCTAATCTAGCATGGAAAGGGTGTAACCGTTAAATTTAAAGCCGTTTATGAAGTGTGCTATAAACCTAAGGTTAGAACATCAAAGGATATATCATGGATATTGAGAAAGTCTTAAAAGCAAACGATCGAGTACTCCCATAAAACGAACACGAGAGGCTCCAATCGTGAAGATCATGATCATCTAAAGTCCACAATTCACAAACAACCACGGAACAAAGGTTGGAAGGGAACAAATCCCCACACGTTAACCAATTAGAAAGCGATAATATATACATAGGATAAGCATGGGACTCCCCCACGAGGCACCTCATTTTTGATTACCGAGTCATGAGCTCAACTCGATCCCCTCAATGCTAATTATCATTGGGGAAGGTGACTTGGTCGAGGTAGTTCAAGGATGGAACTTCCCCGTCAAAGTAGTGCTTCAACCTATGTCCATTCACCTTGAAATTGGGGCCATCATTTTGAGCTAGCTCGATGGTCCCATATGAAAAAACTTGGGTCACGGTGAATGGACCGGACCAACGGGATTTCAACTTACCGGAAAAGATTTTCAATCTAGTAAAACTTGATCCCCAATGTTAAAAACCCGGTTTTTTATTTTAGAATCATGCAACTTTTTAGTTTTTTCTTTATAAATCAATGAATTTTCATAAGCAATGTCCCTCAATTCATCCAATTCATTTAATTGCATTTTCCGATGTTTTCCCGCGGTCTCCATATCATCATTACAATGCTTTAGGGCCCAATAAGCCTTGTGTTCCAATTCAATTGGCAAATGACAATTTTTCCCACACGCAAGATTATAGGGAGTGCACCCAATGGGCGTCTTATGAGCGGTCCTAAAGGCCCATAAAGAATCGTCCAACTTATCCGACCAAGATTGTCGGTTTTCCCCAACGGATCTCTCCAAGATCCTCTTCAACGCTTGGTTTGAAACCTCGACTTGCCCACTCGTTTGTGGGTGATAAGCCGTAGAAAGCCGATGTGTAACCCCATATTTCCTTAGGACCCTTTCGAATTGGTCGTTACAAAAATGGGTTCTACGATCGCTTATGATCGCACGAGGGGTTCCAAACCGATAAAACAAGCTTTTCAAAAACTTGACTACCACACGAGCATCATTGGTGGGCAAAGCCTTAGCTTCCACCCACTTAGATAGGTAGTCAACCGCAACGAGGATATACTTATTACCACGAGATGATGGGAACGGCCCCATAAAGTCTATACCCCAAACGTCAAAGATCTCACACACTTGGATGATATTTTGTGGCATTTCATATTTTTGTGAGGCTTTTCCTTGTCGTTGGCATGAGTCACACGACTTCACAAGATCTTGTGCATCTCGGTAAATAGTAGGCCAAAAGACGCCGGCATCAAACACCTTCTTAGCCGGGAGATTAGCACCGTGGTGACCACCCGTGGGTCCCTCATGGCAAGCTCTAAGGATATTAGAAGCTTCGGTGCCAAATACACAACGTCGGATGATTTGATCCGCACAAGTTCGAAACAAGTAAGGGTCGTTCCAAAAGCAGAACTTGACGTCACGAAAGAATTTTCGTTTTTCTTGAGTCGTCATACCCTTGATGATGAAGTTACCCGCATGGTAATTTGCAAAGTCCACAAACCATGGGGTGGAAGAATCAAGCTTAGTATTCACTACACCAAGTGTCCCGAGCGGAAATATTTCGGTGATTTCCTTGGGCTCGTAAACACTTTGGTGAGGATCTTCCAAACGAGAAAGATGATCGGCTGCTAGATTCTCGGCTCCTTTTTTGTCAACAATTTTGTGGTCAAATTCTTGAAGGAGGAGAATCCAACGAAGTAATATCGGCTTTGCATCTTGTTTAGCCATAAGATACTTGATAGCCGAATGATCCGTATACACTATGCATTTCGTCAAGACGAGATAAGGTCGAAATTTCTCAAATGCATACACCACGGCAAGGAACTCCTTCTCCGTTGTAGTGTATTTTAGTTGAGCCTCGGTCATCATCTTGCTAGCATAGTGAATAGACAAGAAGTGCTTTTCATGACGTTTCCCCAATACGGCCCCTATAGCGTAGTCACTAACATCACACATAAGCTCAAAGGGGAGGTTCCAATTAGGAGCAACAAGGATGGGAGCTTCGGTAAGTTTACTCTTAAGGATTTCAAAGGCTCGTACACAATCTTCGTCAAATACAAAACGTGCCTCTTTTTCAAGAAGATGTGTAATTGGTCGAGAAATCTTTGAAAAATCCTTGATGAATAGACGATAAAAGCCCGCGTGTCCTAGGAAACTCCTAACTCCCTTAACGGTTTTGGGATGAGGTAATTTGGCAATGACGTCTACCTTAGCTTGATCTACCTCAATCCCTGCTTTCGAGACCTTGTGCCCTAAGACGATCCACTCTTAACCATAAAATGACACTTTTCCCAGTTGAGCACAAGGTTGGTTTCCTCACAACGTTTCAACATTCTCTCAAGATTCGACAAACACGAAGTGAACGAATTACCAAACACGGAAAAGTCATCCATGAAGACTTCCATCGTCTTCTCGATCATATCATGAAAAATAGCCATCATGCACCTTTGAAAGGTTCCCGGTGCATTGCAAAGTTCGAATGGCATTCTACGATAGGCAAACGTTCCATATGGACACGTAAACGTAGTTTTTTCTTGATCACGAGGATCGATGGGAATTTGGAAGTAACCGTAAAAACCATCTAAAAATCAATAGAAATCGTTTCCCGCAAGACGCTCCAACATTTGGTCCATGAAGGGCAAGGGAAAATGGTCTTTACAAGTGGCTTCATTCAACTTACGATAGTCAATGCACACTCTCCATCCGGTCACGAGTCTAGTGGGAATTAACTTGTTGGCGTCGTTTGGCACAACGGTCATTCCTCCCTTTTTAGGGACACAATGGATAGGACTCACCCAAGGGCTATCGGAAATAGGGTAAATCATTCCCGCGTCAAGCAGTTTAAGGACTACCTTTTTGATGAGTCGTAAATTTTGGGGTTCACCCTCCTTTGACATTGGATTGCGGGCTTGTAATCCTACTCCATTAAGATTTTGTGGGTACAAAATTTAGGATCGAGCCCCTTAATGTCGGATAACTTCCACGTAATTTCCCCTTTGTGATCCTTTAGAACATCGACAAGTGCGGTTTTGGCATCATTCGAAAGTTCCTTCGCAATAATAACCGGCAACTTGTCGCCCTCCTCCAAATAGACATATTTGAGATGAGGAGGTAAATCTATCAACTCGAGGATAGGTGGTTCCTAAAGTGAAGATTTGGGCTCGATACTCATAACCTCCTCGGGCGGAGGAAATGGGAAATCTTTGAGAAAATCCTTGATAATCGAGAAGTCCTCATCGTTGTCGAGGTCTTCGTTACAAGTAAGTGGAACATCGAATTCTTCCAACGTAAAACCACCACCTTCAAATGGAGTGAAGGTTGGTGTCGAATTATCAAGAATTGGATCTAACATAGTGGGATTGCCACTAGTTTCTTCATCACCAAAACCTAGAACTTCTTGTGAAAATTCCTCGCAAACCACGTCGATCATATCAACGAGGTTTATGGTTGCAACGGAATAAACATGAGAAATTTGAGAGTTTTGAGTTGCGTTTATAACAAGTTCCTCGTCGTTGAAACATAAGGTGATCTTTCTAGCATGAACATCGATCAAAGCCATAGACGTATCTAAAAACGAACGACCTAAAATGAGAGGAACTTGAGGATCCGTGGGAATATCAACAACGATAAAGTCTACGGGATAGTAGAATTTTCCCACTTTCACAAAAACGTCTTCCGCCAATCCACATGCGGGAATCGTGGAATGGTCGGCCAACTCGATGGACATTAGTGAAGGAGTAAGATTAGGAAGATTGAGCGACTTGAAGATTGCAAGTGGCATCAAGTTAATGCTAGCACCAAGATCGGCCAAGGCGAAGCATTCTTCCATATCTTGGATTGCACAAGGGATAAAAATTTACCGGGATCACCGACTTTTTTAGGTATGCGATTAAGATAAACCGACGAACAACTAGACAATTGGTGCAATTTCTCCTTGTTGTTCAACATACTCTTAAAGTTAGCGGCAAACCGAGGCATCATGACCAAAGCATCGACAAAACTCACATTAAAGTGCAAATCACGAAACATTTTCATAAAAAGCTCAAATTGGTAATTGTCGCGCTCTTGACGTTTCTCCTTTCTAAGTCTCGATGGATAGGGCAAAGGTGGTGTGGGTTGAGGCATAGGCATAGCCTTTGGAATCTCGGGTTCCAATGTCGGTAAAGGGTCAACCGTAGGTGTGGCATGAGAGGTACTTCGTGGGATTGGGACATGCTCCTTTTGGACCACCACCTCGGGTTCTTCCTTAAATGCTTCCTTCGTAGGAGCAATTGGTTGAGGAATCGGTTCCTTAAGTGTCTTACCACTACGTGTGGTAATCACTTTCATCTCACCCTTAGGGTTTGATACGGTGTTGCTAGGAAGACTACTAAAAGACGGTTTACTCATAATTTCCTCAAACATAGATGAGATTTTATCTTCAAACTTGGATTGCCTCTTCTCGGCTTTAACCATTTCTTGCTTTATCTCATGTTTCCCTTGTTCCATTTTTTGTTGGTTTTGTTGTAACCTAGTTACGGTTCCTTCCATCTTGTTGGTGTGGATCTTAAGTTCATTAGCTAACTCATTTTTCAACTCTTTCTTCAAGTCGTTCTTAAAATCGGATCTTAGGCTAATGATTTCTCTTTGAATATTGTCAAACCTAGCATCATTCCCATTAGCGTATTCAACAAATTCATTTGGAAGATCTTTCAACGTTTGCAAACCTTTGTTGTTGTTTTGAAAATCATTTTGATTTTTGTTTGAAACTTGATTATTAGCCCCTTGATTACCATAGTTTCCCTTCTTGAAATTGTTTTTGAAACCAACTTGATTGTTGCGATAGTTGTTGTTAGCATTTTGATTTGAACCAAAACCCGGTGGAGTCAATTGATTAGAGCGGGTAACTTGACCGTTTTGGTTGTAAGTTCCCGTTGTCGCGTAGTCACTCGAAGTGTTACCACCGTTGGTAATGCACTCGGAGAAATCATGACCTCCACCACAATAGCGGGAGCACTTAGTTCACCAACTTTAAACTCAATCAAAAGACCTTTAAGCTTATCAAAAATCTTGTTTTCCAAGTTCGCCTCAATTTGGCAAGCATCGATGGTAGTAGACAAAGAAGGTGAAGCCGAAGACGAAGCCTTACGAACACTAGACGTGCTACGAGGACTATACACCTTAGATCTATTCTCAATTATCACCAAAGCTTCCTCAACCGTTTTACACAAAAAATTACCACCCGCGGAGGCATTAAGATAATCCCTTTCATGATCATTAAGTCCATTGTAAAACCTGTCAATTTGATGCAAGTCGGAAAAACCGTGATGAGGACATTCATGTAACATCTCCTTAAACCTATTCCAAGCCGTTGAAAAACTTTCATTAAACTCTTGTGAAAATTTTGAAATCTCATTTTTCAAATGCGTAGTCTTAGAGGGCGGAAAAAATTGGTTCACAAACTTAGACACGAGATCCTTCCACATCAATATAGAATTGGGTGGCTCTTTGTCTAACCAAATTTTTGCCGGCCCCGCTAGAGAATACAGAAAAATCATCATCTTAATCGAGTCATTCGAGACATCCTTAAACTTGCAAGTGGCGGTAAGACGATTGAATTGGCGGATATGGTTGTGTGGATTGTCCTTCTCATCACCATGGAATTTGTTGTTTTGGATCATCGACAACAAACCCGTTTTCACTTCAAAATTCTCCGCAAGGATAGCGGGAATCACAATAGCCTCTCCATAACCCTCGGTGGGTGCTTGAAGTAACTCCATCATAGTTCGATTCGCCATGGTTGGTGCTTCTCTTGCAATGGGTTCGTCAATAGGAGACTCCTCACTAGAAAGATTAGGAGTGGGAGTTTTGTTCTTTCGTTTACGTGCACGTCTTGCTTGATTACGAGTTAGTATAAACTTCACGTACAATGAGGGGATAAGCAAAGAAGATTCTTTTTGGTGTTTTGTATTTTTCAATTTTTTTTGTGGTTTTTGATTGTATTAACCTTTTTGGATTTTGGTGAATGTATTAAGTAGACACAAATCTACAAATCTCCTCCTTAATCAAATCTCTAGATTAAAGAAGCCTCAAGGAATGAAAATGATCACGTGAAGTGAACGCCTTCGATGACTTTAGAACGTTGGTGGAACACCAAAACGTTCAAGAGGGTTTAATCAATTGAAACCAAGAAAATATATATAATACATAGTAATACTTTGGGCGGCAAAATCCTCGATTAGCTCTCAAAATCAAATACTCACAAGCAAGCGGGGAAACGAGGCGGCGCGAAGCACTTAAGAGCCTTTTTCCTTAGGATATATTTTATAATATCCGCCTTATACCCACCTTATAGTTTATATTTTTCAAAATTGAGCTTCACGAAATTATTTATCTATTTTTGCCTTTTTCTTTGGTTTGAGATTCGAATACAATGATTGAGTAATGACCTCCCAAGTCAAGGTTGTGATTTCTCACGTATTTGGAGTACTTGTGAATTTATTGTTCTACGTATACAATATAGTAATAGTATTCACACAAAAATCGAAAACCGATAATACGTATTAGTAGAGTGCTACTAATACAAATACTATTTTGGTGAGTATATAAAAAAACAATTCTAAATTAAAACACAACACGCCTCCCCGGCAGCGGCGCCAAAATTGATGTAGAGGTTTTACCCCTTTAGAAAAAGGAAGGCAAAATAGGGCAAGCGTTAAGTATTGGTTTAGGAAAACCAAGCACTAATGACCCAAAATGGGGATCGTTCTCAAGGAGGCTTAGTATGTGTGTAATAAATTTATAACATTTGTGATTATATTTGTGAGAAAGAAAAATAGAAATGGGATAAGAAAAGAATGACGGTTACGATGTCGAATTAAACTAAGACGAAAAGGGTGTACAGGTAAAACCGTAAAGAGCACCGAAATTAAAATTTTACCCTAAAAATTCCAAAAAATCACTAAAAATCCACAAAAATATTCTAAGAGTTTACAAAAAATCCAAACTTGCCAAAACCTTTTAAGTAATTAAATATTATCTTTTTAATGCTAACTAAAGCCCTAAAAATCAATATTAACTAATAAAAAGTCCCAATCAAGATCTTAAAGTTTGTAAACCTTTAAAATAACCTAATTAAGCTAAAAAGTATTTTTCAAAATTTTAAAACCACTAAAAACTATTTTTAAACAATTCAAAACTTTTAAAATCAATTAAAACTTAAAATAATTCTAGAAAATAATTAAAAGACTCTAAAAATATTTGGAAAGTTGCAAAATTCATAATTAAGTGTTTAGAAACTAGGAAAAATATAAAAACTTAGAAAATCAGAATTTTAATTTTTAACAATAAAATAATATTAAAATATTATTAAAAATCCAAAAATCATAAAAAATTCTAAAAAGTTGCAAACCAACTTATTTTAACCTAAATAACTCAAAAATGAACTTGAAATTACCTAAATACCCTTAATGGGCCTAGAAAATGGGCTAAACCCAAAACAGATCCTTAATGGGCCAAATTTGAGCCCAATATGAAAAAGTGCCCCAAATAAGCCGAACAAGCACTACTTGACTCAAAATTTGATTTTAAACAACTTTTTACAAAGGCCCAAAAGCTGAAAGTGTGAAATAAGCTAGCTTATACCAAACAGCTTATTCTTAAGGGGCTTTTTGGCCCAATAAGCTATAAGCTAATGCCATAAGCTCAAATTAGACACACAAGCTTCTTTTGTCCTAAATAAGACTTCTGTAAAAAGAAATTTGAAATAAGCCCACGGAATAAGCCTGAAAATGCAATAAGCAATCTACAGAAAACGACAAAATAGTCGTTTTTGAGTTCTAGGCCACCCCAAGAGCTGATTCAAGATTCTAAAGCTTTTAAATGACTTAATTAAGCTATTTCAACAAAGAGTTTTCAAATAAGCTAACTCAAAAAGCTGGAAAAAGCAAATAAGCACTTATGAAAAAGTCAAATAAGTTGGTTTTCTAGCAAAAAGTCAAAGGCAAAGTCCAATAATCTTTAGTCTAATCAAATGGGTCAAATAATGAAGATCTATCACAAAAAATAAGTTGTTGCAGGTATGGATAAGCTAAAATAGCTTATTGATAAGCTGAGTACAAATTAACACTAGCAGGGGCTAGTTTTGGGTGTTGAGTAGTGGAAACTTTTTCCACTGCTTGACTTGTTTGACTTTTTGTATTTAGTGACTTTTTTGGAGATTCAGATTTCACAAAGGCACCCAAATGATCTTTGGATCATAAGGAGTCAACAAAAATCAATAAATCACAACAAGAAACAGCCAATTTGTATAGTTAATTCAAACAAGTACCAGATCTGTCACAGACTTAGAACAATAAGCAGTTGAGCACTTATAAGCAGTTTTAGCAATAATCAGCCAACAAAATTCAACCAAATGCATACACAAGCTATTATAAACTCAAATGAACAAGTCTAAACAGTTTTCATGCAATGGCTTAAAGCCTAAATCAAGATTCAAGCTAGATTAAGTTACTAATGAACACTAACACATGCAGTTTTCACTTTGCTGATGTATTTGACCAACAAGCCAGATTCAAACCTCAAGATATATCAAGTATGTTATAATAATGATGTTTTAACCGCTTTTAGCCCTAAGCATGCATAAACTCTAGGTTTTCCCAAATTCTTAGGTCAAAAACAGTCAAACTCAACAAGTTATAGCAGATTATGTGATTCAAGGTTTCAAACTTCAAATCTTGCAGCAAAACACTCTCAACCAAGCATATATCAGATATAGAGCACAAACACAAACTTCCACAAACACAATACCAAGTTATGATTCAAAGCAAGTAATCCCAAACACCCTTTTATCTTTTCAAATCAAATTTTAAACAAGAAAAAGTGTGATTCAGTTTACCAAATGGATAATCTAGCATATAAACAACATTATCATGCAAGACTAAGCAGATTCAGGCCGAGAAATCAACAAGAACACAAGTAGAGCACAAATCCACAAAAAAACCAATATTTATCAGATTTTCAAGGTTTTAAGACAAACCTCATGGATGTACATCCACACCCACGAATGTTAGAGCTTATGTGCTAGCAAGAACAAGCACAAGCTTCCAACAGCAACCCTACTAAGATTCAGCAAGGTTAGTAGCACAATATCAAAACAGAAAGGTGACTTTTTAGAAAATAAACTTGATTAATGCAACTTCTTGTACCCACTCTTGATTATCCCCAAGATATGAACTTCACAACACCTTAATAACACAATTAGGATGCTATGATCAGCTTATATCCCAAGAATTCCAAGATGTACCAAGAAAACTTAGCAAAATATCAAATTTTGATCCAATGTGTAATTTCTTACACAAGGTTTAAAAATGGTTTTTAGGTTCAATTTCAGTTAACATATAACAATAACAAGTTAAGAATAAAGTGTTACTTGGTCTTTCTTCAACAAAACTTAACACACTTTCATTAACAGAAAAGAGGATTTACAAGATGTTGAACAAGGAAAACCAAAAGCAGCTAAAATGTAAAGCCTAAGTGCCTTTATATAGGCATACAATGTATCTAGAAATGCAAAGGAAAATGTAAACCCAAGCTATGAACTTCCAAAAATGCCCTTGAAGCTTGTTTGAATTCTAGTGAATCATGTGACTTCTTCTTGTTGTTTAGTGGTAGCTGGCAAGTGAAAAGAGGATCCAAGGGCTTGTATGAAGCTTAGGATGTAAGCACAATTGTGGGACGTTGGATGACTAGCTCTTCTTTGTCTTCTTCCTCATAGACGTAGCAGGGGAGGTCCCATACAGCATGTGGGGTGATGTGGTGACCAATATTAAGGTTGGGGTTTGATTATGACATCATTAATCATAAATCTGGATAATATTAGGGCTTAATTTTTGCTTAATCAAAAAGCCCTAATCCTTGTTCTTGAGTGAATAGTGTGACGTTTGATCCAGATTTGGGTTTAAAAATGTGTTAAGCACCAAGATTTAACTAATCTGTTAGGATTAGTTATTTAAATTGGTGAGTGGATAGCTGATGTGGAGGATTGGTGGGATGTGATTGGAGGAGAGGAGTGAGTGGGTCGGGTGTCATGGTGTGAGTGGTCTAGGTAAGTATTGTGTCGACCAGTATTAAACCTCTATCTTTATTGAACTTGTCATTTCACTTCAAAACCTTGTCAACGCCTATTTTCTTCATAACAACTTTTGCTTCTTTACACTTTTTCCCCCAAAATGTTTGATAAATTGAATTCAGGGGTAATTCTTGCCATTTTTTGATTTTTGAAGGACTGTTTTGGCATATTGTTTATGGATTATGGTCTTTACTTGTATGATTGGCATTTTGGAGGACTGAAATTGCCAAGTCTTCATTTATGAGGGACCATTCTTGCCAAATGTTGAAAGTCAAGGGTCCTTTTGGTAATTTTGGGATTTTCAAAGGACCAAACTTGTAATTTCTTGCTCTTTGAAGGACTTCATGATATATTTGTCTTTATGGAGGATAATGGTTGACAATTTAGCTTTGTTGAGGGGCTAAACTTGTCAATTCTTCAAAGTGGAGGGCCCTTTTTGTAATTTTGACAACTTTAGGGACCAAACTTGTAATTATGAAGATACAAGGGTATAAAGTGTCAATTCTTCCATATTGGAGGACCCTTCTTCATAAGTCTTTAGATCTTCAAGGGTTTTCTTGGGAAAATTCTTCATTAGGGATTGGTTCAATGTGCGGCTTCGTTTCCCGTGTTCGTTTTTGTATATTCTTGTGATCTTTTGTCATTTTCTCAATATCCGTACCTAAAATACACAAGCAACAAACACAAGCATATATTTGGGTATTTTCATGATATTTAATGCATTTTATGGCCTTTTTGGACGATGAGACTATGTATAAAAGCAGTCTCATCAGACACCCTCATTGGTTAGATGCTTAGCCTGAGGGGCATATTTGATAGCTTTGGACATTGCCATTAAAGTTAACTTTTGAAGATTTGAAAAAGGACAATGGTAATTTGTGGAAATCAAATCAAGACTTGTTTTTTGTTATAATACAACAAGATTCACCAAGTGACCTAATGCAAAGTTTTTCCTTATAAAAAGGATCAAGAGATATAAACAACAGATAACTTTGATTGTTTGTGCTATATAACAATAAAACAAGTGATCAAAGTGATTGCCTTTTTACAAGAAACCTTTTCTGGAAACACGTTTGAACACACACAATTTTCTTTGAGAGAAAATTTTGGCAGAGTAAGATTGCAAGTTCTTTTTGTGTGTGTTTGTTTTGATTGAAGGGTATTTATAGGCTCGGATGTGAAATAGAGTTTTATTTTTTATAATTTCTTTTCACATCCGCATTGAATGAAAGCGTACAAGTGGTCCCCCTATTTTATTGGCAACTGTTCCATTACTGCAGAGATAACGCTTTTTGTAGAGATGACGTGGGGTCACGTGCATTTGAAAGGATGTTTTTTACTAGAGAAAGAGTAAGCATTTAACGCTTAGTGGGACACTTGACATGGGTGACCCCTTGACTGGTGTATGACAATCTATTGAAGGAATATATGTTCCTTATTTAATATTGTGACTCACCAACCTAGAACATTAAGTAACTAAATCCTTAGAGCATTTAGTTACATCATTTAATGTACCTTAGTGTCAAGGGGAAGACGATAAGATATATTTACTCAGAGAGAGGATCAAGAATATACATTATACTGAATCCATTGTCATCAGGGATCCTGATTACTCAATATTCAGCATACCAAGTTTAGCTTTCAGTCTAGTGAACGTTGGTTCATCCAAAGGTTTGGTAAATATATCATCTAGCTGATATTTAGTGGGGATGAAATGTAATTCAATAATTCCTTTTAAGATGTGGTCCCTGAGGAAATGATATCTTATGTCAATGTGTTTAGTCCTTGAATGTAGGACTGGATTATTTGAAATGGCAATGGCACTGGTGTTGTCACAAAAGATAGGGACTACTTTGTATTCCACATTATAGTCCCTGAGTTGACTTTTCATCCAAATGATGTTTGCACAACAACCAGTAGCTGCCACGTATTCAGCCTCAGTAGAGGACATTGCGACTGACTGTTGTTTCTTTGCACTCCAACATACTAGCTTGCCACCTAGGAATTGACATGCACCTGAGGTCATTTTTCTATCCATATTGCAGCCAACATAGTCTAAGTCTGAGTATCCTTTAAGATCGAAGCCTGAGCAACGAGGATACCATAGACCTAGTGAAGGAGTACCCTTCAGGTACCTGAAGATTCGTTTAACAGCAGTAAGATGTGATTCTTTAGGATCGGCCTGATATCTTGCACATAAGATTGTTGAGAACCTAATATCAGGCCTGGTTGCAGTTAGGTACATTAATGATCTAATCATTCCCCTGAATAAGGTTTGATTGACTGATTTACCAGTAAGATCAGGACCTAAGTTGTTGGGGGGAACCATGGGAGTCTTTACTGAAGCACACTCAGAGATATCATATTTCTTAAGTATTTCTCTGGTGTATTTTTCTTGACAGACTGAGATCCCTTTGTCCTCCTGTTTGATTTGTAATCCAAGAAAATATGTTAATTCACCCATCATACTCATTTCAAATTTCTTTGTCATAAGTTTTTCAAACTTTCTACAAAGGTTATAGTTAGTAGATCCGAATATGATGTCATCAACATATATCTGAACTAGTAGAACATCCTCCTTGGTTCTAAAGATAAACAAGGTGTTGTCTACCTTCCCCCTGACAAATTTGTTCATTATCAAGAATGTAAAGAGAGTTTCATACCATTCCCTTGGTGCTTGTTTCAGTCCATAAAGAGCTTTGTCAAGTTTACAAACATGGTTTGGGAACTCAAAACTCTCAAAACCAGGAGTCTGACCAACATAAACTTCTTTAGTGATTTTTCCATTCAGGAAGGCACTTTTAACATCCATTTGGAAAACTTTGAAGTTCATGTAAGTAGCATAGGCAAGGAAGATCCAGATGGCTTCCATTCTTGCTACAGGGGCGAAGGTTTCCTCATAGTCGATCCATTCAAGTGACCACACCCCTGAACAACCAGCCTAGCTTTGTTTTTAATAACAATTCCATCTTCATCAGTCTTGTTTTTAAATACCCATTTTTCACCAAGAGCTGATTTCCCTTTAGGGAGAGGAACAAGTTTCCACACTTTGTTCCGGAGGAATTGGTTGAGCTCTTCTTGCATGGCCTCAACCCACCCTGGATGTGTCAGAGCCTCTGGAACCTTTTTTTGGTTCAATTTCAGAGAGAAAGTCTGCAAATAGACATTCATGGGCTGAGGCAGCAGAGAGTTTAGCAGCCTGACTACGTGTAAGCATCCCCTCATATACATCACCAATTATATTTACAAGCTCTATATGTTGTTGTCTTGACCATCTGTCCTGAGGACATGGATTAGATCTTGTTGATAGTTGATGATTATCAGGGACTAGAGATTCAGTACATTGTACTGGGACATCACCTCCTTCTGAAGGATTTTTAGTAATAGGGGGATCGATATTTTCATCACTTGTCTCTTCAGTGTTCTTATAGATGGGTGAATCATTCGATTCTTCAGCTTGAGAAGTGATAACTTCAAGGACATGTTGAGGTGTGATTAATTTATCAATTGACCTATTGTGATGTGATATATGAAAGGATATATCAGCATCAGTTTGATACTGCTTTGAGGGACAATGTTCATACTCATTAGGAGGATATCTTGATGAGTCATTGATCCCAATCTCTTCCATTGATTGATTCGTGAAGTTAATGGCATCCATACTTTCATCAAAGGTGACATGAAATGACTCCTCAACTTGTTGTCTTCTTGTGTTAAAGACCCTGAAGGCTTTGGAGACAAAAGAGTATCCAAGAAAGTATCCATCATCAACTTTAGCATCAAATTTACCAAGATGGTCCTTTTGATTGTGAATGAACACAGGACATCCAAATACATGAAAGTAGCTGATATCTGGAATCCTTTCTCTGAATATTTCATAAGGAGTCTTATCATGTCTTTTGACAATAATACATCTGTTCTGAGTATAGCAAGCTATTTTTACAGCCTTAGTCCAGAAGTGTTTTGAAAGATTGGATCAATTGATCATGGTTCGAGCAGCTTCAATGAGAGTTCTATTCTTCCTTTCAAATACACCATTTTGTTCAGGTGTGTAAGGAGAAGAGAAGTTCTGAGAAATTCCTTTCTCATCACAAAAACTCTCAAGCTCATGATTCATGAATTCTGTTCCATTATCAGTTCGTATTTGTTTAACTTTAGTATCATTTTGATTTTCTACTTGCCTGATAAAAGACATTATGAATTCAGGAGCTTGACTCTTCTTCTTTAGGAAGTATACCCAAGTATCTAGAGTATTCATCAACAATCACAAGGGTATATTTCTCATGATTTAAAGACATTGGACTGACTGGTCCAAATAAGTCCATATGAAGAAGATGAAGACACTTCCTGATAGAAAAGTTTTGTTTTGAATTTAAAGAAGCTCTCTTGTGTTTACCTTTTTCACAGGCTGAACAAGGTTTGTCTTTTGAGTACACAAGAGATGGTAAGCCAAGAACTTTGTTTTGTTTTGTAAGTTTGTTCATATCCTTGAAATTTAGATGTGACAGTCTCTTATGCCAAAGCTAATTGACAGAATATGAGGCTTTAGCAAAGAAACATGCTCCTGAATGTGTTACAGATGACATGTCTAGGACATATACATCATTTCTTCTTGGAGCAGTCAACACAATTTCTTTATTAGCATTGAAGATTGTTCCTTGCTTATCATGAAACTGAACGATGTACTTAGCATCACACAGTTGGCTGATACTGATGAGATTGTACTTCAGACCATTTACAAACGCCACTTTTGAGAAAACTATTCCACCACATTTAATTGAACCATATCCCTCGGTAACACAAGATGAGTTATCACCAAATACTACCTTAGGACCTGGTTGCTCTACGTATTTGTGCAGATAACTTTTGACCCCTGTCATACTTATTGAACACCCACTGTCTAAGTACCAGACAGGCTCCTTGAAGTGTTTCTACACAAATAACGAGGTGGATTAGTTTCTCTTGTGAGCCCACCTTTTAGTAGGATCTTTGGCTCGAAAAGCCTGACGTCTTTCACCTCGTTTGAAGTACTCAAACTCAGCATGATTTGAGGTAGAATGGACATTGCTTCCACATGTTTTGCAGCTTAGTCCGACTGAGGATTCAGTACTTTGAGATGACTAAGCTAGCATCCCCCTTCTGACCATGATTATCCTATTGTGTCCTAAGGTAGTGTGATCATTACTTTCACAAATCTCACACTCCGGGTAGTATACACAATCATCAGGTCTATGATCAGGAATGCCACAATGTGTGCATGGTAGGTAAGGCTTAGCCTTGGTTTTTCTGATTTATTGTGAGGTGGGCCCATAGTTGTAAGGCTGAGCATTGTATCATTTAGCATTTCTAATAGAAGCTATGTGCATCTCAAGATCTGTTGTCCTGTGATCTTCACTTTTTCATTTCATGCAATAGAAAACTCTAAAGCAGTTGTCAGTGGTGTGATTTGTATAGTGACATAGCTCACAGGAGGGTTTCTTTGTTTTAACTTTCTTAGAAGACTCAGGTTCAGTTTTGTTACTTGTTGATGATTCAGACTATAAGGACACAAATGTTTCACCCTGACTTTTAGAGGCTGAGTTCAGCTTCTCTTCCATGAAAAGTTGGAACAATCTACTTAACTCCTCTTGATTTACAATAGGTGTAGAGTTGACTGAGTGTGTAGGAGTCCCTGAGGAAGATATAGGTTTGGTTGTTTTCTTAGTGACAGTTCCTGACTCAGTGTGATTTAGTATCACTTTTGAGTCAGGCTTTGTTTGTTCAGTACAACCTAACCCAACTCTTCCTCTGGGTGAGTGTTCTTGATAAGACAATGGAATTAGTTCTGAACATAGACTTGCCCCTTGAAGATTTTTCAAAGGAGGTAGAGGAGTCTGAATGTCTTCAGCAACACTAGATGTTTTAGTGTTACTGACTTTATCAGTCTCTTCATTAAGACCAAGTTTTTCATTAACAGCCAGAGATTCAGGAATTAATATTTTTCCAGTATCAAAGTTAGGCAAAACACTCTCAGGGTTTGATCTCTCAACCCAGTCTTTCGACTTAGGAATCATTTCATGATCAAACCCAACCGAGGCAGGGAGAAATGCTTTTTCACTCATTTCCTTAGTAGGTGCCTTTTTAGTGAGTTGTCGTGCCCCAAGAATTTTCTTCTTTTGGGCAGGTAATTGACTGTTTATACACTAAGAAGCTAAGGTAGAGCTATTTGTCCATTTCTCATTGATGCGTTTTTCTTCCTTAAGTTGTTCTTGAAGAGCATGATTGATTTTAGTAAGTTCAGTGTTCTGAAGTTGACAGCTTACTACTTCAAGTTTGGCTTGTTTTAAAATTATTAAATCTTTTCTACATTTGTTTAATTCAAAAACAAGTTTATTATAATTTGAAAGAAGATTCAATCTCTGATCTTCAACGAACGATAAGTAAATGTTTATATACTTAAGGAATTTTTGCCAATCAGATTCTTCATCCATAGAGAGAAGCATGTTTACCTTCCTCATAGTGATGTCAACCCATTCTCCATTTCGAGCATGATTCTTTCTAACTGATAGTTCATCTTCAGCTAGAGCCATTAACACTTGATACCTGACTTCCTCCTCTTCTGAGGACAAGTCTTCATCATCCCAATCAAAAGTTTCAGCTACCAGCCCTTTGGCTTTGTTCTGAGCAGGCTTTTGAGTCTGAGCAACAGTAGGTTCAACTTCCAAGAGTGCAAGTTTTGCTTTAACCTTTTTATACTCAGACCTATAGTCTTTCTCAATTTTCTTACTATTTTGAAAACTTTGGTTAATTGGAGAAGCCTGAATTAGTTTTCGTGTAAACTTGGGTTGAAAATTGTCATTGCCTGATAAATAATTTTGATTTTTATAAAAGGCCAATGGAGTTTTTGAAAGACAATATTTTGCAAAATGCCCAGTTTTACCACATCGGTAGCAATCCACTCCCTCGGTGGATTGGTTACCAGCAAATCTAGTTCTTTTGATATAGCGTTTGGTATTTGCCAACATGGCCCTTTCATGATATTCCCTGTTTAGATCCCTTATGTATTCAGTACTAGATCTTTCATGCACCTCATCATCTGAGGTTTCTTGAAAATCTTGAACAATTGCATTTGAGTAAAAAGCAGTTGTAATGGGGACATGATCAATTTGGGTAAGTTTGGCTGAGGTGTCTGTTATGAAGGCCTTCTTGGACTCAGGATATCTTCTATTTATTAGATTATCTTCATAGATAAATCTCCCATAAATGTCTGCAAGATCCTGAGTCTGTATGTGATTAGCATTTCTCAATCCTTGAGAAAAACCAAGCCATTTTTCAGGGAGACTGTTCAAAAAACCAACATTGATTTCATGCTTAGATATTTTTACCCCGTCATTTGTTAGCTCATTGAGCAAGGTCTTATACCTGGTGTAAGTCTGAGGAAGTGTTTCAGATGGTTTGGCCCTGAAAGTGTTATATTCTAACTTCAGGTCCATGATCCTATTTTCCTTAGTGTCGTATGGTCCTTAGAAACTATGAACAAGATCTATCCAAGTCTCTTTGGCCGTCTCACACTCGATGATAGCCTCCATAATATCATCAGGAAGACAAGATATTATGATGCTTTTGAGACGTTGGTCTTGATTGACCACTCTCCTTTCATCGTCAGACCATTGGTTTTCAGGTTTGTCATCACCAGCTGCTGTTTTTTGTTTGAATAGACAATTCTTAATACAAGTTATGTAATAAGGTTCCATTCCCATCAAATAGCATAACATTCTTTTCTTCCATTTGTTAAATCTTTCAACTTCTAACTTAGGAGCGTTAACAGAGTAACTCGCTCCTTTTTTGTTAACAAGTTGGGGTACATTACTTTCAGCCATAATGGATCAAGGTTTTAAAAAATTTGAGACGGTGGTTCAATGTTTTATAATCCTACCGCTCTGATACCACTTGTTGGTCCCTTGTAATTAGTAATATACTTAAGAATACTAAGTATAGTCCTAACCCATGTTTAAGTAATGCAATAAAATTAATACAAGTAAAGTAAATTAAACAAAGGTTTTTCAACGTTTAACTCTTAGCTTTATAAAATAATTATACCCTATTGTATACGAAGCTACAATAGGGATTGAATAGACAATGTGTGGTTTGGTGATCTCCTCACTAACAATCTAGTCCAATCCTAACGATTTCTAAGCTTGACAATTCTATTAACAAGAGTTTAGAACTCAAGTGTTTGATCGTATTTGGAGGAGAGAAAACTTTGTTTGTGAATGTCTAAAGCATTAAGTGCACAAACTTGTTTTCTCACCTTTTACAAGCATCCTATTTGTAGAAGGAAAGTTGGGTAGAAGACAATAAATGCCCATGTGTAATTCTTGTCTTATTGGTACAGTGTAGTATCTTGTCTTACCATATTCTAAGTAGTAAGACGTAAGTCCTTTACACTTGTCAGTACCCCATCTATCCCAAAAGGGTAAGTCACGCTAATTGTGTGATGTACTTCATCTTGTCACAATTCAACTTATCCCGCCTTCACTTCAGTCTTGGAGAATGCTTGTTTTCTTCAGGGAGATCGTATGGGGTTCAGTGAGTCTATTACCACAACTCATTGAACCCATCACCTTCTTATTCGTCATAGAAGTCATTCATTGAGCTTCGCATCTCTGAATGCTCGAGTCTTTCTTTTAGACTATGTCTAGGAACTCGAAGGAAACTCACTGAGTGACTGTTCACTCAGTGACTTCATTATGTTTAAGGTTAATACTTCACTTAGGCTAAATGTTATTCAAATCCATCAGTAAGGTCATTAGGTACTGAATTGAACTAACATCTTCCACTGTTTCAATGTTCATCAATGTCATCACTCCAGTACAAGCCCGATCATAACAAGGTGGCCTATCTTGGAGAAGGTCCTAAAAGAGACGATTTCCCAGACATCATAGAATACATAGAAGCTTCACATCTAAGGTATGCTCTTACTGTTTGCCCCACTGTGTATGTACTGTCATCCGTCAGTTTTGGGCAATTGCCAACACCAATGATGTTTTGGGTCGCCCATTAGAGCTCCATGCTACTATAGATGGTCTCTCCTATGTGGTGACTGAGGCATCCATTAGGTCTTCCCTTCATCTCCAAGATGAAGATGGCATTATCTCTCTTCCCAATGCGGAGGTGTTGGATGGTATAGCTGCCATAGGTTATAATCATGAGGGGAAGTTTAACTTCCAGAAAAATAGATTTGCCCCTTAATGAAAGCTGTTGGTTCACTTTTTGATTCATTGTTTGAGTCCTAAATCCAGGAGTTGGGATGCGTTTCCCATCCCCCTTGCTACTAGTTTGATATGTATTGTTCAGGGTCACACTTTTAACTTCTCTCGTTACCTGTTTGATGACATGATTAGTAATCTTAGTGACACTGGTTCTAGGAAGAAGTTCTTGATGTACCCTAGGTTCTTGCAACAGGTTCTTATGTGCTTACCTAGGAATAGGAAGGAATATGTGCCATCTAAGCTTACTCAACAAGTTTATGCAAATATGGCACTTGGTTATAATGGTCCTTTGAGGCCCCTCACTGATGCTATGCTGGGCCTTGCCCAAGGGGGTCCCAATGTGGTTCCTCTGGCTGGCCAAGCCGAGGAGGAACCTCCATTGGTGGATGATCCTATGGAGGAGGAGAACCCTGCTACTGGTGTGCCTCATGTGGAGGTTGAGGAGCCAGTTCAAGAGGTGGTGGTAGAAATGCCATATACCTTAAAGGCTGCCCCTTCTTCTCGCCCACATGAGTCTCCATTTTCTTATTCTCCCCCTCCTAGCCCAGCTCCACATTCTGCACAGAAGCCTTCTAGTTCTCATGCCCATATGGATGACCCATCAGTTGCTTCTGGTCCCAATGACGCATCCCCTAAACCAAGTCCTCTTGGTGGGGAAGCTGGGAACCTGTTACCTTGACTTTGTTGCTTGCTCTTATGCACAGGTACTATGCCAAGATTGTTTCATTAGAGGATGAGCTCAACCAACAACGCAAGCTCACATGGGATTTCGTGCTCCCATTGGCGAACAGGGTTAAATCTTTGGAGGCGCATATCAAGCGCCACAGGAAGAAAGTGGTGCTAACTGATTCTGATGAAGATGAAGAGGAGGATGGGTTGACTATTTTGGCAAGGGCTGTGTTTGCTGCTAAGCCAAGTGATGACTTGCCTGCTCCTCCTAGTCTTTCATGCACTCCTACTGCTGCTGCTGGCTCCATGCCAATGGATGATGATTTTGCTGGTCCTTCATCTCCCACTGCTAGTCCTTCTCATGATCCCAAAGGTAAAGCCCCTATGAGTGATGCACCCTCTCCTCCCAAAAAGCGAACTCACAGACAATTAGAGGAAGAAAGATTGAGGGAACAGGCTGCTCAGTGATTGCAAGAAGAGTTTGACCATCAGGCTGCGGCTACCTCAACGGCTGCGGCTGAGGATGAAGCGCTGCAACAACAGAGACGTAGCAGCTAAGGCACAATGCCATGCATTAGGATAATCATGACTGGATGAATGTGATTACCATCCTCACTTCAGACTACTCTCAGTTCTCCGATTTGTTGGGTGCGGATGTGAATCAAGGCAACTGTGTTCAACGGGCAATGACACTGATGCCAAAACAACAGGAAGCTCTTGCTGTCCAACTTCGTGAACAACGCCGCAACAGACCTCTGTCGCGTGCTGAGGAGAGACGATTGATGCATCAGTATATGAAGAATCAATCGGGTGCTTATTACCAGACTGGGTGGACATGGAAGCAGGTGAGGAGGCTTTCTTTTGATGAGCTTAAGGATCTTTACACCAAGATGATCAAGCGTAGGGATACACCTGTGCCTGAATATGCTATCTATCGCCACCTCCTCGTGTTGTCCACACTTCTATGCCTACTGCTGCTCCCACTTCCTCGCCGGTTGTTCAAGAAGGTACTTCTAGGGTTCCATCTTCTAGTGCACCTACTATTGCTGTTCCCACCACCACCACTTCAAAGATTGATCCCACTCATTCTACTATTGATACTACCACCACTGCTGAAACTACTCCCACTCCTGCTGTTAATCACACACCTGTTACTCCTGCTGTTGATCCTACACCCACACCGGTGACTGAACCACTTCCTACTCCATCAGCTGCTGCAACCACTTCTAAACCTATGGTTGTTGATGATTCTGTTTCTGTTGCTGCTGCTACTGCTAATGTCAAGTTTAAGGAGGAATCCTCTTCTGGTGTCCCCACCCCTTGCCGTTCTATTCGGAAGAAGAAGGCTCGTCATGGTAAGTCTTTCCCATTTGAGAAGAGGGATCCTGCTAATATCATAGATGTCGCTTCTGATAGTGAGACTAAGTTACCCATTGGCAAAGGCTGGATTGTAGCTTGGGAGGTTCGACCATCCCCCATTTCTCATGGTACCTTTACTCATAAGATTACGACTAGTGATGGCTACGCTCGATATGTTTCTTGATTGCAAAGTATTTTTTAATGGGTGGAGTGTCGTGATCTTATACTGCTGTATGGGTTGGTTGATGCTGAGATTCCTAAGTCTCCTAGTGAGCTTCCTACCTGGCCCGGGTTGACTATTTGGGGCGATTTGAAGTTAATGTTGGATTGCCCTCCTGATTCTCCTTATGCTAGCGTATGGAAGGATCAACCTCGCTGGGTGATAAGGAGGTGGAAGTTGTATGTTGGGTTTGGAGTTCATGTGTTGGAACTTGAGTCAGGTGCTGTTGTGTTTATGCTTACTGATGTGGAGTATCCGTTAACCATTGCTACCATGGAAGCTATGCTGGAGTGCCACCTGGTGGTGTCTAATGCTCCTTCTGGTAACAAGTCTGCCATGGCCCCTACCTTAGTTGAGGGAATTCAGGCTCGGCTGCATGCAAACAAGGTTGCTGCTTCTGGTATGTGATTGGTTTGTTTCTTCTATCCTGTTGATATACATACATTCTTTATGTACAGTGATTGGTGACTCACATTTTACTTTAGTTAGTTGTTAAAAAAACATACTTTTATATAATATCGGCTTATACTTTTAACATGTGATGGAATTTCAAAACTTGTAAATCATATAATATCTGCTTATACTTTTCCATCATGAATCTGTTTTCCACTTGGTATTTTCACGCTTGGACTGTCATGAGAGGTACTACTGGTGTTGGACCTAGTCCACACAACAAATGGTGCTCAACTCACCATGTCTTGCAGATAAGAAAGAGTTGATTCACCATAAGGGGTATGACTCTGGTGTGATTATCAAATCCGTTGATGGTTGCCAGTTTACCCAAAATTGGATGGTTTTCACTTGCCTTGGTCCTAGACTGAAAAGTGGCTAGTCCAAGGGGGTACGGCTCTTGGTAAAGACTCATATCAAATCCGTTGATAGTTGTAATAGCTTGCTAAAAGCTATAGGGTTTTCAGCTCACCGATGCTTTATTGCTAAGAGTTGGCTAGTCCAGAAGGGTACAACTTCTGGTAAAGATCTAAATCAAATCCGTTGACGGCTGTGATGATTTGCCCAAAATCATTAGGGTACCCCCACTCACCATTGATTTACGTTCTAAGAGTTGGGCTGGGTTCTGGTCTCCCAGGGTGATGCTTATTTCACCATAAAGACTAGATATTCCAAGAGCGACTAGCTTTCCCAAGAGTGAGCAGCTACTTGGTAAAGGCTCATCAAATCTGCTCATGTTGCTGTAAAGATTCAACAAGGTGCAGATCTGTTTCAAGCTTTCAAGAAGCTTCTCGGTGTTACTCGTTGCAGCAGTCTTTGTGTTTTCAATGCTGATGGTCACATTGCTGCTGTTTGTGCTACTGTTTCAATCCTCATGCTGTTTTGAAAGATCTAGCAAGAAACTTGAACTCATCCAGTCAAATTCAAGTTTAGGGGAGGATTGTTAGGACCTCTAGTATAGGTATTTGTAATAGATAAGCTAGGAGGTATGTAGTTCCTCCTGGTCCTAGTAGTAGGAGCAATACGTGCTCCTGGTCTAGTAGAAAGTCAAACATTATTATTCTTAGTAGTTTGGTAGGATATGCATGAGATATGTTAGGAAAGGATATGCATATAGGCAGTTACACGTGTTGGTTTAATGTAGTATTAGGGTTTCCTTGTAGTATAAAAGAAATCCATTGGAAGAAAGGTTAGACACACCTTTCATCATCATTATTCATTTCATATTAATAGTAGAAACCCTTAGTAAAGATCAAGTTATTTAGTTATTATGTTTCTTCTTGTTCATAGTATTTGTATTCCGCACTTATACTATGTGTTTCATTAAGAGTCTCTCTGTGAATAGACTTGTGATTACAAAAGTCGTTCACCATCCTTAACAGGCTGCAAGATCCACATCTAGTGGACCCAACAGGGATCAACTCCAATGTGAAGGATGTAGATCACACACCACATTCACTTGATAAGCTGAAAGCTGATAACCTAGGATGCATCCATACGCCCCGCAGATAATACTAATAAAATGGCCAAGCTGAAATAAAAGGGATGCTGCGAGAAATCACTCCCCCGTAGAGAAGTCATGACACTGGTGCCTCAAGTGTCACGGTTACGGTACCTCCGTAACTACAAATAACTGGTCATGTATGTATATAAAGCTCAGGCAGTTAATATAGTTATCATGGAAATCATGTAAAGTTTTAAAACATATAACTGGGAAAACAGATAGCTGCAGACGGGGAATCCTAATCATACATAGGAAAGGAAGTCCATACAAAAGGACGGGAAATCCGTACCTCGTGTCTAGTGATTGACTAAAAGGAAAACAGAGAAACTCCTATTCTGACTTCACAATAGCTACACGAATAAGGGACATGAATAAGTTGTCTGATTACTTTTCACTGTTATTGATTCTTACTATTCTTAACTTGATTCATTATGTTCATGTATTGTTGTACTGTTTTTGGTATAATCTGATAACTCTGAGTGTCTTTAATATTTACTAATTAGTGTATTTTCTGTACTCCTGGTTACTGTATAATATGTATTATAATACTATAATATTACTGTCAATAGTAACTTGCTAAAAATAGAAGGTTTCCTAAATTAGAAGTTGTATAAAATAGAAAGTTCCCAAAAAGGTTTCATGAATCATTTAAATCATTTAACAAAACCATATTTTTAATTAATAAAACTAGTCAAATCATTTATAATTTAATTTACTAATTAAATTAATAAAACATTTATACTTGATAAATTTTGAAATAAACTTATTGTAAAATGATTAAATATTGAATAAGTAAACCCTTGTTTTTAAATTTTAAGTGTGTACCCGAGCCTACCGAGATATTCCTCTCGGTCGCACTAAAATAAAACAACAACAACCAACGTACTCACAGCCGGATTAGCGACATAATTTTCTGTCGCTAAACTGTGACCAAAACTGCCTATATTAACTGCGATAGAAGTTTCTGTCACTAAAATGTCGCTAATCCTGGGATTTAGAACTCAACTAAACCCCCTGTTGTATTAATAAGTGTGAAAACACTTATCCTTTTACCACTTATTTCCAATAATAACAAGACCAAAACGTATAATTTATGTCGTAAAAGTCGGAATTATGCGTGGTTTGTGTTTTTATTGTGTTTTAGGACCAAAAGATAAAAAAGGAAGAAAACACGGGCTTTCACGGGCTTTTATCAAAGAAAACGGGAAAAGACGAAGTCAAAAGATCAAGAATGCAAAAAGAACGGAAGTCCAAGACCTATTCTGAAGATTTATCGAAGAAAAAGTCTAAAGACTGAAGTTTAATGAAGTCGAGGAACTCAAGTCTAAATTAAAGAAGAAAATTATCAAGACAAGTTCAAATCCCGAGACGACATCGAGAAAAGACAAAGAATTAAATCGAGTCGAGAAGACGTGAAGAAAGAAAGAAAGAAGAAGCAACACATGCACTCCTTCCCATCTTTCCCTATAAATACCCTCCTAATACACATTAGGAGGGTAGTTAGTTTTTAGTGTTTAGTTTTCATTTTTTACTTTTCTTTCTAGTTTTTAGAGAGAGAAAGTTATCCACTTTCTCTCACTAAGTTTTCATCTTTCTTTCTTTTAATCTTTCAAGATTAAACATTTGTGTATTGTTGATTTCATTAATCAAGTTCAAGTTTAACCTTTTAATCTTTAAATCTCTTTCTACCTTTCTTTGATCTTTAGATTAATTTTGGTGCGAATTTCATTTGATCCGTGTTGTTCTTAATGATTTCGTGCTTAAAAAGTTGATCTATTTGTAGTTACTTAAGCTTTTATTCTATTAAGCTTTAAGATTCTTGTGCTTATTGGCTTATTCGCTTCTTTTAGCTTATTTACTTTTAAAAGTTTTCCTAAAACGTTTATCTTTTTATAGTAGATTTATAAGATTGCTTATCTTAAGATGAAAAAGATCTTATTTGTGCTTATTTAGTGTATGTGACATCCGTCAAATTTTTCATCTTTATTTCTTCATATATTGATTTAATGTGAGCTTTGAACCTTGTGGATTTAACGAATTGAGAAGTTATATCATATTTATGAAGTACCCTAATTGTTTACCAATGTGGTGTCGATGTAAGTGTATTGTTTGTTTTGCTTTGCGGACCAAGCCCTCCTTAGGGAGAGCGAATATAACAACTCGAGTTTTCACGTCTATTATATTATGATAGAAACGTGTTCGTTATTAAACGTTTATGCATTAGCTGTTTACTCCGGTTATGAATGTTTGCTAAATCCTTCGAGAATGCACGTATCCATCCTTGTTTTTAGTTGTGTCGAGATTGTATTATGTTAAGTATCCGCGTCTAACCATATCATTTGATAAACCCTTGCTGGGCCAATTACTACACAAAGAGTGAATATAAATATCAAACTTAGTAAACTTTTATTCAGAATTTCAAACTTGTTAAACTCAGTCAACCTAAGTCAAACCCACAATATACTAAGTTACTTTATGTTTCCCACTCACCACAAAAGTCCAGCACACATGCCTAGTTTACCCAAAATGGGTACATCACAAGACCTCCATTTCCAGATTTAGACTAACCCTAAGCAAGTATTACAAAGTTAAATACTATCCAAATTGTTCAATGTCCAAACACAACACAAAACACATCCACAATCCAAATATTACAAGTTTGTTCCTGCTGAGCAGTATTAAATACAAGTTCTGGGTAAAAACATAAGGAGTAGTGATAAGTCTTGAGCCAGCTGAGCCGTTCCTTCCTTGTCCGAATACCAAACCGAAATCAAAACCCCCGTTGTGAGTCTTTTAACCACTCTTCTTTTATTTTCTGCATACGTCTTAGTTGTGCTCGTCAATTTTAAAATAACCTGCGCGAATAAAACAAACTGATTAGTCTTTTTTTAAACTATTCGGATTAAGCAAAAATATAGTGATATGGGATAGCAATATCAACTTGGACTTTGACCCACAAACCACAACCCCCATTGTTCTGCCATGACCAAACCGAGACCCCCTTTACATTTTTTTTACATTTTTTCTTTGGTTGCTATTTGGTATAATGTTATCAGGAACTAGTAATAATAACTGTAGACAACAACATCACTCAAATGATCATATTACTGACGAAGCTTTAATTACTCAAATTAACCATAATATAAGATTTACACAATTCCCTCTTTACAGAAACATCTCTAAACCCCCATTAAACCCGCGGGTATAAAAACCCCTCATTATTTCGAAACCCTAATTTTGTAAATCATTTTATTTATGAAATTAACACAATTTATTTCCCAAAAACATTATTTAATTATAAATAACAACCGAGTATAAAAACCCCCAAATTTATATAAACCCTAATTTTAATATATTGATTTAAACTCTAATTAGACCTAATCTAAATACGAATTGACTAGTTAATTAAATTAAAACCAAAATATGAACAAACCCCCAATTTGACCGAAACCCTAATTTTACAAATCGGACTATATGATGAAATTGATAAGGTTTTATGTTAGAAAACACTGATTAATTATTATTAAACATTAGATTTACCAAAACCCCTAATTATTCAAAACCCTAATTTTCGAAAACTCATTTTATTCAATAATTAATATTAAGAGACTTATGAAAACATTATTTAATTGTAATGAAACTCTAGATTTGGAAAACCCCCAATTATTTTCGAAAACCCTAATTTGATTTTATTGAATTCGAGAATCCCTTGTTCACAGCTTTATAATACAAATGATTTTGAACCCATAAATCCTTTTACGTTCGAAAATGTAAAACGAAAATCAGTGAACCATTTAATTAGAAGGAAAAAGAATTAGAACTTATCTTTTGGTGAAGAAACTATCATCGAATCTCCCTGGGAAAAACACCTCGAAAATGGATTGGTTTTGATGTGGGGATGAAACCCCACATCCCACGCATGATTGTTCACCCTAAGACTTCATGATGATTTATGTTAATCAATCTGAGATGGTTATTTTGGCTATGGAGAGTTTTAGATCCGTTTGGTTTCTATAGAGAGAGAAAAGGAGATGGGACGGTCGGGAGTATTTCGAGAGAGAGGGTTGACTGTGTGTTTTGGGAAAAATGAGATAGATAAACACAATTTAATTTTCCCTTCCCTTGTTTGTAACGCCTGGTTGAGGGCCGGGTTTGGTGATGAAACCAAATGGGCCTAGCCCATGTTTTGGTTACTTGAAGATTGGGCTGTTTGTTATTAAACTGATTTAAGCCCACTCGAAATGTTAAGTTATAACATGTGTTTTAAGCCCAAGGCCCGTTTAATAAATAATCAAGTTTTAAATTTTCGTGTTTTCCGTAAACGAAAAATACCGTCAAGCACAACTAGGATGTCATGCCTTTTTATTAGTATAATTTTAGATGTCGTAACACGATCTTTATATTCAAATAGGTCGCGGCTAGCGTAACCGTATTCTCGAACTACATTTACATTTCGTCACTTTGCTGATTTACGAGGTGAGTTTATAGCCCCACTTTTAACTACTTTTACTGCTTTTGGGGTGAGACATTGCTTGATTTAACGTATGAACACAAGTGCATTTACTAATTTATATACTAGTCTAAGTCCCACTAAAAACCCAGTTGCTTTGGCCCGTGAATCGTGAACCGTTAATTACTTCGTGTAAGCGCGAATGTTATGGATAGATCTATCGGGGTTGACGCCCCTGTCTGTCTTGGTCCAACAAGGGACAAGCGGGCACAGTTTCATTTGAGTCTGAGATAGGATGTCGTGGGTTTAGGCATCCAGTTGGGCTACATTATATGATTATACTACCGGTGTTGTTAACGCTTCGGTGTCACGAGCTTAGACTGTAATAAATGCTTTTATGATGACTTTGTATTTGTTATATTGTCATCACTTTTGGGAAAATCTTGTGGTTCATTAAACACTTCAAATTAACTAAACCTATGAACTCACCAACTTTATGTTGACGCTTTAACAATGTTTTTCTCAGGTATTAAGAAGGAAGATGTTAAGTGAGGTCTCATGCATTGCCGTCATTTCTATTGAAACAAAGATCATTTGTACTATTTGGAAACTATGTTTTGTAACTGTGACCAGTTTTATGCTTCCGCACTATGTTAAAACTATTTATTTTATCAAATACAAGTGATCTATTTTCCGAACGTCTCATTTAGAGGTCGTTCTTTGTAACTGTGTGTGTATGATAATCATGAGGTCACCACTCCCTTGTTGCCATTATACTCTGATATTTTGGGAGTGTGACAGATTGATATCAGAGCCATGGTTATAGAGAACTAGGTTGCATTTAGTAACTCTAGACTATAACTGTTATATGTTTAATCGATTATCATATGGATTGTAAGTATTAAGTATATATATATACATGGATATATATATATAAGTAATAAATGGGATACATGTGATTCAACAATTACGAGTTATATTTACATGGGTTACATGTGCAACAACAAAATCTGAATTATGTTATATGGGATACATGTGGGTTGAACAATGATTGCTATATGTTATGTCAAAGTCCCTTTCACGGACTAATTATACGAGATATTTACACACATCTATTCTGTTTATGTTACAGCGATGTCTTCTTCTGATGATTCCACGTCTACAGGAGCATACTACAACCGCAGTTCATAGTCGACTATCAGTTCATCGGTAGGATTACCTAGAGGATCACCATCAGGTTATCCGTGGTATCGGATGACTTCAGATGATGAGACTGGGAGAGAGACTGAGGAGGTTTACCGTTCACCAATCCATATCCCTGATGCACCAGCAGATGACGTACTTAGCCTAGAAGGTGGAGGAGAGGACGACCTAGCCGCTGATGTAGTGTAGTCACCAAGACAGGCATCAGTCACTAGGGATGAGTCGATGGAGGAAACAGAGGATGATGATATGGAGTTCACCGATGGAGAAGGTGAACCCATGGAGGTCACTGACACTGAGGACCCCCCTGCTACATATGCTGCTACTCCTGAGGTTTCCATCGCACACATCTCCTCGTCTTCGTCTGAAGACGAAGGGGAAAGGACAGACAACCCTACTCCAGCACCTGGTACTCTGCCTTTCTACTATGTTAGGCGACGTCTTCGAGGGAGAGCTGCCCGACCAACACCTTCACCTTACCAACCCCTCATACCCTTCTCTGCCACTGACAGGCATGCAGCCCGCACACCTGCCAGTCCTGCCCTAGAGGCGTCACTACCACCACCACCAGAGACTGTACCTGCTGTGTATCAAGAGATGCTTGCTGATGTTGGCGTCTCTACTGGGCCGAGAGCTGCGACTCCTCTTCCTAGAAGAGCTACCTCGACAGTTGTGATGCTTGGATCAGCAGATGGATGTGTGACGACCCGTTTAAACATGTTAGAGGATGATATGGAGGCTTTGGGTGAGGAGTATAATGAGGTGCAGGATAAGCTGGAGGCACTGACGAGGAAGAGTCCAGTTAGGGATGAGACGGTATTGACGGTTTGTGTGACCCGTCTACGAGGACAGCTCCATGCTGTTCTCGACCAGATGGATACTATGCCGAATGCTCGCCTTGAGGAGATCGAGAGCCTGATGACCCGTTGGGGAGTAGAGCCATTGGTTGAGACAGGTGGACTAGAGGCACCTGTGGAGGACCCTATTGCTGACTTGGATAAGAGGTTTAGAGCCGCTTGTTATGATACCAATGTCAGACTTAGGGATTCCCAGGCTCGTGAGATCGTGGTTGAGAGGAGGTTGGCAGAGTTGGAGAGAGAGCTTCACCAGCGCCGTGAGGGCACTAGTTAGACTTATCATGTACTGTTGACTTATTGTTGTACGACCACTAAGCTTTGAGGTTTATCTCAGCTAGTTGGTATTTTCTTTTTTTCTTTATTATGTATGACGAGTTATGATGTATTGCAAAACATTTCCATGAATGACATTATATTATTTGGGTTACAAAAATTATGAGATCATTATATCTTGTTTATTACACCATGGAGCATTTCATAATTGTATTGTGCGTGCCATGCATGTTATGACTGGCAAAACTCATTGTCTTGTTACCCTTTTTAGATTATGGTGCCAGTTAGAAGATCTGAGACACAGAATCCACCAGCTGCTACCGGTGGTATTGACCCTGTCATGCTCAGTCAAATGATCGCGGAACGGGTGGCTGAGGCACTCGCAGCAGCCGAAGCGAATCGTACAACGAGCACGCAAGAGGAGACAAACCAAGGAGCTACTGTTGCCATTGCACGGACCTGCACCTACAAGGAATTCCGTGCGGTTACACAAGTGAGTTTCCGCGGTACTGAAGGAGCAGTAGGTCTGACCAGATGGTTTGAGAAGTTGGAATCCCAATTTGGGATTAGCAATGTTGCTGAAGCTGATAAGGTAAAGTTTGCGTCAAGCACATTAGTGGATGGTGCTTTGACTTGGTGGAACGTCTATGCTCGTGCAGTGACCATTGATGTTGCCCAAGAAACGCCTTGGAGTGAGTTCAAAGCTATGTTTTTTAGGAAATATTGCCCACGAAATGAAGTCAAGCAGATGGAGGTTGAGCTATGGAACTTGAAGGTCAAGGGTACCGCTCTTACTGCTTACAATCAGCGCTTCCAAGAGCTGATCTTGTTATGTCCCGAAATGGTGCCCAACGACGACCGATTGTTGGAGCGATACATCGAAGGATTACCTTTGAGCATCAAGGGGAACGTGACTTCATCAAAGCCAACTGATTTGCATGAGGCAATCGATATGGCTCAGAGTTTGATGTACCAAGTGGTACAAGAGCTGGGAGAAAATACTGGAGATAAGAGGAAGTGGTCTGGCAACCACTACAACAACAATAACAACAATAGCAACAACAACAACAACACTAACAACTACAGTCAGAACAAGCGACAAGAAGTAGCAAGGGTGTTTACTGCTGGGCAAGGTAATACTTGAAACTATGCTGGAAGGCTTCCTTTCTGTGGAAAGTGTGGCCGACACCACGAGGGAGCATGTCCCCCTACATGCTACAACTGTGGAAAGGCTGGACATAAGGCAAAGGAATGTCGAGCACCACCCCGTCCTGCTAACCAAAGAGGACCGGGAACACAGGGTGGCCAAGGAGCAAATGTCACTTGCTTTGGCTATGGAGAGAAAGGTCACTACAAGAATAAGTGTCCAAGCAGTGGGAACCAAGGTCGTGGTAATCAGATTTGAGGCAACCAGAATCACAACCAAGGGAACCAGAAGCAGAACCAAGGAAACCGGGGAGGAAATAACCGAGCCACAACTAGTACTCCTGGAGGATTCACGGCACCTAGCAAAGTGTATCATCTGTGTGCTGAGGCTGCAGTGCAGGACAACAATGTTGTGACTGGTACGTTTCTAGTCAATAACAACTATGCTTCAGTACTATTTGATTCTGGTGCAGATAGGAGTTTTGTGTCATATGTATTTAGTGAACGCCTAAATATTACCCCTACTGCGTAAGATATTAAGTATAATGTAGAACTAGCCGATGGGAAGTCAGTAACCACCGATGCTATTCTAAAAGGATGTAGTATAAGGTTACAAGATCGTCCGTCCAGTATCGACTTACTCTCCATAGAATTGGGAAGTTTCGATGTCATCATTGGAATGGATTGGATGTCGAAGCATCACGCGGAAATTGTATGTCATGAGAAGTGCGTCCGTGTTCCTTATGGAAACATGTACTAGTCATACAAGGCGAAAGAAGTGGAGTGAAGAATGGATCAAGACTGGAAGTCATCTCATGTATTAGAACCCAAAGATACATTGAGAAGGGATGTCCAGTGTACTTGGTTCAAGTAACGCGAAAGGAGGAAGAAGAAGATCATGAGAAGAAAATTGAAGATGTACCGATCGTTAGGGATTTTCCAGACGTATTCCCAGAAGACTTACCGGGATTACCACCAGCACGGAAAGTGGAGTTTCACATAGAGCTTACACCAGGAGCCGCGCCTGTTGCTAGAGCCCCATACCGCTTAGCACCAGCCGAGATGACAGAGTTAGCTGAACAACTAAAGGAACTTTCTGGCAAAGGTTTCATTAGGCCGAGTTCCTCACCTTGGGGAGCACCGGTCGTATATGTCAAAAAGAAAGATGGATCCTTTAGGATGTGTATTGATTACCGAGAGTTAAATAAGCTGACGATAAAGAACCGCTACCCATTGCCAAGAATTGACGATCTTTTCGACCAACTGCAAGGATGTAGCATATACTCGAAGATTGATTTAAGGTCAGGATATCATCAGCTAAGGGTTAGAGAAGAAGACGTCCACAAGACGGCTTTTAGAACCCGGTACGGACACTACGAGTTCCAAGTTATGCCTTTTGGTTTGACAAACGCACCCGCGGTATTCATGGATCTCATGAACCGAGTTTGCAAACCATACTTGGACAAGTTTGTGATTGTATTTATCGATGATATTCTCATCTACTCTCGTAATGAAGAAGAACACAAGGAGCGTTTGAAGACCATACTAGAGCTGCTGAGAAAGGAGAAATTATATGCGAAGTTTTCCAAATGTGAGTTTTGGATAAACACGGTGCAATTCCTTGGGCATGTAATCGATAGCAGTGGTATTCACGTTGATCCTGCTAAGATCGAGGCTGTGAAAGATTGGGCGACTCCTACAACACCCACGGAGATCCGCCAATTTTTAGGTCTTGCTGGTTACTATAGGAGATTCATTGAAGGTTTCTCCAAGATAGCTAAACCAATGACGGAGTTAACTCAAAAGGACAAGAAGTTTGAGTGGAAAGAGGATCAAGATTTGGCGTTCCAGACATTGAAGCAGATGTTGTGTGAAGCACCTATACTAGCCCTACCCGAGGGTAATGAAGACTTTGTGGTGTATTGTGATGCATCCATAAAAGGGTTAGGTACGGTATTGATGCAAAGGACTAAGGTCATTGCTTACGCATCAAGGCAACTAAAAGTGCACGAGAAGAACTACACAACTCATGACCTAGAGTTAGGAGCAGTGGTGTTTGCCCTGAAGATTTGGAGACACTACCTTTATGGCACAAAGTGTGTCATATTCACTGATCATAAGAGTCTACAACACATTTTGAATCAAAAAGAACTCAACATGAGACAACGACGTTGGCTAGAGTTGCTCAGTGATTACGATTGCGAGATCCGTTATCATCCGGGCAAGGCAAATGTCGTCGCTGACGCTTTGAGTCGAAAGGAGAGGGTTCTTAGGGTGAAGGCCTTGGTGATGACCATTGACTTAGACCTTCCATCCTTAATTCTCAAGGCTCAGAAGGAGGCAGTCGAGGAAGAAATTCTCAAGACTGAAGATGTTGAAGGCATGATAAAGAAGTTAGAAGCTCGCTCGGATGGGACATTATGCCTTGATAATAGGAGTTGGTTACCGTGACATGGTGACCTACGACCTTTGATTATGCATGAGTCACATAAGTCAAAATACTCCATACACCCGGGATCTGACAAGATGTATCATGATCTTAAGATGTTGTATTGGTGGCCTAACATGAAGGCGGACATTGCTACATATGTTAGCAAGTGCTTGACTTGTGCCAAGGTCAAGGCCGAACATATGAAACCATCAGGATTGTTGGTCCAACCCGAACTGCCAGAATGGAAGTGGGAAAGGATCACTATGGATTTCATTACAAATCTACCTAAAACCTCAGCTGGATTTGACACTATTTGGGTAATCGTCGACCGACTCACCAAATCGGCTCAATTCATACCAATCAAGGAGACTGACGGGATGGATAAGTTACCAAGAACATACTTGGAGGAAGTAGTCACGAGGCATGGTGTGCCTGTCTCTATAATCTCTGACCGAGATAGCCGATTTACTTCACAGTTTTGGAAGTCGCTGCAGAAGGCATTGGGAACGCAGTTGGATATGAGCACTGCATATCATCCCCAAACCGACGGTCAAAGTGAAAGGACCATTCAAACCTTAGAAGATATGCTGAGAGCTTGTGTGATCGACTTTGGAAATAGATGGGATAGGCACCTACCTCTGGTGGAGTTCTCATACAACAACAGCTATCACACTAGCATAAAGGCAGCACCGTTCGAAGCATTGTATGGTAGAAAGTGTCGCTCACCCGTGTGTTGGGCAGAGGTTGGTGAGGCACAACTCACTGGACCCGAGATCATACACGAGACCACTGAGAAGATCTTTAAGATCAAGAGCCGTATGCAAGCCGCAAGAGATCGACAAAAGAGCTACGCTGACATGAGACGCAAACCCCTTGAGTTTGAGGTTGGCGATAGAGTCATGCTGAAGGTCTCACCTTGGAAGGGTGTGATTCGTTTTGGAAAGCGTGGAAAGTTGAATCCTCGTTACATTGGACCATTCAAGATCATAGAGAGGATTGGCCCCGTAGCCTATCGTTTGGAGTTACCTCAAGAACTTAGCCGAGTGCATAACGTGTTCCACATTTGTAATCTGAAGAAATGCTTAGCCGACGAGACACTCGTTATTCCTTTAGAATAGATTCAACTCGACGACAAACTCAACTTCGTAGAAGAACCGGTGGAGGTCATGGACCGTCAGGTCAAACAGCTCAAGCAAAGTCGTATACCCATCGTAAAAATTCGTTGGAATGCACGTAGAGGTCTAGAATACACGTGGGAACGTGAAGACCAATTCAAGAGCAAGTATCCTCATCTTTTCGCTAATCACCCTACTACAACAACGTCTTGATTTCGTGACGAAATCTCTAAAACATGGGAATACTATGACATGCGTCAAATTTTTCATCTTTATTTCTCCATATATTGATTTAATGTGAGCTTTGAACCTTGTGGATTTAACGAATTGAGAAGTTATATTATATTTATGAAGTACCCTAATTGTTTACCAATGTGGTGTCGATGTAAGTGTATTGTTTGTTTTGCTTTGCGGACAAAGCCCTCCTTAGGGAGAGCGAATGTAACAACTCGAGTTTTCACGTCTATTATATTATGATAGAAACCTGTTCGTTATTAAACGTTTATGCATTAGCTGTTTACTCCGGTTATGAATGTTTGCTAAATCCTTCGAGAATGCACGTATCCATCCTTGTTTTAGTTGTGTCGAGATTGTATTATGTTAAGTATCCGCGTCTAACCATATCATTTGATAAACCCTTGCTGGGCCAATTACTACACAAAGAGTGAATATAAATATCAAACTTAGTAAACTTTTATTCAGAATTTCAAACTTGTTAAACTCAGTCAACCTAAGTCAAACCCATAATATACTAAGTTACTTTATGTTTTCCCACTCACCACAAAAGTCCAGCACACATGCCTAGTTTACCCAAAATGGGTACATCACAAGACCTCCATTTCCAGATTTAGACTAACCCTAAGCAAGTATTACAAAGTTAAATACTATCCAAATTGTTCAATGTCCAAACACAACACAAAACACATCCACAGTCCAAATATTACAAGTTTGTTCCTGCTGAGCAGTTTAAATTACAAGTTCTGGGTAAAAACATAAAGAGTAGTGATAAGTCTTGACCCAGCTGAGCCGTTCCTTCCTTGTCCGAATACCAAACCGAAATCAAAACCCCCGTTGTGAGTCTTTTAACCACTCTTCTTTTATTTTCTGCATACGTCTTAGTTGTGCTCGTCAATTTTAAAATAACCTGCGCGAATAAAACAAACTGATTAGTCTTTTTTTAAACTGTTCGGATTAAGCAAAAATTTAGTGATATGGGATAGCAATATCAACTTGGACTTTGACCCACAAACCACAACCCCCATTGTTCTGCCATGACCAAACCGAGACCCCCTTTACATTTTTTTTACATTTTTTCTTTGGTTGCTATTTGGTATAATGTTATCAGGAACTAGTAATAATAACTGTAGACAACAACATCACTCAAATGATCATATTACTGCCGAAGCTTTAATTACTCAAAATTAACCATAATATAAGATTTACACTATTCCCTCTTTACAGAAACATCTCTAAACCCCCATTAAACCCGCGGGTATAAAAACCCCTCATTATTTCGAAACCCTAATTTTGTAAATCATTTTATTTATGAAATTAACACAATTTATTTCCCAAAAACATTATTTAATTATAAATAACAACCGAGTATAAAAACCCCCAAATTTATATAAACCCTAATTTAAATATATTGATTTAACTCTAATTAGACCTAATCTAAATACGAATTTACTAGTTAATTAAATTAAAACCCAAATATGAACAAACCCTCAATTTGACCGAAACCCTAATTTTACAAATCGGACTATATGATGAAATTGATAAGTTTTTATGTTAGAAAACACTGATTAATTATTATTGAACATTAGATTTACCAAAACCCCTAATTATTCAAAACCCTAATTTTCGAAAACTCATTTTATTCAATAATTAACATTAAGAGACTTATGAAAACCATATTTAATTGTAATGAAACCCTAGATTTGGAAAACCCCCAATTATTTTCAAAAACCCTAATTTGATTTTATTGAATTCGAGAATCCCTAGTTCACAGCTTTATAATACATATGATTTTGAACCCACACATCCTTTTACGTTCGAAAATGTAAAACGAAAATCAGTGAACCATTTAATTAGAAGGAAAAAGAATTAGAACTTATCTTTTGGTGAAGAAACTATCATCGAATCTCCCTGGGAAAAACACCTCGAAAATGGATTGGTTTTGATGTGGGGATGAAACCCCACATCCCACGCATGATTGTTCACCCTAAGACTTCATGATGATTTATGTTAATCAATCTGAGATGGTTATTTTGGCTATGGAGAGTTTTAGATCCGTTTGGTTTAGATAGAGAGAGAAAAGGAGATGGGACGGTTGGGAGTATTTCGAGAGAGAGAGGGTTGACTGTGTGTTTTGGGAAAAATGAGATAGATAAACACAATTTAATTTTCCCTTCCCTTGTTTGTAACGCCTGGTTGAGGGCCGGGTTTGGTGATGAAACCAAATGGGCCTAGCCCATGTTTTGGTTACTTGAAGATTGGGCAGTTTGTTATTAAACTGGTTTAAGCCCACTCGAAATGTTAAGTTATAACATGTGTTTTTAAGCCCAAGGCCCGTTTAATAAATAATCAAGTTTTAAATTGTCGTGTTTTCCGTAAACGAAAAATACCGTCAAGCACAACTAGGATGTCATGCCTTTTTATTAGTATAATTTTAGATGTCGTAACACGATCTTTATATTCAAATAGGTCGCGGCTAGCGTAACCGTATTATCGAACTACATTTACATTTCGTCACTTTGCTGATTTACGAGGTGAATTTATAGCCCCACTTTTAACTGCTTTTACTGCTTTTGGGGTGAGACATTGCTTGATTTAACGTATGAACACAAGTGCATTTACTAATTTATATACTAGTCTAAGTCCCACTAAAAACCCAGTTGCTTTGGCCCGTGAATCGTGAACCGTTAATTACTTCGTGTAAGCGCGAATGTTATGGATAGATCTATCGGGGTTGACGCCCCTGTCTGTCTTGGTCCAACAAGGGACAAGCAGGCACAGTTTCATTTGAGTCTGAGATAGGATGTCGTGGGTTTAGGCATCCAGTTGGGCTACATTATATGATTATACTACCGGTGTTGTTAACGCTTCGGTGTCACGAGCTTAGACTGTAATAAATGCTTTTATGATGACTTTGTATTTGTTATATTGTCATCACTTTTGGTAAAATCTTGTGGTTCATTAAACACTTCAAATTAACTAAACCTATGAACTCACCAACTTTATGTTGACGCTTTAGCAATGTTTTTCTCAGTTATTAAGAAGGAAGATGCTAAGTGAGGTCTCATACATTGCCGTCATTTCTATTGAAACAAAATTATTTGTACTATTTGGAAACTATGTTTTATAACTGTGACCAGTTTTATGCTTCCGCACTATGTTAAAACTATTTATTTTATCAAATACAAGTGATCTATTTTCCGAACGTCTCATTTAGAGGTCGTTCTTTGTAACTGTGTGTGTATGATAATCATGACGTCACCACTCCCTTGTTGCCATTATACTCTGATATTTTGGGAGTGTGACAGTGTACTTCACTTTTGATTCGGTCTAGTTTTGGGTGTGAGCTTATTATTATAGCTTATTACTAGCTTAATCTCGAATCCCATATAAATCGGAAAGGGTAAACCCCTTTCCGATCGCTACATTCCGACCACCACCCCCCCTTTTATTCCGATCGTATGATCGGAAAAGGGTTTTGGGTCATTCCGATTTGCACCTTAATATTCCGATCGTGTTGATCGGAATAAGGTTTACGTTATTCCGATTTGGCTTGTTTTGGGCATATTCCGATTGCATGAATTTCCCTGTATTCCGATCTGGGGGCATTTGTTGATATTCTGATTGTGGGGTATTGGTTACATTCCGACCAAGGGTGTTTTTGTTATTCCAATTGCCTTATTCCGACCAAACATTCCGACGGGTATAGTTTGCATATTCCGATTAGTGTCTTTCACCTATATTCCGATTAGGGTTTGTTTTAATTTCTTGTTTTTACAAAGTTTCCAAGTTTTAGATTTATTAAGTGTTCACGTATTTTAGTTTAATCTTTAAACTTTAATTTTATTCAACGACATTTATACTTATTTGCTATTAGTTTAAAATAGATAACAAACCAACCATTTATATTTCCACCAAGAACAATTGAGTCGCACTTTGAACCAATAGTCAATTCGAAAGGATTCGGACGATAAGATTTTATACTCGGGGTAAAAAACAAGTATTAAATGGCGCCGCTGCCGGCTCTTTTCGTTAAGATTAAAGGTTTTTAGTGAGAGACGCATTGGATTTTGGGATCCGTTCTTCCTTGAACGTTATTTTCCTTGCTTTAAAAATTTCAAAAATCCTAAAAAAATATATATATATAAAATCTTCAAAAATACAAAAAAAAAATTGACAAACCACAAAAACCAAAAATATTTCCTTTCTATTTTTCTAATCATTTTGTAGGTGTGCATGCGTACTCGTGCTTGTAAGAAGAGAGTAGCTCAAGCCGAAGTCATTACTCAACCAATTGTAACCATGGACAGTCAACCAATGATCGAGCTTTTGCAATCGCACGTAGAAGGCAACACCGATGCAATTGTTATCCCTGAGATTGGAGCCAACAACTTTGAACTCAAATCTGGCTTTATCCAAATGGTCTCTGCTCAACCCTTCTTGGGCCGCTCACTTGATGATCCTCATGACCACATTAAAAGGTTTCTTCAACTTACCAATACGGTTAAGTACAATGGGGTATCACAAGAAGTGATTCGCTTGCAACTTTTTCCTTTCTCCTTAGAGGGACAAGCCCGTAATTGGCTTGATAAGGAACCGCCACAAAGTATCCTTACGTGGACGGATTTAGAGACCAAGTTTATCAATTACTTTTTCCCACCCTCGCGTACTACCGCTTTGCGGAATGAAATAATTACCTTTGAATAAAAGTACGGTGAGTCTTTTAGTGAATCTTGGGACCGTTTTAAGGAACTTTTAAGAAAGTGTCCACAACATGGTTTAACAAAAGTACATCAAATCAATACTTTTTACAATGGTTTAAGCATGAATGACCAAGATTCACTAAACAGTGCTTCGGGAGGTAATATTTTGGTTAAGTCTTCTAATGCTGTTTGGGATATCATTGAGAACAAATCTAGAGTTCAAACCAAGAGTGTTAGAACTAATGTAGCAAGTGCTAGTACTAGTGATGCCGACAAAAGAATTGATAAGCTTACTTCGCTTGTGGAATCGCTTGTTTTACAAAATGCCAACAATGCCAAAAAATTCAATGCCCAAGCTAATGTTTTGAGCCAATCATGTGATATATGCGGGGGATCTCACTCATACACCGATTGTCCTTCAACTCACGACAATCCGGAAAATGTGTATGCCGCCAACAGTACCTATGCTACAGGAGGCTATCAAGCACGTCCTCAAGGTGACCGCAACTTACTCAGCTATCGCTCAAACAACTTTCCTTCACCTCCCGGTTTTCCCCCACGAAACCCAAACAACCTCAATCGCAACAATCAAAACCAACCTCATGCTCCAAATCAATATCCAAACCAAAGAAACCCATATCCACCTCAAAGAAACAACCAAGTTTACCAACAACCTGCTTATCAACCACCCGCCTACCATGCTCCTCCTCTCAACCAACCCACAGCCTTACACCAAGATGTTGAAACCTACATGAGGAAGAACAATGTGATCGTGCAAAATCTTCAGCGGGAAATGGCCAACATAAAAGCAGATATGGTTAAGCAAGGGAATGATCTTCGAGCTGATATGCGAAACACTTTGGCAATTCAAACGAATGACTTGAGGAATATGATGGCTAGTTTCTTCCCTAGTAATCAAGCCTCTGGATCGGGTTCTCTTCCGAGTAATACCGTTGCTAATCCAAGAGGGGAGATGAAAGCAATCACCACTCGCAGTGGAAAAGGTTTAAAGGAACCCGAGCTTCCTACACCTCCACCGGTGATTGTGACAAAGGAAAACGAGTCTCCTTCTCCAAATCCTCCATCTTCTATTCCTCCAACTTCTAATTCTCCAATTCCACCACCTTCTACTTCTACCCCTCCACCACCCAAGGATGTGAGTGCGAATTCTATCCCAAAGCCTTCATCTCAACCCAATATACCTTATCCTTCGAGGTTGAGGAAAGAGAAATTGAAGAACAAGGATGATATTCAGGTTTCGAACTTCCTTAAAATGTTCAAACAACTGAATTTCAATATCTCCTTTGCTGAGGCTCTCGCTCACATGCCCAAATACGCTAAAATGTTTAAAGATCTTCTCAATGATAAGGAGAAACTTCTTGATATTGCTCAGACCCAACTTAATGAGAACTGCTCCACAGTGCTCTTAAGGAAATTACCCACCAAACTTGGTGATCCGGGTCGTTTCTTGATTCCTTGCAACTTCCCGAGAGTAGAGAATTGCATGGCCCTAGCCGATCTAGGTGCCAATATTAACTTAATGCCATTAAGTGTTTGGAAGCAATTATCTGTCCCCGAGCTAGTCCCCACACGAATGAATTTGGAATTAGCCAACCGTACGGTTGCTTATCCAGTGGGGATAGCCGAAGACGTCTTCGTTGGTGTCGACAAATTCACCTTCCCGGCGGATTTTGTTGTCGTTGACTACGAGATGGACCCCCGTGTTCCATTAATCGTTGGACGTCCATTCCTAAGGACCGGTCGCACTCTCATTGATGTAGCCGCTGGCGAATTAATCATGAGAGTTGGTGACGATAAAATCGTCTTCAACATGGGTAAACTTTCTAAGCAGCCTTAGGAAAACGAGAGTGTTAATTTCATTGATGTTCTTGATGAGGCTTATGAATAAAATTTCAAAGACGCTTGTAAAAGTGGTTCTTCTTCTCTACCCAATGTTGAGACCGTTGCCTCAATTGCTCCGTCATTGACTCCTTTTGGAGAAAGTGACTTAGATGATTTTGAAGCTAGCTTGGGTCCTCTCGATCTTAAGTATGATGGTTCTCCCACCGATTGGGATGAAGACATTTGTACCATTGAGAAACTTCTCAATGAGGACCAAACTTCTCCGCCATCTCCTAAGGATATCTCTACCGATGATCCGCAGTTGACTACGCCGTCCATCGAAAATCCTCCAGATTTAGAGCTTAAGGATCTTCCGTCTCATCTCGAGTACGTTTTCCTTGAAGACAACAAGAAGTTACCGGTCATCATCGCAAAGGACCTGAAAGAAGAAGAAAAATCCCGACTTATCGTTGTGCTGAAGAATCAAAGCTATTGCTTGGAAGATCTCTGATATTCGTGGAATTGATCCTCACTTCTGCACACACAAAATTCTCATGGAGGACGACTTTAAACCCACTATTCAAAGCCAATGAAGGGTGAATCCTAAGATCCATGACGTAATCAAAAAAGAGGTTATCAAACTTCTTGATGCGGGCATGATTTATCCTATCTCGGATTCACCGTGGGTTAGTCCCGTCCATTGTATGCCTAAGAAAGGCGGAATCACCGTTGTTCCCAATGAAAACAACGAGTTGATTCCTACCCGTCTCGTTACTGGGTGGAGAGTTTGTATAGACTACCGTAAACTCAATGATGCTACGAGAAAGGATCATTTTCCCTTCCTTTCATGGACCAAATGCTTGAACGTCTAGCGGGTAATGACTATTACTGCTTTTTAGACGGTTTCTCTAGGTATTTTCAAATTCCCATCGATCCCAAAGACCAATAGAAAACCACATTCACTTGTCCCTACGGAACATTTGCTTACAAACGCATGCCTTTCGATTTATGCAATGCTCCTGGGACATTCCAAAGGTGTATGATGGCTATCTTCCATGATATGGTTGAAGAAACTATGGAAGTCTTCATGGATGATTTATCGGTTTATGGCGATTCTTTCTCTGCTTGCCTTGCCAATTTAGAACATATGCTTAAGCGGTGTGAAGACACTCGCCTTGTTCTAAATTGGGAAAAATGCCATTTCATGGTAAAAGAGGGCATCGTGCTAGGACACAAAATCTCCAAAGTCGGTCTTGAAGTGGACCGTGCTAAAGCCGATGTTATTGCTAAATTGCCTCCACCTTCAACCGTGAAGGGTGTGAGAAGTTTCCTCGGTCATGCGGGCTTCTATCGTCGATTCATCCAAGATTTTTCTAAAATCGCTCGCCCGATGACCCACCTCTTGGAAAAAGATACTCCTTTCATCTTTTCCAAAGAGTGTCTTGAAGCCTTCAATCTTCTCAAGGATAAGCTAACTAAGGCACCAGTCTTGGTTACCCCTAATTGGGAGCTACCTTTTGAGTTGATGTGTGATGCTAGCAAATTTGCTATTGGAGCGGTTTTGGGCCAAAGAGTGAACAAACACTTCCAACCAATCCATTATGCTAGCAAGACAATGACGGGGGCTCAATTGCATTATACCACTATCGAAAAAGAGCTTTTAGCTGTAGTGTATGCTTTTGAAAAATTTCGCCCCTATCTTGTCCTTTCTACCACCATCGTGTATACCGATCATTCCGCGTTGAAGTACTTGATGACTAAGCAAGATTCTAAGCCAAGACTTCTTCGTTGGATTTTGCTCCTTCAAGAATTCAACATTGAAATTCGTGACAAAAAGGGAGCAGAAAACCTAGCCGCGGATCATCTCAGTAGACTTAAGGATCCTTATCAAGGGGATCATCCAAACAAAGAGATCAATGACTCTTTTCCCCTTGAGGCCTTAATGTCTATCAACTCTAATCTCGATGACACCCCGTGGTTTACGGACATTGCAAACTACTTAGCAGGTGGGATTATCAAGGAAGGGCTCACGTCCCAACAAAAGAAAAAGTTCTTTAAAGATATTGAACATTATTTCTGGGATGACCCTTACCTTTTCAAACAATGTGCGGATCTGATTATTCGTCGATGTGTTGATGGGCCGGCAGCGGTACAAATCCTTGACGCTTGCCATAAAGGACCCACCGGTGGTCACTTTGGTCCCAATTACACCGCAAAGAAAGTATTCGACTCTGGATTTTATTGGCCCACCATTTATCGTGACGCTCACGATATGGTTAAACATTGTGATGCTTGCCAAAGACAAGGCAAGATCACACATAAAGATGAGATGCCTCAAAATTTCATACAAGAATGTGAAATCTTTGACGTATGGGGCATCGACTTTATGGGGCCATTTCCATCATCCAAAGGGAACAGGTACATCCTCGTCGCCGTTGACTACGTTTCTAAATGGGTTGAAGCTAAGGCTCTCCCTACGAACGATGCGAGGGTGGTTGTGAACTTTTTGAAGCAGCTTTTCGCTCGATTCGGCGTTCCTCGTGCTATCATCAGTGACCGCGGGACTCATTTTTGCAATGATCAATTTGCAAGAGTCATGGCTAAGTATGGTGTTAATCATCGTCTTTCCACCGCTTATCATCCTCAAACCAATGGTCAAGCCGAGATTTCCAACCGTGGATTGAAGCGAATTTTGGAGCGTACTGTGGGAGAACATCGTGCCGCGTGGGCCGATAAGTTAGATGATGCTCTGTGGGCTTTCCGTACTGCTTATAAGACCCCGATCGGTTGTACACCTTATCGTCTTGTGTACGGGAAAGCCTGCCACCTCCCTATCAAGCTGGAACACAAGGCGTATTGGGCCTTGAAGTGGGCTAACTTCGACATCAACAAAGCCGGTGATCATCGCAAGATTCAACTCAACGAGCTAAATGAACTAAGGAATGAAGCTTATGAGAACTCGCTGATCTAAAAAGAGAAGACCAAGATCATTCACGATGCTAGAATTAAGAACCGAGAGTTCCACATTGGTGATTTGTTAGCCCTATATTTTATATAGTCGAACAAGAATGTAATAGGTCATCTTAGTCATTAAATAATCTTGTATTGTAATAGGTTAGTCGGGAAAACTGGGCTTGGACTTTAAGCTAATATTGTATAAGTTAGGGGCGTAAGCCCAAAACAAAGCCAAGCCCGGCCCAAGATGAAGCCCACAAAGGCCTTAGAGCCGTGGGGTATATAACCCTCTTTCATATGTGAAAGAGGGTGTTGGTTCATTTTACTTTCTCTCTCTAGTAAACATAAACCTTCCAAATCTCTCTTGTTTCTCTCTCTACTTTTCTTCTCTTTCTCTCTCTAAATATCTCTTCTAAATCTTGTGTTATGGATTGAATGGGAACAACATTTGGTATCAAGAGCCTATAGTGGATAGGTGATTGAAGATTCGTGTGGTGTGTTCTTGATTTTTCGTTGTCATTTTGATCTATATATCACGTCCCAAAATTTTTCTTGTGTTTTTTATGGTTTTTTCTTGATACGAATCTTCTACATAGTTGTGGTAGAGATTTGGTATATTTACTTTGGCTAAAAACACAAAATTTTTGGGTGTTTTGATCATTTTTTGGCTTAAAATCACGAATTGGTTGAGTTTTGTCCGAGAAAAGTGGAAAATATTCCGATCTGGTCAAATCGGAAAAGGGTTTACTTATTCAGATCGGCATTCCGATTGGTTGATATTCAGATTGGGCATTCCGATTGGCATTCATATCGGCATTCCGATTGGTTGATATTCAGATTGTGCATTCCGATTGGCATTCAGATCGGCCTTCCGATTGGTTGATACTCAGATTGTGCATTCCGATTGGCATTCAGATCGGCATTCCGATTGGTTGGTATTCAGATTGGGTATTCCGATTGGCATTCAGATCGACATTCCGATTGGTTGGTATTCAGATTTGGTACATTCCGATTGGTATTCAGATTGTATATTCCGATTTGAGATTCCGATTGGTCATTCCGACAAGGTTATTCTGATGGGCATTCCGATGGATATTTTTGTTTGAGCAATTTTTAGACTTAGCCACTATCTAGACTAGTTTAGGAACATCGTTTACACGAAGATTAAAAAAAAAAAAAAATTTTTCCCTATTAGTTTTTGGCTATTTCTAACTCAAATTCAAAATTTGGCGATACAAAATTTTTCGGCTTACCGTTTTGTCAGACTGAGGAATTTATTGTCGGACTGAGAAAAAAAAAAAAAATTTCTGGAAATTTCGGAATTTCAATTTTAACCACACATCATCACAACAAATCCACTAAGATCTGCAATTCATTCACAAGTATTCACCATGTCTAACAACAACATCAACATTGCAACTGCTAATCAAATTCGTTTGGAACAAGGTGGCAACGGTAATCCACCTGTGCTCACTGCCGGTTGCTACGTTCAATGGAGATCTCGTTTTCTCAGATTTCTCGACGGAAAAGAAAACCGAACTGCTCTTCGTCACTGCCTTGAGAATCCACCTCCAGTTTTTGAATTCAGACCAATTACCACACAGGCAGAGGATGGTACTTCATCAACTATACGAGCTATGGAGGATTTTGACACATGTTCTGCTGAGAAAAAGAAACTCCTCCAAGCTGAAGCTGATGCTGTAAACTTCATACTCACTGGAATTGATAACGATATCTATTCCACAGTCGATGCATGTCCTAATGCTATGGAAATGTGGAATGCAATTCATCGATTGAAGCAAGGTGAGTCGATCAATGTTCAAGATCTCGAGACTAATCTACTTTGGGAGTTTGGAAAATTCACATCTGAAGATGGTGAATCCATTGACTCATATTACTCGAGATTCTACAAAATGATGAATGAGCTTGTCAGAAATCAGTGCACCATCTCCAATCATCATGCCAATGTTCAGTTCTTACTTCAACTCAAGCCGGAATGGCAAAGGTTTGTGACTTTGGTCAAACAAAGGGAGGATATCAAGACTATCTCTTACCACAAACTTTATGATATCTTGAAACAACATCAGAATGAAGTGAATGAACTAAGGGCTGAAAAGGCAGAACGGTATGCTAATTCTATTGCTTTTGTGGCTGCTACTTCAACAAAACCCGTTCCCCGTCAACAACCACCTACTCATTCCTCAAAGTCATCAAGCTCATCCACCAAACCTCTAGTTGCTGCTAAACACAAAGCAAAAGCAATTGTCCCCACTCCACCTCCAAAGTATGACACCGAGTCAGATGGAGACAGTGATGATGAACAAACTTCAAGGGACAAGAAGATTGAAGAACTCATGTCTTTACTCACCACAACTTATAAGAAGATCTACAAACCTACCAACAACAACCTCAGATCATCATCCAATGCTAGATATAAGGAAGTTGATCATGCACCTAGGTATGATCGTGATGCTAGGTATGATAATCAGAGGATGCTGAATCAAGTTGGGGCTAGAGATACTGTAGGCACTCCGGTTGTGCAGAAGACTGGGATTCAATGCTTCAACTGTAAGGGATTTGGGCACATGTCTAGGGAATGCAAGAAGCCAAAACGGGTTAAGGACTCAGGGTATCACAAGGAAAAGATGCTGCTGTGTAAGAAAGAAGAAGCAGGAATTCCACTCACAGCAGATGAAGTTGACTGGCGTGATGACACTGATGATGATGCCGATGATCAAGAGCTAGAGGCACATTATGTGTACATGGCAAAGATTCAAGAAGTGCTTCCAGAGACTACTGATACTTCTGGACCTATCTTTGATACTGAGCCAATTGAAAAGGTATCAACAAATGATAACTATAATGTGTTTGCTAATGAACGACGGCATCCTGAGCAACCCGAAAGCATCAATGACACATATGTAATGGACACGGAGGATAGCAATATCTCTACGGATTCACAGCATATGTGTAATGATGACGGTAATGCTGCTCAGGATACTGACTCGGATGAGGACCGTGATTTGCTTGCGTCTATAATTGATTCTTTAAAACATGAAATTGAGGAAAACAAAGATGCTAATAAACGTTTGAAGCAAGCAAACACATCCTTAGCCGAGGAGATAGACAGGCTTAAAGAGTGTGATTATGTAAAAGAAGCTGATCGACGGGTTGCAATAGCTAATGGTTTGGTATATGAACGTAAGGTGCTCAACGAACAATATTGTTCTGAAGTAGCACACGAAATTCATATGTCAAAACAGAAGATATCGGAACTTGAAGAACAACTGCTGCTACATAAACTCCAAATTACTGAATTAGAGTCGGTTAACAAAGATCAAACTGAGCTTTATAAAACTCGTGAAGAAAAGGATATTGAAAAAATTCTTGCTTTGGAAAAGAGAGTCGACACGTTAAACAACATTGTTTACAAAACGGGTCGGTCTATTCAAACTATGAATATGCTCAATAGAAATATGAAAACGAGTTTTGTCAAGCCTGAATATCTCAAGAAAGCTCAAAGTACCAAGCCTGCTCTTTATGATATTGGTTGTTATGTTGATAATCTTGCTCTTATGATTTCCCCTGACTGCGACGAAATCATTCGTCAAGAAGAAGAAAGTCGATCAAACTTAAGTGATTTAATAAACCTTTCTGATTCTGATAATTATATTAAGTTTGTTCCTCAAAAAGAACTTTCCAAAGAACAAAAGATGTACAATAGTGTTCCACCACCAAGTGATGAACCCCAAAAGAAAGTTTCTTTAACAAGGAGTTTCAAAAAGCAATCAATTTTGTTAGAAAAGCGAATTTTGGATGAAAAACGTAAATGGGATGAGAAAAGCAAAAGTGTTCAGCAATTTGAGTTTATAAAACAAGGGGTTTTAAATTTGTACAAAGGTGTCGTCGACTATGAAAAGGTTTCTAGGGATACCATTTGGAATATTAAACCTAACCCACAAGTAGAAGTCGTCATTCAACAATGCATTGTTCCAACTATTGATGATCTTTCAAAAAATGTGGAAATGTTTTATAATGCTCTCACTGAGGAAATGTTAACTGATTTAAGCTATGTCAAATCTCTTGAAGATGAAGTTGATTTTCTTCAAATTAAATTAAAGACACAAGAACACCAACTTTCTAACGAAATTGATCGACTTTCCAAGGAATATTTTTATGCTGACCATATGAATGCTATACTTGGTGTGTATACCGATCTTGATCAATATTGTCATGTAGCATGTCTAGCGTCAGAATCGGACGAGAAATGTCGCAATCTTGAAGTAGAGCTTTCAAAACAAATTCAGTCATACAACAAACTTTCGAAAAGCTTTTCTCAACTTGAGAAGCACTCTATTTCTCTTGAACTTTCTTTACAAAAAGGTGAAAAATCTCATAATCATAAAAAGTGTCAAGAAATGTCAGCTTCTTCGTTTCGTCTACTAAATGAAAAAGATTTCGAAATAAATGATTTGAAAGCTCAGCTAAAAGAAAGGGACATTGCCATTAGTGAGTTACAGAAACTCATTGAGAAAATGAAAGGAAAGTCTATTTTGGGTAAACCATCTGCCGTTCGTCAACCGAATGCGGTTAAATGCCCTAAATCATCTATTTTGGGACAATCCCCACAGACTTTGCATAAGATAGGAAATGATAAGAGCACTAATGTGATAGCACCTGGAATGTATAAGATGAACACTAGGTCCACTCAAACTGGAACAACGCAGTTACCTCAGAATACTAGGAAAACTAATCAACGTGTGTCTTCTTCTACAGGAGTAAACCCCACTACTAGCGTTAGCGGACCACAGCTTAAGAGCACTAGAATTGAAGATAGAGTCATGCCTAACAATAGTCAAGGGAAGAAGAATGAAGTAGAAGATCACCGTAGGAATTTTAAGTTTTCTAAGAATAAAATGTCTGTAACTGCATGTAATGACAGTTTAAATGCTAAGACCTCGAATGTTGAATTTGTTTGTGTTGAATGTGGCAAATGTGTTCGTACTTTCAATCATGATGCTTGTGCTCTTAATTATAATGGCGTGAATACTAGAACTAGGAAGCCTATTCGTATGCCCACTAGTACTAGTAAACCCACAAGAACTTTGAACCAATCCACTGAGCAACCACTTAAGAAACTAAGTGCGTTAGAATCCACTACTCTATGTAAACAAAGCAGGTTAAAGAAGCTTTATGAGAACATGATTAGGACATGTACACGTGGGTATTCACGATTTACACCACCCGGATACAAATGGGTACCTAAGACAACCCCCATTCTAATTGGGTCTATGAATGTCAGCTTGCCTTTAGAATCTAGGTCCACTACTATTTTGGAACCCGTTTCTATCAAGGGCTCCCATTTGTCAAATGCTACATTGTCTTCTAATTCTTCTGCAGCTCGTCGAAATCATCCTATTCATAATGGACTCCGGGTGCACAAAGCACATGACGGGAAATCTCAAGCTTCTCATTAACTTCGTGGAGAAGTTTCTGGGTGCGGTACGGTTTGGAAATGATCAATTTGCACCGATACTCGGATATGGAGACTTGGTTCAAGGGAATATCACTATAAAACGGGTTTATTATGTCGAGGGACTGAATCACAATTTATTCTCGGTTGGTCAATTTTGTGATGCGGATTTGGAAGTGGCTTTTCGGAAATCTACTTGCTATGTTAGAGACTACGATGGGAATGACCTTCTTACAGGTTCTCGTGGTTCTGATCTCTACACAGTAACTCTTCAAGACACATCTTCAACAAATCCGATTTGCTTAATGGCTAAAGCTTCATCATCTCAAGCATGGTTATGGCATCAACGATTGTCACATCTCAACTTTGACACCATCAACTTGCTTTCGAAGAATGATATTGTGACCGGTCTTCCTAAGTTGAAATTCGTCAAAGACCATCTTTGTTCTTCTTGTGAGTTGGGGAAAGCAAAACGGAAGTCTTTCAAGTCAAAGACTACCCCAAGCTCAAAAGGACGATTGGAACTTCTACACATGGATTTATGTGGTCCTATGCGTGTAGAGAGTATTAACGGGAAAAAGTATATTCTCGTGATTGTTGATGATTACTCTAGATACACATGGACTTTCTTCTTAAGGTCCAAAGATGAAACACCAGAGGTTCTCAAAAACTTTCTCAAGATGATACAACGCAATCTTCAAGCTCAAGTCTTAACCGTAAGAACGGATAGGGGTACTGAATTTTTGAACAAGAACTTGCAATCTTACTTTCACGAAGAAGGTATCGAACATCAAACGTCTATTGCTCGAACTCCTGAACAAAACGGCGTTGTCGAAAGGCGGAACCGTACTTTGGTTGAGGCCGCTCGAACAATGCTTTCTGCTTCAAAATTACCACTATTCTTCTGGGCTGAAGCAATTGCAACTGCCTGTTATACTCAGAATCGTTCTCTCGTTATCCCTAGACATGAAAAGACACCTTACCACATCATCAATGACAGGAAACCTACTGTCAAATTCTTTCACGTATTTGGATCTTTATGCTACATTCTTAAAGACGGTGAGAATCTTGACAAGATGAAAGAAAAAGGTGATGCATGTATTTTTGTGGGGTATGCTACATTGTCGAAAGGATATCGAGTCTATAACAAGAGAACAAAGATTATTGTCGAAAAAATTCATGTGAACTTTGACGAATTGCCACAAATGGTACTTGATCACAACAGCTCAAGTCCCGCACCTCAATGTCCAGCAATGGCACCTACACACAACAGTGTACGTCCCGTGCAAGAATGTCAAGAAAGTACTCCTACAGCAGACTCGACGGATACGACACATATGAATGAGTTGGTTGATTTATATGATCCAATGTTTGATGAATATTACTATGGAAACAACCAAGTTGTGTCAAAGCCTTCCGCTGTCCCCACTACTAATGCACCCGAACAAAGTCAAAAAGACACAACTGCATCTACTTCAGCAACCGCTGCTCAAGAGACAATTCCAGTGGATATTCAACAAACTCAAGAAACTGTCATACAACCAACATCACCAACCGTCAATGCTGAAGGAGGAAACAACAATCAAGCAGCCGATGCACAACCTAACGAAGAAGAATTTATCAATCCGTTCGGTACACCGGTACACGAAGTCGGAGAGTCTTCTACTCAACATGTTGATCCGTCAAACATGCATACATTCTACCAACCATATCCATCCACTCACCATTGGACACGTGATCATCCATTGGTGCAAGTCATTGGAAATCCTTCACAACCGGTTCGAACACGCAGACAACTCGAAACCGATGGCGATGTGTGTATGTATGCACTCATCGTGAGTTCAACTGTACCTACAAACATCAAACTAGCCATGACTGATCATGCGTGGATTGAGTCAATGCAAGACGAAATTCATCAGTTTGAACGCCTAAATGTTTGGGAACTTGTTGACCGACCCTATGGAATGTCAATTTTAGATTTCAAATGGATCTGGAAAAACAAACTGGATGAAGAACAAACCATCATCAAAAACAAATCTCGTCTTGTGGTTAAGGGATACCGTCAACAAGAAGGCATAGATTTCGATGAATCATTCGCTCCAGTTGCTCGTTTAGAAGCAGTCAGGATATTCCTTGCTTATGCTGCACATAAGGGCTTCACGGTTTTTCAGATGGACGTTAAAACTGCTTTTCTCAACGGTCATTTGAAGGAAGAAGTGTATGTGAATCAGCCGGAAGGATTCGTCGATCCTCATCATCCTGACAAAGTCTATCGTCTCAAGAAGGCTGTATATGGACTTAAACAAGCTCCAAGGGCATGGTACGAAGAACTTTCAAACTTCTTGGTATCCAAAGGATTCTCCAAAGGTTCTATTGATCCTACTCTCTTTACTAATAAATATGGGGATGACATAATGCTGGTGCAAGTTTATGTTGATGACATTATTTTTGGTTCTACGAACCCAAAACTTTCAAAACGTTTTGAAAAATTAATGCACAGCAGATTTGAAATGTCAATGATGGGGGAGCTAAAATTCTTTTTAGGCCTCCAGATTCATCAGTCCCCACGTGGTATCTTCATTAACCAAGCTAAGTATGCTCAAGAGATACTTAAAAAGCATGGTATGACCTCATGTGCTCGCGTTAGTACACCATTGTCGACCACATCCCTAGACGCTGACTTGTACTCATATCCCGTAGATCAAACGCGATATCGCAGTATGATCGGGTCACTTATGTACCTTACAGCCAGCAGGCCTGATATTCATCATGCCACATGCTATTGTGCACGATATCAAGCCAGACCTACTCAAAAGCACCTCAAAGAGGTTAAACGGATCTTTCGGTACCTTAAGAATACCATTCACATGGGACTCTGGTATCCGAGGGAAACCGGTTTTCATCTAACGGCTTTTTCAGATTCTGATCACGCAGGTTGTCTTGATAGTCGTAAAAGCACTTCTGGTAGCATACAATTTCTAGGGGAAGACAAGCTTGTCAGCTGGTCGTCAAAGAAGCAGGATTGCACCTCGCTCTCATCAGCTGAAGCCGAATATGTGGCTCTATCCGCGTGTTGTGCTCAAGTCCTCTGGATGAGAACTCAACTCACGGATTATGGCTTCCACTTTGATAAAATACCTATGTATTGTGACTCAAAGTCGGCCATAGCCATATCTTGCAATCCGGTTCAGCACTCCCGCACCAAGCACATCGATGTCAGATATCACTTCATCAAGGAACAAGTGGAACGCGGCATCATGGAATTATACTTTGTCAGAACTGAGTACCAGCTGGCAGACTTGTTTACAAAAGCTCTATCGAAAGATAGGTTTGCGTATCTCGTTGGCCGTCTTGGTATGAAGTATATGACTCCAGAAGACTTGGAGGTTTTGGCAAATGAAGCTGCTTGATATTCTCTCACTATGACTTCTAGGCGCATCACAGCTTAGAACTCGGACCTCAACTAAGGAAAGTTTATCTCGGACGATAACCTATCCTTCTCAACAAGAAATTCATATTTCTCGGTCATGAGCTTCTCATAAAAACATTCAAAGTTTTTAAGTTCATGAAAAACGATTTCTAAGTAAATGTCAGCTTAGAACTCGAACTTCAACTTAAGGAAAGTTTATCACGGATGATAACTTATCCTTCACAACGGGAAATTTATTTTTCTCGGTCATGAGCTAGTCACAAAACAATCAAAGTTTTGAGCTCATGAAAAACGGACCCGAAAGGGAAGTGTACGTTTCAGTGCGCTTTCCCTAAGCAATAGAAGAGAAGTCTTCTATCCTGATTATTTTAAAACCGTTGAACACAATTTTTCAAGAATTTCTCAAAAGGTTTTTCTAAATCTTTCAAAATTGTGTGTTCAACACTCCCTTCCTCATAAGTGGTTTTTATATCTCAAAATTGTCATATGTTATTTTGATCAATTTTTGAGGGGGAGCGTTTTAAAATCAAGCCTTTTAATGTTGTTGGGTACATCTCTAAAATTGTCATATTTTATGTATCCAACACATTCCGAAAATGATATGAAATTGTCAAATGTAATATATTATATCGGAAAAGGCATCTCAACTCCGTACCTTAACATATTTTGTGGTGTCGTTTTTCTAAAATTTGTCAAATTTTGTCTCAAGACACACATATATTGTTGAGGGGGAGCGACCCGACTGAAAATGTTCCATGCTTCATACGTGCACACATGTTTCTCTCCCAATCCGTTTTCAGAAATTGTCATATTTTAATCAATTAGTATCTCTAATATGATGTTTTTATATTAGAGATAGGGGGAGAAAATGTGATTAAAATGTAATATATCGCAACATGTGATCTTAAAGACTCAAGTGCAACTCTTTCCTTCACATGCCAAACTATTTCGTATATCGATGCATGTGTGTAGGGGAGCTTTTCGGAAATGTAAAACTTTCAAGTGTTAAAAGTTTTGATTTTTATCAAACACTTTGAATGGTTTTCAATGGTTTAATGGTTACGATCTATACCCAAAACAACCTACTATCCACGACGGAACGATGGAGTCAAAAGGTGGTTTAGGATAGGAAACTAAGTCCTATGATCCAACCAGAACCGGAGGGATCTACCCAAGGACATTCCATAGCTAGAAATAGTTGTCCTTAGGAAAGATGGAGTGGAATGAAGCTGAATGCGGACCAATTACTTAAGTTAGCACTAGAACAATCACAACAAGGTGCTAATGATGACGTATTGGTAAGCATTGAAGGAGTTGAATATTCTATGCAACTTAGGTAGAAACCGGGTTAACACATCTTTTGAAGACAAGTGTCATGGACCCAGTGATGCGATGCACAACCCTTCCCCAGCCATTCGAGTTTCTCTCAAAAGAAACTTGTCTCATTGTCACGGAGATCAACACGTATCTATTGATTTTCTCACTCCGAGTCAGTTAATATTGAAAAGGTGGCAGTCTGCTCCAGCCTCCGATTACCAAAATGCACTTATTGAGTCTAGAGCCAAACGAGATCTATCTATCATCTCATTAGGACACAATCGAGTCCTACGCATTATCCTTGTGATATTGCCAGAACATCTGAGTGATACGATTCACAATGAAGATGGAAATCCTGCTTGAGCCAGCATCAAACAAGCTCATGGTAGGTAACTTGTGCGATTCTACACGAATCAAACTTGTGAGAACTGGAATGCAACTAAGTTTGATTCTTAATTGATTCAAACTTGATTCCAGGTTTCTTCGCAAAATCCATGTGATCTTGCCAGAACATTCAGAGTGACACTCATTAGTGTTCACAGTGACGAATGGAAATCCTTCCAGTGTCAACATCAAACAGCACTGCGGTAGGTAACTCGCAAGATTCTCTATGAATCAAGCTTGTGACAAAATGGAAAGCAACAATGGTGCGATTCTTTTAGAATCAAACTTGTTCCAGGAAATCTGAATTGACGACTCTAATCAAACGGATAATTTATCCTTATGATTCACTCTTTACGTTCGCAGTCTGCTTTGAGATGGTCGAGTAAAGAGAACTGGCTGCTACCGCCGGGAAACCCTGTCAAGGAGGTTCTTAATCGAATCTACCTGATCACAGGTACGGTATTTAATACCGTTTAACGGTCTTCACCGACCGGAGGTAAAACACTACCGAGTTAGGATGAAATGTTCAAAGCCATTTTATCCGTGTCTATATATGTTACTGTATATCAAGAAGGTGGCGTAGCTGTGTAACCAATGTCGATTCAGAAGTCACAAGAGCACAAGATGGCGATAATCAAGATACCTAAGAATGTAAGAACGTAATAGGTTATCTTAGTCACAAGGAGCACAAAATGAAGATCTCAAGCACTCAAAGTCAAATGACAAAGGCTCAAGATAAAGATCATGAAAGCATGAAGGAACAAAGCTGTTACAAACAAGATCAAGACCAAGATACAAGACCAAAGCAGGAAGATCTCCTCTACAAGAATGTATTCACTCAACCATCTTACGCTTTTTTAAGCATTTTAAGATGACCGATGCATTGGGGGAGATTGTTAGCCCTATATTTTATATAGTCGAACAAGAATGTAATAGGTCATCTTAGTCATTAAATAATCTTGTATTGTAATAGGTTAGTCGGGAAAACTAGGCTTGGACTTTAAGCTAATATTGTATAAGTTAGGGGCGTAAGCCCAAAACAAAGCCAATCCCGACCCAAGATGAAGCCCACAAAGGCCTTAGAGCCGTGGGGTATATAACCCTCTTTCATATGTGAAAGAGGGTGTTGGTTCATTTTACTTTCTCTCTCTAGTAAACATAAACCTTCCAAATCTCTCTTGTTTCTCTCTCTACTTTTCTTCTCTTTCTCTCTCTAAATATCTCTTCTAAATCTTGTGTTATGGATTGAATGGGAACAACAGATCAAGTCTTACTTTTTAACTCTCGGTTGAAGATCTTCTCTGGCAAGTTGAAGAGCCGTTGGTCTGGTCCATTCACCGTCGCCAAAGTCTTTCCATATGGGACCATTGAGCTTTCTCAGCCAAATGGGCCCAATTTCAAGGTGAATGGCCAGCGTTTGAAGCTGTACTTTGGTGAGGACATCTCTCATGAGATGATTCCATCCCTCACCACGTTTCCTATGAACTAAATTTGGGTCGAGTGAGACTCGTGACTCGGTGAACAAAAACAAGCGCTTCTCGGGAGGCAACCCGTGATCTATCCTTTACTGCTTTCATAATAAGTGTAGGGGAGCCCCGTATGTGTTTGTTGTCTTGTTTTTATCTTGTGCAGGGATTCAAGCTTCAAAGATCCACCTTGATGACTTTTGACGAACCGTGATACCGTGTTCCCATCTTCCCGGTTCTATCCTATACTCTTGTGATTCAATATTTCATATTTTATATGTTCACATTGAATTCACTTTAGTTGTCCTTTCCTTAGCAAGATTTAAACAAAGTGCACAATGTCCTAAGTGTAGGGGAGTTTACTCCCACATGCTTAAACATTGAGGACAATGTTTATATCAAGTGTAGGGGGACTTCTATCGAAGTAAGTGGTCTTTTCCTTGCATTTGTCCTCATTTTAACCGAAAAATTTGATTTTTCGACATTTTTCAAAAATTTTAATCTATTTTGGCCTATTTGTATAGTTGTATTTTCCTTTCTTATGGTTATTTTCTTTCCTTACTAGAATAAATTTTCAATAAAGTGGTTTTTAAATTTTTCTTAGTTGTGAATATTTTGACTCAACCCGAGTTTACTTATCTAAGTTTACTCTAGCTAGTATCCTTAACGTGTTTAAGTCAAGTTTTGCTAGGCTTTTATATAGGGAGCTATAAAACGCGAAAGTCTTAACTCTCACGGGTTAAGAACAAGAACTTTTCGCAAGTTCCTATAATTGATCCTAGAGAGTTGTTTATCAAGGGAACTTTAAAATGTGATTTCTAAACTTGAAAAAGTCCAAGAATTTGCAAGATTCTATAGATGACTCGAAAACCCAAAACTTTGATTTAATAGGCTAAGCATCCACGAGTCTCATTCCTTGAGATTTTAAACTGTGGAGAAAGAGAGATGATAGAGTCAATTATAAGTTTGGTATTCTTTCGTGAATTTATGTGAGTTAATTATAAGCCTATTCTCCCTTCGCTTGTTAATAAATTTATCTGCAATAAATAAGGTTGTAAGATTTAAAAGGTTACTTAGCTTCTAGCCCAAGATCGTTTAAAAGTTGCTCGGTACGGATTAGAGTTCATAGCCAAGGCATAACTTATTGAAGCGGGATGCGAAGATTGGCGAGTCCGAAAAGGCCCTAACAAGGCATGAGGGCTACATTTTTGTTGCTAAAGATCCAAAAGTGATGTGAAGAATCATTTATCGAAAATCAATATGAAGGATCGAGACACACGACGAAAAGCAAATACTCCCCAAAAGATCATGGAGAAGTCTATCCAAAAAGGCCCTAACAAGGTATGAGGATAAATAGATCCAAGTCCTAAAAGGAGGCGGATCGTTGTATATCAAAGTCCAAAATAAAGATTGGAGAAAAATGAAGAAGTCGTGGTCCAAATATGAAGAATCTCTCAAAACTTCAAGTGAATAAATTCCTATTATGAAGAGAAAACCATAATTTCAAGAACGTCTCTCAAAGATTCGAAGTATGAAGTCGCTGCCAAATATCGGTCCGAGAAAGGTCTCAAATCGTGAAGCGAGTTATGCCAAGATATGAACTTTATGAGGTCCCGAGAAGCAGTTTTAAAAGATGTTGTCCTTTAGCTAACTATTGATTAAATCGTTCACTTTATTTTCGGCCTAACTAACTATCGAAATAAGTCAAACAATGCATCCTCGTGATCATTCAAGACAAAAATAAAATATAAGAGATACACCTAGGAATAAGGGAGTCTAAGTGAATAATTGGCCCACATGAGTTCGTGTTAGTTTACTAACTTATAATAACAATGATCTCGTTTTTAAGCTTCGTATGGGGAACGTGAAACTTGAGGATGATAAACGTTCATGGCAGCCAAAACCTAATGTAAGTTGTTAATTTCTTTACTTGTTTCTATCATTTTATTTTTCTTAGATGTTTAATATTTAATAAAGGCCAAGGTGGATTATTTGTGATGGAAGATGTAAACCGTGCTTTAGAAGTAATGCATTGCATGAGGGCATTGCAATAGTCAAGTGTAGGGGATTTAATAAGTGTGAAAATACTTATCCTTTTACCACTTATTTCCAATAATAACAAGACCAAAACGTGTAATTTATGTCGTAAAAGTCAGAATTATGCGTGGTTTGTGTTTTTATTGTGTTTTAGGACCAAAAGATGAAAAAGGAAGAAAACACGGGCTTTCACGGGCTTTTATCGAAGAAAACGGGAAAAGACGAAGTCAAAAGATCAAGAATGCAAAAAGAACGGAAGTCCAAGACCTATTCTGAAGATTTATCGAAGAAAAAGTCTAAAGACGAAAGTTTAATGAAGTCGAGGAACTCAAGTCTAAATTAAAGAAGAAAATTATCAAGACAAGTTCAAATCCCGAGACGACGTCGAGAAAAGACAAAGAATTAAATCGAGTCGAGAAGACGTGAAGAAAGAAAGAAAGAAGAAGCAACACATGCACTCCTTCCCATCTTTCCCTATAAATACCCTCCTAATACACATTAGGAGGGTAGTTAGTTTTTAGTGTTTAGTTTTCATTTTTCACTTTTCTTTCTAGTTTTTAGAGAGAGAAAGTTCTCTACTTTCTCTCACTAAGTTTTCATCTTTCTTTTAATATTTCAAGATTAAACATTTGTGTATTGTTGATTTCATTAATCAAGTTCAAGTTTAAGCTTTTAATCTTTAAATCTCTTTCTACCTTTCTTTGATCTTTAGATTAATTTTGGTGCGAATTTCATTTGATCCGTGTTGTTCTTAATGATTTCGTGCTTAAAAAGTTGATCTATTTGTAGTTACTTAAGCTTTTATTCGATTAAGCTTTAAGATTCTTGTGCTTATTGGCTTATTCGCTTCTTTCAGCTTATTTACTTTTAAAAGTTTTCCTAAAAAGTTTATCTTTTTATAGTTGATTTATAAGATTGCTTATCTTAAGATGAAAAAGATCTTATTTGTGCTTATTTAGTGTACTTCACTTTTGATTCGGTCTAGTTTTGGGTGTGAGCTTATTATTATAGCTTATTACTAGCTTAATCTCGAATCCCATATAAATCAGAAAGGGTAAACCCCTTTCCGATCGCTACATTCCGACCACCAACCCCCCCCCCCCCCCCTTTTACTCCGATCGTATGATCGGAAAAGGGTTTTGGGTCATTCCGATTTGCACCTTAATATTCCGATCGTGTTGATCGGAATAGGGTTTACATTACTCCGATTTGGCTTGTATTGGGCATATTCCGATTGCATGAATTTCCCTATATTTCGATCTGGGGGCATTTGTTGATATTCCGATTATGGGGTATTGGTTACATTCCGACCAAGGGTGTTTTTGTTATTCCGATTGCCTTATTCCGACCAAACATTCCGACGGGTATAGTTTGCATATTCCGATTAGTGTCTTTCACCTATATTCTGATTATGGTTTGTTTTAATTTCTTCTTTTTACAAAGTTTCCAATTTGTAGATTTATTAAGTGTTCACGTATTTTAGTTTAATCTTTAAACTTTAATTTTATTCAACGACATTTATACTTATCTGCTAGTAGTTTAAAATAGATAACAAACCAACCATTTATATTTCCACCAAGAACAATTGAGTCGCACTTTGAACCGATAGTCAATTCGAAAGGATTCAGACGATAAGATTTTATACTCGGGGTAAAAACCAAGTATTATGTATACTATATTTCCACCGAGAGTCTCTAGACTCTCGGTTGCCACTGACCCAAACAAACAACCTCGGACTACCCTCTTTTCCCACTGTTTTCAAAACTAAACGCCCCCTTTGTGGTCTTGGGTTTCGGCTTGCCACACAAACACACAACCGAGACCCTTGTGGTCTCGGCTGTACACACCTGACGCCCCCGAGATTCGGTGGACTCTTGGTTTTCGTGACCAACACCAACTCGTCTACAATAATTTAATTTCATGTTTAATTATTACACTCATGTGTTCTTGATAATAAGTCAATAAATTCATGATTTATAAAAGATTAGGAAAAGAGTGATTACCGTAATAAGTGGTTTAGGATAAATGGCGAATATACAAACAATCAATTGATGAAAAATAGATCCGAACTTCCTTGTTCTTGGTCTCTAACTGGCGGCACCCGAAAGAAAACCCCCAACCCTAATTTTTTTTCTTTTCTTTTTGTTAAATGAAATGAAAATGTGAAACTCTTTCCCTGGTTGCTAGTATTTTCGTGGGATGGGCCCTAAAGCCTAATTTCCTTTTTATTTGCTACATAAGATGCGGCCCAAATGAACACACACATATTTTTACATTTTCGTTTCGTGTTATAACTTTAGATGTTCATGTTTGTGCTTTATATTCTCGTGCTGAAGTTCTGAAATGTATTATTTATTTTTCTGAAATATAATACTTACGTAATATCTGAAAAGCTAATATTAATTATTTTTCTGAAATAATTAATTACGTCATGTTTTAATTAAAACTGAGACCGTGTATAATTAATGTTCTTGTGTTTTAAATGCGTGTTTTACAACTCTTCCCCTCTAAAAAAATAATTCGTCCTCGAATTAGAGACATGATAATGTTGTGGTTTTAATATTCTCCCTCTCCAAAAAGAAAATTCGTCCTCGAATTAAGGTAATAAGTTGCTAGGTAATAAAAGCTGGAAGGACACAAAAGCTAAAAAGACATGTAAGTTGAAGGGACATGAACGTGACATGACTAACAAGAACATGGAACATGACATGACTGAAGAGGACATGGAGCTTCACATGACTGAAAGAAAACATGGAACGTAACATGACTGAAAGGACATAACTGAATTATGGCAGGAAAAGGATGAGAAGTCTGGATGGACTCCTCCGTTTCAAGTGGCTTTCGCTCAAAACGGTTCCTTCAAGATCTTGACACAATGAAAAATCTTGGTCTTAATGACCATGTCCTGACGATGCTGAATAGTTTCTGGTTCCATACTTGAGATGGATTTTTTGAATCTGCTCGAATGAATAGGATATAACATGTAGGATACATGAAATGATACGTGCAATAACCTGAAAAGATAACATTTATATCTCTGAGCAACGATACTGAAGACATATTGGGACAAACTACGTGAACAATTGTGAACGTAATACGTGAGCAATTGTGAACGTGGTTCGCGATCATCTAAAGAACGTTGAGCATAGAATATATCGTGAACGTGATACGTGAAACATACCGTGAACGTGATACGTGGACATATCATGAACGTATGCTGACTGAGGAAGGAATGCCAAACAATACGGCATGAGACATGAAACGTTTGCCTGGTATGGAACAGTTGTGCTAAACTTGAGTCTGGTTTCTCAAGCTTCCTGTAACCAAATCCAGTACAATACCTGGAACTTGTATAGTGAGATGGAACACGAACCTGAACGTGAACGATGTCCTAAATGCGAACGTAGACGTAAATCATGAGATGGACAACATATGAATAACATCATAACTTGAGAGGTAATCATGAATGTAAACATCAACGTGAAGATGTACATAAACGTGGACGTGATTGTGAACCTGAATTTCAATTTGATATGATGGTTGATGAATACCTAGAAATCGTACGATTTATTGCTGAATTTTCTATAGATCCGCTACTACGTAATCCTTTCGAATGAAAGAAAACGCGTAGATTGAGTTAAATGGTCGAGAATGACTTAGATAGTATCATATTTCTTCTAAGTCTGTGGTAAACTGATAACAATTATATGGGAAACTTGTCTCATTTCTGTTCAGAAATTTCTAATGGTTTCACTAACTCATTAGCATGTTGGCCTTCTATCTTAAACCTGCTAGAATGACAGGAATTTAGATATGAACATAGCTGCCTCAACGTGTTACACTGTGATAGTTGTAAAATTTACGTCTTTTAGGAAAAAGAGCGTAATTAGGGTAAGTATTAACAAGTGATTTAGGAAAACCACGAGTTATGACCCAAAGTGGGGATTGTTCTCAAGGAGGCTAGTGTGTTGTGTAGAGAGATGATTAATAGGTGATTATATTGATTATGAGAAAAGAAAAATAGAAACGAGATAAGAAGAGAATGATGGTTACGATGACGAATTAAACTAAGACGAAAAGGTCGTACACATGAAACCGTAAAAAGTACCAAAATTAAAAATTTACTCTAAAAATTCCTAGAAAGTTGCAATAAATCCTAAATAATGTAATTATAGTTTACAAAAAATCAAACATCACCCAAACCTTTTATTTAATTAAATAATAATTTTTTAATGCTAATTAAAGCCCAAAAAATCAGTTTAATTAACATAAAGCCCAAAATGAGATTTTTTTTATTGTAAACCCCTAAAATGACCTAACTTAAATTAAAACTATTTTTGAAAATTTTAAAAATAATAAAATCTATTTAAAAACAATTAAAAACTATTTAAACTTAAAATAGTTATAAAAATTAATCTAAGGACAATAAAAATATTCTAAAAATTGTAAAATTCCTAACTTAATGTATTTAACCTAAGAAAAATATAAAAACTTGAAAAATCTAAATTTTAATTTTTAATAATAAAATAATAATAAAATAATAATAAAATAATATTAAAAATCCAAAATTTATAAAAAAATTCTAAAAACTTGCAAACTAGTTTATTTTAACCTAATAATCACAGAAATGAAGTTGAAATTACAAAATACCCCTAATGGGCCTTCAAATGGGCCAAAGTCCAAAACAGACCCTTATTGGGCCAAAATAAGCCCAATAAGAAAAATGTTTATAAAAATGGCCCAGGAGCTCCTATCTGACTCAAAATTTGATTTTGAACACAATTTTTCAAAGGCCCAAAAGCTGAAAATGTGAAATAAGCTGGCTTATATCAAACAACTTATTCTTAATGGGCTTTTTGGCCCATTAAGCTATAAGCTGATGCCATAAGCTCAAATTAGACACACAAGCTTCTTTTGAGTTACTTAAGACTTCTGTAAAAAGAAATTTGAAAAAAGTCCAGGAATAAGCCTGAAAATGCAATAAGCAATCTTCACAAAACGACAAAATAGTCGTTTTCGAGTTCCAAGCTATCCCAAGAGCTGATTCAAGTTTCTAAAGCTTTTAAATGACTTAACTAAGCTTAATCAACAAAAAGTTTTCAAATAAGTTCACTCAATAAGCTGGAATAAGCAAATAAGCACTTCTTTAAAAGTCAACTTTAAGAGTTTTCTAGCAAAAAGTCAAAGTCAAAGTCTAATAAGCTCCAGTTCAAACAAATGGGTCAAATGATGAAGATTGATCACAAAAAGTAAGTTGTTGCATGTCTAAATAAGCCAATATGGCTTATTAATAAGCTAACTAAAAATTAACACTAGCAGGGGCTAGTTTTGGATGTTGAGCAGTGGAAACTTTTTCCACTGCTTGAGTTGTTTGACTTTTTGTCTTTAGTGACTTTTTTTGGAGATTCAAGTTACACAAAGGCACCCAAATGATCAGTGGATCATAATGAGTCAACAACAACAAAGATATCACAATCACAAACAGCCAATTAGTACAGTTAATTCATTTAATCACCAAATATGCACCAAACTTTAACAAATAAGCAGTTATGAACTTATAAGTTGTTTTAGCAAATTTCAGCCAACCAAATTGCACCAAAAGCATACAAAAGCTATAATAAACTCAAATGAACAAGTTTAAACAGGTTTCATGCAATTATACAAGGCCTAAATCAAGATTCAAGAACAAATAGGTTACTAATGAACACTAACACAAGCAGGTTTTTACTTTGCTTATTCACTTGACCAACAAGCCAAATTCAAACACTCAGATCTCTAAGATATGTTATGATAACTTTGATTTAACATCTTATATCCCTAAACATGCATATACTCTAAGTAATACCAAGATTTTAGGTCAAAAATAGTCAAACTCAATAAGTTATAGCACAATCTTTGATTCAAGGGTTAAAACCTAATAACTTGCAGCAAATAGCTCTCAAACAAGTATATAGCAGATACAAATCACAAACACAAACTTCCAACCACAAAATAACACACTATGATCTCAAACAGGTACTCCCAAACACCCCTTATCTTTTTCAAATCAATTTAAAACAAGTATAAGCGTATTTCAAGACCACCCAAGCCCAAATCAACACAATAACAGATGAGATATGCAGATTAGAACAAGATTAGACCACAAATTCAGCAAGAACACAAGTAGCACACAAAATCACCAAATATCCAACTTTTTAACAGATTTTGAGTAGAATGGTGTGTACCTCATGGATGTACATCCACACCCACGAATTTTGAGCTTATGTGCTAGCAAGAACAAGCATAAGCTTCCACAAACAACCATGCTAAGATTCAACAAGGTTAGAAGCACAATATCAAAAACAGAAAGGTGAAAAAGCCTTGATTAATGCAACTCTTGTACCCCACACTTGATTATCCCCAAGTTATAGGCTTTACCACACCTTGATAACACAATATCAGGATGCTATGATCAGCTTTTTAGCCCAAGAATTCCAAGGTGTACCAAGAAACTTAGCAAAATATCAAGCTTGAAGGAAAATGTGCAAACTTTTGCACACTCCTTTGAAAACAGGTTTTAGGAATCAAGAACAATAAACAAGTAACAATAATAATCAGGAAATAACAATGGCACATGACTTTTCTTCAAAGATTCAAACTCATTGATTTAATCTGAATATGGATTTACAGAACTTTGAACAAAGGAAAATTCAAGAGCAAAGATAAATGTACTCAGTCCTATGCCTTATATAGGCTACAAACTACTTGCTAAGAAGCTAAAAAACGTAACCCTAAGCTTGATGAAGTCCCCAAAATGCCCTTTGAAAGTTTGAATATCTTGGAATCATGTGATGAAATTTTGGCAGTTTGTTGATGTATGAGCTGATGGAATTGCATCAGAGGCTCAAAAGAAGCTTAAGTTTCAAGCTTCAATCTTGGACGTTGGATGTGGCAGGTTTTTTGGCTTCTTCTTCAAAGGGTGGGACAAGAGGGTTTATCATGTGACAATGGGGTGATGTGGCAAGGGTTTTGAGAGTTGGGATATGATTAGGACTAACTTAATCATAAATCTAGAGCATTTGGTGGCCTAATTACAACAAAATTAGGAAAACCAATTTTGATAAGAACATGAATAGTGCAAGTTTTGATCTGTTTGGGTTTTTAAATCTTGTGTTTAGCACGTTTTAAATAAACTAATCCCAGATTAGTTTAAGTAGTTGTGAGTGGATTGGTGAGGTGGATGAATGGTGGGAGGTGATTGGTGGATTTTGGTGAGTGGGGCACGTGTCACCCCCTCACTGGTTAAGGTAACTATGCTGTCTGCCATGATTAACCCTTATACTCTTTTCTCTTTGTCATTTCAGCTAAAAACTTCATCAACGCCCAAATCCTTTGTAACAACTTTTTCTTTTTCACACTTTTGCCCCAAAAAGTTTTGTAAAGTGATTTCAGGGGTATTTCTTGCCAATTCTTGATTCTTAAAGGACTGATTTGGCATTTTCTTCATAGTTAATGGCCTTGACTTGCTTGTTTGACTTCTTGGAGGACTATAATTGCCAAGTCATGATTAATGAGGGACCATTTTTGCCATTTCTTCAAAGTCAAGGGTCCTTTTGGTAATTTTGACATATTTAAAGGACCAATCTTGTAATTTTTTGTAACTTGAAGTCCTTCATGGTATGTTTGACTTTGAGGAGGATTGATATTGACATTTTAGTTTTGTTGAGGGACTAAAATTGCCAACTATTCAAAGTAGAGGGCCCCTTTTGCAGTATTGACAAACTTTAGGGACCAATCTTGTAATTATGAGGATACAAGGGCATAAAGTGTCAATTCTTCAATATTGGAGGACCCTTCTTCATAAATCTTCAAATCATCAAGGTTTTTCTTGGGAAATTCTTCATTAGGGCTTGGTTCAATGTGCGGCTTCGTTTCCCGTGTTCGTTTTTGTATGATTCTTGTGATCTTTTGTCATTTTCTCAATATCCATACCTAAAATACATAAGCAACAAACACAAGCATATATTTGGCCAATTTCATGATATTTTATGCATTTAAAGCCCTTTTTGGATGATGAGACTATGTATAAAAGCAGTGTCATCACTCCCCCATTCTAAACCATTATCGTGCCCTCACGCAATGCTAGAATAAAGTATCGTAGCATCTCCAAAATTCATTTTTATTCACTTTATTGAATGATAAACTAGCTATGCTACTACTATTGCTACTACTTGCGTTATAGACATAATGTATGATTTTCATCGCAAAATGGGACGTTTAGGTTCATAGAATAAGAACACGTGAATGCTTCGTTAGAAATAATTTCATCGTCCTCGATTTTCACCCCAATTCCATGCCAAGCGTGCAACGAGATCATTGTCATTATAAGTTAGTAATGCTAACACTACTCATATGCCCTAATCACGTACTTATCCTCCCATTATCCTAAGTTGTATCTCTTATATTTTATTTTGTCTTGAATGTTTCACGAGGATACATTGTTTGACTTATGTGATAATAGAGATTTAGGTCTAAAAATAGAGCCCTAACGGTTTAACAAAGACCATCAAATCAATAACCCCTCCTAATAGACAACGATGTTAAAAAATTAAGTCAACAAGAAGGATCGATAAACACGGTTTTATAACGGTTTTGAACATGAGACTTATTACCAAGACTTTTATACGCCCCTAACGGAAGGGCCTTATTATCATAGGTTTACCTCCACCTTTTATTCAACTTCGCCATCAAGCTTTTATTATGACTTCGGTCTTTCCTTGCCTTTTATTATCCACCTCATCGGTGGTTTTATTAGCTAAAGACGTATATCCTCACGCTAAGGTGAATTTTGGATCTTTAAAGCTTCAAAGATTAAGGCTTGATCCACTTTCAATTTTGCATAGATTTTTTGGCCTTGTGAGCTTCAATTTGTTTGCTTGATTTAGGTGAGCACTTGAAATCTTATTATTGGGTGAAGCTTTCGATTATTCGGGTGCCAATACTTCAAAACCGTGACGCTGGCGATACCTTAATGTCTTACCAATTTAATTACACGAAAGCTACTAGAAAAGACTAGAACACATGAGTTTTTGAAAGAATACGAGTACTCTACGTTTAACATAGTGATGTGTAGAAATACGTCTTTTAGGAAAAAGAGCGTATAAATGCGGCAAGTATTAAACTCGGCGATTTAGGAAAATCGACAAGTTGAATAAGTGCGAGTTCGTTCTCGAAGGAGGTGTGTGGATTAATGTGCCAATTATATAAAATCAAAGTTTGGATTAGTGTCGTTTTTGGTTTAAAGAGAGAAAAAGTAAAGACGAGTTACGACTACGATTAAACTACGACGATATGACGTAAAACGCGAACGTAAATACGTAAAACGTGACGAAATTAAAAATAAAACCTAAAAATTAATTAAAGATTAAAACTAAGTCTAAAATAATATAAATAAGAATAAAAATTCAACAAAAATATTTTAAAACCTTTTATTAATTAAATATTCAATTTTAAATGCTAATTAAAGCCCTAAAATTGCATATAATTAACAAAAAGCCCAAAATATTATTTTATTGAACTAATAAATCACTTATATTATTTAAAGACTAAAAACTATTTTTCCTAAATTTCCAAAACTATTTTTCTATTTTTAATTAGCTAAAAACTATTTTTAAATTAAAATAATGATTAAAAATAATAAAATAATGATAAAATTAAACCTAGTGTTTTAATATATTTTACTTATACTAATGAACAGTAGAAAAATAAAAAAGTTTGAAAAAAGTTAAATTTTTCACTAAAAAACAAAAGGGGTAATAAAATGGGTAATAAAACTTAAGCTAATTCTAAAAATTACTAAAAAAGTGAATAGTAAAAACTTTTTTAGACTAAAAATATTAAATTATTTTTCTAAATCTAGGAAAATTTTTAAAATTGAAAAATATTGAATTTTTGCACTAAAAGACAAAATGGGTAATAAAATAAAACGATTTAAAAAGCTAAAATTAGAAAAAATAGCAAGTGAACAGTAACATAAAAATAAAATAAACAGAAAAATCAAAAATTAAGTAAGAAAAATAATGAAATTAGTTTCAAAGTCTAAAACCTATTTTAGCCCACAAAAGACAAAAAATCTAAAATCTGACAATGACACTTTGGGACTTTTGTTTTTTAGCAAAGCAGGGGGAACTGGTTACACTAGCAGTAGGAATGAGTTCCCATTGCTCTCACAGAAAAACGAGATCTGGGGGGGGTTAGCTAGTGATGAGACTGCAATTATACATAGTCTCATCGTCTAAATCGGGCTTAAAACACTTAAAATATCATCAAAATACCCAAATATATGCTTGTGTTTGTTCATTGTGAGTTTTAGGTACAGATATCGTGAAATCAACTAAAGATCACAAGAATGAAGCAAAAACAAAAACGGGAAACGAAGCCGCACAAAGAATCGGGTCGTAATCATGATTTTCCAAAAATGCCCTTGAAGTTTGAAGATTTGTCAAGAATGGTCCCTCAACTTTGGAAGACTTGTCACTTTTGACCCTTGTAAATATTAAATATTATAAGTTAGGTCCTTAAGTTTCAAGATGATACACTTATGGACCTTAAAGAATGAAGAAAATGCATAAATAGCCCTTGTTCATGATCATACAAACTTGAAGGGATTAGAAATGCAATTTGGGTATACTTATTTACAAAGGAAATGGAGTGTTGGTTGCTGAAATCCTTAAATGCACACTTTTTGGAACAATGGGGGTAATTTATGCCAATACCTAAACCCAGACCCTCTTTATACCCGTTATGAGCCCACACCACCTTCCATCAGCCCAAGTCAATTGGTCAGACAGAGTTTAAGAGAGGGAAACACAAAGTTTTATCTAAAATGGAATCAGACTCCACTAATCCCTGTGTTCTTATCACCAACCCTAACCATGAAGCTCATCATAAATTGAGTTATCCTCAATCTATTAACCTTAATTATCATAGGTGTTTTGTTTGATAGCTCGTCCCCACCAAACCAATTAGCCCAAAAAACGACTGGACAATACCTTGTCCCCTCACAGCTCACCATTGACAGAGACTTGCATACCAATCAATGGTCTAGATCATTTGGCGTGTTCTCCACAACAAAATCAACCACCAAGATCCATTTGTCCAGATGTGCATCACATGTATCCACAAGACCATCTAGAAGAAGAAATTCGAACAGAGCATCTTCAAGGAATATCCGGGGGTAGTTTTGGAAGACCAAATAGTAGGGTTTATGGTTTGTAAAGCTCTCACATTGTGTATATAAGTAGTAGCAGATGTAGCTATAAGCTCTTGTTCCAAATTTTATTGTTTCATATTTCTTGTAATTTTAGTGAGATATTGAAATTAATAGAATTTGAGTTCCTCTTTAATACTGTCTTTTTAAATTATTGTCAATATGAATTCCTGTTTATTCAAAAAACAAAATTTGATTTTTGAAGAACCAGGTTTGATAAGCTTGGTTCAAACTTAGCCGACAACTAGGTTTTGGATCTGAGGTTACTGAAGAATGTTAATTTTCTGTCATCTTTAAACCTACTTGCAAAAGTTTTTCAAATTTTTCTAAAAAAACTTTTTTTTTTACTTTTATTTCCTGTAGCATCAGCTCTCAATAAGCTCAACCTAACAAGTTAGCTTATTGATCAGCTTTTGGTATTTTTACTCTTCTGTTTGTTTATCTATTTCAGGTCCAAGGATTCAAAGAAGTATATTAGTTCATGGTAGATGATTTCAAGTAGCTTGTAGATGTTTTTATGTTGATGTTGCTGATCATAAGCTCATAATCAGAGTTGATAAGCTAGAGGTGATTTGTGAGAAAAACTCCAAAAGGTGTGTAGGCTACTTGTGGCAAGATTAGGCTGTGCGTTAGCTCAGACTCAACTCAAGTAATTCCTTAATCCTTTTATTTTTTTTCATTAAATTGTCACTATTTGCTTATTATCTTTTTTCTCATTGTTGTTTGTTTAGTTGATATATGTTCTTAGTCTTGTTTTGTTGTTGCTCCTATTTAATGTTCTCGCTTATGCCCTTTGTAGTTTGTAATCTGCTAGTTAATCTTATATATGTCATAACCTTAAAGTTTAGCAATGAAACTCACTGTCTGTCCACAGTTGGTATTAAAATAATTGTAGTTAAAGGTTTCTGATTGAAATGCTTGGAATTGTTTCTTGCTTGTTGTCATCTAGGAGTTAGGAGTTAGGATTTAATATTATTAGTTGTTTACTGTTGAGGTTTTAGTTAGTATAGTTCTGCTTTTAATTTGGTTAAAACAAGTAAAAAAATATATAATATAGTTTCTGCCATCATTCTTGCTGAATTTTGTTTGATGTCATATAACAAGTGTTATCAGATAGTGCGTATAGGTTTGAAATCCCTTAGGCCTCTAATTGAGTACTTTACGTGTTCACTTTTTGCCCTTTTTTCTGTCATAAAATTGTCAGCATCTCTTGCTACTCGGATTTGTGGTTTTAAGCTTAGTAATTCTGGATTTTAGTAGTGCTAGGACAGCTTAGGGTCTGCACTATATTAGCTTTGAGGGCAGCTTATTGTAGGTTAGTTTATTTTGCAGCTAAAGTTCACAAACTTACCTCTAAGTTACCTAGTTACTGTTCATCAGTACGGAATTGCCTGAAATTCTTGTTTTCTTTTTGCAATATGTGATTTAAGCTTTGATATTCAACATTTAAGTAGTTTGAGGTTCATAGCTTTGTTTTTTTATTAATATTTGAGATTTAGAGATCTTTAGGTGCTTAAAAGTAAGCTCAAAGTTGGCTTTTAGAGTTCTATCGCACTAAGTATTGAAGCTGCCATTGTTCTTTCGAGTTCTTAATGATTCTTGTTTCTGCTTGTTTAAGTGATTCGATGTTAGATTTCTAGATTTTCATTGTTTGCATGTCACACATAAGCCAAGTGCTTATGTGTGACTAGTGCTTATTTTCCAAAAAGCTGCTGGCAGCACACAAAAAAAAAGGAATACATAAAGTGGCAGCAGCAATGATTGAACATCTGACCACAGCCCTTTGTACTCTTATGTTGCAAGCTGATAATAAAAAAAATTTAAAGAAAGTGCAGCTGGTGGGTCTCATACCCTTGACCTGAGAACAACACAGACACAACAAGCAAGACTCTAACCATCTGGTCTATAAGACCTGTTTGTTTCATTCTGCTTTCTTGTTTATTTTATATTCACTTTATTTCGTTTTATTTTCTTATCATTAGCCCGTTCATAGCTTATTTGAGTATTCAGTTATATTGGATCGAACCACGATTTTGCTACTTAGCCAAAACCATTTTTTTCGACCATGTAACCCTTTGTGCCAAGTTTGGTAACTTGTGGTTTTGTTTTAAGGCTCAACGATTAATTTCTCGTTTTTTTTAATACGTACATCGGTTAATATCGTTTATTTCCATTTCGTTAATATCGTTTTTTTACTGTCTTTCTTTCTTTTTTCCTTCGTAATGGATCGGTAGTGTATAGCATCACCATCAACCATTTTCAATTGTTAGAATCTTTTACAATAAATTCCATTTAAGTCCATTTATTATTGCATCTCTTTGTTTTTTCTGTACGAAACCAATTTCCTATTTTTCTTTCCACCTTTATCTTCTTTAATGATCCATTTATCACTCATTAATGTTATTTAGGAATCATATATTAATTGTCTTTCATCTAGAATTTATTATTATTATTTTTTTTATTTTTTATTTTTTTTAATTAGTTTTTAATAATTCTGTTTTTGTCCTATTAGACTTGAATTTATTTTTTTTAAAATTTTTTAATTTCTCTCCTTTTTAGTTATGAAAATAGAATTTTCAGTGAAGAAAATTATTTTTCTCATTATTTTTTCATTTTTATGATTATTTTTATTTAAAAAGTGTTTTTAATAGTTTAAAAATAGAAAAAAGTTTATCTAAAAATTGAAAAAAATATTTTTTTTCTTTTTAAATAAAGTATTTAAGGTTTACAAATAAAAAAGTTTAAATTTTGTCATTTTCTTAGTTATTTTGTTTTTTAGGATTTTTATTTAACTTTAAAAATTAATATAAAATCATTTAAAAGTTTTCAATTTTTTTGGTTTGCGTATTATTCTTAGTAGAGATTTTTAGAGTATTTTAGTTATTTTTAATTATTTTTTAGGTTAACTTTTTCGTTTGGTCGCGTTTTCACGTTCGTACGTTTAAGCGTTTTCGACCGTATTTAACGTAATCCGTCTGCTTTTTCTTTTCTTTTCATCTTTCCAAAAACGTAATCTCTCGATTAAATACGTCTATAATTGTTGGCTAAACACCATACCTCCACCGAGAACGAACTCGATTGTCGGTATTTGCGTTTTTCACAAAACGTAATTACTAATACTTGCTACGACTTTGGTTTTTGCTTTCTTTTTCCTAAAAGATAGTAAACGACTAAAAAACTCAACATCAAATGGCGCCGCTGCCGGGGAGGTGTGTTTAGCCATATTTATTTATCGTGTTTGTTTGAGTGTTTACGTTTTTATCGTAAATACTTCCTTTTATTTTTCTATACTATTAGCCATACAAGTAAATACGTGTTAAATTGAACTCAATTAACACAAAATCGTTTTCTCGTTTTTATTGTGCAAAATATATTGTATTTACGTAGAACAATTAACACACAATAATTATCCAAATACGCGAGAAATCGCACCTCAATAGTTGAGCGTTCCGGTCACTATTGTTGTATCGAATTCAAACGAAATCAAAGGCAAAATAGATAAATACTCTTAATTGATTTAATCTCGATAAATACAAACTATAAGGTGGGTATAAGGCGGTTGTATTTCACGACCTAAGGAAAAAAGGCTCTTAAGTGCTTCGCGCCGCCTCGTTTTCTCCGCTCGCTTGTGCGTATTTTGAAAGTGACGATTAATTAGGGGTTTGCCAAATCAAGTATTATTAATCTATTTTTGTGAGTTTTAATTATTGAACCTCGAAACGTTTTGGCGTTCCGCCAACGTTTCAAAGTCGACGAAGGTTTTTACTTCACGTAATTACCTTCATTCTTCTTGGATTCATTAATCGAGACCTTTGATTAGTGGATAGTTTTTGTAGATTAATTTCTACGTAATACACCAAAATTCCAAAAAAATTAAAAAACCAAAAACACAAAAATAATCTTCTCATTTTCCCTCTATTTTCATAATTCTCTTCTTGAACCCTCTAATTTGTTTAATTCTCGATTACGATTTTCGCGTTCCATCATGCCGAATGATGGTTACTATTCGTGTCCATATTGTGGAGGACCGCCCGATAGTGGTAATTGTTATAATTGCGAGATCTTAGGAGGAAGGGAGGGTTATATCTACAACTCTCCTCAAAACGACAATGGTGACGGATTTCAATCCTACGACCAAGGTCACCAATCGTCTTCGTTTTATTCGTCGAATGATTCGTCTTATTATTGTGATAATAATCAAGATGATGAAACGAATCAAAACGCCTATGGTTACGAGTTCCAATCATATGACCGTACTCCACAACCGCCCTCGTCTTATTCATGTGATTTTTGCGGTTTGGAGCACGATTTCGGATTTTGTTGTACGAATTATAATAACCCCGAACCGAATCCTAATTTCTTTGACCAATCATCGCAATATCCATCGTCATATTCATGTGAGTCTTGTGGAAACGCACCTCATTATGGGTATGATTGTCAACCGATGAATCAAAATACGTCTTTCGACAACCAATTCAATGGATTTGACGAATCACCTCCACAAGATATGAATTACAATTGTAACAATGGGAATTTTTATCCATACAACGAACCGGATTTTTCTCAAAATCCGTGTTGCGACAATTGTGGGGGGCCTCACGATACTTATTCTTGCCAACCAATGCATTATAATGAACCCAATTCATACTATAATTCCGGTTTTGATAATTTTGAGGCCCCACCATACGATCTCGAACACCAAAATTCTCATGAGTCAAGTAACGAGAGACAAAATTCCTTTGGCGCTTTCTTACAAGACCATGAAGAAGAATTCTTGCAAGGTGTGATGGACATTTTTAGAAGTATAAGGGAAGAGATTGAAATGGAAAAGCAACGAGTGCAAGCGTCAAATATTGATACTTATGCCTCTACGTCTCTTGAGATTCCATATGATTACCAATACGACGATGATGATAGCGATGTTTTCAATCTCGACCCTTATCATGGAAAAACTACTCCTATACCCACTACGGAAACTGATGCCTCTCTAAGTATGGGGGAGACGAATCTTAGCACTAATCCTAGTGTCGAGATCCCTATTCCAATCCAAAGTGAGCCTACGGTTTTCTCCGAAGATGAGGTAAGTGATTTTGCTCTCGATAAATTTTTCCACGAAGATTCTAACGAGGCAAATCACGATAGTGAGTGTGAATCGATTTCTTGTGATGATGTCTCTCCCATTGACACTTCGTGGAGAGAATCAACGACTTTTTCGAACCCGCTTTTCAATGACGATGATTTTTCCGCTAGTGATGACGAGTCACTAATCGACGAGGACGTTCAAAATACCGATTTTAAAATCTTTTCGAACCCTTTATTCGAATTTGATGACGCGTTCATTTTTGGTGACGTAAATCCTCTCTTTGATGAGACGTTCGAGGACATCGAGAGTGAGGATTCTAAGGATTCTAAACTCGATGAGCCGGATTTGCTAGTCACCCACCCGAAGTCTCATACGGTTGAGACTCCTCTTTCTACTTGTGATGTTTCCATTCTCGAGGGGTTCACCGATGGACCGCCTCTCGATGAGAGTGAGGATTTTAGTGAGGCTTTTGCCTTTGATCCGGGGGGAAATTTTGAAACTCCTATTTTTGGCAATTCTCTTTCAATTTCACCTATATTTCCAAGTATCCCTACCCACCCCCTCGGATTTGATGAGTATACCTACGTCGTAAGGAGTTTTCTTCCTTACAAGACGTATCCTCCGGCTTTGCGTGTTTTATTTTCAACAAAATGTGAGGATACGATCTTCGATCCCGGTATAAAGGCTTTGCCTTTATTCACGGTTGCTTTTGGGCCTTGATTACATGTAAGCCCCACCAAAAAATGACTGAACCAAGATAATCCCTAAATGATCACATTTATAGGGATTCGAGTCGAGCTTTTGACTCGGTTATAAAAACAAGGTGCCTCATGGGGGAGACCCATGCTTATCCATGTACATATTATTGCTTTCTAATTAGTTTAATGTGAGGGGATTTGTGCCCTTCCAACCTTTGTTCCGTGGTTGTTCGTGATTGTGATTCATTAGGTACATCGGCATCATTGAAGCCTCTCGTGTTCATTTTACGTAGCACTCGAGCTTCGATCGTTGCCTTTGGAGATTCCGATATCCGATGATATCCTTTTATGTTCTAACGTTTATCTTATTAGCATAATTCATAAACGGCTTTTAGGTTATTCGTTTTACCCTTTCCATGCTCTAGATTAAGCATTCAACTACGTCTCTAGTATGGGGGTGTTTGCACCCCTAGACTCGAAACATTGAGGACAATGTTTAGTTTTAGTATGGGGGGGTGAATAGATACTTCACCTTGCTTACGTCAACACGCAATCCAAATTTCATCTTTTTGCTATCATTTTGTTGCAAATAAGGCTAAAAATGGCAAAATTTTAAAAATTTTCGTATTTTTCATAAGTGTTTAAGACACGAATGTAGGTTTTCCGATGGTGAGAATAAGAGTAATTTTTTACTCGACCGTGCGTGTTGAGCACTTAGCTTCGATTCCTTAACTTTTTAGGCTAAGTCTCTTAAGTGAGGACGATAAATGATAGAGTTATTTATAAGTCTCGTAATCGTCATGATCTTATGTGTAGTAATTATTAGCTTATTCTCCCCACGCTTTTGCATAATAAATTGTTAATAAATATTGATTTAGCGGTTTAGTCACTATTGTTGGTTTCTAATTTGTTTTAGTAGCTTCCATGTAATTAAATTGGGAAGACATTAAGGTATCGCCAGCGTCACGGTTTTGAAGTATTGGCACCCGAATAATCGAAAGCTTCACCTAATAATAAGATTTCAAGTGCTCACCTAAATTAAGCAAAAATTTGAAGCTCACAAGGCCGAAAAATCTATGCAAAAATTGAAAGTGAATCAAGCCTTAATCTTTGAAGCTTTAAAGATCCAAAATTCGCTTTAGCGTGAGGATATACGTCTTTGGCTAATAAAACCACCGATGAGGCGGATAATAAAAGGAAAGGCAAGACCGAAGTCATAATAAAAGCTTCATGGCGAAGTTGAATAAAAGATGGAGGTAAACCAAAGATAATAAGGCCCTTCCGTTTGGGGGCGTATAAAAGTCTTGGTAATAAGTCTCATGTTCAAAACCGTTATAAAACCGTGTTTATCGATCCTTCTTGTTGAATTAATTTTTTGACATCGTTGTCTATTAGGATGAATTATTAATTCGATGATTTTAGTTACACCGTTAAGACTCTATTTTTAGACTTAATCTCTATTCACGTATAAGTAAATGATGTATCCTCGTGATCATTAAGACAAAATAAAATATAAGAGATACCAAGTAGGAATAAGGGAGTTTAGGTTCGTAATTAACACTCATGAGATGTGATCGTGTTGCTAACTTATAATAACAATGATCTCGTTGCACGCTTAGCATGGAATTGGGTGAAAATCGAGGACGACGAAATTATTTCCAACGAAGCATTCACGTGTTCTTATTCTTTGACCCTAAAAATCACTTTATCGTGATGAAAACAATACATTGTGTCTAAAACGCGTGTAGTAGTTTGTTTAAGTTTACGTTTTCAATAAATGTCATCATAAAATGAATTTTGGAAGTGCTATGATACTTTATACTAGCATTGCGTGAGGGCACGGCAATGGTTTAGTATGGGGGAGTGACGAGACTGCAATTATACATAGTCTCATCGTCCAAATCGGGCTTAAAAGGCTTAAAATATCATCAAAATACCCAAATATATGCTTGTGTTTGTTCATTGTGAATTTTAGGTACGGATATCGTGAAATCAACAAAAGATCACAAGAATGAAGCAAAAACAAACACGGGAAATGAAGCCGCACAAAGAATCGGGCCCGAATCATGATTTTCCAAAAATGCCCTTGAAGTTTGAAGATTTGTCAAGAATGGTCCCTCAACTTTGGAAGACTTGTCACTTTTGACCCTTGTAAATATTAAATATTATAAGTTAGGTCCTTAAGTTTAAAGATGATACACTTATGGACCTTGAAGAATGAAGAAAATGCATAAATAGCCCTTGTTCATGATCATACAAACTTGAAGGGATTAGAAATGCAATTTGGGTATACTTATTTACAAAGGAAATGGAGTGTTGGTTGCTGAAATCCTTAAATACACACTTTTTGGAACAATGGGGGTAATTTATGCCAATACCTAAACCCAGACCCTCTTTATACCCGTTATGAGCCCACACCACCTTCCATCAGCCCAAGTCAATTGGTCAGACAGAGTTTAAGAGAGGGAAACACAAAGTTTTATCTAAAATGGAATCAAACTCCACTAATCCCTGTGTTCTTATCACCAACCCTAACCATGAAGCTCATCATAAATTGAGTTATCCTCAATCTATTTACCTTAATTATCATAGGTGTTTTGTTTGATAGCTCGTCCCCACCAAACCAATTAGCCCAGAAAACGACTGGACAATACCTTGTCCCCTCACAGCTCACCATTGACAGAGACTTGCATACCAATCAATGGTCTAGATCATTTGGCGTGTTCTCCATAACAAAATCAACCACCAAGATCCATTTGTCCAGATGTGCATCACATGTATCCACAAGACCATCTAGAAGAAGAAATTCGAACAGAGCATCTTCAAGGAATATCCGGGGGTAGTTTTGGAAGACCAAATAGTAGGGTTTATGGTTTGTAAAGCTCTCACATTGTGTATATAAGTAGTAGCAGATGTAGCTATAAGCTCTTGTTCCAAATTTTATTGTTTCATATTTCTTGTAATTTTAGTGAGATATTGAAATTAATAGAATTTGAGTTCCTCTTTAATACTGTCTTTTTAAATTATTGTCAATATGAATTCCTGTTTATTCAAAAAACAAAATTTGATTTTTGAAGAACCAAGTTTCATAAGCTTGGTTCAAACTTAGCCGACAACTAGGTTTTGGATCTGAGGTTACTGAAGAATGTTAATTTTCTGTCATCTTTAAACCTACTTGCAAAAGTTTTTCAACTTTTTCTAAAAAAACTTTTTTTTTACTTTTATGTCCTGTAGCATCAGCTCTCAATAAGCTCAACCTAACAAGTTAGCTTATTGATCAGCTTTTGGTATTTTTACTCTTCTGTTTGTTTATCTATTTCAGGTCCAAGGATTCAAAGAAGTAGATTAGTTCATGGTAGATGATTTCAAGTAGCTTGTAGATGTTTTTATGTTGATGTTGCTGATCATAAGCTCATAATCAGAGTTGATAAGCTAGAGGCGATTTGTGAGAAAAACTCCAAAAGGTGTGTAGGCTACTTGTGGCAAGATTAGGCTGTGCGTTAGCTCAGACTCAACTCAAGTAATTCCTTAATCCTTTTATTTTTTTTTCATTAAATTGTCACTATTTGCTTATTATCTTTTTTCTCATTGTTGTTTGTTTAGTTGATATATGTTCTTAGTCTTGTTTTGTTGTTGCTCCTATTTAATGTTCTCGCTTATGCCCTTTGTAGTTTGTAATCTGCTAGTTAATCTTGTATATGTCATAACCTTAAAGTTTAGCAATCAAACTCACTGTCTGTCCACAATTGGTATTAAAATAATTGTAGTTAAAGGTTTCTGATTGAAATGCTTGGAATTGTTTATTGCTTGTTGTCATCTAGGAGTTAGGAGTTAGGATTTAATCTTATTAGTTGTTTACTGTTGAGGTTTTAGTTAGTATAGTTCTGCTTTTAATTTGGTTAAAAGAAGTAAAAAAATATATAATATAGTTTCTGCCATCATTCTTGCTGAATTTTGTTTGATGTCATATAACAAGTGTTATCAGATACTGCGTATAGGTTTGAAATCCCTTAGGCCTCTAATTGAGTACTTTACGTGTTCACTTTTTGCCCTTTTTTCTGTCATAAAACTGTTAGCAGCTCTTGCTGCTCGGATTTGTGGTTTTAAGCTTAGTAATTCTGGATTTTAGTAGTGCTAGGACAGCTTAGGGTCTGCACTATATTAGCTTTGAGGGCAGCTTATTGTAGGTTAGTTTATTTTGCAGCTAAAGTTCACAAACTTACCTCTAAGTTACCTAGTTACTGTTCATCAGTAGGGAATTGCTTGAAATTCTTGTTTTCTTTTTGCAATATGTGATTTAAGCTTTGATATTCAACATTTAAGTAGTTTGAGGTTCATAGCTTTGTTGTTTTTATTAATATTTGAGATTTAGAGATCTTTAGGTGCTTAAAAGTAAGCTCAAAGTTGGCTTTTAGAGTTCTATCGCACTAAGTATTGAAGCTGCCATTGTTCTTTCGAGTTCTTAATGATTCTTGTTTCTGCTTGTTTAAGTGATTCGATGTTAGATTTCTAGAATTTCATTGTTTGCATGTCACACATAAGCCAACTGCTTATGTGTGACTAGTGCTTATTTTCCAAAAATCTGCTGGCAGCACACAAAAAAAAGGAATACATAAAGTGGCGGCAGCAATGATTGAACATCTGACCACAGCCCTTTGTACTCTTATGTTGCAAGCTGATAATAAAAAAAATTTAAAGAAAGTCAGCTGGTGGGTCTCATACCCTTGACCTGAGAACAGCACAGACACAACAAGCAAGACTCTAACCATCTGGTCTATAAGACCTGTTTGTTTCATTCTGCTTTCTTGTTTATTTTATATTCACTTTATTTCGTTTTATTTTCTTATCATTAGCCCGTTCATAGCTTATTTGAATATTCAGTTATATTGGATCGAACCACGATTTTGCTACTTAGCCAGAACCATTTTTTTCGACCTTGTAACCCTTTGTGCCAAGTTTGGTAACTTGTGGTTTTGTTTTAAGGCTCAACGATTAATTTCTCGTTTTTTTTTGTAATACGTACATCGGTTAATATCGTTTATTTCCATTTCGTTAATATCGTTTTTTTACTGTCTTTCTTTCTTTTTTCCTTTGTAATGGATCGGTAGTGTATAGCATCACCATCAACCATTTTCAATTGTTAGAATCTTTTACAATAAATTCCATTTAAGTCAATTTATTATTGCATCTCTTTGTTTTTTTTTTGTACGAAACCAATTTCCTATTTTTCTTTCCATGTTTATCTTCTTTAATGATCCATTTATCACTCATTAATGTTATTTAGGAATCATATTTTAATTGTCTTTCATCTAGAACTTATTATTATTATTATTATTTTATTATTTTTTTTAATTAGTTTTTAATAATTATGTTTTTGTCCTATTAGACTTGAATTTATTTTTTTTTAATTTTTTAATTTTTCTCCTTTTTAGTTAAGTAAAATAGAATTTTCAGTGAAGAAAAATTATTTTTCTCATTATTTTTTCATTTCTATGATTATTTTCATTTAAAAAGTGTTTTTAGTAGTTTAAAAATAGAAAAAAGTTTATCTAAAAATTGAAAAAAATATTTTTTTTCTTTTTAAATAAAGTATTTAAGGTTTACAAATAAAAAAGATTAAATTTTGTCCTTTTCTTAGTTATTTTGTTTTTTAGGATTTTTATTTAACTTTAAAAATTAATATAAAATCATTTAAAAGTTTTCAATTTTTTTGGTTTGCGTATTATTCTTAGTAGAGATTTTTAGAGTATTTTTGTGATTTTTAATTATTTTTTAGGTTAACTTTTTCGTTTGGTCGCGTTTTCACGTTCGTACGTTTAAGCGTTTTCGACCGTATTTAACGTAATCCGTCTGCTTTTTCTTTTCTTTTCGTCTTTCCAAAAACGTAATCTCTCGATTAAATACGTCTATAATTGTTGGCTAAACACCATACCTCCACCGAGAACGAACTCGATTGTCGGTATTTGCGTTTTTCACAAAACGTAATTACTAATACTTGCTACGACTTTGGTTTTTGCTTTGTTTTTCCTAAAAGATAGTAAACGACTAAAAAACTCAACATCAGCTTGTATCTTGAGTTTGGATTGGTTTTGCTTGGATCCAAAGGCATCCCTACACTCAGTGGAGTGTAGGGAGTCAGTAAAAAAAATAAAATGCACAAGTCCAATACAAGTATAACACACAAAATAGCAAAATACAGTCACTATGTATGCTTATACCCTTCCTGATGAACAGTGCTGACTTAAAATGCTTCAAAAACGAATTTTACTAGCTTAAATCTTGCACACCAGCTTACCAAATCACATAAAAACTAGACTAATTCCTAGATGTAAATATATCTAATAGTCTTACAAGATTACTGGCACAAATTTCCACAAAATCAAGAAAAAGAAAGGACTTACTGGATTTTAGGCTATATTACCAATTTTAAACATGCAATTTTCTTCTAAAGCTATCCAAACTAAATGCAACCTTACTGAAAATGACTCTAGCTATTAAATAAAGTGGGCTTAGTCTAGTTACAAGCTTAAACTTGTCACAAATCCAACCTTAAAGTCTAAATCCGAACACCCCCTTATTTCTGAAAATAAAAAATTTTCAAAGGAAACTTGTTTAAAACTACACAAACCTGATTACAATCTGTCTAAACATGCATATAAAGACTAAAACAGCCTAATCAAACAGAAAAAACTAACTTATAGCCACTCAAACACAAAATCACATAAATATTTCCAAAAAGCATGAAAAAATCACAAAAGGGGTTCTAAGCCGTACCTGGCTGATGCCTTCCTAATGAGGATTTGTTTGAGCTTTTAGGAGCTAGTGGAAGCTTTTTGGTGTAGAGAACTAGGGTGGGGACTACTGCAGTCCCAAACACCCCCAAATATCTTGAAAAACTTGAACTTTGAACCTACCAAGAGAAAGCAAACAAAAAAATGACCTGATACAATAGCTAGTAAGCTATAAAGCTAGCTTATTAATTAAGCTAGCTTATAGCTTATAGCTTAAGAAAATAAAAAAAAATCTTGAAACTGATTTTTCTTGAAACTTTGAAACCACCAAATCTTTTGATGCACTATTGCTAAAAACTTTTAACCCACAACCTTGAATACATTAAATCAGGTCTCCACTTTCACTTCAACCTTTTTTGAATGATTCAACTAAAAAGAAGCTATTTTCAAGACCATTTGAAACGGGTTTTCTGAAAATTTTAAAACCAAAAAGAACTTTGAAACTTCTCTAACTAACTTGAATGAAACAATCATTAACTAAATAAACAGTAAAGAAAGGAACTCAGTATTTTGAAAAGCTAATTTTTTTTCATTTTCATTACTTCAATAAAAACTTTACAAAAAAACTGGAACAAGACTAAAAAGAAAATCCTAAGCCCTTTATATACAGGGTCACAGAAGATACTAGAATAAGAAAACCCTAGCAATGATTTTGCCTAAACTACCCCTGAATGCTGATGAAGATTCAATTTATCTTGAATTGGTCTTGAGTCAAAGTGAGCCATCTTGTGATCTTTGCAGTGGGCACATGGGTTACAGCTGTTGAGATGAATCAGAGGCGTCCATTTGTGCGTATTCTCCAAGCAATTACATCACAGCCATTGATTTACAATATTTTTTGGATTTTGTAGCAGGGGAAGGACGAGGGGCCCCATTGAGGTCACATGGGAATGTTTTGTGAGCTGGGTTTGGACCAAAAGTTGGTTAAATTCTGATCTAGAAAAAATGGCTTCTTATCCCTTTGATTTGCCCCTTAATCAAATTAGGGTTTATGTGTGGGGGATTAGGGTGATTAGGGGTAATGGTGAACAGGAGATGTTTCCCCCCTGTTTTTAATATTTTTAAACCGGTTTAAAAAAAGTTTAATAATAAAAACGTGTTTAGTGGGTATTTTTGGGTTGGGGTGTAATGGGTTTTGGGCTAACTGGTTGTGGTGGGCTATGTGTGGGTAATAACATAATAAGTCCTCAACTTAACAGCCTTTAATGATTGTTAGTCCACATGCTATTGCAAATCTGGTCCTTATGCCATTTCACCATTAGTCCTTTAGTAAAAATAAGGACTAAGGGTGTATATTCTTCAAAACTCAAGGGCTTCTCTTGACAAGTCATACAACTTTAGGGACCCCAAAGTATTTTAAGATAATTAAGGGGTATAAAGTGTCAAATCTTCAAAGTAGAGGGACCATTCTTGTACAATCTTCAAACTTCAAGGGCATTTTTGCAAAGTTCATTCTTCGGTCTTGGTTCTTTGTGCGGCTTCGTTTCCTGTGTTCGTTTTTGCTTCATTCTTGTGATCATTTGTTGATTTCACGATATTCGTACCTAAAATACACAATGAACAAACACAAGCGTATATTTGGGTATTTTGACGATATTTTAAGCGTTTTAAGCCCAATTTGGACGATGAGACTATGTATAATTACAGTCTCATCACTCCCCCATACTAAACCATTGCCGTGTCCCCACGCAATGCTAGAATTAAGTATCTTAGCACTTCCAAAACTCATTTTATGATGACATTTATTGAAGACATAAACTTAAATAAACTACTACACATGTTTTAGACATAATGTATTGTTTTCATCACGATAAAGTGACATTTGGGATCATAGAACAAGAACACGTGAATGCTTCGTTAGAAATAATTTCATCGTCCTTGATTTTCACCCAATTCCATGCTAAGCGTGTAACGAGATCATTGTTAATATAAGTTAGCAACACGATCATATCTCATGAGTTTTAATTACGAACCTAAACTCCCTTATTCCTACTTGGTATCTCTTATATTTTATTTTGTCTTAATGATCACGAGGATACATCATTGACTTATGCGTGAATAGAGATTAAGTCTAAAAATAGAGTCTTAATGGTGTAACTAAAATCATTAAATTAATAATGCATCCTAATAGACAACGATGTCAAAAAATTAAGTCAACAAGAAGGATCGATAAACACGGTTTTATAACGGTTTTGAACATGAGACTTATTACCAAGACTTTTATTATCCGCCATCATCGGTGGTTTTATTATCATGGTTTACCTCCATCTTTTATTCAACTCTGCTATGGAGCTTTTATTATGACTTCGGTCTTGCCTTGCCTTTTATTATCCGCCTCATTGGATCTTTAAAGCTTCAAAGATTAAGGCTTGATTCACTTTCAATTTGGGCATAGATTTTTTGGCCTTGTGAGCTTCAAATTTTTGCTTAATTTAGGTGAGCACTTGAAATCTTATTATTAGGTGAAGCTTTCGATTATTCGGGTGCCAATACTTCAAAACCGTGACGCTGGCGATACCTTAATGTCTTCCCAATTTAATTACATGGAAGCTACTAAAAAAATTAGAAACCAACAATAGTGACTAAACCGCTAAATCAATATTTATTAACAATTTATTATGCAAAAGCGTGGGGAGAATAAGCTAATAATTACTACACATGAGATCGTGACGATTACGAGACTTATAAATAACTCTATCATTTCTCGTCCTCATTTAAGAGACTTAGCCTAAAAGGTTAAGGAATCGAAGCTAAGTGCTCAACATGCACAGTCGAGTCAAAAATTACTCTCATTCTCACCATCGGAAAACCTACATTTGTGTCTTAAACACTTATGAAAAACAAGAAAATTTTTTAAAATTTGGCCATTTTTAGCCTTATTTGCAACAAAACGATAGCAAAAAGATGAATCTTTGGATAGCGTGTTGACGTAAGCAAGGTGAAGTATCTACTCACCCCGCATACTAAAACTAAACATTGTCCTCAATGTTTCGAGTCTAGGGGTGAAAACACCCCCATACTAGAGACGAAGTCGAATGCTTAATATCAAGCATGGAAAGGGTAAAACGAATAACCTAAAAGCCGTTTATGAATTATGCTAATAAGATAAATGTTAAATCATAAAAGGATATCATCGGATATCGGAATCTCCAAGGGCAACGATCGAAGCTCGAGTGATATATGAAATGGACACGAGAGGCTTCAATGATGACGATGAACCTAATAAATCACAATCACAAACAACCACGAAACAAAGGTTGGAAGAGCACAAGTCCCCTCGTTATATTAAACTAAGAAAGCGATAATATTTACAAGGATAAGCATGAGAATCCCCCACGAGGCACCTTGTTTTTGATAACCGAGTCAAAAGCTCGACTCGAATCCCCATAAATGTGATCATTTACGGATAATCTTGGTATGGTCATTTTTGGTGGGGCTTACATGATAAACAATGCCCAAAAGCAACGGGTACTAAGGACTAAGTCCTTTCATGATGCAAAATACCGGGGTCGAAGATGGCGTCCTCGTTTTCATGGGCTAAACGAACCAACGCCACTTCAACATGTGCCAAAACCCCAAAGGGGTAGAAGAAAAGAGATGAGAAGTAGAAAGGTGGGGCAATGGGTAAGTCAACATAATGAGCTACTCGAGGTAGACTCACACCAAGCAAACGAAAAGATTTTCCATTTATTGCATCGGTGGAAGACCGAGATTTCCCTTTACAAGCAATTCCGGGATCGTAAATCTCGTCCTCGGTGGAGAAATGGGAGGGAACATTTGGGGCTTCCCCCACACTAGATCCACACCAACCGTCGTCAAAAGGAGTAGACGAGGTGGTAGTACTCATAACACGATGTGATGACGGAGTTAAACATGTAGAAAAATCTTTTAAAACATTTTTAAAATCTTTTCCTTTTTCATTGTTTAAAAACTCTTTATGAAAACCCGATTTGATAATGTCGAAAATATTTGGCGTGTCAAATTCAAAATTAGTCGTGATAAAAATCCTCACATTTAAGTCATTGGTGGGAGGGGGTGACGGATTATATAAGTTCTCAAAACCTCTATCATTAAAGAACACCGCCCCCTCGGGGTCAACATACTCGTCATCCTCATGAACGTTATCATCCTTTTGTGGGGATTGTTGATAAGTTAAATCCTCACGAATGTGGTAAACGGAATTCTCATTTGAGGAGTGTTGATTAGGTAACTCCTCGAGAATTGGATTTTTGGTGGTCACATGAGTTGGTTCGTCATCGAAAATAAGACGTTCCAACTAATTTAGTTCATCCTCGATTTTGGAAAGATCGACCTCACTCGTAGGTGGAAGTGAAGGCATAAGAGCTAGCTCTCGTTCAATGATTTCCTCAATCTCGGGATCAAACTCGTAATCATCGTACTTCACATGTTTCTTTTAAGGAGAATCAAAAATTGCATGTGGATTTTGAAGTACGTGATCAATCTCGGCAAAATCACCATCGTCATGGTCAAAGAAAGTGTCGATGTGAGCACTCACAACCATGGTCTTACAAGTCGAATGACTATGCTTAGGTGACTTTTCAATAACGAGAGGATCAATGTCGATAAAACCTTTAGGGTGTTGGGCTAGGAATAGGAGGCACTTCGATGGAGTTAGAAGTTGAAGCCTTAAAGACGTGGTCCTTCGAAGGTGGTGAAGACGAGTTCATTTTGGTCATTGTCGTGATGGCACTAACGTCGCCCTTCGGAATTGGTGTTTCACTTGTTTCGCTAAATACATCCCAAAGTGAGTTTTCATCCATAAACTTACACATACCCTTTTGAATTAGGTACACGTACTCTTTATCGTTAAAATCATCATCTTTAAAACCGTTTTTCTTAATTTTTTCAAAACATGCATTAAGCCTCATTCTTTCCGCTAAAGTGAACATTTTGAAATCATTTGGATTTGAATCATTAGGTTTTGAAACCTCGGTTTTTTCATTATCATTAAACACTTGGGATTTTCTAGCAAAAAAGTCCATTTTGTCATCCCCATATCTCATAGTAAGTAACCCCTCGTGAACGTCGATTACGGTTCAAGCCGTCGATAAGAATGGTCGGCCTAAAATAATGGGACATTTAGGGTCACACTCGTAATCGGATATAATGAAATCCGCGGGAAAAAAAAACTTTCCAACTTTGACATAGACATCCTCGGCTATTCCAATTGGTATTAAAGGCGTACAATTTGCAAGCTCGATTGTCATGTTCGTGGGGGTAAGTGAAGGCAATCTCATCAATTTCCAAAGAGAATGAGGCATGAGATTGATGCTAGCACCTAAATCGGCAAGGGCTAAACATCCCTCAATCTCGGAAAAATCACAAGGTAGTAGAAATTGGCCCGGATCCTTTTCCTTTCTCGGCATACGCCTTTTAGGTTTTTTTAAGAAGGATCGATGCACAAGTTTCTTCAAGGGTTACTTTGGTAAGGTCAATAAAGCTCTCTTTTTGAACCGTGGATGGAATTTGAGGTACACGATGGTGTGCACTCTTTTCCTTGGTCGCCACGTTCACCCCATCGACTTTAGAACAATAAGACGTCTTAGAAGTCGAGGGTTGAGAAGAAGGAACAACTCGAAATCCTTCAAGGTTAGGGGTAATCACACGACCTTTCTCACGAGACAAGGAGGCTTTACATTTTTCCTTCAGATTTGCAACGGTGTCACTAGGTAACGAACTCGATGAAGCACCCGGGGACTTGTTCATAATGGCCGAAAACATCTTTTTAATGTCAATTTGTCCTTGCTCAATCTTCGTGTTTTGAAGTTTCAATGTATTAGAAAAGTCATTTTTCAAAGTACCAATTTCTCCCTCTAATCGTCTCATATTAGACTCATTCGTTTTCATGTAATTTTGAAAATCGTTTGACGAACTATTTTGATTAGAATTAAAGTTCCCTTGGTTTTGATTACTTCTTTGAAAATTTCCTTGATTACCACTTGAAAAATTGTTACCTTGATTGTTGTTGTTTGAAAAATTCGAGTTTTGATTATTGTCTCGATTTTGCCAATTCAAATTCCAACCTTGATTATAACCTTGGTTTTGATTCGAAAAATTTCCTTGTTGATTATTTCCTTGAAAATTGTTTCGGTTTTGATTAAAATTGTTGCCTTGGTTATAATTGCCTTGTTGTGATGGACCCGCATTATTTTGATTAGAAAAATTGTTGTTTCCATTAACGCACTCAAATTCGACGTTTGGCCATCCGTAGCCGCACACTCGTAATAATTATGAGGTCCACCACAAAACGTACACGAAACCTCAACCGCTTTCACCGTAGCGGGAGCGTCTTTCTTTTTCATTTCAACGAGAAAAGACGTAAACACATTCGTCAACTTGTCGACTTTCACATCAACCCTCTCAATGTCGCGATTAGAACTACTAACATTGGCGACATTGGCAACACTCGGTGCGTTGCGGAGTTGGTAAACCTTGGATCGGTTTTCGATAATTATCATTGCATCTTTCGGAGTTTTACACAAAAAGTTGCCACCGGCGGCGGAATTCAACGAATCTTGTTCTTGAAAATTAAGACCGTTGTAAAACGTATCGATTTGGTGCAACTCGGAAAAAAAATGGTGAGGAAATTGCCTAAGAAATTCCTTAAAACGATCCCACGCGTCTCTAAAAGATTCATTCGGTTTTTGCTCAAATTTCGTAATTTCATTTTTGAAAAACGTCGTCTTAGACGGTGGAAAAAAATAATTAACGAACTTGGAAACGAGATCCTTCCACGTAACTATCGAATTAGGTGGATCTTTCTCGTACCAATCCTTGGCGGCACCATCGAGCGAGTACGGAAAAAGCATAAGCTTGACGACATCGGTGTCGACGTTCTTAAACTTGCTCGTGGCTAAAAGACGATCAAATTTCCGAATATGGTCGTGAGGATTATCGGCTTCACGACCTCGAAACTTCGTAGCTTGGATTAACGAAAGCATTCCGCTCTTAATCTCAAAATTCTCCGCTTTGATAGCGGGAATTACGATCGCGTCTCCATAACCCTCGGTGGGTGCTTGGAGCAATTCCATCATCGAACGATTGTCGGCCATCTCGTCTAAGGTTTCTTCAACAACGATATTAGGAACATTGGTTTCTAACTCTCGTCTACGTCGTCGATTCCTTCGATTACGATTGCGTCGATTTGAAGCGTCGCTAGAATTAGAATAATCCTTCGATCGAGTGCGCATGCACTAAGCGTAGAATGGGTGGTAGCAAAGAAGATTCTTTTTGCGGTTTTTTCGATTTTTCAATTTTTTTGGTTTTTGATTGTTTTTAATTTTTTTGGATTTTGGTGTATTACGTAGACAAAAATCTACAAATCTCTCCTCGAATCGACTTTCTCGATTAAAGGAGCCTCAAAGAATGAAAACGATCACGTGGAGTGAACACCTTCGATGACTTTAGAACGTTGGTGGAACACCAAAACATTCAAGAGGGTTTAATCTTGAAAACAAGCAAATATAATATACGTAGATAATACTTGGGCGGCAAACCCTCGATTAGCTCTCTTTCTCAAAACACGCACAAGCAAGCGGGGGAAACGAGGCGGCGCTAAGCACTTAAGAGCCTTTTTCCCTTAGGTCGTGAAATACAACCGCCTTATACCCACCTTATAGTTTGTGTTAATTGAAATTAAGCCTCACGAAAGTATTTATCTATTTTGCCTTTAAACTTTTGCTTTAGATTCGAATACAATGACCGAGTGATGAAATGCCGAATCAAGGTTGCGTTTTCACGCTTTTGGAGTACTTGTATATTTATTGTTCTTACGTAGATACAATATAGTAATAATATATTCACAAAAAAACGAAAACCAATATATCTATAATATAGTAAAAGATTGTTTTGTGTTTAATTTAGGAAAATTAAACACGATTTATTTGGATATTATAATATATTAAGGAAAAATAACAAAAATGAGTATGTACGTTTATGTACGCTTTCCAAAAATGAAAAGCAAAGACGCACTACTCACACAAACACGATACTAATAATGGCACACTAAAAACACCTCCCCGACAGCGGCGCCAAAAATTGATGTATAGAAATACGTCTTTTAGGAAAAAGAGCGTATAAATGCGGCAAGTATTAAACTCGACGATTTAGGAAAATCGACAAGTCGAATAAGTGCGGGTTCGTTCTCGAAGGAGGTGTGTGGATTAATGTGCCAATTATATAAAATCAAAGTTTGGATTAGTGTCGTTTTTGGTTTAAAGAGAGAAAAAGTAAAGACGAGTTACGACTACGATTAAACTACGACGATATGACGTAAAACGCGAACGTAAATACGTAAAACGTGACGAAATTAAAAATAAAACCTAAAAATTAATTAAATATTAAAACTAAGTCTAAAATAATATAAATAAGAATAAAAATTCAACAAAAATATTTTAAAACCTTTTATTAATTAAATATTCCATTTTAAATGCTAATTAAAGCCCTAAAACTAAATATAATTAACAATCCCAAAATATTATTTTATTGAAATAATAAATTACTTATATTATTTAAAGACTAAAAACAATTTTTCCTAAATTTTCAAAACTATTTTTCTATTTTAATTAGCTAAAAACTATTTTTAAATTAAAATAATGATTAAAAATATTAAAATAATGCTACAATTAAACCTAGTGTTTTAAAATATCTTACTTATACTAATGAACATTAGAAAAATAAAAAAGTTTGAAAAAAGTTAAATTTTTCACTAAAAAACAAAAGGGGTAATAAAATGGGTAATAAAACTTAAGCTAATTCTAAAAATTACTAAAAAAGTGAATAGTAAAAACTTTTTTAGACTAAAAATCTTAAATTAATTTTCTAAATCTAGGAAAATTTTTAAAACTGAAAAATATTGAATTTTTGCACTAAAAGACAAAATGGGTAATAAAATAAAACGAATTAAAAAGCTAAAATTAGAAAAAATAGCAAGTGAACAGTAACGTAAAAATAAAATAAACAGAAAAATCAAAAATTAAATAAGAAAAATAATGAAATTGGTTTCAAAGTCTAAAACCTATTTTAAACCACAAAAGACAAAAAATCTAAAATATGACAATGACACTTTGGGACTTTTGTTTTTTAGCAAAGCAGGGGGAACTGGTTACACTAGCAGTGGGAATGAGTTCCCACTGCTCTCACAGAAAAACGAGATCTGGGGGGTTTTTAGCTTGTATCTTGAGTTTGGATTGGTTTTGCTTGGATCCAAAGGCACCCCTACACTCAATAGAGTGTAGGGAGTCAGTATAAAAAAGAAAATGCACAAGTCCAATACAAGTATAACACACAAAATAGCAAAATAAAGTCACTGTGTATGCTTATACCCTTCCTGATGAACAGTGTTGACTTAAAATGCTTCAAAAACGAATTTTACTAGCTTAAATCTTGCATACCAGCTTACCAAATCACATAAAAACTAGACTAATTCCGAGATGGAACTATATCTAACAGTCTTACAAGATTATTGGCGCAAATTTCCACAAAATCAAGCAAAAGAAAGGACTTACTGGATTTTAGGCTATATTACCAATTTTAAACATGCACTTTTCTTCTAAAGCAATCTAAACTAAATGCAACCTTACCGAAAATCACTCTAGCTATTAAATAAAGTCGGCTTAGTCTAGTTACAAGCTTAAACTTGTCACAAATCCAACCTTAAAGTCTAAATCCAAACACCCCCTTATTTCTGAAAATCAAAAATTATCAAAGGAAACTTGTTTAAAACTACACAAATCTGATTACAATCTGTCTAAACATGCATATAAAGACTAAAACAGCCTAATCAAACAGAAAAAACTAACTTATAGCCACTCAAACACAAAATCACATAAATATTTCCAAAAAGCATGAAAAAATCACAAAAGGGGTTCTAAGCCGTACCTGGCTGATGCCTTCCTAATGAGGATTTGTTTGAGCTTTTAGGAGCTAGTGGAAGCTTTTTGGTGTAGAGAACTAGGGTGGGGACTACTGCAGTCCCAAACACCCCCAAATATCTTGAAAAACTTGAACTTTGAACCTGCCAATCGAAAGCAAACAAAAAAATGACCTGATACAATAGCTAGTAAGCTATAAAGCTAGCTTATTAATTAGGCTAGCTTATAGATTATAGCTTAAGAAAATAAAAAAAATCTTGAAACTGATTTTTCTTGAAACTTTGAAACCACCAAATCTTTTGATGCACTATTGCTAAAAACTTTTAACCTACAACCTTGAATACATTAAATCAGGTCTCCACTTTCACTTCAACCTTTTTTGAATGATTCAACTAAAAAGAAGCTATTTTCAAGACCCTTTGAAACGGGTTTTCTGAAAATTTTAATACCAAAAAGAACTTTGAAACTTCTCTAACTAACTTGAATGAAACAATCATTAACTAAATAAACAGTAAAGAAAGGAACTCAGTATTTTGAAAAGATAATTTTTTTTCATTTCCATTACTTCAATAAAAACATTAAAAAAAACCGGAACAAGACTAAAAAGAAAATCCTAAGCCCTTTATATACAGGGTCACAGAAGATACTAGAATAAGAAAACCCTAGCAATGATTTTGCCTAAACTACCCCTGAATGCTGATGAAGTTTCGATTTATCTTGAATTGGTCTTGAGTCAAAGTGAGCCATCTTGTGATCTTTGCAGTGGGCACATGGGTTACAGCTGTTGAGATGAATCAGAGGCGTCCATTTGTGCGTAGCCTCCAAGCAATTACATCACAGCCATTGATTTACTGTATTTTTTGGATTTTTGTAGTAGGGGAAGGACGGGGGGCCCCATTGAGGTCACATGGGAATGTTTTGTGAGCTGGGTTTGGCCAAAAGTTGGTTAATTTCTGATCTGGAAAAAATGGCTTCTTATCCCTTTGATTTGCCCCTTAATCAAATTAGGGTTTATGTGTGGGGTATTAGGGGTGATTAGGGGTAATGGTGGATAGGAGATGTTTCCCCCCGTTTTTAATATTTTTAAACCGGTTTTAAAAAAAAGTTTAATAATAAAAACGTGTTTAGTGGGTATTTTTGGGCTGGGGTGTAATGGGTTTTGGGCTAACTGGTTGTGGTGGGTTGTGTGTGGGTAATAACGTAATAAGTCCTCAACTTAACAGCCTTTAACGATTGTTAGTCCACATGCTATTGCAAATCTGGTCCTTATGCCATTTCACCATTAGTCCTTTAGTAAAAATAAGGACCAATGGTGTATATTCTTCAAAACTCAAGGGCTTCTCTTGACAAGTCATACAACTTTAGGGACCCAAAGTATTTTAAGATAATTAAGGGGTATAAAGTGTCAAATCTTCAAAGTAGAGGGACCATTCTTGTACAATCTTCAAACTTCAAGGGCATTTTTGCAAAATTCATTCTTCGGGCTTGGTTCTTTGTGCGGCTTCGTTTCCCGTGTTCGTTTTTGCTTCATTCTTGTGATCATTTGTTGATTTCACGATATCCGTACCTAAAATACACAATGAACAAACACAAGCTTATATTTGGGTATTTTGACGATATTTTAAGCGTTTTAAGCCCAATTTGGACGATGAGACTATGTATAATTACAGTCTCATCACATAGTAACTTATAATTAACTCTATCATTTCCCGTCCTCATTTAAGAGACTTAGCCTAATGTGAAGTTAAGGAATCGAAGCTACGTGCTCAACACGCACGGTCGAGTCAAAAATTACTCTTATTCTCGCCATCGGAAAATCTACATTCGTGTCTTCAAACACTTATAAAACATGAGAAAAATTTTGAAATTTGGCCATTTTTAGCTTTATTTTGCAACAAAACGATAAACAAAAAGATAAACTTTGGAAAGCGTGAAGGTTTGGCAAGGCAAATATCTATTCACCCCCCATACTAAAGTTAAACATTGTCCTCAATGTTTCGAGTCTAGGGGTGCAAACACCCCCATACTAGAGACGTAGTCGAATGCCTAATCTAGCATGGAAAGGGTGTAACCGTAAAATTTAAAGCCGTTTATGAAGTGTGCTATAAACCTAAGGTTAGAACATCAAAGGATATATCATGGATATTGAGAAAGTCTTCAAAGCAAACGATCGAGTGCTCCCATAAAACGAACACGAGAGGCTCCAATTATGAAGATCATGATCATCTAAAAACCACAATTCACAAACAACCACGGAACAAAGGTTGGAAAGGCACAAATCACCACACGTTACTACATTAGAAAGCGATAATATGTACATAGGATAAGCATGGGACTCCCCCACGAGGCACCTCGTTTTTTATTACCGAGCCATGAGCTCTACTCGATCCCCTCAATAGTAATTATCATTGGGGAAGGTGATTTGGTCGAGGTAGTTCAAGGATGGAACTTCCCCGCCAAAGTAGTGCTTCAACCTATGTCCATTCACCTTGAAATTGGGGCCATCATTTTGAGCTAGCTCGATGGTCCCATATGGAAAAACTTGAGTCACGGTGAATGGACCAGACCAACGGGATTTCAACTTACCGGAAAAGATTTTCAATCGAGAATTAAAAAGCACTACTTGATCCCCAATGTTAAAAATCCGGTTTTTAACTTTTGAATCATGCAACTTTTTAGTATTTTCTTTATAAATCAATGAATTTTCATAAGCAATATCCCTTAATTCATCCAATTCATTTAATTGCATTTTCTGGTGTTTTCCCGTGGTCTCTATATCATCATTACAATGCTTTAGGGCCCAATAAGCCTTGTGTTCGAGTTCAATTGGCAAGTGACAATTCTTCCCATACACTAGCTTATAAGGAGTGAACCCGATGGGCATCCTATGAGCGGTCCTAAAAGCCCATAAAGCATCGTCCAACTTATCCGACCAAGATTGTCGGTTTTCCCCAATGGATCTCTCCAAGATCCTCTTCAACGCTCGGTTTGAAACCTCGACTTGCCCACTCGTTTGTGGGTGATAAGCTGTAGAAAGCCGATGTGTAACCCCATATTTCCTTTGGACCCTTTCGAATTGGTCATTACAAAAATGGGTTCCACGATCGCTTATGATCGCACGAGGGGTTCCAAACCGGGAAAACAAACTTTTCAAAAACTTGACTACCACACGAGCATCATTGGTGGGCAAATCCTTAGATTCCACCCACTTAGATAGGTAGTCAACCGCGACAAGGATGTACTTATTACCACGAGATGATGGGAACGGCCCCATAAAGTCAATGCCCCAAACGTCAAAGATCTCACACACTTGGATTATATTTTGTGGCATTTCATCTTTTTGTGAGGCTTTTCCTTGTCGTTGGCATGAGTCACACGACTTCACAAGCTCATGTGCATCTCGGTAAATAGTAGGCCAAAAGAAACCGGCATCAAAGACCTTCTTATCCGTGAGATTAGCACCATGGTGACCACCCGTGGGTCCCTCGTGACAAGCTCTAAGGATATTAGAAGCTTCGGTACAAAAGACACAACGTCGAATTATTTGATCCACACAAGTACGAAACAAGTAAGGGTCGTTCCAAAAGTAGAACTTGACGTCACGAAAGAATTTTAGTTTTTCTTGAGTCGTCATACCCTTGATGATGAAGTTGCCCGCATGGTAATTTGCGAAGTCCGCAAACCATGGGGTGGAAGAATCAAGCTTATAATTCACTACACCAAGTGTCTCGAGCGGAAATGTTTCGGTGATTTCCTTGGGCTCGTAAACACTTTGGTGAGGATCTTCCAAACGAGAAAGATTATCGGCCGCTAGATTCTCGGCTCCTTTTTTGTCAACAATTTTGTGATCAAATTCTTGAAGGAGGACAATCCAACGAAGTAATCTCGGCTTTGCATCTTGTTTAGCCATAAGATACTTGATAGCCGAATGATCCGTATACACTATGCATTTCGTAAAGACGAGATAAGGTCGGAATTTCTCAAATGCATGCACCACGGCAAGGAACTCCTTCTCCGTTGTAGTGTATTTTAGTTGAGCCTCGGTCATCGTCTTGCTAGCATAGTGAATAGGCAAGAAGTGCTTTTCATGACGTTGCCCCAATACGGCCCCAATAGCGTAGTCACTAGCATCACACATGAGCTCAAAGGGGAGGTTCCAATTGGGAGGAACAAGAATGGGAGCTTTGGTAAGTTTCCTCTTAAGGATTTCAAAGGCTCGTACACAATCTTCGTCAACGATAAAACGTGCCTCTTTTTCAAGAAGATGTGTAATAGGTCAAGAGATCTTTGAAAAATCCTTGATGAATCGACGATAAAAGCCCGCGTGGCCTAGGAAACTCCTAACTCCCTTAACGGTTTTGGGATGAGGTAATTTGGTGATGACGTCTACCTTAGCTTGATCTACCTCAATCCCCGCTTTCGAAACCTTGTGCCCTAAGACGATTTCACTTTTAACCATAAAATGACATTTTTCCCAATTAAGCACAAGGTTGGTTTCCTCACAACGCCTCAACATTCTCTCAAGATTCGACACCAAACACGGAAAAGTAATCCATGAAGACTTTCATCGTCTTCTCGATCATATCATGAAAAATAGCCATCATGCACCTTTGAAAGGTTCCCGGTGCATTACAAAGTCCGAATGGCATTCTACTATAAGCAAACGTTCCATATGGACACGTAAACGTAGTTTTTTCTTGATCACGAGGATTGATGGGGATTTGGAAGTAACCGGAAAAACCATCTAAAAAGAAATAGAAATCGTTTCCCGCAAGACGCTCCAACATTTGGTCCATGAAGGGCAAGGGAAAATGGTCTTTTCGAGTGGCTTCATTCAACTTACGATAGTCAATGCACACTCTCCATTCGGTCACGGGTCTAGTGGGAATTAACTCGTTGGCATCGTTTGGCACAAAGGTCATTCCTCCCTTTTTAGGGACACAATGAATAGGACTCACCCAAGGGCTATCAGAAATAGGGCAAATCATTCCCGCGTCAAGGAGTTTAAGGACTTCCTTTTTGATGACGTCGTGAATTTTGGGGTTCACCCTCCTTTGACATTAGATTGCGGGCTTGTAATCCTCCTCCATTAAGATTTTGTGGGTACAAAATTTGGGATCGGTTCCCTTAATGTCGGATAACTTCCACGCAATTGCCCCTTTGTGATCCCTTAGAATATCGACAAGTGCGGTTTTTCATCATCTGAAAGTTCTTTCGCAATTATAACCGGAAACTTGTTGCCCTCCTCCAAAAAGACATATCCGAGATGAGGAGGTAAATCTTTCAACTCGGGGATAGGTGGTTCCTCAATTGAAGTTTTGGGCTCGATACTCATTACCTCCTCGGGTGGAGGAAATGGGAAATCGTTAAGAAAATCCTTGATAATCGAGAAGTCCTCATCATTGTCGAGGTCTTCGTTACAAGTACGTGGAACATCTAATTCTTCCAACGTAAAACCACCACCTTCAAATGGAGTGAAGGTTGGTGTCGAATTATCAAGAATGGTATCTAACATAGTAGGATTGCCACTATTTTCATCATCACCAAAACCTAGAACTTCTTGTAAAAATTCCTCGCAAACAACGTCGATCATATCAACGAGCTTTATGGTAGCAACGGAATAAACATGAGAAAGTTGAGAATTTTGAGTTTCGTTTATAACAAGTTCCTCGTCGTTGAAACGTAAGGTGATCTTTCTAGCATGCACATCAATCAAAGCCATAGACGTATCTAAAAACGAACGACCTAAAATGAGAGGAACTTGAGGATCCGTGGGAATATCGACTACGATAAAGTCTACCGGATAATAGAACTTTCCCACTTTCACAAAAACGTCTTCCGCCAATCCACATGCGGGAATCGTGGAATGGTCGGCCAACTCGATAGACATTAGTGATGGAGTAAGATTAGGAAGATTGAGCGACTTGAAGATTGCAAGTGGCATCAAGTTAATGCTAGCACCAAGATCGGCCAAGGCATAGCAATCTTCCATATCTTGGATTGCACAAGGGATCAAGAATTTACCGGGATCACCGACTTTTTGAGGTATGCGATTAAGATAAACCGATGAACAACTAGACAATTGTTGCAATTTCTCCTTGTTGTTCAACATACTCTTAAAGTTAGCGGCAAATCGAGGCATCATGACCAAAGCATCGGCGAAACTCACATTAAAGTGCAAATCACGAAACATTTTCATAAAAAGCTCAAATTGGTAATTGTCGCGCTCTTGACGTTTCTCCTTTATAAGTCTCGATGGATAGGGCAAAGGTGGTGTGGGTTGAGGCATAGGCATAGCCTTTGGAATCTCGGGTTCCAAATGTGGTAATGGGTCAACCGTAGGTGTGGCATGAGCGGTACTTCGTGGGATTTGGACATGCTCCTTTTCGACCACCACCTCGGGTTCTTCCTCAATTGCATCCTCCGTAGGAGCAATTGGTTGAGGATTCGGTTCCTTAAGTGTCTTAACACTACGTGTGGTAATCACTATCATCTCTCCCTTAGGGTTCGATATGGTGTTCCTAGGAAGACTACTCGAAGACGGTTTGCACATAATAGCCTCAAACATAGATGAAATTTTGACCTTAAACATGGATTGCCTCTTCTCGGCCTTAATCATTTCTTTCTTAATTTCATGTTGCCTTTGTTCCATTTTTTGTTGTTTTTGTTGTAACCTAGTTACATTTCCTTCCATCTTGTTAGTATGGATTTTAAGCTCATTTGCTAACTCATTTTTCAACTCTTTCTTCAAGTCGTTCTTAAACTCGGATCTTAGGCTAATGATTTCTCTTTGAATGTTGTCAAACCTAGCATCGTTCCCATTAGCGTATTCAACAAATTCATTTGGAAGATCTTACAAAGTTTGCAAACTCTTGTTGTTTTGAAAATCACTTTGATTTTTGTTTGAAACTCTATTATTAGCCCTTTGATTACCATAGTTTCCTTTGTTGTAATTCTTTTTGAAACCAACTTGATTGTTTCGATAGTTGTTGTTAGCATTTTGATTTGAACCAAAACCCGGTGGAGTCAATTGATTAGAGCGGGTAACTTGACCGTTTTGGTTGTAAGTTCCCGTGGCCACGTAGGCACTCGAAGTGTTACAACCGTTGGTAATGCACTCGGAGAAATCATGACCTCCATACAATACATACATGAAGCCTCAACCGCTTTAGCCGTAGCGGGGACACTTTGTTCTCCAACTTTGAATTCAATTAAAAGTCCTTTAAACTTATCAAAGATTTTGTTTTCCAAGTTCGCCTCTATTTGGCAAGCATCGGTGGTATTAGACAAAGAAGGTGAAGCCGAAGCCGAAGCCTTACGAACACTCGACGTGCTACGAGGACTATACACCTTAGATCTATTCTCAATTATCACGAAAGCTTCCTCAACCGTTTTACCCAAAAAATTACCACCCGCGGCGGCATTTAGATAATCCCTTTCATGATCATTAAGTCCATTGTAAAACGTGTCAATTTGATGCAAGTCGGAAAAACCGTGATGAGGACACTCATGTAACATTTCCTTAAACCTATTTCAAGCCGTTGAAAAACTTTCATTAAATTCTTGTGAAAATTTTGAAATCTCGTTTTTCAAATGCGTAGTCTTAGAGGGCGGGAAAAATTGGTTTACAAATTTTGAAACGAGATCCTTCCACGTCAATATAGAATTGGGTGGCTCTTTCTCTAACCAAATTTCAGCGGGCCCCGCTAAGGAATACGGAAAAAGCATCATCTTAATCGAGTCATTAGCAACATCCTTAATTTTGCAAGTGGCGGTAAGACGATTGAATTGGCGGATATGGTTGTGCGTGTTGTCCTTTTCATCACCACGGAATTTGTTGTTTTGGATCATCAACAACAAACCCGTTTTCACTTCAAAATTCTCCGCAAGGATAGCGGGAATTACAATAGCTTCTCCATAACCCTCGATGGGTGCTTGAAGTAACTCCATCATAGTTCGATTCTCCATGGTTGGTTCCTCTCTTACAATGGGTTCGTCAATAGGAGACTCCTCACTAGAAAGATTAGGAGTAGGTGTTGACTCCTTTCGGGTTCTTCGTTTACGTGCATGTCTTGCTTGGTTGCGGGTTTGCATAAACGTCACGTACAATGAGGGGATGGGCAAAGAAGATTATTTTGGTGTTTTGTTTTTTTCCAATTTTTTGTGGTTTTTGATTGTTTTTACTTTTTTTTTTATTTTTGTGATTGTATTAAGTAGACCAGAATCTACAAATCTCCTCCTTAATCAAATCTCTTGATTAAAGAAGACTCAAGGAATGAAAACGATCACGTGAAGTGAACGCCTTCGATGACTTTAGAACGTTGGTGGAACACCAAAACGTTCAAGAGGGTTTAAGCAATGAAACCAAGAAAGTATATATGATACTTAATAATACTTTGGGCGGCAAAACCCTCGATTAGCTTTCAATCTCAAAATACTCACAAGCAAGCAGGGAAACAAGGCGGTGCGAGCACTTAAGAGCCTTTTCCTTAGGGTATATTTTATAATACCCGCCTTATAACCACCTTATAGTTTGTATTTTTCAAAATCGAGCTTCACGAAAGTATTTAACTATTTTTGCCTTTTCTTTCTTGTTTGAGATTCGAATACAATGATTGGGAAATGACCTCCCAAGTCAAGGTTGTGTTTTCACACTTTTCGAGTACTTGTGAATTCATTGTTCTACGTATACAATATATTAATAATATTCACACAAAAAACGAAAAACCGATAATACGTATTAGTTGAGTGCTACTAATACAAATAGATATTATGGCTATGTATAAAAACAACAATTGCCAAATCAAAACACAACACCCCTCCCCGGCAGCGGCGCCAAATTGATAGTTGTAAAATTTACGTCTTTTAGGAAAAAGAGCGTAATTAGGGTAAGTATTAACAAGTGATTTAGGAAAACCACGAGTTATGACCCAAAGTGGGGATCGTTCTCAAGGAGGCTAGTGTGTTGTGTAGAGAGATGATTAATTATGTGATTATATTGATTATGAGAAAAGAAAAATAGAAACGAGATAAGAAGAGAATGACGGTTACGATGACGAATTAAACTAAGACGAAAAGGTCGTACACCTAAAACCGTAAAAAGTACCAAAATTAAAAATTTACTCTAAAAATTCCTAGAAAATCGCAATAAATCCTAAATAATGTAATTAGAGTTTACAAAAAATCAAACATCACCCAAACCTTTTATTTAATTAAATAATAATTTTTAATGCTAATTAAAGCCCAAAAAATCAATTTAATTAACAAAAAGCCCAAAATGAGATTTTTTTAATTGTAAACCCCTAAAATGCCCTAACTTAAATTAAAACTATTTTTGAAAATTTTAAAATTAATAAAAACTATTTAAAAACAATTAAAAACTATTTAAACTTAAATTAATTATAACAATTAATCTAAGGACAATAAAAATATTCTAAAAATTGTAAAATTCCAAACTTAATGTATTTAACCTAAGAAAAATATAAAAAATTGAAAAATCTAAATTTCAATTTTTAATAATAAAATAATAATAAAATAATATTAAAGATCCAAAATTTATAAAAAATTTTAAAAACTTGCAAACTAGTTTATTTTAACCTAATAATCACAGAAATGAAGTTGAAATTACAAAATACCCCTAATGGGCCTTCAAATGGGCCAAAGTCCAAAACAGACCCTTATTGGGCCAAAATAAGCCCAATAAGAAAAATGTTTATAAAAATGGCCCAAGAGCTCCTATCTGACTCAAAATTTGATTCTGAACACAATTTTTCAAAGGTCTAAAAGCTGAAAATGTGAAATAAGTTGGCTTATATCAAACATCTTATTCTTAATGGGCTTTTTGGCCCATTAAGCTATAAGCTGATGCCATAAGCTCAAATTAGACACACAAGCTTCTTTTGAGTTACTTAAGACTTCTGTAAAAAGAAATTTGAAAAAAAGTCCAAGGAATAAGCCTGAAAATGCAATAAGCAATCTTCACAAAACGACAAAATAGTCGTTTTCGAGTTCTAGGCTATCCCAAGAGCTGATTCAAGTTTCTAAAGCTTTTAAATGACTTAACTAAGCTTAATCAACAAAAAGTATTCAAATAAGTTCACTCAATAAGCTGGAATAAGCAAATAAGCACTTCTTTGAAAGTCTACTTTAAGAGTTTTCTAACAAAAAGTCAAAGTCAAAGTCTAATAAGCTCTAGTTCAAACAAATGGGTCAAATGATGAAGATTGATCACAAAAAGTAAGTTGTTGTAGGTCTAAATAAGCCAATATGGATTATTAATAAGCTAACTGAAAATTAACACTAGCAGGGGCTAGTTTTGGATGTTGAGCAGTGGAAACTTTTTCGACTGCTTGACTTGTTTGACTTTTTGTCTTTAGTGACTTTTGTTGGAGATTTAAGTTACACAAAGGCACCCAAATGATCAGTGGATCATAAGGAGTCAATAACAACAAAGAAATCACAATCATAAACAGCCAATCAGTACAGTTACTTCATTTAATCACCAGATATGCACCAGACTTGAACAAATAAGCAGTTATGAACTTATAAGTTATTTTAGCAAATTTCAGCCAACCAAATTGCACCAAAAGCATACAAAAGCTATAATAAACTCAAATGAACAAGTTTAAACAGGTTTCATGCAATGATACAAGGCCTAAATCAAGATTCAAGCACAAATAGGTTACTAATGAACACTAACACAAGCAGGTTTTTACTTTGCTGATGCACTTGACCAACAAGCCAAATTCAAACACTCAGATCTCTAAGATATGTTATGATAACTTTGATTTAACAACTTATATCCCTAAACATGCATATACTCCAGTATTACCAAGATTTTAGGTCAAAAACAGTCAAACTCAATAAGTTATAGCACAATCTTTGATTCAAGGGTTCAAACCCAATAACTTGCAGCAAATAGCTCTCAAACAAGTATATAGCAGATACAAAGCACAAACACAAACTTCCAACCACAAAATAACACACTATGATCTCAAACAGGTAATCCCAATTTTTCAAATCAATTTAAAAAATTATAAGTGTATTTCAAGACCACCCAAGCCTAAATCAACACAATAACAGATGAGATATGCAGATTAGAACAAGATTAGACCACAAATTCAGCAAGAACACAAGTAGCACACAAAATTACCAAAAATCCAACTTTTTATCAGATTTTGAGTAGAATGGTGTGTACCTCATGGATGTACATCCACACCCACGAATTTTGAGCTTATGTGCTAGCAAGAACAAGCACAAGCTTCCACAAACAACCCTGCTAAGATTCAACAAGGTTAGAAGCACGATATCAAAAACAGAAAGGTGAAAAAGCTTTGATTAATGCAACTCTTGTACCCCACACTTGATTATCCCCAAGTTATAGGCTTTACCACACCTTGATAACACAATATCCGGATGCTATGATCAGCTTTATAGCCCAAGAATTCCAAGGTGTACCAAGAAACTTAGCAAAATATCAAGCTTGAAGGAAAATGTGCAAACTTTTGCACACTCCTTTGAAAACAGGTTTTAGGATTCAAGAACAATAAACAAGTAACAATAATAATCAGGAAATAACAATGGCACTTGACTTTTCTTCAAAGATTCAAACTCATTTCATTAAACTGAATATGGATTTACAGAACTTTGAACAAAGGAAAATTCAAGAGCAAAGATAAATGTACTCAGTCCTATGCCTTATATAGGCTACAAACTACTTGCTAAGAAGCTAAAAAACATAACCCTAAGCTTGATGAAGTCCCCAAAATGCCCTTTGAAAGTTTGAATATCTTGGAATCATGTGATGAAATTTTGGCAGTTTGTTGATGTATGAGCTGATGGAATTGCATCAAAGGCTCAAAAGAAGCTTAAGTTTCAAGCTTCAATCTTGGACATCGGATGTGGCAGGGTTTTTCGCTTCTTCTTCAAAGGGTGGGACAAGAGGGTTTATCATGTGACAATGGGGTGATGTGGCAAGGGTTTTGAGAGTTGGGATATGATTAGGACTAGCTTAATCATAAATCTGGAGCATTTGGTGGCCTAATTACAACAAAATTAGGAAAACCCAATTTTGATAAGAACATGAATAGTGCAATTTGATCTGTTTGGGTTTTTAAATCTTGTGTTTAGTGCGTTTTAAATAAACTAATCCCAGATTAGTTTAAGTCGTTGTGAGTGGATTGGTGAGGTAGATGAATGGTGGGAGGTGATTGGTGGATTTTGGTGAGTGGGGCACATGTCACCCCCTCACTGGTTAAGGTAACTATGATGTCTGCCATGATTAACCCTTATACTCTTTTCTCTTTGTCATTTCAGCTAAAAACTTCATCAATGCCAAAATCCTTTGTAACAACTTTTGCTTTTTCACACTTTTGCCCCAAAAAGTTTTGTAAAGTGATTTCAGGGGTATTTCTTGCCAATTCTTGATTCTTGAAGGACCGATTTGGAATTTTCTTCTTAGTTAGTTGTCTTGACTTGCTTGTTTGACTTCTTGGAGGACTGAAATTGCCAAGTCATGATTAATGAGGGATCATTTTTGCTATTTCTTCAAAGTCAAGGGTCCTTTTGGTAATTTTGACATATTTAAAGGACCAATCTTGTAATTTCTTGTAACTTGAAGTCCTTCATGGTATGCTCGACTTTGAGGAGGATTAATATTGACATTTAGTATTGTTGAGGGACTAAAATTGCCAACTCTTCAAAGTGGAGGGCCCTTTTTGCAATATTGACAAACTTTAGGAACCAATCTTGTAATTATGAGGATACAAGGGTATAAAGTGTCAATTCTTCAATATTGGAGGACCCTTCTTCATAAATCTTCAAATCTTCAAGGGTTTTCTTAGGAAATTATTCATTAGGGCTTGGTTCAATGTGCGGCTTCGTTTCCCGTGTTCGCTTTTGTATAATTCTTGTGATCTTTTGTCATTTTCTCAATATCCGTACCTATAATACACAAGCAACAAACACAAGCATATATTTGGCCAATTTCATGATATTTTATACATTTAAAGCCCTTTTTAGACGATGAGACTATGTATAAAAGCAGTCTCATCACACTGCTTCTATCAAAATTTTGCTTGGGGTTATGGTACATTCTTGTGGAATCTAGATGAATAGTCATGGAAGAATTACGAGTCTCGGTAAATTTAGATCTCTCCCAGCGTAGGATCTTATGGAATACACAATTTTAGTGTAGGTCCTCTTTTTTATGCGTAAGCTTAGTCATGGAAAACTAATCATGAGAACTGTTAGCCATATCTGCGGTAGTAACCAACTGAATTCTAGAAAACTTTGTACTTTGGTCACAGACGTCGGTCGTGACCATCTGGTGATGGCCTTCACCTTTGCAGTATTTCTGAAATTTCTTTCTGCTGGAATAGGGTGGCTTAGAAATGCCACTTTGTTCAACTAGAATTCACATCTGGAAAGCTGCGTATATAATTTTCTCCTATCAGAAAATTTTCAAAATCATTAAAAGATAATTCTCATGTTCTTCTCTAGAATTTAGCAGATCAGAATGTTATCAATAAATATACTGACGATTTTGTCTGAGACTTCACGGAAAACTTTTATTCATAAATTTTCATAATATAGCTGGAGCATTTGGGAACTCAGAAATATAAATCAAACTTTTAGAGAGACCATACCGTGTGCAAAAGTAGTCTTGGAAACATCATGTTCTTTCTCTCACCACTGATGGTAGCATGATCATGAATTATTCTGAAAAAATGTTTAGGGCATCATAGCAGATTAGATAAACCTTCTATACATGGAATGAACATCTCTTTACGAATGATGATCTTGTCAAATTTTGGTGGTCAATACATGATCTCATTTTACAGGCCTTCTTCTTGACAAACAGAAAACGGCGCAGCTACTGGTGGTGCACTAGGGCAAATTAAGCCTCGTTCTGGTAACTCTTGTAGAAAATCCTACAACTTTTTTATTCAGTTGTATCCCTACGATAAGGAGTTTAAAAAAACAGGATCAGTCCTTGAAACAAGCTCCGATGTTAAACTCTGTCTCGTGGTTAGGAAGGAATTTTTGGAAAACCTTCTAGAATTTCATCTGGAAACTCTAGAATAATCCGCTGATCATGGATTTAAGGAACTTCAGGAGTTAATTCATAACTGGTAGCTAGAAAGTCTTCCTAGCATTGGAATAATAAATCACTGCTTGTAAGGCAAAAACAATTTGTACTGATTTTTCTGGCAGGAAATATAATGACTATATTTGAGAGTTAGTAAGGCGGATCTTGTCTTCAATCTAAAAGGAAAACCTTTACAAATATGGGTGATACTATGGAGTCTTTTCTGGCTGGGAGGTAGGTAATACCTGATTTAAGATAAAGCTGACATATGAATACATGAAGTAAACATGATAGATCTCGTTGAATGTGTATCATCTGTAACCTCATAGAATGAGCAATGCATGTCTAACTTGGACAATACTCTAGTGGTGGTACCTGTATTTTTAATGGTCTGATTTACGCGTGGCATAACGGAACGGGTATACCCCCTTGGAGGGTACACTGTGTTACTAAACGACTGAGAAGATTGTTCAAATCAAGAGTCGAATTCAAGCAGCCCGTGATCGTCAAAAGAGTTACGCCGACGTTCGATGTAAGCCTCTCGAATTTCAAGTGGGAGACAAAGTGATGCTAAAAGTATCGCCTTGGAAAGGTGTGGTACGTTTTGGCAAGCGAGGAAAGCTGAACCCCCGTTATATTGGACCTTTCAAAATTCTGGCAAAGGTTGGAACCGTAGCCTATCGTCTCGAATTACCGCAAGCGTTGAGCCGCGTGCACAGCACTTTTCATGTGTCAAACTTGAAGAAGTGCCTTTCTGATGAGACACTCGTTATACCGTTGGAGGAACTCCGAATCGACGACAAGATGCAATTTGTCGAAGAATCTGTTGAAATCATGGACCGTGAGGTCAGACGATTGAAACAGAGTCGTATTCCTATCATCAAGGTGAGGTGGAATTCTAAACGTGGACCTGAATTCACTTGGGAGCGTGAGGATCAATTTTGCAAGAAATATCCGCAACTCTTTGACAACTCTAGAAACCGTGACACTCCTAAGCTTTAAGGACAAATCTTCTCTATCAAGGGGATGATGTAACACCTGGTAATTTTCCCTACTTTGTAAAATGACGGTTTTACCCTTTGACTTTTTATTTCGTCAACTATGTGATTTAACTGTGTTGGAACCGGGAAGTTATCCCGCGTTTTCTGAAAAACTGTTTGCTGACGAGTAATGGCCTGACACTGTGCTCAGTCATTATTCTGAACATTTTCTGTGAACCTGACCAAAGTGCTGAGACGGTCAATGAATTGACGATAATCCATGAGATTATTCGTTATCTGTGAATTATGTGCTTAACTGTTTAGTTTTTAACAGCGTGATCGTATTTTCTTGACAGCGTATTTAAATATTTCTGTATATATTTATAGATGCCTGTATTTTAGTATTTTGCTATTTATAGTAATAAATCGTATTTACTGTGAATATTTAATTAACGTATCGCGTTTTCGTATTTTACGTCGTTTTTACGTTTAACCGTCGTTAGCGTGCATAAAATACTTTACCAATCATAAAATGTCAGTTTTCGTCGAAAAATCGTAAATTTAATATATTTCGTCAAATTTTTAAGTTTTACGTAATTTTAAACTTAACTATATACTTTTTGATATTTACCTAAAACTAACTAACCTTTTTACCTTAAACCTTTTAACTAGTTACCATAGTAAAAAATTTGAATAATTTACCCCCATATGGGACCCCCATACCCGGCCAAACCAACACCATGTGCATGATGCACCAACACTTCACTCTTTACCATATTAAGCTTATACTTACACTTCTTACAACATTTAACCTATTAACCAAAACCACCTCATATAATTCACATTATTCACTTCATTTCACTTCAAAAAAACACACATACCTCTCTTTCTCTCTCAAAACTCACGGCACACATACACATACATTTTCCACCATTGTTGATTTCTTAAAGCTTCATTTTAACAAGAATTAACACAAAACAAATACACCCTAGAGTTTGTACAAGCATAAGGAAGAATGGTTATTCTTGGTTTGTTGATTTGAGTAGTTTTTGGGTAATTTTAAACTTAACTATATACTTTTTGATATTTACCTAAAACTAACTAACCTTTTTACCTTAAACCTTTTAACTAGTTACCATAGTAAAAAATTTGAATAATTTACCCCCATATGGGACCCCCATACCCGGCCAAACCAACACCATGTGCATGATGCACCAACACTTCACTCTTTACCATATTAAGCTTATACTTACACTTCTTACAACATTTAACCTATTAACCAAAACCACCTCATATAATTCACATTATTCACTTCATTTCACTTCAAAAAAACACACATACCTCTCTTTCTCTCTCAAAACTCACGGCACACATACACATACATTTTCCACCATTGTTGATTTCTTAAAGCTTCATTTTAACAAGAATTAACACAAAACAAATACACCCTAGAGTTTGTACAAGCATAAAGAAGAATGGTTATTCTTGGTTTGTTGATTTGAGTAGTTTTTGGGTTGAAGTTGTAGAGTAGAGTTCTTATTGATTATTAGTGGGTTAGAGCGTAGATCGGGTCGTTGTGATTACGTAGAGTCGTTACTCAAGGTTACTTCTTAAACCTTTTTCATCTTTTCATTTACCATGCATAATCTTTGTAGATCTATGCATGCATGTTACTCATCAAGTATTTTCTAATAAAATGATAAAAACTATTATGGTCTTGAAATATTTTAAGATCTATGGAAATTATGTGTGGATCTATTAGATTCATACATGAAAATGGTTTAATTGAAAGACTTGTGAAAAATATAAGTATGTATATTTTAGATTTGTGAACTTGATGTAAAATCTTTGATTTTGTTGGTGTTTGTGAATAATTGGAGGGAATTAGTAGTGTTACTACTAGTGGTTACGCTTGAAAATGGTCGAAAACGAGTTTTTACGAAAAACGTACAATCTGTCCGATTTTTTTATAAGAGGCGTAGAGGGTCGTAAAAATTATTTTGACACTAGTTTACTACGATACTATGAAAATATAAGTGAATACCTTCGTTTCGATATATTATGGGCTAAAAACGGAGTTAAAATGAGTAAGATATGGTCGTTTAAATTTCGTTGTCGGAAAACTTAATTTTTGGTGAAAAACACTATAAGTGGTTGCTGTCCAGATTTTTAAAGTGGTCGAAACGACATTTTCGAGTTAAACGGAGTTGTTTTAATTGTCGAAATGGTTACTAAAAGTTGTATATGAATGTTGGACTTGTTTTGTAAAAAGGGTATTAGCCCGAAATGTGAATACTTGTTGTACCATTAAAAGTTTGAACGTTGGAAGTGGAAATTGATACTATTGCAGAAAATGACTTGTTGAAATATTGGCGATTGAGAAATTGTTGAAAATAGGGGTTTTAGGACGTGATTTGAGTACTTACTAAAAATGGCAAATTTTTACGTGATGCCGAAAGGCTGCCGAATTTTCGTTAGAAATCGTGTAGGAAAATTTGTTAAGATAAATTTTGGTAAATTAAAATTTACGCCGAAAGGCTGTCGAAATTTCGTCGAGTCAAAAATAAATATTTTTGCTTAAGTATATATATATATACTATAATGTTTATAACGATATAACATTTACAAGTCACAATTTTAACAAAACAATATATATATGATTGATGAGTAACGTACGTGATGAACTATTGTGACTTATTTGCTAGCGTCTAAACTATAGTATTATATTTAGGTTGTTGCTAGAGTTGCTCGCTACTATTTGATCTTACTTGTGCGGTTTGAATCGTTGCTTGAGGTGAGTTTATAGATCCCTATTAAACTGCTTTCTATGTTTAATGTTTTGGGATGTGATAAATGTTTTGATGCTTGCTTCTGGACGCAAGTAAAACTTGATTTCTGTGAACGCTTTGTGAACACTATTTATGAGATAGCTTAAGGTGCTTTAGCCATAGTCTCCACTATCGTGAATCGTTAGTTACTCTGCTGAAGTAAGCTCTTATGTTACGGATAGATCTATTGAGGGTTGACAGCCTCCACTCGGGCATTCTGACGCCGGACGAGTGTGTACCATTTGTATAAACGGAGTTATCTTGGCTAGGTACTCTATTGGGGCAAAATTTATGTATGCAATCTATTGTATGCACTGGATCACTAGTTTCGATGTCACGAGCTTAGCTATCATAAATATTGTGAACACCCAATTTATCCTACACTTGGCACTATATCTCCTATAGTTGCACGTGTACTTGAAATGAAATCTGAAATTGAAATACTATGAACTTTTACTTGAAACCTATATTCTCACCAACTTTATGTTGACCCAATTTAGCATTTATCTCAGGTAATTGATGATGAGTTGTATCTGCTGTGTGAAGTACTTGGAGTCCGCATGCATTTCTTGGCTATCTTCGGACATTTGTTTACTTATGCTTTTGAACCATTATCTCGTAGATGTTTAAAACTTTTATATTCCGCTGCACTATCTTTTGAAACTGAGACCTTTTGTACTGTGATGCTTTTAATTTAAATTCAACGAGGTATTTTTATAAAACGTCTCATTTAGAGTCGTTCTCTTGTACCTTGAACTATGATACAATGACCTAACAGCCCCCGAGCTTCACCGCTTCCGCATATCACATTTTGGGGTGTTACAATATGAAGGCAGATATAGCCCAGTATGTTAATAAGTGTTTAACTTGTGCGAAAGTGAAGGCTGAACATAAAAAGCCGTCTAGATTATTAGTGCAATGATACAAGAGATTTTGCTAGGTTCAATTAAGTTCTCGGTATCTTCTCGAATCGATCACGGTTCAAAGTGCGACTCAGTAGTTCTTGGTGGAAAATAAATAGAATGGTTGTCGTTATCTACACTAATTAAAAATAAAGACTTGAAACAATAAAAATAAAATAAAGACGGTAAAAAGAAATACTGAAAGATAAAAACTTGACGGGAAATTAATAACGAGAATTTAAAAGCGTGACGAGAAATAAAAAGGCAAACTTAAAAGTAAATAAGGTAAACTTAAAACGCGACTAAAAATAAACTAAGGTAAGGCTTAAAATGTAAATTTAAATAAAACTAAAGGCAAGTAAATAAAATGTGCAACTAAGAAAAAGGCGGGAAAAATAAAGTTTAAATCTTAAAATAAACTAAAACTAAAATTACACAACAAAACTGCTCATCCGGAATACACCCTTCATCCAGAATAAAAACCTTCATCCGGAATAAATCCTCATCCGAATAAGTCCTTCATCCGGAATAAATTGCTTTATCCGGAAAAAGTCCTTCATCCGGAATAAATTCTTTCATCCGGAATAAATCCTTTCATTCGGAATATGGGTTCATCCGGAATAACTAGTAACTCATGCGGAATAATATGCTGGCCCGGAATAAGTGGTGAAAAGAGTTCATTCGGAATAAAAAGAAATTGGTTCGGAATAAATAACTAAAAACGTTGGTTCGGAATAATCAAAAGGAAAAACTGATCCGGAATAAAAGAAATTGGTTCGGAATATAAACTACAAAAGTGCTCATCCGGAATTTCATTCGGAATATAAGTTCATTCGGAATGATAAAACTGATTCGGAATATTTCGAAAATGGAATAAAACCTTGACTCGGAATATTAACTGATCCGGAATAAACTTCACTGATCCGGAATAATAAACTAATTCAGAATAAATGAGGGAAAAAGCTTGGCTCGGAATGCATTAAAACAACACGTTCATCCGGAATAACTAAACTAAAACCTTGGTTCGTAATCTGGGAAACATAAGAACAGTGCGAAAAACAAGGAGAAATAAAAAGCACGAATCTAATCCAAACTAATTAAATCAAAACAAAAGATTAAACCAAAACAACCACCAATGATCAACTAACAAATACTAGTCAAACCAAATCAATAACACTAACAATAATAATCAAAATGATCAAATCCCACTTAATCAATTTAATAAAAACTCAAGAACATGAACATAACATAAAGATTAAGATCAAACAAGAAAGGAAGATGAGAGATTAACAATAAAGATAAAGATTCAATAACAATAAAAAGAAAACTTACTTGAATTTAAGGAATTAAAGTTACAAGACAAGGTAAATAAAGGTGCAAGTAATTAAGGTGCAAGTAATTAAATGGAAGAGCATAGTTTGTCAAACTAGCCAACCACCTAAACAAATGACTAATGAGGTGTATTTATAGGGGAGAAGGGGATTAGTGGAAGGAAGCTTCCTCCCCTCTTTCTTATTTCTTTAATTATCATTTAATCCCTCGTCTTCTTAATTCTTCGACTTTTTTCTCGGGATTAATAAATTCGTCTTGTAATTTCTTCAATAAATTAGACTTGAGTTCTTCGGCTTTTAGTAAACTTCCGTCTTTTGACTTTTTCTTCGATAAATCTTCAGAATTGGTCTTGGACTTCCGTTCTTTTTGAACTCTTGATTTCTTGACTTCGTCTTTCGTCTTTTTCTTTGATAAAAGCCCGTGAAAGCCCGTGTTTTCCTTCCTTTTCACATTTTGATCCTAAATCACAACAAAAACACAAACCACGTATAATTCCGACATTTACGACACAAAATACACGTTTTGGCTTGGTTATTATTGTAATTAAGTGGTAAAAAGATGGGTGTTTTCACACCTATCAAATCCCCTACACTTGACCATTGCAATGTCCTCATGCAATGCATTAGTTACAAAGCACGATTACATTTTCCATCATAATCAATCCATATTGGCCTTTATTAAAGAGATAGAAAATTATAAACATTCAAAGGAAGAAAGTAAGTAAAGAAATCAAAAACATACCTTAGGGTTTTGAAAATGTTATGAATGATCATCATTCTCAAGTTTTCACATTCTCCAAACCAAGCTTAAAAACGAGATCATTGTTATTATAAGTTAGCAAACTAACACGAAATCATGTGGGCCAATTATTTATTTACACTCCCTTATTCCTAGGGGTATCTCTTATATTTTATTGTTGTCTTGAATGATCACGAGGATACATTGTTGACTTATTTCGATAGTTATTAAGGCTGAAAATAAAGTGGGACGATTTAATCAATAGTTAGCTAAAGGACAAAATCTTTTAAAACTGCTTCTCGGGACCTCACAAAGTTCATATCTTGGCATAACTCGCTTCGCGATTTGAGACCTTTCTCGGACCGATATTTGGCAACGACTTCATACTTCAAGTCTTGAGAGATGTTTATGAAATAATGGCCTTCTCTTCATAATAGGAATTTCTTCACTTGAAGTTTTGAGAGATTCTTTATACTTGGAGCACGACTTCTTCATTTTTCTCCAATCATTATTTGGGATTTTGATATACAACGATCTGCCTCCTTTTTGGACTTGGATCTATTTATCCTCATACCTTGTTAGGGCCTTTTTGGATAGACTTCTCCATGATCTTTACGGGAGTATTTGCTTTTCGTCGTGTGTCTCGATCCTTCATATTGATTTTCGATAAATGATTCTTCTCATCACTTTTGGATCTTTAGCAACAAAATGTAGCCCTCATGCCTTGTTAGGGCCTTTTCGGACTCGCCAATCTTCGCATCCCGCTTCAATAAGTTGTGCCTTGGCTATGAACTCTAATTAATACCGAGCAACTTTTAAACGATCTTGGGCTAGAAGCTAAGTAACTTTTCAAATCGTACAACCTTATTTATTGCAGATAAATTTATTAACAAGAGATGGGAGAATAGGCTCATAATTAACTCACATAAATTCGCGAAAGAATACCAAAGTTATAATTGACTCTATCATCTCTCGTCCTCCACAGGTTAAAATCTCAAGAAATGAGACTCGTGGATGCTTAGCCTATTAAATAAAGTTTTGGGTTTTCGAGTCGTCTATAGGATCTTGCAAATTCTTAGATTTTTCAAGTTTAGAAATCGCATTTTAAAGTTCCCTTGATAAACAACTCTCTAATATCAATTATAGGAACTTGCGAAAAGTTCTTGTTCTTAACACGTGAGAATTAAGACTTTCGCGTTTTAAAGCTCCCAATATAAAAGCCTAACAAAACTTGACTTAAACACGTTAAGGATACTAGCTAGAGTAAACTTAGATAAGTAAAGTCGGGTTGAGTCAAAAGATTCATAACGTTTGAAAATTAAAACCACTTTATTAAAATTTATTCTAGCAAAGAAATAAAATAACTATACAAAGGTAAAAACTAATAGGCCATAATAGATCAAAAATTTTGAAAAATGTCGAAAAACTGATATTCCAGGTTAAAATGAGGACACATACAAGGAAAAGGCCACTTAACTTCGATAGATGTCCCCCTACACTTGATATAAACATTGTCCTCAATGTTTAAGCATGTGGGAGTAAACTCCCCTACACTTAGGACATTGTGCACTTTTTTTAAATCTCGCTAATGAAGAGACAACTAAAGAGATTCCTATTTTAATATTGGAAAATATAAAATAGTGAATCGAAAAGAGTTTAGGATAGAACCGGGAAGACGGGAACACGGAATCACGGTTCGTCAAAAGTCATCAAGAGTGTGTCTTTGAAGCTCTATGTTGGGTCAAAAAATTGATGTGGCAGAAACTCAAAAACGAAGAAAACATGAAGATATTATCCAAGCGTTGTCAAGAGTTAATCAAGCGTTGACAAGAGCAAATTAGGCGTTGATGGCTCAAGAGTTGTCATGTGCAATCTAAGCATTGTCACATGCAATTCAAGCATTGACAAAACGTAGACAAAGAAGCTTATGGAAGCTTCTATTTAGATAAACATGCAAAGATATTCTGCATAAGTTTATTTAAATAGAAGATTTACTTGTTTATTCATTCTTATCTCTTGTAAACCCTAATCCTTACACTATAAAAGGAACCAAGGGTATTAGGTTTATTCATAACTTTCATATACAATGTAAACCTAAAGTGTGTGTCGACTAGGTGTGGGATTCAATGTACACACACCTAGTGATTGTTGATTATTAATATAATTAGCAATCCCTTTTGTTTTAATTCATGTTTTCGTGCCTAAACACCTTGTTAATGATTGTTGTTCTAACTCCGCTTTGATTGTTTAATCATATGAACAATGATCATTCCTAGTAGCTTAAAAGATCCGGAAACCAAGGTTTCCACAATTGGTATCAGAGCCTCGTGGCTCATGATGCTAGGACCAACAAGGTGTTCGTATATCGTGAAGAAGAAGAAAAATTCGTATAGAGTTTTTCTGGACGTTTTTGTGTGCGCAGCAGTATTCAGAAGGTCATAACTTTTGATTAAACCGTTGGATCGTCACGAAATTTTATATGTGTGTTCTACATACATATATCTAAACATCCACCGGAGGGATTGTCGAGTTTTATCCCCAAGAAAAAGTTATTAAGCGTCGAAGTCAGCAGGGGTCATATGCTGTTTTCTGTGAACAGTAATAGTAAAAACGCGATTTCTCCTTCGTTAACCGTTGGATCGGTGTGAAATTCGATCTGTAGGTTCTTGACACTTATTTCTAGGATCTCACAGAAGGGATCTTCGATCTGAGCATTTATGAAGAAGTTATTCGGTGTCGAAGTTCACTGCAGTTTATGGATTTTCACATGAAATAATGATTTAGGGTTTATAAAACCCTAGATCAATTAGCCGCTGATGGGAGTTATTTAGACGCTGATAGATGTTGGTGTGACGCTGATAGATGTTGGTGTGACACTGACAAGGCATGGATGAGACGCTGATGGCCAGGCGCTGACAGGTACAAAGTTGGCGCTGACAGGAATAAGTTAAGCGCTGTTGGGAAGCGCTGACACTTGTTGTCCGATATATACATTTTTCGACGCTGATAAGTGTTCTCCGATATTGGACAACACACAGTGTTGATATCTTGGACAGTGAAGGATATTGGACAACAAAAGGAATAGTTGCTGTTTGAGAAAATTGGTACGTTTTAAGCACACAAAAAGGTGGTATTTACACACGAAGGTACATGGAATCTCCGTTTTAATATAGAATATCATGTTGATATTTATGGCTCGGATATTTTTGAAAGGGATTAATGATCTTAAAGCGAGTTAGCAACTTTTCGTGGGAATTTGATGGATATTTAAACTATGTAATCGGGATAGCCTTGCAAAAGAGTTATCCAATAAAGGACTTTTACATATGGTATGAAGATGTTATTTCATTAAATTAGTCATGAAGAGGTGTTGGCTTAAGGGGAAGAATTCTTATGGTAAGTTTGATGATTGAAGAAGATTTTCGCGAGTTTGTGTTCTATCATATCTTAAAGTCATGCACTAGCGACTTTAAAGGTAACTTGTTCGTGCTTTACATGGTTGGTGATGAAGACTTGTCATAACACTTGAAGGAGTTACATTATCGTGCTCAGTGTCTCACAAAGGATGAGAATATTGACAAGGGATCGAGGTCTACTTATATTTAGTCATTTGTATAAGTTTTTCATCACATGGATAGTACAAGACATGGAACACAAGGTTGGGTTATTCTACTTCTACATCAAGAATACTTTATTAATTATTCTTCAAGATCATTACACAGAGCCTACATATGGAGAATCTTCAACATTTCATACATTGTTTACTTCCTTGTTGATGTGACAAAAAGGGGAAGAAATACATGCTACACTTGAGGGGAAGCAATTTGAAGATCATGTACAACTTACAAGAGATACACATAGAGTTTTGCCACTATCAACTAGGGGAAGATTGTTGGGTCAAAAAATTGATGTGGCAGAAACTCAAAAACGAAGAAAACATGAAGATATTGTCCAAGCGTTGTCAAGAGTTAATCAAGCGTTGACAAGAGCAAATTAGGCGTTGATGGCTCAAGAGTTGTCATGTGCAATCTAAGCATTGTCACATGCAATTCAAGCATTGACAAAACGTAGACAAAGAATCTTATGGAAGCTTCTATTTAGATAAACATGCAAAGATATTCTGCATAAGTTTATTTAAATAGAAGATTTACTTGTTTATTCATTCTTATCTCTTGTAAACCCTAATCCTTACACTATAAAAGGAACCAAGGGTATTAGGTTTATTCATAACTTTCATATACAATGTAAACCTAAAGTGTGTGTCGACTAGGTGTGGGATTCAATGTACACACACCTAGTGATTGTTGATTATTAATATAATTAGCAATCCCTTTTGTTTTAATTCATGTTTCGTGCCTAAACACCTTGTTAATGATTGTTGTTCTAATTCCGCTTTGATTGTTTAATCATATGAACAATGATCATTCCTAGTAGCTTAAAAGATCCAGAAACCAAGGTTTCCACACTCTAATCCCTGCACATGATAAGAAAGAAAACAAGAAACACCAATGGGGCTCCCCCTACACTTATGGTGAAAACAGGTAAAGATAGATAGATAATTGGGTTGCCTCCAAAAAAGCGCTTGTTTATATTAACAGAGTCACGAGCCTGACTCGTCCCCGAATTAAATGGTCCATGGGGAAGCCTCGAATGTAATACCGGGATCAAAGACCTTGTCCTCGTTCCCGGTTGACATCAACAAAGGGGAGGCGGGAGGATAAGTCTTAAATGGGAGAAAAGTCCTTTCAATATACGAAAAGTATGTGAAGTTGTGAGCCACGAGAGGTGGGGTGGGTAAAGGAATCACATTGTTATCCTCCAAAGACAATGGATGTTCAGAAAGCGGCAAAGCCGTAAGGTTATCAGTGATAATAAAATCAATGTCACCTCCCGAGTCAAAGCACTCATCCTCTGTAATAGTGGCTAAAGGAGTGGATGAAAGGTGCTCGGGAGGGGGACTTGGGACAATACCTTCCTGCAGCAAATTATCAAAAATAATATCCCCCTCCGTGTCATCATCATCAATACCCGGAGGTATTGAGTGAATGTCGATTTCTTCCAGCAATGGGTCATTATCTTCAACGGGAGGAATAGATGGAGGTAAAGACTCGGAAAGAGGAGGAGAAGTCAACTCTTCGATTTGAGCAATAAGAAGATGCACTTTCCGTAATCTATCGCGGAGAATCACGTCTTCCACCTCATCTTCAAGAGCAAGTTCATCGGTGAACTTCTCGTAAGCCGGAGAGAATAAATCGTCATCGCCCGCATCTCCCGGTGGAGATTGAGAAATTTCAAAAGTGAAATTCTCATAGCGTGGAGAAAAATCGGTATCATCGGGATCGACCTGCTCTGTAAGAGCAACGTCGTCCTCAAGCTCCATAGCAGTTGGTATGTCATAAACCTCATCATCAAAGAATTTGTCGAGACCAAAATCACTAATCTCACTCAATGAATCAACATCCTTAGACGCATTAGGAATATCGAGAGTAAGAGTAGCAACTTCAGAAGATGGGTCGAGAGCGTAGACATCATCGTCGTCATCATCATAATAGACGGGACCATTCCAATTAGGAGTGACATAGTCGGCTAACTCTTCCTTGATAACCTCCACATCTTTAAGAAGCTCATGAAGAAATTTTTGTTGTTCATCTCCCCGAGTATGTTCAATTAAACCAATTCTATCCCACGCTGTAATTAAACATTTTGGTGTAGAAAAGAAGGGAAAACGACCAAATTGGCTCAAAAAGGTGTTGGTGGATTTCAAGATTTCGTCACCATCAAGCAAAGGTTGCCTTTCCTGATGCAAGTCAACTCGGATTTGAGCTAAACTTTCTAGAACATGGTTCAAAGAAGTGAGTTGTTGGTCAAGACTAATTTGCTGAGAGGATTGATGATTGAGGGTGTGATGTGGGGGCTCAAAGTTATACACACTGGGGTGATAGCACGGAATTTTCTCAAAGACCTTCGATGGATCACAAGAAGAAGCATCGTGAGGGCCCCCCACAAATACAGCACCACGGGTATGGAGAAAAACCTGGTGAGTTTTGTGGATTGATATTTCCATTGTCATAATTGTAACCCGGTTCTCGCCCGTGACCATACGGGTATCGAACCGGACACGAAACATGCCAATGATAATCGCTTCCACAATAGATGCAAGGGGGAATAGGAGGTGGATTAGAAAAGGACGAATTAGTCGAGTTGAACAATGGACAAAATCCGAATTGTGTATTGTCGATATCGTTTCCGCACCGCTCACATGTACACCATTGACATGAGTCGTTCCCGTATAATCGTCTCCCACACCCGACGCAATGGACATAAGAATCCATAAAGAAAAATAGATACACAAGAAGAATATTTTTGGTGCAAAACTTAGAAAAAGAAATTCTTTTTATGATTTTTCAAATGTTTTTATTTTTTGGGATTTTTGAAAACTTTTGACACGAAAAATAACGTTCACGAGTGAACGGATCCCAAAAGCCAACGCGTCTCTCACAAAAAACCGTTAATCTTCACGAAAAGAGCCGGCAGCGGTGACATTTGATAGAAGAGATTTTGCTAGGTTCAATTAAGTTCTCGGTATCTTCTCGAATCGATCACGGTTCAAAGTGCGACTCAGTTGTTCTTGGTGGAAAAGAAATAGAATGGTTGTCGTTGTCTACACTAATTAAAACTAAAGACTTGAAACAATAAAAATAAAATAAAGACGGTAAAAAGAAATACTGAAAGATAAAAACTTGACGGGAAATTAATAACGAGAATTTAAAAACGTGACGAGAAATAAAAAGGCAAACTTAAAAGTAAATAAGGTAAACTTAAAACGCGACTAAAAATAAACTAAGGTAAGGCTTAAAATGTAAACTTAAAATAAAACTAAAGGCAAGTAAATAAAAAGTGAGACTAAGAAAAAGGCGGGAAAAATAAAGTTTAAATCTTAAAATAAACTAAAACTGAAATTACACAACAAAACTGCTCATCCGGAATACACCCTTCATCCGGAATAAAAACCTTCATCCAGAATAAATCCTCATCCAGAATAAGTCCTTCATCCGGAATAAATTGCTTCATCCGGAAAAAGTCCTTCATCCGGAATAAATTCTTTCATCCGGAATAAATCCTTTCATTCGGAATATGGGTTCATCCGGAATAACTAGTAACTCATGCGAAATAATATGTTGACCCGGAATAAATGGTGAAAAGAGTTCATTCGGAATAAAAAAAATTGGTTCAGAATAAATAACTAAAAACGCTGGTTCGGAATAATCAAAAGGAAAAACTGATCCGGAATAAAAGAAATTGGTTCGGAATATAAACTACAAAAGTGCTCATCCGGAATTTCATTCGGAATATAAGTTCATTCGGAATGATAAAACTGATTCGGAATATTTCAAAAATGGAATAAAACCTTGACTCGGAATAGTAACTGATCCGGAATAAACTTCACTGATCTGGAATAATAAACTGATTCGGAATAAATGAGGGAAAACACTTGGCTCGGAATGCATTAAAACAACACGTTCATCCGGAATAACTAAACTAAAACCTTGGTTCGGAATCTGGGAAACATAAGAACAGTGCGAAGAACAAGGAGAAATAAAAAGCACGAATCTAATCTAAACTAATTAAATCAAAACAAAAGATTAAACCAAAACAACCCCCAATGATCAACTAACAAATACTAATCAAACCAAATCAATAACACTAACAATAATAATCAAAATGATCAAATCCCACTTAATCAATTTAATAAAAACTCAAGAACATGAACATAACATAAAGATTAAGATCAAACAAGAAAGGAAGATGAGAGATTAACAATAAAGATAAAGATTCAATAACAATAAAAAGAAAACTTACTTGAATTTAAGGAATTAAAGTTACAAGACAAGGTAATTAAAGGTGCAAGTAATTAAGGTGCAAGTAATTAAATAGAAGAGCATAGTTTGTCAAACTAGCCAACCACCTAAACAAATGACTAATGAGGTGTATTTATAGGGGAGGAGGGGATTAGTGGAAGGAAGATTCCTCCCCTCTTTCTTCTTTCTTTAATTATCATTTAATCCCTCATCTTCTTAATTCTTCGACTTTTGTCTCGGGATTAATAAACTCGTCTTGTAATTTCTTCAATAAATTAGACTTGAGTTCTTCGGCTTTTAGTAAACTTCCGTCTTTTGACTTTTTCTTCGATAAATCTTCAGAATTGGTCTTGGACTTCCGTTCTTTTTGCAATCTTGATTTCTTGACTTCGTCTTTCGTCTTTTTCTTTGATAAAAGCCCGTGAAAGCCCGTGTTTTCCTTCCTTTTCACATTTTGATCCTAAATCACAACAAAAACACAAACCACGCATAATTCCGACATTTACGACACAAAATACACGTTTTGGCTTGGTTATTATTGTAATTAAGTGGTAAAAAGATGGGTGTTTTCACACCTATCATGCAACCTGAAATTCCTGAGTGGAAATGGGAGAAGATTACTTTAGATATTGTGACAGGTTTGCCAAGGACATCTAGTGGTTGTGATATGATATGGGTGTGATGAGATGGCATTTATACATGATCTCATCGTTCTTTTCGGGCTTTAAAAGCATAAAAATGTCATAATATACAATATATATGCTTGTGTTTGTTTACTTGTGTATTTTAGGTATGGATATTGAAAAAGAGATTTTGTTACCCTTTTTATTTTACTTTTCGTTCCTCGATTCGACTCGAATTTGATTACCGTTTTATCGTAACGACTTGATTTGTTTTTGGTAAAATCTATTTTTGATAATTTTTAACTAATTAAAACTATTTAATATTAAAATCTAATCTAAATAAATCTATTTTAAAACTAATTGAAAATATAAAACTAAAACCTATTTTGAAAATAATGACTTTTAAATAAAATCAATTTTGAAAATAAAACTAAAACCTAGTTAATTTTAACCTAAAAACTTTTTAATTTAAATCTAAAGAAAATTTAAACTAATTTCAATTTAAACTAGATTAATTAAAATCTTGTAGAAACCTTAAATGAAAAATATAATTTAAAATTAAAACTTAATTAAAAACTCTTTTAAAGACTTTTATGAAAACTATTTAAAACCTAAACTAATTTAAAAAAAAGAATTTAAAATATTTTTTTTTTTTATCTTTTTATTATTTTTATAAAACTGAATAAAGGAAACATTTTAAATAAAATTATTTAATTAAAACTTAATTAAACTACAAACTTAATTAATGCTATTTATTAAAACTGGCAACCTATTAATAAGCCTATATTAATTAATTTACTAGTTAGTAAACACAAAAAGGGTCGCAGAAGAGATGGTTATGTCGTGGGACTGATATGCGAGGGGTCTGGGGTTCGAACCCCAGCCAGACCCAATATTTTTACTATTATTTTTTCTTTTAGCTTTTTGGAATTTACAGACTAAAGAGTCTGTTCAGCAACAAAAAAAAAACAATATGCTAAGGCAGTTCTAACCACAAAATCTCAATAACCACAAATAAGCTGTTAAGAAACAAAATAAGCTATAAACATAAGCAGTTAAAGAACAAGCTAAAAAGCAGATGCAACCAAACCAATAAGCCGAAATAACGAAAAGTCTTAAATAAGCATAACAAGATAATACATAAACCAAACAAATCTGAACATCAGGAAGGTAGAAGCAAATAAGCATATAAAAAGTAATCTAACCATAAGCAGATAATAAGCACCCCCAACAAATCCTAAAAGCAGAATCTAGACTAAAATATAAGCAGTAAGCAGATTATCGAGAAGAGCAAATTATATAAGCAAATAAGCAAAACAACAATTAAACTAAGCAAATAAAAATAATTAAGCTGAAAAATCAAACAGCAATAAACAACTAGTTTATAATAACTAAATAAGCTAAATACCTTAATAAACAAATAAATCTTAATACTACTTAGTGACAAAAAGCAAACAGTGACAAACCGAAGCTCAAACAGATTCAAACCAACTTAAATCCAAATAATTACTAAAACAAAAGCAGATTAATAACTAAAACAGATCTAAACTATAGCATACGAATAAGAAAAAGAACTAGAAACTCAAGAAAAACAAAGAAGATCAAACCCGGTGACGAAACCGTTGAGTCGAAGGGTGAAGCGCTGAGCCCCCTTTGATATCGAAACCGAAACCTCAACACCTCCTTCGAACATCACAGCTTCAACACCAAACGCTTCTTTTTGAACAGTAATAACTCGAACCAAACACATCACAAACCCTCGAACAGATTTCTTTATTTCTCTTTTTTTTTTTTTTTCTTTTATTTATGATAACGAGAACAATAATAGATATATATAAAACGAATTGAATTAAACAGTAACTAAAAATGAGATTGAATTAAATTTAAATAACTTTCTTCATTAATTAAAATAAAAAATTACAAGTGCTTGAAAATTAAAAAAAATTACAAGATTTAAACTAACTAATTTTACTGAAAAATAAATTCTAATTAAACCTACTCCTAAATAAAAAAACTGAAAATAAAATAAAGAAAAGCTTATCCCTAAATTACAATGAGATGGGGTTTTTATAGCAAAACCCTAAACTTGATGCCCACGGTGAAGGATCACATCCGTTCATTCTTCTTTTCTTCTTCTCTCTTGATCAAACGGTGGTGATTGATTTGGTATCCTCGGATTGCCAGCATGGAATGGAGATTGGTGGATTTGTGCCACGTCAGGATGAGAGGACCACCCTTGGTGGAGGCTGCGAAAAACTTGGGGATTTATTTCCCAAGTTTGTGAATTAACTTTCTAGGGTAAAACCCCTAATTTCAACTGATTAATTTTTGATAAAGGAATTAGGGTTTGGTAAAAAAAAAGATGGAGATGGATTTCGTTTGAGAGAGAAGGAGATGGAATGTGTGGGTAAAATATAAAATGTTTATTTCATATAGTGAGTGGGGTGAGGATAAGTTGTGAGGTGTAAATGTGAGAATGAGGGTCACGTTTATTTGTGTAAAAATGGGTTTGGTGAGTGGGTATATTTGTTTATGAGATTACACGTTTTCAATAAACGTGTGAGGGGTTAGAGTTTGGGTGAAACTTGACACGTGGGTAGTAGTTAATGGGATTGAGGAATTTGGGGTGAAAAGTTTGACCAGTGTTAATAATTACTTTGTTTGACCGAGAGTTATGACCAAAAAGATGTATAAGTTTGTTCCTCCGTCTCTTTTCTTTTGTAGCATCATGGGCTTTAAGACCCAATAAAGACAAACCATCCGTCTCTTTTCTAAGAATTGGGCCTAGTTGGGCTTTTGAAATAAGAGTGAAAACTTAAAAATCCTTTACTGGGTTTTTGAGCCCAATAACCAATTGTGGGACCCACTTGGCCCAAAATCTTCATAAACGATTAAATCCGCTAAAAACGAACTCGATTTCGATTTTCTCGATCTTTTTCTTTAAGCTCGTGTCGGTTTAGTCGGTCTTCGTGAACTTAGGCACACTTTTGGTCTTTTGACTTGATCTTCGTCTCTTTTTGGACTTTTCTTCAACATTTGACCGTGAAATCTCGTGTTTTTCTCCTCTTTTGATTATTTGTACCTATTTAAACACAAAAACACAAAACCACGCGTAATTCCGACTTTAACGATATAAAACACATGATTAGGTCTTGTTTTTCCTTGATTTTAGTGGCAAAAGGATAAGTGTTTACACACTTATTAAATCCCCTACACTTGACCATTGCAATGACCCCATGCAATGCATTATTTTAAAGCATAAAGTTACATTTTTCTCATAATCAACCCATCTTGGCCTTTATTAATTATTACTACTACGGAAAGATAAAAACTTAAAAAGAAACAAAAAATTAAATTACTTTAGGAACTTGAAAATTATTGATGGAAGAAACTCGTAAAGAAATCTAAGACTTGAATTAGGGCTTTGGTGTCATGAATATTAATCATCCTCAAGTTTCACGTTCCCCAAACTAAGCTTAAAAACGAGATCATTGTTAATATAAGTTAGCACAACTAACACTTACTCATGCGGTTTAATTTATTCACTTAGACCCCCTTATTCCTACGGTGTATCTCTTTTATTTTATTTTTGTCTTAAATGATCACGAGGATGCATTTTTGAATTATTTCGATAATTTATTTAGGCCGAAAATAAAGTAGGACGATTTAATCAATATTTAGCTAAAGGACAAAATCTTTTAAAACGGCTTCTCGAAATCTCATAAAGTTCATATCTTGGCATAACTCGTTTCACGATTTGAGACCTTTCTCGGACCGATATTTGGCTTGTACTTCAAACTTCAAATCTTGAGAGACGATCTTGAAATTATGGTCTTCTCTTCATTTTGGTATACATCTTCATAAGGAGTGAAAGATGCTTCAAACATTGACCACGACTTCTTCATTTATCCTCTTCTTTATTTAGGATTTTGATATACAACGATCCGCCTCCTTTTCGGACTTGGATCTATTTATCCTCATACCTTGTTAGGGTCTTTTTGGATAGACTTCTCCATGATCTTTAGGGGAGTAATTGCTTCTCGTCGTGTGTCTTGATCCATCATATTGATTTGGATTAATGATCTTCACGTCATCTTTGGATCTTTAGCAAAAAAAGTGAATCCTCATGCCTTGTTAGGGCCTTTTTGGACTCGGGTATCCTCATGCCTTGTTAGGGCCTTTTTGGATAAGCCAATCTTCGCGTCCCGTTTCAATAAGTTATGCCTTGGCTATGAACTCTAATTAATACCGAGCAACTTTTAAACGATCTTGTGCTAGAAGCTAAGTAACCTTTCAAATCGTACAACCTTATTTATTGCAAATATATTTATTAACAAGTGATGGGAGAGAAAGCTTATAACCAACTCACATAAGTTAATGAAAGAATACCAAACTTATAATTAACTCTATCATCTCTCGTTCTCCACAATTTAAAATCTCAAGGAATGAGACTCGTGGATGCTTAGCCTAATAAACCAATTAAGGTCCATACGGTTAAGGATACTAGCTAGAGTAAACTTGGATAAGTAAACTCGGGTTGAGTCAAAATATTCACAACGGGCCTAATATATCAAAGATATCTAAACTTATTAAAACCATTTTATTTATTTATTTTATTTTTGATTTTATTCTTGAAATGGAAATTATTATGATGCGATAATAAAAGGAAAGAAAATAAAAATACTACTAGGCCAAAATAGATCAAAAATTTGAAAAACATTGAAAATATTTTTAAAAATTTTCCGGTAAAAATGGGGTCAAATTCATGGAAAAGGCCACTAAAATTTCGATAGAAATCCCCCTACACTTAATATAAACATTGTCCTCAATGTTTAAGCGTGTGGGCGAATAAACTCCCCTACACTTAGGACATTGAGTACGTTGTTTAAAATCGAGCTAAGGAAGGGACAACTAAGGTGATTACATTTATTTATTTTAAGATAGAATCACAATAGCAAAAACTTATCGAAGGAACCGGGTACACGGGTAACACGGGAACACGGGTCTCGTCAAAAGTACCAAAAGTGGATCATCAAAGCACATGTACCTACACAATCACAACACACAAAACAACCTACACGGCTCCCCCTACACTTATTGTAGAAAATAGATAAAAGATAGATAATCGGGTTGCCTCCCGAGAAGCGCTTGTTTTTGTTAACCGAGTCACGAGCCTGATTCGACCCCGAATTAAATGGTCCATGGGGAAGCCTCGAATGTTATACCGGGATCAAAAATCTTATCCTCGGTCCCGGAGGAACATAATAAATGAGAGGCAGGAGGATAAGTCATAAAAGGTAGAAAAGTCCTCTCGACATAAGAAAAGTAAGTAAAGTCGTGATCCACGGGAGGTGGGGTGGGTAAAGGAGACAAATTGTCATCCCCCAAAGACATAGGATGGTCAATATTCGGCAAAGCCGTAAAGGTATCAATCAAAGAATGGTCAATGTCACCTCCCGGGTCAAAGCACTCATCCTCATTTCCCGGTATGAAATGAGGAGAGTAAAAGCGATACATCACTTGCTTGGGTGTGCACGCGGTAGGACGGGGTGGCAACATAATATGAGAAATATCAGAGGACATATCTACCACCCGCGTCACCTCACCAGACCGAATCAAACGGAAACTAGGGTCAAATCTTTCCACCTCCTCTATGATGGGAGGTGGAATGGCTAACAAAGGATGCTCATCAATAGCAATAGAGTCGGAGCTATCAATGTCCTCGATCCCCTCTTCAAAGAGAGGATTCACGTCACTAGAGATGTAGGCGTCATCAAAATCAAATAAAGGGTTCGAATAAATCTTGAAATTTTCCTTCGGAACGTCTTCATCGGATAGTGACTCGTCATCACTAGAAGTAAAATCATCATCGAGATCAAAAATGGGATTAGAGAAAGCCAAAGAATCGTTTCCCAAGATGTCGGTGGGAGGTAATAAGTCATTACTAGAAAGAGATTCGCACTCATCGTCACTATCGGAAGCAACCGTAGGCTCACTTTGGATTGGAATAAGAGTCTCATCACAAGGAATAGTGATAAGACCCTCATCCCCCATGATGAGAGAGGCATCGGGCTCCGTAGTGGAAGAATCGAGAATATGAGTGGTAGAATCCTTAGGCTCGAGAGCCGGCAAGTCGAGAGAAGGGATTACAATTGCACTAGGACATTGAGCACAAAGATCATTCCAAGAAATGGTATTCTCATCGTCATCATCATCATCATAATAGTAAGAACGCACAGGAGGAGGAGTATAATCACTAAGATTAGATACTTGCTCTTGTCGTTGTCGTTGTTGCTTTTCCTCCTCATTTGCTTCTCTTAGAAGAACAACGGCTTCTTGAAGTTGCAAAACAATGGCGTGTGTTTCGTCTTTCAAAGCATTGAGTTGTTGAATTCTCTGAGAGGATTGATGATTGATGGTAGGATGTGGGGGCTCATAGTTATGAAAACCAGAATTATAGCACGGATGTGGCTCATAGGAAGTCATCGGTTTAGAAGAATTAGAACACGGATTTGGTTCATAATAATCCATCGGTGAAGAAAAATGAGGACACGGATTTGGCTCATAATAATTCATTGGCTGACAATACGAAGTATCGTGAGGGCCCCCACAATGATTGCAACACGGGTATTGAGAAAAACCCGGTGCATGATGCGGATAGGGATTGTCATAGACGGGAGGGGGGGAGAAAGTATTGTAAGAGGAGAAGTACGAATTCGTTGAATTGCAAAATGGACAAAATCCAAATTGTGTATTGTCGATATCAAAACCACACCGCTCACAAATACACCATTGACATGTTTGAAAACCATGCCATGGTCTTCCACACCGAACGCAAGACGAATCCATGAAGAATTATAAAAAAGAGGGATAGAGAAAAGAATTAAACCCGATAGAGGATAAAGAAGAATATTTTTGGATTTTTTAGAAAAATATATATACAAGAAAAATCGAAGGAAATCGAACTAAAAATTAACACTAATACGTAATATTTTTGGTGTAATACTTTTAGGAAAAAGTATTACGTTTTGCTTTTTTAATTTTTTTGTTGCAATTCTTAGGAAAGAAATTGCTTTTGTGATTTAATTTTTTTTGTATTTTTAAGTTTTTGATTTTTTTGTATTTTTGATTTTTGTGCAAGAAAATTAACGTTCAAGAAGAACGGATCCCAAAATCCAAACGTCTTCACGAAAAATCGTCAATCGTACGAGCGAAGCGGCAGCGGCGCCATTTTGAAAAAGAGATTTTGTTACCCTTTTTATTTTACTTTTCGTTCCTCGATTCGACTCGAATTTGATTACCGTTTTATCGTAACGACTTGATTTGTTTTTGGTAAAATCTATTTTTGATAATTTTTAACTAATTAAAACTATTTAATATTAAAATCTAATTTAAATAAATCTATTTTAAAACTGATTGAAAATATAAAACTAAAACCTATTTTGAAAATAATGACTTTTAAATAAAATCAATTTTGAAAATAAAACTAAAACCTAATTAATTTTAATCTAAAAACTTTTTAATTTAAATCTAAAGAAAATTTAAACTAATTTCAATTTAAACTAGATTAATTAAAATCTTGTAGAAACCTTAAATGAAAAATATAATTTAAAATTAAAACTTAATTAAAAACTCTTTTAAAGACTTTTATGAAAACTATTTAAAACCTAAACTAATTTAAAAAAAAGAATTTAAAATATTTTATTTTTTTTTATCTTTTTATTATTTTTATAAAACTGAATAAAGGAAACATTTTAAATAAAATTATTTAATTAAAACTTAATTAAACTACAAACTTAATTAATGCTATTTATTAAAACTGGCAACCTATTAATAAGCCTATATTAATTAATTTACTAGTTAGTAAACACAAAAAGGGTCGCAGAAGAGATGGTTATGTCGTGGGACTGATATGCGAGGGGTCTGGGGTTCGAACCCCAGCCAGACCCAATATTTTTACTATTATTTTTTCTTTTAGCTTTTTGAAATTTACAGACTAAAGAGTCTGTTCAGCAACAAAAAAAAAAACAATATGCTAAGGCAGTTCTAACCACAAAATCTCAATAACCACAAATAAGCTGTTAAGAAACAAAATAAGCTATAAACATAAGCAGTTAAAGAACAAGCTAAAAAGCAGATGCAACCAAACCAATAAGCCGAAATAACGAAAAGTCTTAAATAAGCATAACAAGATAATACATAAACCAAACAAATCTGAACATCAGGAAGGTAGAAGCAAATAAGCATATAAAAAGTAATCTAACCATAAGCAGATAATAAGCACCCCCAACAAATCCTAAAAGCAGAATCTAGACTAAAATATAAGCAGTAAGCAGATTATCGAGAAGAGCAAATTATATAAGCAAATAAGCAAAACAACAATTAAACTAAGCAAATAAAAATAATTAAGCTGAAAAATCAAACAACAATAAACAACTAGTTTATAATAACTAAATAAGCTAAATACCTTAATAAACAAATAAATCTTAATACTACTTAGTGACAAAAAGCAAACAGTGACAAACCGAAGCTCAAACAGATTCAAACCAACTTAAATCCAAATAATTACTAAAACAAAAGCAGATTAATGACTAAAACAGATCTAAACTATAGCATACGAATAAGAAAAAGAACTAGAAACTCAAGAAAAACAAAGAAGATCAAACCCGGTGACGAAACCGTTGAGTCGAAGGGTGAAGCGCTGAGCCCCCTTTGATATCGAAACCGAAACCTCAACACCTCCTTCGAACATCACAGCTTCAACACCAAACGCTTCTTTTTGAACAGTAATAACTCGAACCAAACACATCACAAACCCTCGAACAGATTTCTTTATTTCTCTTTTTTTTTTTTTTTTTTCTTTTATTTATGATAACGAGAACAATAATAGATATATATAAAACGAATTGAATTAAACAGTAACTAAAAATGAGATTGAATTAAATTTAAATAACTTTCTTCATTAATTAAAATAAAAAATTACAAGTGCTTGAAAATTAAAAAAAATTACAAGATTTAAACTAACTAATTTTACTGAAAAATAAATTCTAATTAAACCTACTCCTAAATAAAAAAACTGAAAATAAAATAAAGAAAAGCTTATCCCTAAATTACAATGAGATGGGGTTTTTATAGCAAAACCCTAAACTTGATGCCCACGGTGAAGGATCACATCCGTTCATTCTTCTTTTCTTCTTCTCTCTTGATCAAACGGTGGTGATTGATTTGGTATCCTCGGATTGCCAGCATGGAATGGAGATTGGTGGATTTGTGCCACGTCAGGATGAGAGGACCACCCTTGGTGGAGGCTGCGAAAAACTTGGGGATTTATTTCCCAAGTTTGTGAATTAACTTTCTAGGGTAAAACCCCTAATTTCAACTGATTAATTTTTGATAAAGGAATTAGGGTTTGGTAAAAAAAAAAGATGGAGATGGATTTCGTTTGAGAGAGAAGGAGATGGAATGTGTGGGTAAAATATAAAATGTTTATTTCATATAGTGAGTGGGGTGAGGATAAGTTGTGAGGTGTAAATGTGAGAATGAGGGTCACGTTTATTTGTGTAAAAATGGGTTTGGTGAGTGGGTATATTTGTTTATGAGATTACACGTTTTCAATAAACGTGTGAGGGGTTAGAGTTTGGGTGAAACTTGACACGTGGGTAGTAGTTAATGGGATTGAGGAATTTGGGGTGAAAAGTTTGACCAGTGTTAATAATTACTTTGTTTGACCGAGAGTTATGACCAAAAAGATGTATAAGTTTGTTCCTCCGTCTCTTTTCTTTTGTAGCATCATGGGCTTTAAGACCCAATAAAGACAAACCATCCGTCTCTTTTCTAAGAATTAGGCCTAGTTGGGCTTTTGAAATAAGAGTGAAAACTTAAAAATCCTTTACTGGGTTTTTGAGCCCAATAACCAATTGTGGGACCCACTTGGCCCAAAATCTTCATAAACGATTAAATCCGCTAAAAATGAACTCGATTTCGATTTTCTCGATCTTTTTCTTTAAGCTCGTGTCGGTTTAGTCGGTCTTCGTGAACTTAGGCACACTTTTGGTCTTTTGACTTGATCTTCGTCTCTTTTTGGACTTTTCTTCAACATTTGACCGTGAAATCTCGTGTTTTTCTCCTCTTTTGATTATTTGTACCTATTTAAACACAAAAACACAAAACCACGCGTAATTTCGACTTTAAGGATATAAAACACATGATTAGGTCTTGTTTTTCCTTGATTTTAGTGGCAAAAGGATAAGTGTTTACACACTTATTAGATATCGTGAAAAAGACAAAAGATCACAAGTTACAATGAAAAACGGACACGAGAAACGAAGTCGTACAAAGAACCGGGCCCTAATCATGGAATACTCAACAAATACCCTTGAAGACTTGAAGAAAAACAAGATTGATCCTCATTTATTGAAGAAATGACACTTAAAACCCTTGTATATTAATAATTACAAGTTTGGTCCCTTAAGTTTGTCAAAATTACACAAAAGGTCCTTTAACTTTGAAGAAATGGCAAGATTAGTCCCTCAACAATTTCAAATTGTTAATTATGGTCCCTCATCAAGCCAAAGATACATTGAAGACCTTTGAAGATCAAAAATATCCAAGATCAGCCCTTCAAATATGCAAAAGTGGCAAAAATAACCCTTGTAAACCTTTTTCCAAAAGTTTGTGCCAAAACTGCCAATGTGTGAAAGTTATTAACAAAGGAAAAATCGTTTTAGGGCTGAATTGCTTGATTTACCAAAAATCCCAAATCACAAGGGTTAAACATGGGCAAAAGAAACATTTGAAACGAAATTGCGCCAAACAACTCACTTTCCCCCCCCCCCCCCCCAATTTCGGATCAAACTTACCACTATTCACCCTTCTTCACCCCCAGATTTTACACCACTTAAACTTGGGGTAAAAACCAATTCCCTTTGCACACACTTGATTCACATGTGCAGAATTCTATCCCACACCAAAAACCCTCACTCCCACTCACTATGGACCCCACCCCCAATTCCCTTTCCACCAATCAGAATGCTACTTGCCCTCCAAGTTATCTGACGTGTCCAAATCAACAGCTAAGGATCAATGCTTCATTCCAAAGCTAAAATGAACATCCAGGATCACTTTGGACAGCTCACACCAAGAAAACGTCTAGAAGGCTCAAGGACAAATAGGGAATTTCACTTCTAGGGTTTGTGAATAGTGATAGCCTTGGCATTTTCCTATATAAAGACTCCTCAACCTGTGAGAGAGCTTTGTTCCAGTTTTAGGCTATTATCTTTGTAATTCCTTTTTAAGTTTAAATAAAATTTGAATTTCTGAAATTTTGAAATCTCTTTTTGATTTGATTAAAAGTTGGTGTTTGAGTAGCCTAATTCTGAGTTCCATTTGATTGATTAGACCTTCCTTAACCTTGTGGTTAAGGCACGTCTAGGTTTGAAAGGTTTTCAAAGTTCAAAAGCCTTGGAATCCTAGTTTCTGATTTTGGCTTATATTTGTGTACTAACCCTTAGCCATAAGCCTTGATCTCCTTCAAGCTTATTGACACCAAGCCTGGGAAGAGTTCTAAGCCCTTGGTTGAGTTTGTTTGCTGTTTGTGTTGAAGACATATCATAATCAAAGCCTTGTTCTGCTTTGAACATCAACATGCTTTGATCTCCTTCATTGAAGTACCTTGGTCTTGTTTTAGTTGTTGAACAAGGTCCAAGGAGCATAGCTGGCCTTCCTAGGATGTTGTGGAAGGCAGGTATAATCCCTTGTTAAGATTCCCCTAAATATTTCATGTTTATGCCTGTTTTAAATTTGGTGCTTTGATTTTAAGTATTTGTGTTTGTGCTGGTGATTTTTGAGTTTGATTGTGTTAGTTGCTACCTAGTAAGTGTTTTTGATTATTAAAATCAGTAGGTTATTAGTTAAAATCACAAGTTTCTTTGTTAAGTGGTAGATTAAGGAGTGTTTGGGTTTACTGCATGATTTGGATTTGTGGTTTGCTAAGTGCTTGTATTGTGATTTCAAGAGTTGGTATCTGTTATTTGGGTGCTATTGTTCATATGATTGCAGGTTTTGAGGGGTTTGAACACATAGATTCATAGATTGGCTATAAAATCTTAAATACTTGGTAAAATTGGCTAGGATTTTGAGGACACCTAGATCTAAGCATAGGCTAGGGCTAACAAGTGCTAAACCTTAGTTAATCACACCAGGGAAGAAGGATTTGAGGCTTGAAATTGGATCAAGTGTCAAATAGATCAGCAAAACTTGTCTGCATATTGTTCATTGTTCATCAGAAACTTTTTGTGCTTTGATCTTGTTATTTACTTTGATTCAGAGTTTGATTCTTGTTGCTTTGTGCTTATTCTTAGTTTATATAGCTTGTGTATGCATCTTGTTAAGTTTGGTTGGCTTATTCAATCTAAATCTGCTTATTAAGTGCTTAACTGCTTATTTCCATATCTGGGCTATATCTGGTGACTGTTTGGCTTATTGTGGCTTATTGTGTGAACCAAATTGTGATTTTCTTGTTGCTATTGACTCCTTGTGGTTCACTGATCACAAGGGTGCCTTTGTTTCCAATTAAATCCAACCAGAACTCTTAAATAAGCTTGGTCAAATACTCAAAGCAGTGGGAACTCCTTTCCCCTGCTAGTTGCCACTGATAGTGTAAAATTGGGTTCAACTTATCAATAAGCTATAATAGCTTATTTTAACCAGCAACAACTTTGTTTTTGTAATAGGTGCTCATATTTTGACCCATTTGTTCATACTGGAGCATTTGGTGGGTTTACTTTAGGGTTTGACTAGAAAACCAACTTCATTGACTTTTTCATAAGTTCATTTGTGCTTATTCTGGCTTATTGGTTGTGCTTATTGGATTTTTGTTGATTTATTTGGCTTATTGAGTCCATTTGTGATCTTTTGCAAGTTGAATCAAGTTCTGAGGTGCCCTAAATCTCTAAAACGACTATTTTGTCTTTTAGTGAATTTTTACTTTGCTTATTTCTGGCTTATTGAGTGAGCTTTTTCAAAATTTCTTTTTACAGATCTCATAAGCATCCCAAAAGAAGGTTGTGTGTCAAATTAGAGCTTATGGCATTAGCTTATTGCTTAATGGGCTGAAAAGCCCAATAAGAATAAGCTGAGTGTTAAATAAGCTGTGATAAGCTCATATTCAGCTTTTGGGCCTTTAGAGTTTTGTTCTTAGAATTGAATTTTGAGTCAGATAGGGCTTTTCCAAGTCAATTGGGCCAAGTTTGACTTTTTGGGCCCAAAAGCCCAATTGTGTTGACTGTTTTTAGTTTTGGCCCATTTGAGGGCCCAATAGGGGTATTCTGGTAATTTTACTTTGATTTTCTGATTATTTAGGTTAAAATAAACTAGTTTGCAAGTTTTTAGAATTTTTTATAATTTTTGAATTTTTAATATTATTTTTAAAACTTCACATTTTCCAAATTTTATATTTTTCTTAGGTTTAAAACATTAAAATAGGAATTTAGCAACTTTTAGAATAATTTTATCTCTTTTAGATTAATTTTTATAATTATTTTAAGTTTTAATAGTTTTTAAATCATTTTAAATAGTTTTTATTAGTTTAAAAATTTCTAAAAATAGTTTTTAATCTTTTTAGGTCATTTTTGAGTTTTACCATTTGAAAAATCTTTATTTGGGCTTTTTGATAATTTATTTGATTTTTAGGGCTTTAATTAGCATTTAAAAATTGAATATTTAATTATTTAAAAGGTTTGAAAAAATTTTAATCATTGGTAAACTCTTAGTTTATTTATTCTGAATTTTGGTGAATTTTTGGTAATTTTTAGAATTAATTTTTATTTTTGTGGTTTTTAAGGTTCTACGTTTTAACTTTCTAGTAGTATTAATTTTTATTTTTACGTCTTCGTCATCTTCTTTTCTCATCCCCTTCTAAACCAATCATTAATCACAAACATTTAACAAGTTTTTCACACACATATACCTCTTTGGGAAACGAACTTTGAATTCATAAGGGTCATTAGTGTTTGATTTTCCTAAATCATCACTCGATACTTACCGCTCATTTACCCTCCCTTGTTTTCCTAAACAAGAGGTGTAATTTACCACAATCATTTTGGCGCCGCTGCTGGGGAGGTTTGTCGTGATTAATTTGTATTGTTGTTTTTAATATTAACCATAAATAGTATTTGTATTAGTAGAACTCTACTAATACGTATTATCGGTTTTCTTGCTTTTTCTTGTAAAAATATTATTACTATATTGTATTGAGTATCACAACAAATAAACAATATCTCCAAAAGTGTGAAAACACAACCTTAATAGGGATTTCATCACTCAATTATTGTATTTGAATCTCAAACAAAAAAAAAGGCAAAAATAGATAAATACTTTCGTGAAGCTCGATTTTGAGAAATACAAACTATAAGGTGGGTATAAGGCGGGTATTATAAAATATACCCTAAGGAAAAAGGCTCTTAAGTGCTTCGCGCCGCCTCGTTTCCCCGCTTGCTTGTGAGTATTTTGAGATTGAAGGCTAATCGAGGGTTTTGCCGCCCAAAGTATTATTACGTATAGTATATTTGCTTGGTTTCTTTGTGATTAAACCCTCTTGAACAATTTGGTTTTCACCAAAGTTCCAAAGTCATTCGAAGGCGTTCACTCTACGTGATCGTTTTCATTCCTTTGAGGCTTCTTTAATCAAAAGTTTGATTCGAGGAGAGATTTTGTAGATTGTTGTCTACAAAGATACACCAAAATCCAAAAAAATTAAATATCATCAAAAACACAAAAAAAAATCTTCTTTGCTCACCTCCCATTCTTCGTGAAGTTTATGATCACTCGTAATCAAGCAAAACGAGCTCGTAAACGTCTTCGAAAGCAAGCCAATCAAGAGACGTTGATTGTTGAAGAACAACCTCCAATTGTTGAACCTATTGTAGAACAAGAAGTCGTCATGGCAAATCGTACTATGATGGAGTTGCTACAAGCACCCACCGAGGGTTTTGGAGAGGCCATTGTGATTCCCGCCATCCTTGCGGAGAATTTCGAGATTAAGACGGGTTTAATGTCGATGTTGCAAGCAAATAAGTTTAGAGGTCATGAGAAAGACAACCCGCATTACCACATTAGGAATTTTCACCGTCTCACCGCTACTAGCAAGTTTAAGGATGTTCCACATGACGCCATTAAGATGATGTTGTTTCCATACTCGTTAGATGGACCCGCAAAAATTTTGCTTGAGAAAGAACCGCCAAATTCGATTTTGACATGGGCCGATCTCGTTTCTAAGTCTGTGAACAAGTTTTTTCCACCATCTAAAACAACACATGTGAAAAATGAGATTTCACGATTTGTGCAAAGAAATAATGAAAGTTTTTCAATGGCATGGGAACGCTTTAAAAAAATGTTACATGAATGTCCACACCATGATTTTTCGGAATTGCATCAAATTGATACTTTTTATAATGGGCTTAATGATCATGAACGAGATTATTTGAATGCCGCCGCGGGTGGTAATTTTTTGTGCAAGACGACAAATGAGGCTTTACAAATCATCGAGAATAGATCTAAGGTTTATAGCCCTCGTAACACACCGAGTGTTGCCAATTTGGGTTAGTCATCATCGTCACAATCGTCTCGTAGCATTAATGCCTTACATGATGAAGCTAATGAGGAAAATCGTTTTTTTGATAGATTTGCTAATCTTATGTCCCATTGGAAAGCTCAAGAAGCTTCAAATTCCGCTTCGGTTAAAGCGGTTGCTAAGAGTTGTTTGTCTTGTGGTGGAGCTCATGATCTTTCCGAGTGCATTACCGCGGATGGTAACACTTCGAGTGCTTATGTAGCAACGGGAACTTACAACCAAAACGGTCAAGATTCCCGCCAAAATCAAGCTCCACCAAATCAAAATGTTAATAATTATCGAAACAACAACCAAAGGTAATTACCAAGGCAATTCACGCAATTACAACAAAGGGAATTATCAAAATGGGAATGGACAAATTTCTAATCAAAACCAAAACCGTGATTTTCAAAACACTACACAAGATTTTCAAAATGCTCACACAAAAAATTTGCAAGGAGAATTTTTGGATTATGCTAAAGCAAATGATGCTAAATTTGATAACATGCAACGTGAGATGATTAGCTTAAGATCCGAGTTGAAAAACGAACTAAAAAATGAACTTGCTAATGAACTTAAAACTCATGCAAACAAAATGGAAGGAAATGTCCAACGTCTTCAACAAAATCAACAAAAGATGGAATTAGGACAACATGAGATTAAGCAAGAGTTATTAAAAGCGGATGCTAGGCAATCAAAATTTGAGGACCGAATGGCTAAGATGTTTGAAGCAATCATGTGTAAACCCTCTTCCTCGGGTGGTCTTCCTAGTGATACCATTGCAAACCCGAAGGGAGAAATGAAGTTTATTACTACACAAAGTGGTAAAACTTTCAAGGAACCAATCTCTCGTCCAAGTACTTCTACGGAGAAGGAAATCGAGAAAGAACCCGAGGTGATGGTCGAAAAGGAGCACATTACAATCCCACGAAGTACCGCTCAAACCACACCTACGGTTGAACCAATACCAATTGTGGAACCCGAGTTTCCAAGGCCGTTGCCTAATGACCAACCTACACCACCCTTACCCTACCCTTCGAGACGAAACAAAGAGAAATTGCAAGAACGTAACAAACAACAAATCGAGCTTTTTATAAAGATGTTTCAACAAGTGCATTTTGATGTGAGTTTAGCCGACGCGTTGTTCTACATGCCTCGTTTCGCTTCCACTTTTAAAAGTATGATGAGCGATAAGAAAAGCTTTCAAAGCTTGCTAATTGTTCTTCGGTTTATCTTAACCGCATAGCGGAAAAAGTTGGTGATCCCAGAAAGTTTCTCATTCCTTGTGACATACAAGATATGAAAGCATGCCTCGCCTTGGACGATCTTGGTGCGAGCATTAATTTGATGCCATTTTCCATTTGGAAAACGCTTTCGCTTTCGGCTCTCATTCTTTCGAACATGTCTATCGAGATGGCCGATCATTCTACGATTATGGCATGTGGAGTAGCCGAAGATGTTTTCGTGAAAGTGGGGAAGTTCTACTATCCCGTTGATTTTATAGTAGTTGACATCCCCGCGGATCCTCAAGTTCCTCTAATTTTAGGTCGTTCATTTTTAGACACTTCGAGATCGCTTATCGATGTTCATGCGAGAACTATCACTTTGAGATTCAACGTAGAGGAACTTGTTATAAACGCTACTCAAAACTCGAAACCTTCTCATGTTTTTCAATCGCTACCATCAATCACATTGACATCGTTGATGTGGTTTGCGATGAGTTTTCACAAGAAGTGTTAGGTTTTTCCGATAGCTCGTCAAGTGGTAATCCCACTATTTTGGATCCAATTCTTGCTAATTCCACACCAAATCTCACTCCATTCCAAGGAGGCGATCTCACTTCAAATGAAATCGACAATGAAGATGAGGTGTTGATTAGTGATGAAACTTCTATTCCACCATTTCTTCCGCCGATGGAAGTTATGAGTGTTGAACCAAAATCTTCAATCAAGGAACCACCTATCCTTGAATTGAAAGATCTTCCTTCTCACCTTAAATACGCATTCTTGGAAGGTGATGACAAGTTGCCGGTTATTATTGCAAAAGGTCTTGCTAATAATGAAAAAACCGAGCTCTTGAAAGTTTTTAAGGCTCATAAAGGGGCAATTGCGTGGAAAATATCCGACATTAAGGGTATTGACACAAAATTTTGTACTCACAAGGTTTTAATAGAGGAGGACTACAAACCCGCAATTCAAAGTCAAAGAAGGGTGAATCCCAAAATTCACGATGTCATCAAAAAGGAGGTCCTTAAATTCCTTGACGCGGGAATGATTTATCCTATATCCGATAGCCCATGGGTGAGCCCAATCCATTGTGTCCCTAAAAAGGGAGGAATGACCGTTATGCCTAATGAAAACAACGAGTTAATTCCCATTCGTGTTGTGACCGGTTGGAGGGTGTGTATTGACTACCAAAAGTTAAATGACGCCACTCGTAAAGACCACTTTCCTTTGCCCTTCATGGATCAAATGTTGGAGCGACCTGCGGGAAATGAATTCTATTGCTTTTTAGATGGTTTTTCCGGTTACTTTCAAATCCCTATCGACCCTCGTGATCAAGAGAAGACTACGTTTACGTGTCCTTATGGAACGTTCTCTTATCATAGGATTCCTTTCGGACTTTGTAATGCACCAGGTACGTTTCAACGGTGTATGATGGCAATTTTTCAAGATATGATCGAGAAGTCGATGGAAGTGTTTATGGATGACTTCTCGGTGTTTGGTAATTCGTTCACGTCATGTTTATCTAATCTCGAGCAAATGTTAAAACGTTGTGAAGAAACCAATCTTGTTCTTAATTGGGAAAAATGTCATTTTATGTGTAAACAAGGAATCGTCTTAGGACATAAGGTGTCGAAGGCGGGGATTGAGGTCGATAAAGCTAAAGTAGACGTCATCGCCAAGTTACCTCATCCCAAAACCGTTAAGGGAGTTAGGAGTTTCCTAGGCTACGCGGGCTTTTATCGTCGTTTCATCAAGGACTTTTCGAAAATCTCTCGACCTATGACACATCTTCTCGAGAAGGATGCTCCTTTTAACTTCAATGAGGATTGTGTTAAGGCTTTCAAAACTCTCAAAAGGAAACTTACCGAAGCTCCCATTCTTGTTGCTCCTAATTGGGAATTACCCTTTGAAATCATGTGCGATGCAAGTGATTATGCTATAGGGGCCGTCTTAGGGCAACGTTATGACAAGCATTTCCGTCCTATCCATTATGCTAGTAAGACGATGACCGAGGCTCAGTTAAAGTACACCACAACGGAAAAGGAATTCCTTGCCGTGGTCTATGCTTTTGAGAAATTCCGACCTTATCTCGTCTTAACTAAAAGCATTGTGTATACCGACCATTCGGCTATCAAGTATCTCTTAGCTAAGCAAGATGCTAAGCCGAGATGCTTCGTTGGATGCTCCTCCTCCAAGAATTTGATGTCACCGTGCTTGAAAAAAAAGGAGCCGAGAATCTAGCGGCCGATCATCTCTCTCGTCTAGAAGATCCTCACAAAGATGTTTTCGAGAACAAGGAAATCATCGAAACATTTCCTCTTGAGACTCTCGGTGTAGTGAATTCTAAAGACACCACCCCATGGTTTGCCGACATTGCAAATTACCATGCGGGCAATTTCATAATCAAGGGTATGACAACACAACAAAAACGAAAATTCTTTCGTGACGTCAAGTTCTATTTTTGGGACGACCCTTATCTCTTTCGGGTTTGTGCGGATCAACTCGTTCGACGTTGTGTTTTTGGTGCCGAAGCCTCTAATATCCTTAGAGCTTGTCACGAGGGACCCACGGGTGGTCACCACGGTGCTAATCTCACGGCTATGAAAGTGTTCGATGCCGGCTTCTTTTGGCCTTCTATCTATCGTGATGCACACGCACTTGTGAAGTCGTGTGATTCGTGCCAACGTCAAGGAAAATCATCTCAACGTGATGAAATGCCGCAAAACATAATTCAAGTGTGTGAGATTTTCGACATATGGGGAATAGAATTTATGGGGCCGTTCCCATCGTCTCATGGCACCAAATATATCCTCGTCGCGGTGGACTACCTTTCTAAGTCGGTGGAAGCTAAGGCTTTGCCTACTAATGATGCTCGTGTGGTAGTAAAGTTCTTGAAGCAACTATTCTCTCGGTTCAGAACCCCTCGTGCTATTATAAGCGATCGTGGAACCCATTTTTGTAATGACCAATTCGAAAAGGTTCTAAAGAAATATGGAGTTACTCATCGTCTTTCTACGGCTTATCACCCGCAAACGAGTGGGCAAGTCGAGGTTTCGAACCGAGCTTTGAAGAGGATTTTAGAGAGGTCAATTGGAGAAAACCGTGCTTCATGGTCCGACAAACTCGATGACGCTTTATGGGCCTTTAGGACCGCTTATAAGACACCTATCGGTTGCACTCCTTATAAGTTAGTCTATGGGAAGAATTGTCATTTTCCCATTGAGTTGGAGCACAAGGCATATTGGGCCCTTAAGCATGCAAACTTTGACTTGAAGACCGCGGGAGATCACCGGAAAATACAATTGAATGAATTGGATGAATTAAGAGATAATGCTTATGAAAATTCATTAATTTTTAAAGAAAAGACTAAAAAGTTTCATGATTCAAAGATTAAAAACCGGGTTTTTAACGTTGGTGATCAAGTGTTGCTTTTTAACTCTCGTCTTAAGATATTTTCCGGGAAATTGAAATCTCGTTGGTCGGGTCCGTTCACCATTACACAAGTGTTTCCATATGGGACCATTGAGCTAGCTCAAGATGATGGTCCTAATTTCAAGGTGAATGGACATAGGCTTAAGCACTACTTTGGTGGGGAAATTCCTTCAATGGTTGCCCTCGACCAAGTCACCTTCCCCAATGATAATTAGCATTGAGGGGATCGAGTCGAGCTCATGACTCTGTAATAAAAAACGAGGTGCCTCGTGGGGGAGATCCCATGCTTATCCTTTATGCTCACTATTCACTAATAAGGGGACTTGTACCCTTTCTACTCGTTGTCTCGTGGTTGTTTGTGATTGTGTTATCTAGATCATCATCATCATCTACGATTGAAGACTCTCGTGTTCATTTACGTGAGCCTCCATTGTTTGCTTGAAGAAGTTTTTCATGAATTCATGACATATCCTTTGTTGTTCTAACAATTATCTTTTAGCATACTTAATAAATGGCTTTAGATATATTGTTGATCACCCTTTCCATGCTAGATTAAGCATTCGACTACGTCTCTAGTAAGGGGGTGCTCCACCTTTAGACTCGAAACATTGAGGACAATGTTTACTTTTAGTATGGGGGTGAATAGGTACTTGCTTTTCTACGCCCTCACGTTTTCCAACTTTCAATGTTTTGTTTTGCTAATAAGGCTAAAAATGGCCAAATTTTAAAAATTTTCTTAGTTTTCATAAGTGTTTTTAAGACACGAATGTATATTTTCCGTTGGGTAGAATAAGAGATAATTTTTTACTTGATGGGCATTTGGAGCCATTTACATTCCTTAACCCGCTCAATTCAAGTTTTGCTAGACTTTTATATAGGGAGCTTTAAAACGCGAAAGTCTTAATTCATACGGGTTAAGAACAAGAACTTTTCGCAAGTTCCTATAATTGATCCTAGAAAGTCACTTATCAAGGGAACTTTAAAACGCATTCTCTAAACTTGAAAAAGTCCAAGAAAGTGCAAGATCCTATAGGTGGCTTGAAAACCCAAAACTTTGATTTGATATAGTCTTAATGAAAGCTAATCCAAATTTGGCTTAATTTTGACTTGCATGGCTAAGTATTCACGAGTCTCTTTAATTAGAGGTCTTTATATAGTGAAGAACGAGAAATGATAGAGTTAGACAAGTTATCATGCTAAACGTAGAACATGAAAGTGTTCTTTCAAAAACTCATATGTTTTTAATTGTGGCTTTTTCTTCCCATAAGATCAATGCATTAGGAATAAATCATAATTGCAATAAGTAAGGTCGTACGATTTGAAAGGTTACTTAGCCTCTAGCGCAAGATCGTTTAAAAGTTGCTCGGGGTTGAATAGAGTTCATAGCCAAGGCATAACTTATTGAAACGGGACGCGAAGATTGGCGAGCATCCAAAAAGGCCCTAACAAGGCATGAGGAGCTCTATTTTTGCTAAAGATCCAAGATGATGTGAAGTATCATTATTCCTAAATCAATATGAAGGATCGAGACACACGACGAAAAGCAATTACTCCCCTAAAGATCATGGAGAAAGTCTATCCAAAAAGACCCTAACAAGGTACGAGGATAAATATATCCAAGTCCGAAAAGGAGGCGGATCGTTGTATATCAAAATCCAAAGTAAAGATTGAAGAAAAATGATGAAGTCGTGGTCCATTATGAAGAATCTCTAAAAAACGTCAAGTGAAGAAATTCCAAATATATGAAGAGAAGACCATAATTTCGATAACGTCTTCCCAAGACATGAAATATGAAGTACATGCCAAATATCGGTCCGAGAAAGGTCTCAAATCGTGAAACGAGTTATGCCAACATATGAACTTAAGGAGATACACAAGAAGCCGTTTTAAAAGATTTTGTCCTTCGGCTAACTATCGATCAAATCGTGCTACTTTGCTTTCGGACTAATAACTACTCAAATAAGTCAATATGAATCACTTGTGATCCATGACAAATAGATAAAAAATGCTAGTAACCCATTTCCTTTTATAATAACTAGGATTGCGGGGAGAAAAAGTATTACACAATTTGGACGTATGAGTAGTGTTAGCATTGTGACTTGTACCAACAATGATCTCGTTTTTGCACTTAGCATGGAATGTATGACAATCAAGGATGACGAAGTTTACTCTAAGGGACATTTGCTTGTTTCTATTCTTTGACCCTAAAAGTCACTTTTTGTGATGAAAATCATACATTATGTCTTTACACATCTTCGTAGTATGTTGCAAGTCTTTTACTTTTCAATAAAGGTTAATAAAATTGAACTTTGGTGATGCTTAGATACTTTATTCTAGCATTGCGTGAGGGCACGGCAATGGCTTAGTATGGGGAGTGATGAGATGGCATTTATACATGATCTCGTCATTCTTTTCGGGCTTTAAAAGCATAAAAATGTCATAATATACCATATATATGCTTGTGTTTGTTTACTTGTGTATTTTAGGTATGGATATAGTGAAAAAGACAAAAGATCACAAGTTACAAGGAAAAATGGACACGAGAAACGAAGCCGTACAAAGAACCGGGCCCTAATCATGGAATACTCAACAAATACCCTTGAAGACTTGAAGACAAACAAGATTGATCCTCATTTGATTGAAGAAATGACACTTAAAATCCTTGTATATTAATAATTACAAGTTTGGTCCCTTAAGTTTGTCAAAATTACACAAAAGGTCCTTTAACTTTGAAGAAATGGCAAGATTAGTCCCTCAACAATTTCAAATTGTCAATTATGGTCCCTCATCAAGCCAAAGATACATTGAAGACCTTTGAAGATCAAAAATATCCAAGATCAGCCCTTCAAATATGCAAAAGTGGCAAAAATAACCCTTGTAAACCTTTTTCCAAAAGTTTGTGCCAAAACTGCCAATGTGTGAAAGTTATTAACAAAGGAAAAATCATTTTAGGGCTGAATTGCTTGATTTACCAAAAATCCCAAAACACAAGGGTTAAACATGGGCAAAAGATACATTTGAAACGAAATTGCGCCAAACAACTCACTTTCCCCCAATTTCGGATCAAACTTACCACTATTCACCCTTCTTCACCCCCAGATTTTACACCACTTAAACTTGGGGTAAAAACCAATTCCCTTTGCACGCACTTGATTCACATGTGCAGAAACCTATCCCACACCAAAAACCCTCACTCCCACTCACTATGGACCCCACCCCCAATTCCCTTTCCACCAATCAGAATGCTACTTGCCCTCCAAGTTATCTGACGTGTCCAAATCAACAACTAAGGATCAATGCTTCATTCCAAAGCTAAAATTAACATCCAGGATCACTTTGGATAGCTCACACCAAGAAAACGTCTAGAAGGCTCAAGGACAAATAGGGAATTTCACTTCTAGGGTTTGTGAATAGTGCTAGCCTTGGCATTTGCCTATATAAAGACTCCTCAACCTGTGAGAGAGCTTTGTTCCAGTTTTAGGCTATTATCTTTGTAATTCCTTTTTAAGTTTAAATAAAATTTGAATTTCTGAAATTTTGAAATCTCTTTTTGATTTGATTAAAAGTTGGTGTTTGAGTAGCCTAATTCTGAGTTCCATTTGATTGATTAGACCTTCCTTAACCTTGTGGTTAAGGCACGTCTAGGTTTGAATGGTTTTCAAGGTTCAAAAGCCTTGGAATCCTAGTTTCTGATTTTGGCTTATATTTGTGTACTAACCCTTAGCCATAAGCCTTGAGCTCCTTCAAGCTTGTTGACACCAAGCCTGGGAAGAGTTCTAAGCCCTTGGTTGAGTTTGTTTGCTGTTTGTGTTGAAGACATATCATAATCAAAGCCTTGTTCTGCTTTGAACATCAACAGGCTTTGATCTCCTTCATTGAAGTACCTTGGTCTTGTTCTAGTTGTTGAACAAGGTCCAAGGAGCATAGTTGGCCTTCCTAGGATGTTGTGGAAGGCAGGTATAATCCCTTGTTAAGATTCCCTTAAATATTTCATGTTTATGCCTGTTTTAAATTTGGTGCTTTAATTTTAAGTATTTGTGTTTGTGCTGGTGATTTCTGAGTTTGATTGTGTTAGTTGCTACCTAGTAAGTGTTTTTGATCATTAAAATCAGTAGGTTATTAGTTAAAATCACAAGTTTCTTTGTTAAGTGGTAGATTAAGGAGTGTTTTGGTTTACTGCATGATTTGGATTTGTGGTTTGCTAAGTGCTTGTATTGTGATTGCAAGAGTTGGTATCTGTTATTTGGGTGCTATTGTTCATATGATTGCAGGTTTTGAGGGGTTTGAACACATAGATTCATAGATTGGCTATAAAATCTTAAATACTTGGTAAAATTGGCTAGGATTTTGAGGACACCTAGATCTAAGCATAGGCTAGGGCTAACAAGTGCTAAACCTTAGTTAATCACACCAGGGAAGAAGGATTTGAGGCTTGAAATTAGATCAAGTGTCAAATAGATCAGCAAAACTTGTCTGCATATTGTTCATCAGAAACTTTTTTTGCTTTGATCTTGTTATTTACTTTGATTCAGAGTTTGATTCTTGTTGCTTTGTGCTTATTCTTAGTTTATATAGCTTGTGTATGCATCTTGTTAAGTTTGGTTGGCTTATTCAGTCTAAATCTGCTTAGTAAGTGCTTAACTGCTTATTTCCATATCTGGGTTATATCTGGTGACTGTTTGGCTTATTGTGGCTTATTGTGTGAACCAAATTGTGATTTTCTTGTTGCTATTGACTCCTTGTGGTTCACTGATCACAAGGGTGCCTTTGTTTCCAATTGAATCCAACCAGAACTCTCAAATAAGCTTGGTCAAATAGTCAAAGCAGTGGGAACTCCTTTCCCCTGCTAGTTGCCACTGATAGTGTAAAATTTGGTTCAGCTTATCAATAAGCTATAATAGCTTATTTTAACCAGCAACAACGTTGTTTTTTGTAATAGGTGCTCATATTTTGACCCATTTGTTCATACTGGAGCATTTGGTGGGTTTACTTTAGGGTTTGACTAGAAAACCAACTTCATTGACTTTTTCATAAGTTCATTTGTGCTTATTCTGGCTTATTGGTTGTGCTTATTGGACTTTTGTTGATTGATTTGGCTTATTGAGTCCATTTGTGATCTTTTGCAAGTTGAATCAAGTCCTGAGGTGCCCTAAATCTCTAAAACGACTATTTTGTCTTTTAGTGAATTTTTACTTTGCTTATTTCTGGCTTATTGAGTGAGCTTTTTCAAAATTTCTTTTTACAGATCTCATAAGCATCCCAAAAGAAGGTTGTGTGTCAAATTAGAGCTTATGGCATTAGCTTATTGCTTAATGGGCTGAAAAGCCCAATAAGAATAAGCTGAGTGTTAAATAAGCTGTGATAAGCTCATATTCAGCTTTTGGGCCTTTAGAGTTTTGTTCTTAGAATTGAATTTTGAGTCAGATAGGGCTTTTCCAAGTCAATTGGGCCAAGTTTGACGTTTTGGGCCCAAAAGCCCAATTGTGTTGACTGTTTTTGATTTTGGCCCATTTGAGGGCCCAATAGGGGTATTCTGGTAATTTCACTTTGATTTTCTGATTATTTAGGTTAAAATAAACTAGTTTGCAAGTTTTTAGAATTTTTTATAATTTTTGAATTTTTAATATTATTTTAATATTATTTTATTATTATTTTTAAAACTTCACATTTTCCAACTTTTTATATTTTTCTTAGGTTTAAAACATTAAAATAGGAATTTAGCAACTTTTAGAATAATTTTATCTCTTTTAGATTCATTTTTATAATTATTTTAAGTTTTAATAGTTTTTAAATCATTTTAAATAGTTTTTATTAGTTTAAAAATTTCTAAAAATAGTTTTTAATCTTTTTAGGTCATTTTTGAGGTTTACCAATTGAAAAATCTTTATTTGGGCTTTTTGATAATGTATTTGATTTTTAGGGCTTTAATTAGCATTTAAAAATTGAATATTTGATTATTTAAAAGGTTTGAAAAAGTTTTAATCATTGGTAAACTCTTAGTTTATTTATTTTGAATTTTGGTGAATTTTTGGTAATTTTTAGAATTAATTTTTATTTTTGTGGTTTTTAAGGTTCTACGTTTTAACTTTCTAGTAGTATTAATTTTTATTTTTACGTCTTCGTCATCTTCTTTTCTCATCCCCTTCTAAACCAATCATTAATCACAAACATTTAACAAGTTTTTCACACACATATACCTCCTTGGGAAACGAACTTTGAATTCATAAGGGTCATTAGTGTTTGATTTTCCTAAATCATCACTCGATACTTACCGCTCATTTACCCTCCCTTGTTTTCCTAAACAAGAGGTGTAATTTACCACAATCAGGGTGATTGCAGATAGATTGACTAAATCTGCTCACTTTTTACCAATGAAGAAGACGGATAGTATGGAGAGACTGACGATAGTGTATGTGAAGGAGATTGTTTGTCGACATGGTGTGCCTTTTTCGATAATTTCAGATCGTGATAGTAGATTTACTTCAGGGTTTTGGACTACAAAAAGCGATGGGAACGAAGTTATGTTTGAGTACAGCATATCATCCGGAGACTGATGGACAAAGTGAAAGGATGATTCAAACGTTAGAGGATATGCTTAGAGCGTGTGTGATTGATTTTGGAAACAGTTGGGATAAGCATTTTCCGTTGGTTGAATTCTCGTATAATAACAATTATCATGCTAGTATTAAAGCCGCATCATTTGAGGCTTTATATGGACGTAAGTGTAGATCTCCAGTTTGTTGGAGTGATGTAGGAGAGAGTCAACTGACTGGACCTGAAATGATATTTTAGACGACTGAAAAGATAGTGCAAATTAAGAAGCGTTTGTTATCTGCAAAAGTAGACAAAAGACTTATGCTGATAACAGAAGGAAACCGTTAGAGTTTGAAGTAGGAGACATGGTTATGCTGAAAGTATCTCCATGGAAAGGAGTTATTCGTTTTGGAAAGAGGGGAAAGTTAAGCCCGAGATACATTGGACCATTTAAGATTATCCAAAGGATTGGATTGGTTACTAATAAGTCAAAGATGCCTGATGAACTTAAGGCTATTCATAATACTTTTCATGTGTCTAATATGAAGAAGTGTTTAACTGAAAGGGATTTGGTGATTCCATTGGAGTAAATTTAACTTGATGATAAGTTTCATTTTATAGAGGAACTTGTAGAGATTATGGATAGGGAAGTTAAGAAGCTGAAGCATAGTAGGATTCTGATTGTGAAAGTGAGATGGAATTCTAGACGTGTACCAGAGTTTACCTGGGAACGTGAGGACTTCTTTAAGGATAAGTATCCTCATTTGTTTAGAGGGGATTAAGCGCCGAGGACGTCGCTCTTTTTAAGAAGGAGGGGATGTGATAACCTGAAGCCGAGGTCATTGCTTAATCTTATTTTATGACTATTTTGAAATTTTTGATGAGTTTGAATGATATTTATTTTTGTAGGTTTAAGTTTAAACCGATGTTAGAAGGCTTATATTTTATATTTAATAAGTATAAGGAGTATTAGCAAGCGTGATGTCGATGGATGCCTAATATTTTACGTTTTATTGTAGGTTGTTCTATGTTTGTCGTTTTTGATGTTTTCTTTTAAATGACGTGTTAAGTCGAGTCGGGAGTCGATATTATTATATTTGAGGTACGTTTTAACTTTTGAAAAGTATTTTTATGAAACCCGAGCCCCGTGAATATTTTCAAAATTGACTAATAGTCATTTCCCGCGTTTTAGCTAACTATTTACACCTTTAGACCACAACTATTACAAATTGACCACAATGGTCCCTCCACCACCATATATAAGCTTACAAAATTCACCTAACAACACATAGAAAAGCACTAACACAAAAATCTTTCTTCTCTCTTCCTTTTTAAATCAAACCGTCACCCCCTATGCACACATAATCAATTTTCATCCAATTTCTACTATGATCTAAGCCAAAACAACACAAGACCCATCTCTATTATTGTAAGGAGATCATTTTGATGTTAAATTTGGGTACATGCATGATGTTTCATTTTTTAGGGTTGGTAGGTGAAAACCATGCTTATGCATGTGGTTTTTGTGATGATCAAAAGGTTTTCATGCTAAGTTTTGTTAAAAACTTGATTTTGATTTTCGTTTTTTGATTTTGATTATGGTACAAGCGTTATGGTTGATATATGTTAGTATTAGGGTTATGGGATGATCATAACTATGGTTTGTTTTAGCTAAAAACATGATTTCATGCAAGTTTTAAAAGGGTGTTTTAGATCAGTGGGAAAAACTGTATTTTTAGGTACCTAATGATTCTATTTAGGCTTAACTAATATAGAATTCGATTAGCTTCGATTTGATATAAAGTAGAGCTTCTAGCTCCAAACGAGCGCGAAGTTATGTTAGTTTGATTATTCGTGTACCAGGAGACGAGTATCGGCACGACATATAGTTGTTGTCGATATTTGGATCGAATCTCGGGGACTATAGATTGAATTTTGAAATGAGTCGCATACTGATGAAGAAGTTTAAACCCTAGAGGGTGAGTCTAATTTCAAACCTAAGTGTCGGTTTTGTAAATAGAGTCGTTTATAGAAGTTAAAACGGTTGAATGAATTAATAACGTAAAACTGTCCGGTTTTTGTAGTTCGAAGATGAGTCGGGTAAGGAACTTTAAGAGTAAATTCATTTGATAAAATTGTTAGAGGAATTTCTATAGATAGTAAGTTAGTTCCTCGAGTTGTTTCATAAACGTTTGACGAGTCTAAATGGGGTAAATGAGCTAGTACATATGGTATGTGCCGGCGGATTTTGTCGAGAGTATAAAATGGTAAAGTAAATGTTTAGAAGAGTGTGATAGTATTACTTGTATCGTCTTCTCTCGAGTTTGTTGTGATTTTATGAGTTTGAGTTTGATATAGTTATATTATTTCTCGAGTCATTATTAATGAACGCGCCTTAATTGATAGGTAGCGGTTCTCGTGTTTGAAAGGCATCCTCTATCATCGACTATCATCTCGCTAGGTCATTTATACTAAGGTGAGTCTGTATTCGCTTTTCATGCTAGCTACTAAATGTTTTAATACCCGCGAGGGGGATAAATGTTAATTGAAAATAAATGAACACAAGTCATGTTAATTGTTGGACCCGAATGTTGCCTATGTTGTTTACATTGTATTGAGTACCTTGTTGCTAAAGACCCTAAATTCATGAACCGTTAACTATGTTCTGACTTGATGTTGTGAGTTGGGAATAGCCACTTATTCGAATGATATTACTATTGGGTTGACCACCCTATCTGAGACCAGGGCATTACGTTGAGTAACCTCTGGGAAGGATAATTTACGAGAATGAGATTTGGGTATATCTAGCAACTGATACTCTAGAGGGGAAATGGTTTTTATCTAGTCATGTTGGCATTTGGCGTGGTTGACTAATTGGTTAAGGGGTCGGTGTCATGAGCTTAAATACAATGTGTTGCCTTGAAATAGATTGTGTCTACGACAATTCTATTAATGATTATGATTGATTTTCTTCTTGTGTTCAAATGTGGTTTGATAAACCTATGGACTCGCTCAACATTATTTTTGACTCGTTTTAGCATGTGTTTCAGGTAATCGAAGGTGATTGATGGCGAAGCTTTACCGTGGATGTTGTGGGTTGGCTTTTGAAGTTTGTTGGTCTAAAACAATTTCCATCCTTTTTACTATTGAACAATTTGTTAAATGTTTGTGTACTGTACTGAAACTTGTTGGTTTGCTGGTCGAGATCCGTGGGGACTAAACGCTTTACTCTGGTGATGTTTTAGTACATTATGGGTTGAAATTATGTTTTAGACAATGTGTGAAAATCTTGTTTATATTTTATCTGTAAACGTCTCTATTTGAGTCGTTCAATATACCTTGTGTGATGATGCTTGTGTCTAGCACCCAATTGTGTATTTCCGCTGCGCAGTGTATATTGGGGGTGTTAGAGGTGGAGTATATTCTTGTCTGGAGTTTCAAATCTATAGTTTTCGTCGTAAAGTCTTCATAATATAAACAGCATCAGCATATTGTGGAATCTCCAAAGTATCAGCAGCATCAGCATTCGTGAGGTCTCCGAAGTTTTAGCAACATCAGTATCTGGTAAAATCTCCAACTTACGAGTAGCATCAGCATTTGGTAGAATATCGATAAGTGGAAGCGCCTGAGATGATCGGGGTTCGATTAACTATACACATGAAGTATGGTACATGGAGTACACCTGGAATACTGTACATAAAGTATACATGGAATACTGTACATGTAGTACACCTGAGATACTGTACGTGGAGTACACATGAAAAATTGTACATGGCTCTGATGGCAATTTCTTGAGATGATCGATACTGGTGTCAATCGTCTGACATGATCAAGGAAAATAGTGACATGATCAAGGAAAATAAACTGATTTAAACGGTTAGAAAATTAAACTGAAACGAGTAACCAGATAGCCTGGCAATTTCTGCGTAGACTTGATGTTGGTTGTATAGAGGCTCAAAAGTATGATTTAACAGAGTTTCATCAATGGTCAGTATGCAGACATGATTAATGAAGACCAAATATGATTTATCATGAAAATAGAGTTTTATTGTACTCCTTCTGTATCTTAGCATGAAAACATCATCACCTTGCTGAAGACATTATCCTCATAAGGAGAATGATTGTTTGAAAATTACGACCTTTAGGAAAAGGAGCGTAAAAGCGGTAAGTATTAAGTGATGATTTAGGAAAATCAAGCACAAATGACCCGATGAAGTTCGTTTCCTAAGGAGGTATATGTGTGTGACTAAAATGTAGCAAGATTTGAGATTAATATTGGTTTAGAAGGGGATGAGAAAAGAGGATGACGAAGACGTGAAATTAATTACTACGATGACAAAACGTAAAACCGTAAAACAAGCTAAAGTAAAAAATTAATTCTAAAAATAATCAAAAATTTACCAAAAATCAAAATAAATAAACTAAGAGTTTACCAATGATCAAAACTTTTTCAAACCTTTTAATTAATTAAATATTCAATTTTTAAATGCTAATTAAAGCCCTAAAAATCAAATAAATTATCAAAAAGCCCAAATAAAGATTTTTCAATTGGTAAACCTCTAAAATGACCTAAAAAGATTAAAAACTATTTTTAGAAATTTTTAAACTAATTAAAACTATTTAAAATGATTTAAAAACTATTAAAACTTAAAAAAATTATAAAAATGAATCTAAAGATGATAAAATTATTCTAAAAGTTGCAAAATTCCTATTTTAATGTATTTAAGCTAAGAAAAATGTAAAAAGTTGAAAAATGTGAAATTTTAAAAATAATAATAAAATAATATTAAAATAATATTAAAAATCCAAAAATTATAAAAAATTCTAAAAACTTGCAAACTAGTTTATTTTAACCTAATTAAACAGAAAATGAATGTGAAATGACCAGAATACGCCTATTGGGCCCTCAAATGGGCCAAAAACCAAAAACAGTCAACACTAATGGGCTTTTTAGCCCAAAAAGTCAAACTTGGCCCAATTGACTTGGAAAAGCCCAATCTGACTCAAAATTTGATTCTAAACACAAAACTCTAAAGGCCCAAAAGCTGAAAATGAGCTTATCACAGTTTATTATGCAAACAACTTATCCTTATTGGGCTTTTCAGCCCATTAAACAATAAGCTAATGCCATAAGCTCTAATTTGACACACAACCTTCTTTTGGGATGCTTAAGAGATATGTAAAAAGAAATTTTGAAAAAGCACACTCAATAAGCCAGAAATAAGCAAAATATAATTTCACTAAAAGACAAAATAGTCGGGTTTGAGATTTAGGGCACCTCAGAACTTGATTCAACTTGCAAAATGTCACAAATGAACTCAATAAGCCAAATCAATCAACAAAATTCCAATAAGCAACACCAATAAGCCATAATGAACCAATAAGCACTTATGAAAAAGTCAATTAAGTTGGTTTTCTAGTCAAACCCTAAAGTCAACCCTCCAAATGCTCCAGTATGAACAAATGGGTCAAATAATGAGCACCTATTACAAAATCCAAGTTTTTGCTGGTTAAAATAAGCTATTTTAGCTTATTGATAAGCTGAAACCCAATTAACACTAGCAAGGGCTAGCAGCAGGGGAAAGGAGTTCCCACTGATTTGACTATTTGACCAAGCTTTTTAGAGAGATTTAGTATGATTCAATTGGAAACAAGGGCACCCTTGTGATCAGTGAATCACAAGGAGTCAATATCAATAAGAAAATCACAATTTGGTTCACATAATAAGCCCAAATTAATCAAACAGTCACCAGATATTGCTCAGACATGGAAAATAAGCAGTTATGCACAAATAAGCAGATATAGCATGAATAAGCCAACCAAATTCAATAGGATGCATACACAAGCTATATAAACTATGAATAAGCACAAACAAACTCATATCAAGCACTGAATCAAAGTAAATAACCAGAATCAAGCACCAACAGTTACTGATAAGAACAAGGTGAACATGCAGAAACTTTTGCTGATCTAATTGACACTAAATCCAATTTCAAGCATCCAAATCTCTTTCCCTGGTGTTATTAGCCTAGTTTAATCACTTGTTAACCCTATTCTATGATTAGATCTAGGTGTCCCTTAAACCACAGCCAAAAATATCAAGTAACAAAGATTTTATAGCCCTATTATGAATCTAGGTGTTTCAACCCACAAAACTTGCATACAAATGACCAAGTATACCAGTAAAGAAGATACCAACAGATAACAACACAAAACCAACACTCAACAAGCCTCAAAACCTGCTTATGCAGTTAACCCAAACACCCCTTAAAAACCTGTTTTGACAAATTTTCAAAGGATTATCCAGATTCAAACCACAAATCAAGTTAATACCACTTCAATAACATCAAACAAGAACATATAAACAATATCCAACCATAAAAACATAGATTCCACAATAATCAAGCAAAATCACAAAAATTCAGAAAATAAGAGAGAAAATTGAAAAGGGAGAAGGTGCAAACCTCCAAGACCTACATCCAGGCCTTGGATTGTTTGAGCTGAGGTACTAGCAAAACAAGTACCAGCTTTCAGTGTACCTGCTAAGATCAACAAACAAAAGTGATGAACAATAAACAAGTACTTTTCTGATTTTTGAAACCCAAGTTTTATTACTTAAAACCTTGCCTCAAAAACCTTCAAACATGTAAATAGAACTCAGAATTAGGCTATTCTAACACCAACTTTTAATAAACAAGAAGAAGATTTCACAAATTTTTGAAAATCAAATTTTATTAACTTAAAAAGGGATTACAAAGATTGATAGCCTAAAACTGGAACAAAGGGACTCTCACAGGTTGAGGTCTCCTTTTATAGACATATGCTAAGCCTACACTGTTCACAAACCCTAGAAGTGAAATTACTATAATGTCCTTGAGGTCTTCTAGACGATTCTTGGTTGTGAGTTGTCCAAAATGATCCAAACCGTTTAAAATAGCTTTGTGATGAAGCTAAGAGTGTGGGCTGTTGATCTTGCCATGTCAGCATACTTGGAGAGGAAGTTGTGTTTTGATTGGTTGACGTGTTGAATGGTCGGGCCTCTTGGTGAGTGGGGGTGAGGGTTTTTGATGGTGGATGGGTTTCTGCATGTGTGAATCACACATATGCCAGGGTAATTTAAATTAACCCTTTGTTTTAAGTGAGTAAATTCTGGGGTGAAGAATGGTAAACAGTAATACTTTTGATCCGATTTTGGTGGAGAAAAGGTGTTTGGCGTGTGTTTGTGGTGTTTAATGTTTGGAAATGGCAACTTAGGTCCTTTGTTTTTGGCAAAACATGTATAGCAAGTTTATTTTCCAAACAAACTCGTTTCCTTTGTTAATAACTTTTCCAACTTCACACTTTTGGCACAAAACTTTGTCAAAAGGTTTAAAAGGGTTGTTTTTGCCATTTTTGGATATTTGAGGGACTGATCTTGGACATTGTTGATCTTCAAAGGTCTTCAATGTAACTTTAACTCCATAAGGGACCATAATTGACAAACTAGATTTGATGAGGGACTAATCTTGCCAATTCTTCAAAGTTGAAGGACCGTTTGTGTAATTTTGACAAACTTAAGGGACCAAACTTGTAATTATGAATTCACAAGGGTTTTATGTTTCATTTCTTCATTGTTTGAGGATTAATCTTGCATATCTTCAAGTCTTCAAGGGTAATTGTTGGATAATTCATGAACTAGGGCCCAGTTCTTTGTACGGCTTCGTTTCTCGTGTCCATTTTTCCTTGTTTCTTGTGATCTTTTATCTTTTTCACGATATCCATACCTAAAATACACAAGTAAACAAACACAAGCATATATATGGTATTTTATGACATTTTTATGCATTTAAAGCCCGAAAAGGACGATAAGATCATGTATAAATGCCATCTCATCACTCCCCCATACTAAGCCATTGTCGTGCCCTCACGCAATGCTAGATAAAGTATCTAAGCATCACCAAAATTCAATTTTATTAACCTTTATTGAAGAGTAAAAGACTTGCAATAATTCTACGAAGATGTGTAAAGACATAATGTATGATTTTCATCACGAATGTGACTTTTAGGGTCAAAGAATAGAAACAAGTAAATGTCCCTTAGAGTAAATTTTGTCATCCTTGATTGTCATACATTCCATGCTAAGTGCAAAAACGAGATCATTGTTGGTACAAGTCACAATGCTAACACTACTCATACGTCCAAATTGTGTAATACTTTTTATCCCCGCAATCCTTGTTATTATGAAAAGAAATGTGTTACTAGCATTTTTTAACTATTTGTCATGGATCACAAGTGATTCATATTGACTTATTTGAGTAGTTATTAGTCCGAAAGCAAAGTAGCACGATTTGATCGATAGTTAGCCGAAGGACAAAATCTTTTAAAACGACTTCTCGTGTATCTCCTTAAGTTCATATCTTGGCATAACTCGTTTCATGATTTGAGACCTTTCTCGGACCGATACTTGACGTTTTTGAGAGATTCTTCATATTTGGACCACGACTTCATCATTTTTCTTCAATCTTTATTTTAGACTTTGATATACAACGATCCGCCTCCTTTTCGGACTTGGATATATTTATCCTCATACCTTGTAAGGGTCCTTCTGGATAGACTTTCTCCATGATCTTTAGGGGAGTAATTGCTTTTCGTCGTGTGTCTCGATCCTTCATATTGATTTAGGAATAATGATACTGCACATCATCTTGGATCTTTAGCAAAAATAGAGCTCCTCATGCCTTGTCAGGGCATTTTTGGATAATCACCGATCTTCGCGTCCTGCTTCAGTAAGTTATGCCTTGGCTATGAACTCTATTCAACCCCGAACAACTTTTAAACGATCTTGCGCTAGAGGCTAAGTAACCTTTCAAATCGTACGACCTTACTTATTGCAATTATTATTATTCCTAATGCATTGATCATATGAGAAGAAAAAGCCACAATTAAAAACATATGAGTTTTTGAAAGAACATTTTCATGTTCTACGTTTAGCATGATCACTTGTCTAACTCTATCATCTGTCGTTCTTCACTATATAAAGACCTCTAATTAAAGAGACTCGTGAATACTTAGCCATGCAAGTCAAAATTAAGCCAAATTTGGATTAGCTTTCATTAAGACTATATCAAATCAAAGTTTTGGGTTTTCAAGCCACCTATAGGATCTTGCACTTTCTTGGACTTTTTCAAGTTTAGAGAATGCATTTTATAGTTCCCTTGATAAGTGACTTTCGAGGATCAATTATAGGAACTTGCGAAAAGTTCTTGTTCTTAACCCGTATGCGTTAAGACTTTCGCGTTTTAAAGCTCCCTATATAAAAGTCTAGCAAAACTTGAATTGAGCGGGTTAAGGAATGTAAATGGATCCAAATGCCCATCAAGTCTAAAATTATCTCTTATTCTACCCATCGGAAAATATACATTCGTGTCTTAAAAACACTTATGAAAACTAAGAAAAATTTTAAAATTTGGCCATTTTTAGCCTTATTAGCAACAAAACAAAACATTGAAAGTTGGAAAGCGTGAGGGCGTAGCAAAGAAAGTATCTATTCACCCCCCCCATACTAAAAGTAAACATTGTCCTCAATGTTTCGAGTCTAAAGGTGGAGCACCCCCATACTAGAGACGAAGAATCAAATGCTTAGGATCTAGCATGGAAAGGGTGATCAACAATATATCTAAAGTCGTTTATTAAGTATGCTAAAAGATAATTGTTAGAACAATAAAGGATATGTCAATGGATTCGTGAAAAACTTCTTCAAGCAAACGATGGAGGCTCACGTAAACGAACACGAGAGTCTTCAATCGTAGATGATGATAATCTAGATAACACAATCACAAACAACCACGAGACAACGAGTTGGAAGGGTACAAGTCCCCTTATTAGTGATTAGTAAGCATAAAAGGATAAGCATGGGATCTCCCCCACGAGGCACCTCGTTTTTGATTACCGAGTCATGAGCTCGACTCGATCCCCTCAACGCCAATTATCATTGGGGAAGGTGACTTGGTCGAGGTCAACCATTGAAGGAATTTCCCCACCAAAGTAGTGCTTAAGCCTATGTCCATTCACCTTGAAGTTAGGACCATCATCTTGAGCTAGCTCGATGGTCCCATAAGGAAACACTTGTCTAATTGTGAAAGGACCGGACCAACGAGATTTCAATTTCTCAGAAAATATCTTAAGTCGAGAGTTAAAAAGTAACACTTGATCACCAACGTTAAAAACCCGGTTTTTAATCTTTGCATCATGAAACTTTTTAGTCTTTTCTTTGAAAATTAATGAGTTTTCATAACCATTGTCTCTTAATTCATCTAATTCATTTAATTGTATTTTCTGGTGATCTCTCGCGGTCTTCAAGTCAAAGTTTGCATGCTTAAGGGCCCAATATGCCTTGTGCTCCAATTCAATGGGCAAATGACAATTCTTTCCATAGACTAACTTATAAGGAGTGCAACCGATAGGTGTCTTATAAGCGGTCCTAAAGGCCCATAAAGCGTCATCGAGTTTGTCGGACCATGAAGCACGGTTTTCTCCAATCGACCTTTCTAAAATCCTCTTCAAAGCTCGGTTCGAAACCTCGACTTGCCCACTCGTTTGCGGGTGATAAGCCGTAGAAAGACGATGAGTAACTCCATATTTCTTTAAGACCTTCTCGAATTGGTCATTACAAAAATGGGTTCCACGATCGCTTATAATAGCACGAGAGGTTCCGAACCGAGAGAATAGTTGTTTCAAAAACTTCACTACCACACGAGCATCATTAGTAGGTAAAGCCTTAGCTTCCACCCACTTAGAAAGGTAGTCCACCGCGACGAGGATATACTTGTTACCATGAGACGATGGGAACGGCCCCATAAAGTCTATACCCAATATGTCGAAAATCTCACACACTTGAATTATGTTTTGCGGCATTTCATCACGTTGAGACGATTTTCCTTGACGTTGGCACGAATCACACGACTTCACAAGTGCGTGTGCATCACGATAGATAGAAGGCCAAAAGAAGCCGGCATCGAACACTTTCTTAGCCGTGAGATTAGCACCGTGGTGACCACCCGTGGGTCCCTCGTGACAAGCTCTAAGGATATTAGAAGCTTCGGCACCAAAAACACAACGTCGAACGAGTTGATCCGTACAAACCCGAAAGAGATAAGGGTCGTCCCAAAAATAGAACTTGACGTCACGAAAGAATTTTCGCTTTTGTTGTGTCGTCATACCCTTGATTATGAAATTCCCCGCATGGTAATTTGCAATGTCGGCAAACCATGGGGTGGTGTCTTTAGAATTCACTACACCGAGAGTCTCGAGAGGAAATTTTTCGGTGATATCCTTGTTCTCGAAAACTTCTTTGTGAGGATCTTCTAGACGAGAGAGATGATCGGCCGCTAGATTCTCGACTCCTTTTTTGTCAAGCACGGTGACATCAAATTCTTGGAGGAGGAGCATCCAACGAAGCAATCTCGGCTTAGCATCTTGCTTAGCTAAGAGATACTTGATGGCCGAATGGTCGGTATACACGATGCTTTTAGTTAAGACGAGATAAGGTCGGAATTTCTCAAAAGCATAGACCACGGCAAGGAATTCCTTTTCCGTTGTGGTGTACTTTAATTGAGCATCGGTCATCGTCTTACTATCATAATGGATAGGACGGAAATGATTTTCATAACGTTTCCCTAAGACGGCCCCTATGGCATAATTACTTGCATCGCACATGATTTCAAAGGGTAATTCCCAATTAGGAGCAACAATAATGGGATCTTCGGTAAGTTTCCTTTTGAGAGTTTCGAAAGCTCTAACACAATCCTCATTGAAGTTAAAAGGAGCATCCTTCTCGAGAAGGTGTGTCATAGGTCGAGAGATTTTCGATAAGTCCTTGATGAAACGACGATAAAAGCCCGCGTGGCCTAGGAAACTCCTAACTCCCTTAACAGTTTTGGGATGAGGTAAGTTGGCGATGACGTCTACCTTAGCTTTATCGACCTCAATCCCCGTTTTCGACACCTTATGTCCTAAGAAGATTCCTTGTTTACACATAAAATGACATTTTTCCCAATTAAGCACAAGATTGGTTTCTTCACAATGTTTTAACATTTGCTCGAGATTGGATAAACACGACGTGAACGAATTGCCAAATACCGAAAAGTCATCCATAAACACTTCCATCGACTTCTCGATCATATCGTGAAAAATTGCCATCATACACCGTTGAAACGTACCCGGTGCATTACAAAATCCGAAAGGCATCCTACGATAAGCAAACGTTCCATACGGACACGTAAACGTAGTCTTCTCTTGATCACGAGGGTCGATAGGGATTTGAAAGTAACCGGAAAAACCATCTAAAAAGCAATAGAATTCATTTCTCGCGATCCAACATTTGATCCATGAAGGGCAAAGGAAAGTGGTCTTTACGAGTGGCGTCATTTAACTTTCGGTAGTCAATACACACCCTCCAACCGGTCACAACACGAGTGGGAATTAACTCGTTGTTTTCATTAGGCACAACGGTCATTCCTCCCTTTTTAGGGACACAATGGATTGGGCTCACCCATGGGCTATCGGAGATAGGATAAATCATTCCCGCGTCAAGGAGTTTCAACACTTCCTTTTTAATGACATCGTGAATTTTGGGATTCACCCTTCTTTGACTTTGAATTACGGGTTTGTAGTCCTACTCCATTAAAATCTTGTGAGTACCAAATTTTGGGTCAATACCCTTAATGTCGGAAATTTTCCATGCAATTGCCTCTTTAGGAGCTTTAAGAACTTTCAAGAGCTCGGTTTTTTCATCATTAGCAAGACCTCCTGCAATAATAACCGGCAACTTGTCATCACCTTCCAAGAATGCGTATTTAAGGTGAGAAGGAAGATCTTTCAATTCAAGGATAGGTGGTTCCTCGATTGAAGATTTTGGTTCAACACTCATAACTTCCATCGGCGGAAGAAATGGTTGAATAGAAGTATCATCACTAATCCACACCTCATCTTCATTATCGATTTCATTTGAAGTGAGATTGCCTCCTTGGAATGGAGTGAGATTTGGTGTAGCATTAGCAAGAATTGGATCCAAAATAGTGGGATTGCCACTTGACGAGCTATCGGAAAAACCTAACACTTATTGTGAAAACTCATCACAAACCACATCAACTATGTCAATGTGATTGATGGTAGCGATTGCATAAACGTGAGAAGGTTTCGATTTTTGAGTAGCGTTTATAACAATTTCCTCTTCGTTGAATCTCAAAGTGATAGTTCTTGCATGAACGTCGATAAGCGATCTCGAGGTGTCTAAAAATGAACGACCTAAATTAGAGGAACTTGAGGATCCGCGGGGATGTCAACTACTATAAAATCAACGGGATAGTAGAACTTCCCCACTTTCACGAAAACATCTTCGGCTACTCCACATGCTAAAATCGTAGAATGATCGGCCATCTCGATAGACATGTTCGAAGGAATAAGAGCCGGAAGAGAAAGCGATTTCCAAATGGAAAATGGCATCTAATTAATGCTCGCACCAAGATCGGCCAAGGCGAGGCATTCTTTCATATCTTGTATGTCACAAGGAATGAGAAACTTTCCGGGGTCACCAACTTTTTTCGTTATGCGGTTAAGATAAACCGAAGAACAATTAGCAACCTTTGAAAGCTTTTCCTTATCGCTCATCATACTTTTAAAAGTGGAAGCGAAACGAGGCATATACAACAACGCGTCGGCTACACTCACATCAAAATGCACTTGTTGAAACATTTTTATAAAAAGCTCGATTTGTTGTTTGTTACGTTCTTGCAATTTCTCTTTGTTTCGTCTCTAAGGGTAAGGTAAGGGTGGTGTGGGTTGGACATTAGGCAACGGCCTTAGAATCTCGGGTTCCACAATTGGTATTGGTTCAACCGTAGGTGTGGTATGAGCGTTACTTCGTGGGATTGTAATGTGCTCCTTTTCGACCATCACCTCGAGTTCTTTCTCGATTTCCTTTTCCGTAGAAGTACTTGGACGAGAGATTGGTTCCTTGAAAGTTTTACCACTTCGTGTAGTAATAACCTTCATTTCTCCCTTCGGGTTTGCAATGGTATCACTAGGAAGACCACCCGAGGAAGAGGGTTTACACATGATTGCTTCAAACATTTTTGCCATTCGGTCCTCAAATTTTGATTGCCTAGCATCCGCTTTTAACAATTCTTGCTTAATCTCTTGTTGTCCTTGTTCCATCTTTTGTTGATTTTGTTGAAGACGTTGGACATTTCCTTCCATTTTATTTGCATGAGTTTTAAGTTCATTAGCAAGTTCGTTTTTAAGCTCGTTTTTCAACTCGGATCTTAAGCTAATCATCTCACGTTGCATGTTATCAAATTTAGCATCATTTGCTTTAGCATAATCCAAAAATTCTCCTTGAAGATTTTTAGTGTGAGCATTTTGAAAACCTTGTGTAGTGTTTTGAAAATCACGGTTTTGGTTTTGATTAGTGACTTGTCCATTCCCACTTTGATAATTCCCCTTGTTGTAGTTACGTGAATTGCCTTGATAATTACCACCTTGGTTGTTGTTTCGATAGTTATTAGCATTTTGATTTGGTGGAGCTTGATTTGGGCGGGAACCTTGGCCGTTTTGGTTATAAGTTCCCGTTGCTACATAAGTACTCGAAGTGTTACCATTCGCGGTAATGCACTCGGAAAGATCATGAGCTCCACCACAAGACAAACAACTCTTAGCAACCGCTTTAACCGAAGCGGAATTTGAAGCTTCTTGAGCTTTCCAATGAGACATAAGATTAGCAAATCTATCGAAAAACCGATTTTCCTCATTAGCTTCATCATGTAAGGCATTAATGCTACGAGACGATGACGACGATGACGAACCCAAATTGGCAACACTCGGTGTGTTACGAGGGCTATAAACCTTAGATCTATTCTCGATAATCTTTAAAGCTTCATCGGTCGTTTTGCACAAAACATTACCACCCGCGGCGGCATTCAAGTAATCTCGTTCATGATCATTAAGCCCATTATAAAAAGTATCAATTTGATGCAATTCCGAAAAATCATGGTGTGGACATTCATGTAACATTTCTTTAAAGTGTTCCCATGCCATTGAAAAACTTTTATTGTTTCTTTGCACAAATCTTGAAATCTCATTTTTCAAATGTGTTGTTTTAGATGGTGGAAAAAACTTGTTCACAAACTTAGAAACGAGATCACCCCATGTCAAAATCGAATTTGGCGGTTCTTTCTCAAGCCAAATTTTAGCGGGTCCATATAACGAGTATGGAAACAACATCATCTTAATGGCGTCATGTGGAACATCCTTAAACTTGCTAGTAGCGGTGAGACGATTAAAATTCCTTATGTGGTAGTGCGGGTTGTCTTTCTCATGACCTCTAAACTTATTAGCTTGCAACATCGACATTAAACCCGTCTTAATCTCGAAAGTCTCCGCAAGGATAGCGGGAATCACAATGGCCTCTCCAAAACCCTCGGTGGGTGCTTGTAGCAACTCTATCATAGTACGATTAGCCATGACGACTTCTTGTTCTACAATAGGTTCAACAATTGGAGGTTGTTCTTCAATCAACGTCTCTTGATTGGCTTGCTTTTGAAGACGTTTACGAGCTCGTTTTGCTTGGTTACGAGTGATCATAAACTTCACGAAGAATGGGAGGTGAGCAAAGAAGATTATTTTTGGGTGTTTTGTGGATTTTCAATTTTTTTGTGTTTTTGATTGTTTTTAATTTTTTTGGATTTTGGTGTATCTTTGTAGACAACAATCTACCAAATCTCTCCTCGAATCAAACTCTTGATGAAAGAAGCCTCAAAAGAATGAAAACGATCACGTGGAGTGAACGTCTTCGAATGGCTTTATAACTTTGGTGAAAACCAAAATGTTCAAGAGGGTTTAATCACAAAGAAAACAAGAATATATATTATACGTAATAATACTTTGGGGGGCAAAACCCTCGATTAGCCTTCAATCTCAAAATACTCACAAGCAAGCGGGGAAACAAGGCGGCGCGAAGCACTTAAGAGCATTTTTCCTTAGGGTATATTTTATAATACCCGCCTTATACCCACCTTATAGTTCGTATTTTTCAAAATCGAGCTTCACGAAAGTATTTATCTATTTTTGCCTTTTTCTTTTTGTTTGAGATTCGAATACAATAATTAGGAGATCAAATCCCAATTAAGGTTGTGTTTTCACACTTTTGGAGATATTTTGTATTTATTGTGATACTTAATACAATATAGTAATAATAATTTCACAAGAAAAACCAATAAAACCGATAATACGTATTAGTAGATCTCTACTAATACAAATACTATTTATGGTTAATCTTAAAAACAACAAGACAAATTAATCACGACACACCTCCCCGGCAGCGGCGCCAAAATGATTGTTTGAAAATTACGACCTTTAGGAAAAGGAGCGTAAAAGCGGTAAGTATTAAGTGATGATTTAGGAAAATCAAGCACTAATGACCCGATGAAGTTCGTTTCCCAAGGAGGTATATGTGTATGACTAAAATGTAGCAAGATTTGAGATTAATATTGGTTTAGAAGGGGATGAGAATAGAGGATGACGAAGACGTGAAATTAATTACTACGATGACAAAACATAAAACCGTAAAACAAGCTAAAATAAAAAATTAATTCTAAAGATTACCAAAAATTCATCAAAAATCAAAATAAATAAACTAAGAGTTTACCAATGATCAAAACTTTTTCAAACCTTTTAATTAATTAAATATTCAATTTTTAAATGCTAATTAAAGCCCTAAAAATCAAATAAATTATCAAAAAGCCCAAATAAAGATTTTTCAATTGGTAAACCTCTAAAATGACCTAAAAAGATTAAAACTATTTTTAGAAATTTTTAAACTAATTAAAACTATTTAAAATGATTTAAAAACTATTAAAACTTAAAATAATTATAAAAATTAATCTAAAGATGATAAAATTATTCTAAAAGTTGCAAAATTCCTATTTTAATGTATTTAAGCTAAGAAAAATGTAAAGAGTTGAAAAATGTGAAATTTGAAAAATAATATTAAAATAATATTAAAATAATATTAAAAATCCAAAAATTATAAAAAAATTCTAAAAACTTGCAAACTAGTTTATTTTAACCTAATTAAACAGAAAATGAAAGTGAAATCACCAGAATACCCCTATTGGACCCTCAAATGGGCCAAAACCAAAAACAGTCAACACTAATGGGCTTTTTAGCCCAAAAAGTCAAACTTGGCCCAATTGACTTGGAAAAGCCCAATCTTACTCAAAATTTGATTCTAAATACAAAACTCTAAAGGCCCAAAAGCTGAAATGAGCTTATCACAGCTTATTATGCAAACAGCTTATCCTTATTGGGCTTTTCAGCCCATTAAGCAATAAGATAATGCCATAAGCTCTAATTTGACACACAACCTTCTTTTGGGATGCTTAAGAGATATGTAAAAAGAAATTTTGAAAAAGCACACTCAATAAGCCATAAATAAGCAAAATACAATTTCACTAAAAGACAAAATAGTCGGGTTTGAGATTTAGGGCACCTCAGAACTTGATTCAACTTGCAAAATGTCACAAATGAACTCAATAAGCCAAATCAATCAACAAATTACAATAAGCAACACCAATAAGCCAGAACAAACCAATAAGCACTTATGAAAAAGTCAATTAAGTTGGTTTTCTAGTCAAACCCTAAAGTCAACCCTCCAAATGCTCCAGTATGAACAAATGGGTCAAATAATGAGCACCTATTACAAAATCCAAGTTGTTGCTGGTTAAAATAAGCTATTTTAGCTTATTGATAAGCTGAAACCCAATTAACACTAGCAATGGCTAGCAGCAGGGGAAAGGAGTTCCCACTGCTTTGACTATTTGACCAAGCTTTTTAGAGAGATTTAGTATGATTCAATTGGAAACAAGGGCACCCTTGTGATCAGTGATTCACAAGGAGTCAATATCAACAAGAAAATCACAATTTGGTTCACACAATAAGCCCAGATTAATCAAACAGTCACCAGATATTGCTCAGACATGGAAAATAAGCAGTTATGCACAAATAAGCAGATATAGCATGAATAAGCCAACCAAATTCAACAAGATGCATACAAAAGCTATATAAACTATGAATAAGCACAAACAAACTTATATCAAGCACTGAATCAAAGTAAATAAGCAGAATCAAGCACCAATAGTTACTGATAAGAACAAGGTGAACATGCGGAAACTTTTGTTGATCTAATTGACACTAAATCCAATTTCAAGCATCCAAATCTCTTTCCCTGGTGTTATTAGCCTAGTTTAATCACTTGTTAACCCTAGTATATGATTAGATCTAGGTGTCCCTTAAACCACAGCCAAAAATATCAAGTAACAAAGATTTTATAGCCCTATTATGAATCTAGGTGTTTCAACCCACAAAACTTGCATACAAATGACCAAGTATACCAGTAAAGAAGATACCAACATATAACAACACAAAACCAACACTCAACAAGCCTCAAAACCTGCTTATGCAGTTAACCCAAACACCCCTTAAAAACCTGTTTTGACAAATTTTCAAAGGATTATCCAGATTCAAACCACAAATCAAGTTAATACCACTTCAATAACATCAAACAAGAACAGATAAACAATATCCAACCATAAAAACACAGATTCCACAATAATCAAGCAAAATCACAAAAATTCAGAAAATAAGAGAGAAAATTGAAAAGGGAGAAGGTATAAACCTCCAAGACCTACATCCAGGCCTTGGATTGTTTGAGCTGATGTACTAGCAAAACAAGTACCAGCTTCCAATGTACCTGCTAAGATCAACAAACAAAAGTGATGAACAATAAACAAGTACTTTTCTGATTTTTGAAACCCAAGTTTTATTACTTAAAACCTTGCCTCAAAAACCTTCAAACATGTAAATGAAACTCAGAATTAGGCTATTCTAACACCAACTTTTAATAAACAAGAACAAGATTTCACAAATTTTTGAAAATCAAATTTTATTAACTTAAAAAGGGATTACAAAGATTGATAGCCTAAAACTGGAACAAAGGGACTCTCACAGGTTGAGGTCTCCTTTTATAGACATATGCTAAGCCTACACTATTCACAAACCCTAGAAGTGAAATTCCTATAATGTCCTTGAGGTCTTCTAGACGATTCTTGGTTGTGAGTTGTACAAAAGGATCCAAACCGTTTAAAATAGCTTTGTGATGAAGCTAAGAGTGTGGGCTGTTGATCTTGCCATGTCAGCTTACTTGGAGAGGAAGTTGTGTTTTGATTGGTTGACGTGTTGAATGGTGGGGCCTCTTGGTGAGTGAGGGTGAGGGTTTTTAATGTGGGATGGGTTTCTGCATGTGCGAATCACACATGTGCCAGGGTAATTTAAATTAACCCTTTGTTTTAAGTGAGTAAATTCTGGGGTGAAGAATGGTAAACAGTAATACTTTTGATTCGATTTTGGGGGAGAAAAGGTGTTTGGCGCGTGTTTGTGGTGTTTAAAGTTTGATGGCAACTTAGGTCCTTTGTTTTTGGCAAAACATGTATAACAAGTTTATTTTCCAAACAAACTCGTTTCCTTTGTTAATAACTTTTCCAACTTCACACTTTTGGCACAAAACTTTGTCAAAAAGTTTAAAAGGGTTGTTTTTGCCATTTTTGGATATTTGAGGGACTGATCTTGGACATTATTGATCTTCATAGGTCTTCAATGTAACTTTAACTCCATAAGGGACCATAATTGACAAATTAGATTTGATGAGGGACTAATCTTGCCAATTCTTCAAAGTTGAAGGACCATTTGTGTAATTTTGACAAACTTAAGGGACCAAACTTGTAATTATGAATTCACAAGGGTTTTAAGTGTCATTTCTTCATTGTTTGAGGATCAATCTTACATATCTTCAAGTCTTCAAGGGTAATCGTTGGATAATTCATGAACTAGGTCCCGGTTCTTTGTACGGCTTCGTTTCTCGTGGCCGTTTTTCCTTGTTTCTTGTGATCTTTTGTCTTTTTCACGATATCCATACCTAGAATACACAAGTAAACAAACACAAGCATATATATGGTATTTTATGACATTTTTATGCATTTAAAGCCCGAAAAGGACGATGAGATCATGTATAAAGGCCATCTCATCAGAGACATGAAACTTAATCAGCATGAAACGACATCCACGTGAGAGTATAAAAACTTGACTGTTACAAAAAACATAGAAGGATAATCAACTTAGGGTTAACATCAACTGGTGTGGATGACTACGGTTAATCTACAAAATTTGAAGGAGGAGACATGGGGCTAAGTATGGAAGATTCTGGTTCGATCCATACTTGTCAAAATTTTACGAGAACTGTCATGTATAGAAATTTACAATATGGGACTAAATGTGGATGGCTGTTGTCCAATCCATACTAGTCAACTTTAATAAAACATCGTGATATGAACAAAGGTGAACGCCTATGGGTCGGTTCACAAAACAACATTCGACTGAAAACATGAATCTGACATGAGTAAGGGTAAACGCGTATGGTCGGTTTACCAAGAAAATGTGAATGAGCAAAGGTGAACGCCTATGGGTCGATTCACCAAAACAAAATTCGACTCAAAAGCACATGCGACTAAATATGGCCAATCATGTACCGACCTTTTACTTAGTCAAAATTTTAAGATAACTAACTGATAAATGCATGAGAAACATGAAAGATAACAAACGCCAAAATCTAGGAAGTTCCTGGTGACTACCCACTAGTCACATGTCAAGTTTTAGAGCCTACAGGTCGAACCTTGGGCTCTGATACCATAATTGTAACGCCCGACTTTGATAAGTAGACTGTTACGGGTATTTATGGCATGTCATCAAAGCCTGCAAGGAAAATGTCTTGAAAACATTAACTAACCATAACGGAAATACCGGAATCAAACATCGGTAATCCAAACATAAGCTCAAATATAAAAGATTAAGTACAGAATGAAAGGACTAAACAATGTCCAAATAGGAAAATTAATGTATGAAGTGCATAAAGTAAAGAAGTCTGGATAGCTTCCATCCAACGCACATACTCTCTTAGAATCCTAAGAGCGTCCTTGTGTACCTATCGTTTGGAAACATGAAAGGAAAACTACGGCTGAGCATAACGCCCAGTGAACGGATATAAAGCATGATAAGAATGTACTGGAATGAAACGGATGACAAATACTGATGCTATAAAACTGATAAGTAAAGAGCAGCAGAAAACTGTGTATGTTCTGAAAAGTTTGATTTATAAATAGTAAAGCTGAATTATTATCTGTTAAAACTGAAAACATGCATTTATTGTATTTTAAGTGCCAAGAGCTTGTATTGGTCATGTGTTGTAACAACGTCTGCATGAATACATAGAGGGGTGACTTCATCATGCTGTAAAGGGATGACCTCTAACTGATAAGCTGGGTGGAGGGATTAATAAGTGTGAAAACACTTATCCTTTTACCACTTATTTTCAATAATAACAAGACCAAAACGTGTAATTTATGTCGTAAAAGTCAGAATTATGCGTGGTTTGTGTTTTTATTGTGTTTTAGGACCAAAAGATTAAAAAGGAAGAAAACACGGGCTTTCACGGGCTTTTATCGAAGAAAACGGGAAAAGACGAAGTCAAAATATCAAGAGTGCTTAAAGAACGGATGTCCAAGACCTATTCTGAAGATTTATCGAAGAACAAGTCTAAAGACGGAAGTTTAATTAAGTCGAAGAACTCGAGTCTAAATAAATGAAGAAATGTTAAGACGAGTTTAATTAATCCCGAGACGACATCGAGAAAGACAAATGAATTAAATCGAGTCGAGAAGAAAAGAAAGAAGGAAGCACCACACATGCACTTCCCACTTCCCTATAAATACCCTCCTAATCACATTAGGAGAGGGTTAGCTAGTTTTTATTTTTAAGTTTTCTTTCTAGTTTTAGAGAGAGAAAGTTCTAATATTTCTCTCACTAAGTTTTTCATTCTTTCTTTCTTTTAAGCTTTCATCATTCTTGTATTTGGATTTCATCTATCTAATTCAAGTTAAGTTTTAAGTCTTTAATCTTCTTCTACATTTCTTGGTTTACTTAAATTTTTGATTCGAAACCTTTTCTTTGATCCGAATCCTCATGATCCGTGATTGAAGTTGAGGTTGTATGTTAAGAAAGTTCATTTCTCGTTCTTACAAAAGCTTGTATACGTTTAGGCCATAAGCTCTCTATGCTTATTGGTTTATTTTAAGTTCTAGCTTATTGATTTTCGGATTTCTTAAAGGTTTTTGTCACGATCAAAATTCTTTTCATAAAGTGTTGATCTTTATATTTAAGAAGTTGTCAAATTTAAGCTTTTTGAATTGTTTTAGGTTCGGGTAGAATAGCTTATTGTATCAGCTTATGGAGTTTTAAACTTGCCACCATTTTCGGATTAATCTTGTGTTCATCGCAATATTTTGATTCTCCACATTCCGACGGGGTACTGGATTTGATCGCAATAACCCTTAAGGGTTCTACTTTGCGATCGGTGGGCCATTTTTCCCCTTATTCCGATCTGGATTGCGATCGCTCATTGCGATCGCACATTCCGACGGGACTAAGGTCTTTGTTAAGACGAAGTGCTGCCCATTTTTTGACAGCAACATTGCGATAGCCATTATTCTGATAGATGCACATTGCGATAGAGGAGTTTTAGTTATTCCGATCTGAAACTTTGCGATAGAACCTTATTCCGATAGAATTGCATTTTACATTCCGACAGCTTTACATTTATGTATTCCGATGGTTGTAATTTTGGTGTATTCCGATGGACATGATTTGCATTATTCCGATTGACTAAGTTTTTAAGTTTTAAGTATTTTCCTAATTAACTTTTAGTTTAATCTTGTCAAAGCTTCTTCTTTACTCATCGACATTTTCATACTTGCTTTTAAATTAGATAACCAAACCAAACCAAATCATTTTGTTCACCAAAAGACAATTGAGTCGCACTTTGAACCAATAGTCAATTCGAAAGGATTCGGACGATAAGATTTTATACTTGGTGTCAAAAGTCGAGTATTAAATAACGCCGCTGCCGGCTCTTTTTGTTAAGATTAACGATTTCTAGTGAGAGACGCATTGAATTTTGGGATCCGTTCTTTGAACGTTATTTTCTTTGCTTTAAAATTTTCAAAAACCCTAAAAAAAATATATAATTCTTCAAAAATACAAAAACATTAAAAAATCATAAAAAGCAATTATTTTCCAAAGGTTTTGCACCAAAAAGATTATATAGATATTTTCTCTGTGTATATTTTTCTTCTGCAGGTGTATGCGTACTAGACCTTCGAACTATTCTTAGCCCGAGACTCGTGAAGATCTAGATATGGCTGGTGTTAATAACAACAATAATAACCCACCTCTACCCAATTTGAATAACAACAACAACAACAACAATGTCCCCCTACCTGATTTACGAACAATGGAGGAATTGTGTCAACCCACCATGAACGGACGCGGAGGCCCGATTGCGCCGATGCACGTCACGGCTCAGGAGTTTTCGTTGAAGCATCACATGATCCAACAAGTGCAAACTAACCCATTTCGCGGAATTCCGGATGATGATGCCAACAAACACCTCGACAAATTCATTACCATCACCCAAAGCATGAAATCCCCTGGTGTTTCTATGGATGACCTTCGCCTTCAACTATTTCCCCACTCGCTTTCTCACCATGCCGAAAAATGGTTTGACCGTCTTCCCAAAAATTCTATTCATACTTAGAATGACATGACTCAACGCTTTTTGTCGCGCTACTTCCCACCATCCATGGTCACAAGCCTTCGTATCCAAATTAGCGGATTCATGCAAGACAATGATGAATCGCTCTTTGATGCTTGGGAACGATACAATGATTTGATCGACCGCTGTCCAAATCACAACATGCTCACCGTCACTTTCATTGATACTTTCTACAATGATCTCACTTTTCATGATCGTGACACGATCAATGCCGCCGCCGGTGGTACTTTTATGAAAAGGAGACCGGAGGAGTGTAGAGAGTTGATTGAAAACATGACTACTCACCACAAGAATTGGGATTCATCTGCATCCTCAAGATCTAACCCGAGAGTCAATGTTTCTTATACTACTTCCAATCCCGAGATGACTGAAATTTCTCGACAACTCGCTGAGATGAACAAGAATTTCATGACCATGGCCACAAAACACTTTCAACAAGCTAAAGCCGTTGCTATTTCTTGTGACACATGTGGTGGTCCTCATTCCTACAATGATTGTCCTTCCACTCAAGGCAATTTTTCTGAAAACGTTAACGCGGCATACGGTACTTATCCCACGGGAGGCTATCAAGATCGTCCTCAAGGAGACCGTGGCTTGCTAAGTTATCGTTCAAACAACTATCTTGCACCACCCGGTTTCCCTCCTACAAACCAAAACCAACAACAAAGCTATAACTGAAACAACCAATCCCAAACTCGTGCTAACAATCAATATCAATCCCAAAGAAACCCATACCCACCTCAAGGAAATTCTCAAGCTTACCAAGCTCCACCTCTCAATCAACCGATGGTATTGAATCAAGACGTCGAGACGTTCATGAAGACTAATTGAGAGATGGTGACGAATCTTCAGAGTCAATTTGTCAACTTGAAGAATGACATGGCGAAACAAGGGAGCGATATTCGAGCCGAGCTAAGGAATGACATGGCAAAACAAAGCAATGAAATTCGTGCAGACATCAGAGACTCTTTCAGCACTCAAGCGCTTAACATTCGTGATATGATTGGTTCGCTCATCCAAGGTAATCAACCCTCTTCTTCGGGTACTCTTCCGAGTAACACCGTTGCGAATCCAAGAGGGGAGATGAAAGCAATCACCACTCGTAGTGGAAAAGGTTATACGGAACCCGAGCTTCCTACACCTCCACCTGTGATTGTGAATAAGGAAAAAGAGCAACTTTCCCCACCTCCTTTGCCTTCTACCCCCATTTCCCTACCACCCGTGGTTGTGAGTGATCCTACTCCCCTAAAGCCTTCTTCTTCATCCAATATACCTTACCCTTCAAGGTTGAAGACAGAGAAGCAAAAGAGCAAGGATGATATTCAAGTTTCAAACTTTCTAAAAATGTTTAAACAATTGAATTTTAACATCTCCTTTGCCGAGGCTCTCGCTCACATGCCCAAATACGCGAAAATGTTTAAAGATCTTCTAAGTGACAAGGAGAAACTTCTTGACATTGCTCAGACCCAACTTAATGAGAATTGCTCCGCCGTTCTCTTAAGGAAATTGCCCACCAAACTTGGTGATCCGGGTCACTTCTTGATTCCTTGCAACTTCCCGGGAGTAGAGAATTGCATGGCCCTAGCCGATCTAGGTGCCAGTATAAACTTAATGCCTTTAAGTGTTTGGAAGCAATTATCTCTCCCCGAGCTAGTCCCCACCAAAATGACTTTGGAACTAGCTAACCGTACGGTTGCTTATCCAGTGGGGATAGCCGAAGATGTCTTTGTTGGCTTTGACAAATTTACCTTCCCGGCGGATTTTGTTGTCCTTGACTACGAGATGGATCCTCGTGTTCCATTAATCGTTGAACGTCCCTTCTTGAGGACCGGTCGCACTCTCATTGATGTAGCCGCGGGCGAAATAATCATGAGAGTTGGTGACGATAAAATTGTCTTCAACATGGGTAAGATTTCTAAGAAACCTTATTCATATGAGAGTGTTAATGCTATTGATGTTCTCGATGAGGCTTGTGAAGAACATTTTCATGATGCTTGCAAAAGTACTCTTTCTTCTCTACCCAATGTTGAGACCGTTGCCTCAATTGCTCCGGCATTGACTCCTTTTGGAGAAAGTGACTTGGATGATTTCGAAGCTAGCTTGGGTCCTCTCGATAGTAAGTATGATAATTCGTCCACCGATTGGGATGAAGACATTCGTACTATTGAGAAACTTCTCAATGAAGACCCGTTTTCTCTTCCTTCTCCTAAAGAGGTGACTAATGATGATCCATCGTTAGTTACACCATCTATTGAGGATCCTCCTACTCTTGAGCTTAAAGACCTACCTCCTCATCTTGAATATGTTTTCCTTGAAGACAACGAGAAGTTACCGATCATCATCGCAAAGGACCTGAAAGAAGAAGACAAAACCCGACTTATCGCCGTGTTGAAGAAGCATAAAAGAGCTATCGCTTGGAAAATCTCCGACATTCGCGGAATTGATCCTCACTTTTGCACACATAAAATTCTCATGGAGGACGACTTTAAGCCCACAGTTCAAAGCCAACGAAGGGTGAATCCTAAAATCCATGAAGTCATCAAAAAAGAGGTTATCAAACTTCTTGATGCGGGTATGATTTACCCTATTTCGGATTCACCATGGGTTAGTCCAGTCCATTGTGTGCCTAAGAAAGGCGGAATCACCGTTGTGCCCAATCAAAACAACGAGTTGATTCCTACCCGTCTCGTTACTGGGTGGAGAGTTTGTATAGACTACCGCAAACTCAATGATGCCACGAGAAAGGATCATTTCCCTCTTCCTTTTATGGACCAAATGCTTGAACGTTTAGCGGGTAATGAATATTACTGCTTTCTTGATGGTTTCTCGGGTTATTTCCAAATACCCATCGATCCCCAAGATAAAGAGAAGACAACATTCACTTGTCCCTATGGCACATTTTCCTACAAAAGGATTCCTTTTGGCTTATGCAATGCCCCCGGGACTTTCCAAAGGTGCATGTTGGCTATCTTCCATGACATGGTTGAGCAAACCATGGAAGTCTTCATGGATGATTTCTCGGTCTTTGGGGATTCCTTCTCTTCTTGCCTTGCCAATTTGGAACGTATGCTTAAGCGGTGCGAAGACACTCACCTTGTTCTGAATTGGGAAAATGCCATTTTATGGTAAAAGAAGGCATTGTGCTAGGACGTAAAATCTCTAAAGCCGGTCTTGAAGTCGACCGTGCTAAAGTAGATGTCATAGCCAAATTACCTCCACCTTCAACAGTGAAGGGTGTAAGAAGTTTTCTGGGTCATGCGGGCTTCTATCGTCGATTCATTCAGGATTTTTCTAAAATCGCTCGCCCGATGACCCACCTCTTGGAAAAAGATACTCCTTTTATCTTTTCTAAAGAGTGTATCAAAGCGTTCAATCTTCTTAAGGATAAGCTAACTAAGGCACCGGTCTTGGTTACCCCTAATTGGGAGCTACCCTTTGAATTGATGTGCGATGCTAGCGACTTTGCTATTGGTGCGGTTTTGGGCCAAAGAGTGAATAAACACTTCCAACCAATCCACTATGCTAGCAAAACAATGACAGGGGCTCAATTGCATTATACGACAACCGAAAAAGAGCTTTTAGCTGTTGTCTATGCTTTTGAAAAATTTCGCCCCTATCTTGTTTTATCCACCACCATCGTATACACGGACCATTCCGCGTTGAAGTACTTGATGACTAAGCATGACTCTAAGCCAAGACTTCTTCGCTGGGTTTTACTCCTTCAAGAATTAAACATTGAAATTCATGACAAAAAGGGAGCCAAAAATCTAGCCGCGGATCATCTGAGTAGACTTGAGGATCCATATCAAGGGGATCATCCGAACAAAGAGATCAATGACTCTTTTCCCCTTGAGACCTTAATGTCTATAAATCTCAATCTTGATGACACCCCGTGGTTTGCCGACATTGCAAACTACTTAGCGGGTGGTATTCTCATCAAAGGGTTAACATCCCAACAAAAGAAGAAGTTCTTGAATGATGTTAAGACTTACTTTTGGGATGACCCTTTTCTATTCAAACAATGTACTGATCTGATCATTCTTCGATGTGTTGACGGACCGGCAGCTTTTGACATTCTCCAGGCTTGCCATAAAGGACCCACCGGTGGTCACTTTGGTCCCAACTACACCGCTAAGAAAGTGTTTGACTCTGGATTCTATTGGCCCACCATTTATCGTGACGCTCACGAAATGGTTAAGCATTGTGATGCTTGCCAACGCCAAGGAAATATCACACATAAAGACGAGATGCCTCAAAATTTCATACAGGAATGTGAAATCTTTGACGTATGGGGCATCGACTTTATGGGGCCATTTCCATCATCCAAAGGGAACAAGTACATCCTCGTCGCCGTTCACTACGTTTCTAAATGGGTTGAAGCCAAGGCTCTCCCTACGAACGATTCGAGGGTGGTTGTGAACTTTTTAAAGCAGCTGTTTGCTCGATTCGGCGTTCCTCGTGCTATTATCAGTGACCACGGGACTCATTTTTGCAACGATCAATTTGCAAGAGTCATGACTAAGTATGGTGTTAATCACCGTCTTTCCACCGCCTATCATCCCCACACCAATGGGCAAGCCGAGATTTCCAACCGTGGATTGAAGCGAATTTTGGAGCGTACTGTGGGAGAGCATCGCGCCGCGTGGGCCGATAAGTTAGATGATGCCCTGTGGGCTTTCCGTACTGCTTATAAGACCCCGATCGGTTGTACACCTTATCGTCTTGTGTACGGGAAAGCATGCCACCTCCCCATCAAGCTGGAACATAAGGCATACTGGGCCTTGAAGTGGGCTAACTTCGACATCAACAAAGCCGGTGATTTTCGTAAGATTCAACTCAACGAGCTCAACGAACTGAGGAATGAAGCTTACGAGAACTCACTAATCTACAAGGAAAAGACCAAGATCATTCATGACGCAAGGATTAAGAACCGAGAGTTCCACGTTGGTGATCAAGTCTTACTTTTTAACTCTCGGTTGAAGATCTTCTCTGGCAAGTTGAAGAGCCGCTGGTCTGGTCCATTCACCGTCACCAAAGTCTTTCCATATGGCACCATTGAGCTTTCTCAGCCAAATGGGCCCAATTTCAAGGTGAATGGCCAGCGTTTGAAGCTGTACTTTGGTGAGGACATCTCTCATGAGATGATTCCATCCCTCACCATGTTCCCCATGAACTAAATTGGGTCGAGTCAGGCTCGTGACTCGGTGAACAAAAACAAGCGCTTCTCGGGAGGCAACCCGTGATCTATCCTTTACTGTTTTCATAATAAGTGTAGGGGGAGCCCCGTATGTGTTTGTTGTCTTGTTTCTTATCTTGTACTGGGATTCAATCTTCACAGAGCATCTTGATGACTTTTGACGAACCGTGATACCGTGTTCCCATCTTCCCGGTTCTATCCCAAACTCTTGTGATTCAATATTTCATATTTTATATGTTCACACTGAATTCACTTTAGTTGTCCGCTCCTTAGCAAGATTTAAACAAAGTGCACAATGTCATAAGTGTAGGGGAGTTTACTCCCACATGCTTAAACATTGAGGACAATGTTTATCTAAAGTGTAGGGGGGACTTCTATCGAATTAAGTGGTCTTTTCCATGAATTTGCCCTCATTTTAACCGGAAAATTTGATTTTTCGACATTTTTCAAAAAAAAATTTAATCTATTTTGGCCTAGTTGTATAGTGGTATTTTTCTTTATTATGGTTATTTTCTTTCCTTGCTTAAATAAAGTGGTTTTAAATTTTTCTTAGTCATGAATATTTTGACTCAACCCGAGTTTACTTGTCTAAGTTTACTCTAGCTAGTATCCTTAACGTGTTTAAGTCATGTTTTGCTAGGCTTTTATATAGGGAGCTATAAAACGCGAAAGTCTTAACTCTCACGGGTTAAGAACAAGAACTTTTCTCAAGTTCCTATAATTGATCCTAGAGAGTCGTTTATCAAGGGAACTTTAAAATGCGATTTCTAAACTTGAAAAAGTCTAAGAATTTGCAAGATCCTATAGACGACTCGAAAACCCAAAACTTTGATTTAATAGGCTAAGCTTCCACGAGTCTCATTCCTTGAGATTTTAAACTGTGGAGAACGAGAGATGATAGAGCCAATTATAAGTTTGGTATTCTTTCGGGAATTTATGTGAGTTAATTATGAGCCTATTCTCCCATCGCTTGTTAATAAATTTATCTACAATAAATAAGGTTGTATGATTTAAAAGGTTACTTAGCTTCTAGCCCAAGATCGTTTAAAAGTTGCTCGGTACGGATTAGAGTTCATAGCCAAGGCATAACTTATTGAAGCGGGATGCGAAGATTGGCGAGTTCGAAAAGGCCCTAACAAGGCATGAGGGCTGCATTTTGTTGCTAAAGATCCAAAAGTGATGAGAAGAATCATTTATCGAAAATCAATATGAAGGATCGAGACACACGACGAAAAGCAAATACTCCCCCAAAGATCATGGAGAAGTCTATCCAAAAAGGCCCTAACAAGGTATGAGGATAAATAGATCCAAGTCCTAAAAGGAGGCGGATCGTTGTATATCAAAGTCCAAAATAAAGATTGGAGAAAAATGAAGAAGTCGTGGTCCAAATATGAAGTATCTCTCAAAACTTCAAGTGAAGAAATTCCTATTATGAAGAGAAGACCATTATTTCATGAACGTCTCTCAAGGTTCGAAGTATGAAGTCGCTGCCAAATATCGGTCCGAGAAAGGTCTCAAATCGTGGAGCAAGTTATGCCAAGATACGAACTTTATGAGGTCCCGAGAAGCAGTTTTAAAAGATTTTGTCCTTTAGCTAACTATTGATTAAATCGTTCACTTTATTTTCGGCCTAAATAACTATCGAAATAAGTCAAACAATGCATCCTCGTGATCATTCAAGACAAAAATAAAATATAAGAGAAACACCTAGGAATAAGGGAGTCTAAGTGAATAATTGGCCCACATGAGTTCGTGTTAGATTACTAACTTATAATAACAATGATCTCGTTTTTAAGCTTGGTATGGGGAACGTGAAACTTGAGGATGATAAACGTTCATGGCTGCCAAAACCAAATGTAAGTGTTTAATTTTTCTACTTGTTTTTATCTTTTTATGTTTAGTACTGAATAAAGGCCAAGGTGGGTTATTTATGATAGAAAATGTAAACCGTGCTTTAAAATAAATGCATTGCATGAGGGCATTGCAATGGTCAAGTGTAGGGGATTTAATAAGTGTGAAAACACTTATCCTTTTACAACTTATTTCCAATAATAACAAGACCAAAACGTGTAATTTATGTCGTAAAAGTCGGAATTATGCGTGGTTTGTGTTTTTATTGTGTTTTAGGACCAAATTAAAAAGGAAGAAAACACGGGCTTTCACGGGCTTTTATCAAAGAAAACGGGAAAAGACGAAGTCAAAAGATCAAGAGTGCTTAAAGAACGGATGTCCAAGACCTATTCTGAAGATTTATCGAAGAACAAGTCTAAAGACAGAAGTTTAATGAAGTCGAAGAACTCGAGTCTAAATAAATGAAGAAATGTTAAGACGAGTTTAATTAATCCCGAGACGACATCGAGAAAGACAAATGAATTAAATCGAGTCGAGAAGAAAAGAAAGAAGGAAGCACCACACATGCACTTCCCACTTCCCTATAAATACCCTCCTAATCACATTAGGAGGGGGTTAGCTAGTTTTTATTTTTAAGTTTTCTTTCTAGTTTTAGAGAGAGAAAGTTCTAAACTTTCTCTCACTAAGATTTTCATTCTTCCTTTCTTTTAAGCTTTCATCATTCTTGTATTTGGATTTCATCTATCTAATTCAAGTTAAGTTTTAAGTCTTTAATCTTCTTCTACATTTCTTGGTTTACTTAAATTTTTGATTCGAAATCTTTTCTTTGATCCGAATCCTCCTGATCCGTGATTGAAGTTGAGGTTGTATGTTAAGAAAGTTCATTTCTCGTTCTTACAAAAGCTTGTACACGTTTAGGCCATAAGCTCTCTATGCTTATTGGTTTATTTCAAGTTCTAGCTTATTGATTTTCGGATTTCTTAAAGGTTTTTGTCACGATCAAAATTCTTTTCATAAAGTGTTGATCTTTATATTTAAGAAGTTGTCAAATTAAAGCTTTTTAATTGTTTTAGGTTCGGGTAGAATAGCTTATTGTATCAGCTTATGGAGTTTTAAACTTGCCACCATTTCGGATTAATCTTGTGTTCATCGCAATATTTTGATTCTCCACATTCCGACGGGGTACTGGATTTGATCGCAATAACCCTTAAGGGTTCTACTTTGCGATCGATGGGCCATTTTTCCCCTTATTCCGATCTGGATTGCGATCGCTCATTGCGATCGCACATTCCGACGGGACTAAGGTCTTTGTTAAGACGAAGTGCTGCCCATTTTTTGACAGCAACATTGCGATAGCCATTATTCCGATACATGCACATTGCGATAGAGGAGTTTTAGTTATTCCGATCTGAAACTTTGCGATAGAACCTTATTCCGATAGAATTGCATTTTACATTCCGACAGCTTTACATTTATGTATTCCGATGGTTGTAATTTTGGTGTATTCTGATGGACATGATTTGCATTATTCCGATTGACTAAGTTTTTAAGTTTTAAGTATTTTCCTAATTAACTTTTAGTTTAATCTTGTCAAAGCTTCTTCTTTACTCATCGACATTTCCATACTTGCTTTTAAATTAGATAACCAAACCAAACCAAATCATTTTGTTCACCAAAAGACAATTGAGTCGCACTTTGAACCAATAGTCAATTCGAAAGGATTCGGACGATAAGATTTTATACTTGGTGTCAAAAGCCGAGTATTAGGGATCAACTCCAATGTGAAAGATGTAGAGCACACACCACATTCACCTGATAAGCTGTAAACTGATAACCTAGGATGCATCCAGGCGCCCCGCTGATAATACTGATAAAATGGCCAAGCTGAAATAAAAGAGACGCTGCAAGAAATCACTCCCCCGCAGAGGAGTCATGACACTGGTGCCTCAAGTGTCACGGTTACGGTACCTCTGTAACTAGAAATAATTGTTCATGCATGTGTATAAAGCTCAGGTAATTAATATAGTTAACATGGAATCATGTAAAGTTTTAAAACATATAACTGGGAAAATAGATGGCTGCAGACGGGGAAGCCTAATGATGCATAGGAAAGGAAGTCCATACTGAAGGACGGGAAATCCACACCTCATGTCCAGTGATTGACTGAAAGTAAAACATACGAAACTTCTATTCTGACTTCACAATAGCTACACGAATAAGGGGCATGAATGAGTTGTCTGATTATTGTTTAATATTACTGATTCTTACTGTTCTTAATTTGATTCATTATGTTCCTGTATTGTTGTACTGTTTTGGGTATAATCTGATAACGCTGACTGTCTTTAATATTTACTGATTAGTGTATTTTCTTTACTCCTGATTACTGTATAATATGTCTTCTAATACTATAATATTACTGTCAATAGTAACTTGCTAAAAATAGAAAGTTTCCTAAATTAGAAGTTGTCTAAAATAGAAAGTTCCGAAAAAGGTTTCATGAATCATTTAAATCATTTAAGAAAATCATATTTTTAATTATTAAAACTAGTCAAATCATTTATAATTTAATTTACTAATTAAATTAATAAAACATTTATACTTGATAAATTTTGAAATAAACTTATTGTAAAATGATTAAATATTGAATAAGTAAACACTTGTTTTTAACTTTTAAGCGTATACCCGAGCCTACCGAGATATTCCTCTCGGTCGCACTAAAATAAAACAACTACCACCAACTTACTCACAGCCGGATTAGCGACAAAAATTTATGTTACTAAATTGTGACCAAAACTGCCTATATTAACTGGGACAGAATTTTCTGTCACTAAACTTTCGCTAATCCTGGGATTTAGAACTCAACCAAACCCCCTGTTGTATACTATATTTCCACCGAGAGTCTCTAGACTCTCTGTTGCCACTGACCAAAACAAACACCCCCGAGCTGCCCTCTTTTCCCACTGTTTTCAAAACCAAACGCCCCCTTTGTGGTCTTGGGTTTCGGCTGACCACACAAACACACCACCGAGACCCTTGTGGTCTCGGCTGTACACACCAGACGCCCACCGAGAGTCGATGGACTCTCTTTTTTCGTGACCAACACCAACCCGTCTACAATAATTTAAATTTTATGTTTAATTATTACACTCATGTGTTCTTGATAATGAATCCATAAATTTATGATTTATAAAATATTAGGAAAAGAGTGATTACCGTAATAAGTGGTTTAGGATAAATGACGAATATACAAACAATCAATCGATGAAAAATAGATCTGAACTTCCTTGTTCTTGGTCTCTAACTGGCGGCACCCTTAAGAAAACCCTCAACCATAAAAAAAAATTTCTTTTCTTTTTGTTAAATGAAATTAAAATGTGAAACTCTTTCCATGGTTGCTAGTATTTTCGTGGGATGGGCGCTAAAGCCCAATTTCATTTTTATTTCCTATATAAGTTGCGGCCCAAATGAACACACACATATTTTTACATTTTTTTTTTCGTGTTATAACTTTAGATGTTCGTGTTTGTGCTTTATATTCTCGTGCTGAAGTTCTGAAATGTATTATTAATTTTTCTGAAATATAATACTTACGTAATACCTGAAAAGCTAATATTAATTATTTTTTTGAAATAATTAATTATGTCACGTTTTAAATTAAACTGATACTGTGTATAACTAATGTTCTTGGATTTTAAATGCGAGTTTTACACATTCTATAGACATCTTACTCCTGACTTGTTACTTAGTTCAAAAAATTTGTTTACCATTAATACTCTTGACACTTTACATTATATGGCCAAACTTGTGTGAAGAGATTGTTCAATGATCTGAATATCACTATCTATTTAAGCTAATGAGCACTCATGGTCGACTTCTTAATGATATTCAAGGCTTGAATGTATTATTTTAAAATTTTAAGCTTCTAAAGATTTAAAAAGCTACTGCTAATGAGTCATGTTATACTTTTAATGCCGAGAGAATTGAAGGAAGGTAAATTGAATGATGTAACGTTGCACATGAGCCATGAAAAAAATGGGAATGTAAATGATGAGGTCATAAAGGAGATGAAAATTTTGGTGAAAAATAGAGGAGAGAAATGATGCAATTAGTTTTGGAAGCGAAAGAAAGCATTTTACCAAGAGCATATAAAGATGGATTTTGGAACATGTGAAGAGTGTTGAACATATTTTATGCAACGAGCGATGGCTTTACTGGAAATGCTCTCCTTGATATTGTGAAGGGTATCATTTATGAACCCATATCTCACCCATTGCTTTCGGCTTTAGCAGAATGCAAGCAAGTGGTAAGTGTAAGATAGTATTCTATATATCGCTAGTGTGAATTTGAATTTTTAGATTAACATTCTATGTGGACCATGAATTAGCATCACCGTTCGTCAAAAAGTATCCCATTGTGTGAAATATACAATAAAAGGAGACTATAGTGGAGAAATGGGCAAGTTTGATCGATGTTGACCACAAAGCTCTTCCATGTAATAATAGAAGCTTATTTGAATAAGATATTAAAACTTAGAACCTTTTCTTTTTGACATGCAAGCATCATGTTCTTTCTGCATCAAGCGTTCTGTCTGGTGATAAATACAAAGTCTCGATGGGGTTTCTTGGACACCACAGACCTTTTATGCTTATTACAGATAATGGCAAAAGAAAACGGTTTAGTGGTTGATGTTATGGTTTTAATATTGCTATGGATAATGCGAAAGAAACATCAAAGAACACCAGAAAGTTTAATCATTTTGCTTCATTATCACTTATGGTGATACTAAGTTTTGTTATATGTTAACCTACTTATGCGATATTCTGACAGAACATTGGAGAGTTTAGCTTGTACTGCTATCAAAACAACAAATATGAGCAAAGCAACTATGATTTTGGTCTTGACCAAAGGGGGAACAACTGTGAAGATCGTGCTAAATATCGACCAAGTATGCCTATACTGTCTATTGTGGTCCTAGATATAAATCCTACAAGTTCTTTTGATTGGTCATGCAGTGATGAGTCTCCAGCAAGGCATGGGCTTGTTTTTCGCGGGTTGGTGCCTATTTTGAGCTAAGAGTGCGTTGAGCCTACATCAACAGAGTGATGTGATAAAGCTTTGGAGTTGGCTATAGAGGAAGCTAAAGACATGGGGATTTGCAAGGCTGTAGACTCAGTTGTGGTGTTGCACCGTGCTTCTGGCTCTAGCTTGAATAAGATCCTCATTGTCAAGGGAAGGAGATAGAGATGTTGTGTTTCTACAATCTTATATGTTTATTTTTCGGCTATATTTCTTCTTGTCAGGAGATTTAGTTAGTTATGTTTTCATGGAACAATATTTGTTGAACTGACATTCGCTTTAATTTACATCCTGTAAATTCTTTTTCTATTGTATTGCCTTAGGTTACCTACTGTGTTCAACTGTTCAACTTATTGTAAGATAAGCTACTTGTTTACCATATCAGCTCATGATGTGCACACAGTAATGAGGAAATTTGAGTTAACAATTACTCTTTAAATAATCCATTGTAGTTTCTCCACTTAACGCATTCGGGTAAACTTGGTTCAAACTTGTAACCGAACAAACTTTCTTGAATAACCATCTAACAACAACTCTTTATGTCTTAAATGTAAACCATTGAGGTATCACACCCAATAGAATCCTATATAAAAAGTGTTTTATTTTTTCAGCCCTCTATTGGCATAGTTTTTGTTTCAACTAATTTAAGTGCTGGAGTTCTTCTAAGTTGATTAAGGAAATTATATCAGTATACGGTTGGTTTAGGCTGTGAAAAGAACTCTAAAGTTAATTTCCTCATAGTGTAAAGACAATATAAAGAAAGTAGTAATACATGGACTATAAGTGAACTTTAATATTATATATATTTTCGTTTATGTGAAAACAGTGTAACGAATAATCACAATAATCATTTTACGGCCATAATGAAAATTTTATTTCCTTTCATTTGTGATCGGTCATGACGTGTATTGAACTATTGACTATGATGAATTAAAGTGCAAATAATATAAGAACTGTTGTTTAAGAGATTTTTTTCCTTTTATTCATAGTGGTAAAGGAAATTGGTATTAAACCAACATGAGACATGTTAGGGTACATGCAAAACGTTATAAGTAATTTCACTATATAATGTGAGAGAGCCAATGACATGCATATTTTTTGACATGGTGGCTTTACATTTTCGATATATTTCAATGAATAAAATTATAAATGATTCACTTTTATGAATCCACATATGTTATGTTCCTGATTTTTTAGTCGTAATACGTTGTGATGTTCAGACAAGTAGTAATGTGCATTGTTATATTTTATCTCATAATTAATAAAATCTTTAACGGTCAAATTAATTAAATGATTTTATATATTATTTGATATGTAAATTTTTTGTCACATGTTACGCGCGCTTCAATTAGATTTCGATATTCTCATATTTTGTTTTGAACATTACACGAAGCACTTACCACAACACAACTAATCGTTAATTAACTAGCGCTAAGAAACTTCCGCCGCTATGCGCGGATACTCGCCTAGTTTAGAAAAATAATGTTAGCTAGTTCTGATGTTAGATAGTTTTCCAAAACAGAATAAAAAATTATAACAGAACAAAAAAATCGAACACTGGACGTCTAGACCAAATGTTAATACATAATATTTAACCCAATGTGCTACTAACTCTTTTATGTAACGAATTGAATTTAGTTATTAATACCTTGCGAAATGTTTTGAAAGTTTAAAAGAAAATCTATAATATGCGAAATTTATATAAAATCTTGCGAAATTTTCATACAAAGTTTGCAAGGGAGCTAAATTTTTAGATATTTTTGGGTATTTTTGCTATTTGCATAAAAAATTAGGTATTTTGTGAAGTAGGTTGTAAAAAAATGGGTATTTTTGTGATTTCCCGTTCGATAAACTACTCTAACTAGCCATTAAATTTCAATTTTTATGAAAATTTATTTTCTTAAGCAGGTTATTAGGCAATTAAATTTTATATTTAAATATGCTTATTTTGACACAGAAATTAAGATAAGACATCTCATAATCTTATGCGATAACTGACTTCAAGTTGTGCCATTATTCTAACTAGGATTTGGTGCGAATATCTGTTAAGGGAAGCTATAGTTACATAACTGTTGTTGTAACAGTAAGCTGTGTACAAAATATTGTAATTAATCTACATTATGCATATCACACGTTGCATTGCCGTTTGGTTTACATAAGGCGGCATTGTGAGCTAAGTGGTTTCCTGGTTGACCACTATTTATGCAAGACCAGCCCTAACAAACCCCTATGTATTTGAACCGGTATAGTTGCATATGTATTATTTGTCGTCCTGAATGTCTTTCGCCTACCTTATTGGTCCGGTGTGTTTGTAGAAGCTATAATCACCGCGTCGTCATCCTTATTCTGAGTTGTTTTTTCACGTATGGATGTTGCGATATTATTCAATGCTGCTTGGAAGTCATCAAATGACATAAGAGCCCTTCAGAAGATAACCATTGTCTCTAATTGTCAGCAGTTGAAAGTTTTTTGGTTGTATTCGTCATTCATAGTGACCCTGCAAATCGAACAACTAAAGTTATAAATAAAATTTTGGACACCATGGAAGCAACAACACTAATGAGAAAGATAAACAAACCTTTTCGATAACACACACGTCAAAGTTACTTCTTGCAAAACCCGCATGCTTTTACCATGAATAGTGCCCTTAAGATCGTACGTCCTAGATTTAAACTTACCCTATTTAGTATTGATCACATTCATGTGCTAATAATCAAGCAAGTGCATACGTGTATGACACGATAAGTATCGATTACGTACAAACTCATGATAAACAGTTAATAGATATTTCACGTGAACATAATTAAATCATGATCACCATTTTAAAACACGAACTAAAATAATTACGTAAGTACTTAATTACGAGTGTAAATAATACGATAAACTACATGATAAAATAAACAGAAACACTTTAAACACGAACACGTTTAACCACGAACGAACACGAAACATCGGGACACGAGAAAAGGTACGGGTACCCCATGTGGGGCCCCATACCCACGGCACACATAACAAGGTGGGCTAAGCCCATGGACTTTTACAAGAAAAGGGGGGGTTATGGTAACTTTTCATTTCATTTTACATTTCAAGCAAAATAAACATTTAACCTAAAATGGTTTTCTCTCCTTCCTTTTTGTCCTCTTTGTGCCGCCACCCTAAGACCACCATAGGTGGTTGATTGGTTGATTTTGATCTTGAAAACCATTGCTATAAACCGTGTTTGTTCATCCTCTTCCAAGCTACGTATTGGTATATCATTCTAAACCTTTCTTTTTAATTCTTTTTAAATCTTTGATTATTTTCATGAACATGTTATTGTTATTCTTATTAAAACATGATAATTAAACATAGATCTAACATGTTTTGGGGTTAATTAAAATCAAAGGTTGTTATATGAGGGTGTTTGTTTTTGGCCGCCTAGTATAACCAACCCGGGGGGGGTTCGGATTGCTTTTAGCCGCCACCACCAAGACCATTTTGGTCTTGGTTGGTGCATGTGGGACCCACGGCAGCAAGGGGACACAAGTACCCCGAGTTGGCTCGGGGTACGGTGTCGAGTTCATGCCCGATTCATGGTTCGTTGGTTAAATCATGATTTATGCTACATGTTAATATTATGAATTATGAACTTAGGATATAAATTAATTAATAACATGAGATATTAATTAAACCATGACTTAGGTTATTTCTTAATTATTAATTTAGCATGATATTAATTTAACCTAAGTATTTTTTATGTTATAAGTTATAATTAATTAATTATTTAAAACATGCTTATAATTAATTAATTTAGACATGACTTAGGTTATATTATTAATACATATTAATATACATTTTAACCTAAGTAATTTATTCCATTTTAATTAAAACATGTTATACTTTAATTAAAATGCTTAACCTATAGTTTAATTAAAATGCATGAAATAATAATTAAACTATACACTATATCATATGACTTAAGAAATAAGCTTATAAACACTTAGACTTATATTTTAGCTTATGCAACCAGCTTAATTCTAATTATGGAAACTTCTATTTATAGAAACTTAATTAAATAAGGCAACTAATCTAATCATGGAAACCTTCTATATATATGGAAACTTATTTAATTAAGGCAGCTGATCTATTTTTGGAAACTTTCTATTTTTAGAAACTGATCTATTTTAAGCAGTGAATTCTATTTTTGGAAACTTTCTATTTTTGGAAACTATCTATTTTTGGAAATTTTCTATTTTTGGAAACTTTCTATTTTTGGAAACTTTCTATTTTTGGTAACTTTCTATTTTTGGAAACTTTCTATTTTTGGAAATTTTCTATCTTTGGAAACTTTCTATTTTTGGAAACCTGCTATTTTTGGAAAGTTACTTATTATTACACAGTAAGTATAATAATACATGAATTACCAGTAATACTTTATCAGATTAATCAGAGTACAAGGTAAACACAGATAGGGCTTTAAACAGTAAACCATGACCTAAAACATACAAAGTAGCGAAGATGAGACATAAAACCCAGTACGTAATCAGTGATTCGATACTTATACACGTGTGTATTCATGTAGCGTTAGTGATCCAGAAGTAGGAGTCTTTCTTCCGTTCATTCACTGGACTTGAGGTACGGATTCCCGTCCTTTCAGTATGGACATTCTTTCCTTATTAGGATTTCCCCGTATGCAGCCAACTGTTTTCCCCAGTATTTGTTTTATTGTTTTGAACTGCTTATGTTTAATTAGCATAATCTATAGCCATATACAAGCATGACCAGTTTCACCTAGTTATGGAGGTACCATAACCATAACATTGGAGGCACCAATGTTATGACTTCCCCACGGCGGAGTGATTGCTCGTGGCGTCCCTTTCAGTTTTGGCCATATTATTATATCATGTGGGGCGTATGGGTGCATCCTAGTTACATGTTTTATTCAGTATTTCATGGTGAATGTGGTGTGTGCCTTGCATCCTTCACAAGGAGTTGATCCCTCCTACCCAGACCAGTATATTAATTAGAGGCATCCCCTCTAATCAGCATGATGAGGTCACCCCTCTAAGTATTCATGCACGTGACCTTTTCATGATCTATATGGGCTATGGTATATATATGTTAAAACAGTTTTCATAAGATAAACATAAGGCTTTTCAAACTATAAAACCAGTTTTCTCAAATACTTAACCAGTCTACTCAGAACTTAGTCTTCCGCTGTTATATGTTACATGCTTATCCTATTTCATGTTGTATTGTACATCCGTGCACTGAGCGTCTTGCTCAGCCGTTTTCCTTTTCATGTTCCCAAAATGGCAGGTACTCAGGGACGCTCGTAGATCTCAAACGTACGTGCATATGGACTGGAAGCTTTACTGTCTTTCTTTACTTTATGCATTTCCTTTACTTTAATACAGCTTGCAATGGACATTGTTTCGTCCTTTCCTTTTATAGTATTTATGTTTGTGTGTGATGAGCTCTACTTTGGGGTTACCGATGTTTGATTCCGGTATTTCCCTTTTATGGTCAAATAATGCTTAGACATTTATCCTTGTATGCTTTGATGACACGCCATGATCATGCGTAAGATTCCATTTCCAAAATGGGGTGTTACAATTATGGTATCAGAGCCCAAGGCTTCGACCTGTAGGCTCTCAAATATGACCTGTGATTAGTGGGTAGTCACTACGGTCTTCCTAGAACTGACAGTTGTTTTCATGCATTCATCATTTTTAAGCATACATATACATGTCATTGTTACTGGGTTTTTGACTAAGTAATGGTTGGTACATGACTGGCCCTATTTAGTCGCATGTGTTTTATCGAAACTTTTAGATTTGGGACCGACCCATAGGCGTCCCCTCGATATGTCTTTTGTTTTGAGTGAACTGACCAGAGGCGTTCACTCTCGAGCATCAAAAGTTTTCATAAAACTGCATCATGCATTCATACAAAAAATTTTCTTGCATAAAATTTTTCTCGTGAAATTTTTGGTATAAATTTTTTTTTTTCATGTATATATATAATTTATATTTTATGTTTTGAACTGTTAATCATATGTTTTATGTTATACTGTCAAATGGTTCTCACACGCGAGCAAGAGCAGCTCAATGCTGCAATTCAGGCTGCCATGCAAGCCTTGCTTCCTCAACTGAGGAATGACATCTGTGCTGAAGTCCAAGCTGCCAACAATCAGCAGCAGTAGAATCAGGCACCTCCTCCTCCTCCTCCAGTGACACTAGCAGTGTGGCTGGAAAGATTCAACAAGCTCCGTCCTAGAGCTTTTGAAAAGACTGATAGCCCCAGCGATGCTGAAAGCTGGTTGACTCATATCGAGAAGATTTTCAATGCTATGGGCTGTGACCCCGCATACAAGGCGAGATTGGCATGCTACCGGTTTGAAGGCGATGTACTCAGCTGGTGGCTAGCCTTGACGCAGTCGGAAGGAAGTGATGATTGGGTCGCTGGTTTGACATGGGCCCAATTCAAGGAGAGAGTGATGGAGCAGTTCTTTCCCAAGGCAGAGCAGGACAAGCTCAAGCGAGAGTACCATGGGATACGACAGAGAGCGGGCGAGAATAGCAACGAATTCATGCAGCGCTTTCTTCGCTTAGCTGGTTTCCTGGGAGCAGCAGCTGGTACTCCTGAGGACCAGGCACACCACTTTAGGTGGGCACTTCGCACCTCGGTCGCGAACAATCTGGTGTGTGCTACGTTCAATACAGTAGCACAAGTGGCCGACGCAGCAAGGAAGCTAGAGATGCTGCAGGAACGAGATGAGTTCGGGGAAGCTGAAAGACCCGACAAGAGGTAAACATTTCGTATTCAAATGGTAACCAAACCGCATCCTATCATTATATGTTCAATAATCATCTCTTAAACTGTATCTTCCAGGCAGAAAACTGGGGACCGGTCTCAGCCGGCTACTCAGCAGCAGCCTCATCAGCCCAAAGGAAACGGTCACACTAACGACCGTTCTGTTGTGGAAAGGCGTAGCGGTAATGATAATTACCGTAACAACGCTGGACACTCCAACAACAGCAGGTCCTACTATTTACGCATCTTCTTATGATTTCATGTTATATCTCTCATGCTGACACTATATTAACCTCTACCAGGAACCACGGTAACGGGAAGGACCAGAACCACAGGGGTTCGCAGCCTAACCGTTCAACTATCACTGGTGAACATCGTATGATGCATATGTCTTATACTCGTGCATATACTTTATCTTAACACATTTTGTCATCAGCAGGCCCTCAGCAAGCAAGGACTCCTGCTGGAGGATTCACTCATCCTCTTTGCAATACTTGCCATCGCAGACACCCTGGCCCATGTCGTCGTGATTCTGACGCGTGCTTCAAGTGCGGTCTCCCTGGCCATCGTATGAGAGATTTCCGTAAGGGTGATATGGAGGGTACCTCGGGTCATGCTGATAATAAGCCGCCTCCTACCACTGGGCGTGTCTACACGACATCTCGCGATCAGGCAAACAAATCTACAGGTACCATTACTGGAATTTTGTATATGTACGGCCAAGCTGCATGTGTTCTTTTCGACACGGGTGCCACTCACTCAGTTATTTCCACTACATATGCTAAGAACATCAGGACACTTCCCTTGCCATTAGAAAATAGGCTTACCATTTCCACGCCTTTGAGGGACTCTGTATTAATAACTCATGTATACAAGAGTCTTCCTCTAGAGTTTGACGATAAAGTTCGTGCAGTAGATGCACTTCCCCTTGACATGATTGAGTTTGATATGATTCTCGGCATGGACTGACTATCCAAGCACCATGCTACCATAGACTGCCACTCATATCGGGTGATCTTCGGCGACATTAATGCACCAGAGTACATTCATAACGGGTTCATACCCGGACGGTCTGTACAAGTCATATCTACCTTGCAAGCACGTGCATTACTGTCACATGGCTGTGAGGGTTATCTAGCTACGGTTCACGACATGGATGCTGAATCCCCATCGATTCAGGATCAACCAGTAGTTTCGGAATTTCAAGACGTCTTCCCAGCTGAGCTCCCCGGCATACCACCTACACGAGAAGTGGAGTTCAACATCGACCTTGTTCCAGGAGCTGAACCAATCTCTAAGGCTCCGTATCGTATGGCTCCCATAGAGCTAAAATAACTGAAGGACCAACTGCATGAACTTCTTGAGCCATGGTTCACTAGACCAAGCACATCTCCATGGGGCGCACCGGTCTTGTTCGTTAAGAAGAAGGACGACAGCATGCGACTTTGCATAGACTACCGTGAACTTAATAAGATTACCATCCGCAATAGATATCCACTGCCACGTATAGATGATCTGTTTGACCAACTTCAAGGAGCCAAACACTTCTCAAAGATCGATCTAAGGTCAGGCTACCATCAGCTAAGGGTTAAAGAGCAGGATATTGCCAAGACTGCTTTTCGTACCCGCTATGGCCATTATGAGTTTGTAGTCATGCCATTCGGCCTGACTAATGCTCCAGCAGTATTCATGGATCTGATGAACAGAATCTTCCATGAATTCCTTGATAAGTTTGTCATTGTATTCATCGATGACATCCTGATTTTCTCAAAGTCCACAGAGGAACACGAAGACCATCTCCATATGGTACTACAGATTCTTCGTCAGAAGCAGCTGTATGCGAAATTCTCCAAGTGTGAGTTCTGGTTAAACAAAGTGGCATTCTTAGGTCACATTGTATCAGCAGAAGGGATCACTATGGACCCAACAAAGGTTGAGGCTATCACTAAATGGCCAAGACCAACGTCAGCGACAGAAGTCCGCAGTTTCTTGGGCTTAGCTGGATATTATCGCAGATTCGTGGAGAACTTTTCCCGTTTGGCACTACCTCTCACCAAACTGATGCGAAAAGGAGAGAAATTCATCTGGACGGAAGAACGAGAGAAGAGCTTCGAAGACCTAAAGCAGAAGTTAGTATCTGCACCTATTCTTACTCTCCCATCTGGTACAGGTGGATTTCAGATCTACAGCGATGCATCGGGGAAGGGACTGGGCTGTGTTCTCATGCAACATGGGAAAGTGATCGCGTATGCTTCACGGCAGCTTAAGCCCTATGAAGAAAACTACCCTACGCATGACCTGGAACTTGCTGCAGTGGTGTTCGCATTGAAAATATGGAGGCACTACTTATACGGAGAATCATGCGACATTTTCACGGATCACAAGAGCTTGAAGTATATCTTCACTCAACGTGAATTGAACATGAGACAAAGGAGATGGTTGGAACTGTTGAAGGATTATGATACTAACCTACAGTATCATCCCGGAAAGGCTAATGTAGTAGCAGATGCACTCAGCAGAAAGTCCGGAATGATCAACGGCATTGAAATCAAGGAACAAAACATAAGAGACTTGGAGCGGCTAGACATCGAAATCATGGTACGTGGGCAGCACGGATACTGGGCGAATCTTAGAGTAGAACCCGAGTTACTGTCTAGGATCAAGGAAGCTCAGAAGGATGATGGAGAAATATGGGCGATAATTCAGAATTTGGAGAAGCAGACAGAATTCAGAATGGACGCTGACGGTATCGTTTGGCAGGGCATGAGACTTTGTGTTCCTGACAATCAAGAACTCCGGGAAGCATTGTTAGCTGAAGCTCACAGCTCCCCATTTTCTATACATCCTGGGTCGACAAAAATGTACCATGACATCAGACAGTACTTTTGGTGGAGTGGTATGAAACAGAATGTAGCCACTTATGTCTCCAAATGTCTTACCTGCCAGCAGGTTAAGATTGAGCATCAGCGATCGGGCGGTCTCCTTCAACCGTTGGATATTCCAGAGTGGAAGTGGGACAAAATCACCATGGATTTTGTTACCGGTCTTCCGCCTACCAAGAAGAAGCACGATGCCATTTGGGTCATCGTCGATCGACTCACCAAATCAGCTCATTTCTTACCGATACGCAAGGAAGATCCGGTAAGTAAACTCGCAGATACTTACAGAAGGGAGATCATGAGACTCCACGGTGCTCCCTCCAGCATCGTCTCAGACAGAGATCCTCGTTTCACGTCGCAATTCTGGAAAGGTCTGCAAAACCCTTGGGGTACACAACTTAAGCTGAGTACGGCCTTTCATCCTCAAACGGACGGATAGTCGGAGCGAACAATTCAGACATTGGAAGATATGTTAAGGTCGTGTGCGTTGGAATGGACAGGTGATTGGGACGATTACATCTGTTTGGTCGAGTTTGCATACAACAACAGCTGGCACGCAAGTATCAAATGTGCTCCTTTTGAAATGTTGTATGGCAGGAAGTGTCGCGCTCCAATCGGCTGGGATCAAGTGGGAGAGCGAACACTCGAAGGACCAGAAATTATAGAAATGACCAATGAGAAGATCGAAGTAGCTAAGCAGAAGCTGCAGGAAGCACGGTCACGTCAGAAAAGTTACGCTGATAAGCATCGTAGGGACATACATTTTAATGTGGGAGACCACGTCTTCCTCAAGGTTTCGCTGGCGCGTGGTGTTAAACGCTTCGGGATCAAAGGGAAACTCAGTCCTCGTTTCATCGGACCGTTTGATATCATTGAACGAATCGGTGAAGTATCTTACCGATTGGCGTTACCTCCTCAGCTTTCGCACGTGCATAACGTGTTTCATGTGTCCTTACTCAGAGGGTACAAGTATCATCCCCTTCACATGGTTCAGTATCCACTGGAACAGATACGTGAAGATCTCACTTTTATAGAGGAACCCGAACGAGTTCTTTACAGGCAAGAACGAGTCATGAGAAGGAAGACGATTCCATTCGTCAAAATTCTTTGGAGGGACCATACCGAGCGGGAAGCCACTTGGGAAACGGAGGAGTCTATCCGGGCTTCTTACCCTCACTTCATATTTTGAGTTCGGGTATGTTACTTCTTTCCAGTTTACTTTATCTATAATTCGGGGACGAATTATTCTTTTTAGGGGGGAAGAATTGTAAAACCCGCATGCTTTTACCATGAATAGTGCCCTTAAGATCGTACGTCCTAGATTAAAACTTACCCTATTTAGTATTGATCACATTCATGTGCTAATAATCAAGCAAGTGCATACGTGTATGACACGATAAGTATCGATTACGTACAAACTCATGATAAACAGTTAATAGATATTTCACGTGAACATAATTAAATCATGATCACCATTTTAAAACACGAACTAAAATAATTACGTAAGTACTTAATTACGAGTGTAAATAATACGATAAACTACATGATAAAATAAACAGAAACACTTTAAACACGAACACGTTTAACCACGAACGAACACGAAACATCAGGACACGAGAAAAGGTACGGGTACCCCATGTGGGGCCCCATACCCACGGCACACATAACAAGGTGGGCTAAGCCCATGGACTTTTACAAGAAAAGGGGGGGTTATGGTAACTTTTCATTTCATTTTACATTTCAAGCAAAATAAACATTTAACCTAAAAAGGTTTTCTCTCCTTCCTTTTTGTCCTCTTTGTGCCGCCACCCTAAGACCACCATAGGTGGTTGATTGGTTGATTTTGATCTTGAAAACCATTGCTATAAACCGTGTTTGTTCATCCTCTTCCAAGCTACGTATTGGTATATCATTCTAAACCTTTCTTTTTAATTCTTTTTAAATCTTTGATTATTTTCATGAACATGTTATTCTTATTCTTATTAAAACATGATAATTAAACATAGATCTAACATGTTTTGGGGTTAATTAAAATCAAAGGTTGTTATATGAGGGTGTTTGTTTTTGGCCGCCTAGTATAACCAACCCGAGGGGGGTTCGGTTTGCTTTTAGCCGCCACCACCAAGACCATTTTGGTCTTGGTTGGTGCATGTGGGACCCACGGCAGCAAGGGGACACAAGTACCCCAAGTTGGCTCGGGGTACGGTGTCAAGTTCATGCCTGATTCATGGTTCGTTGGTTAAATCATGATTTATGCTACATGTTAATATTATGAATTATGAACTTAGGATATAAATTAATTAATAACATGAGATATTAATTAAACCATGACTTAGGTTATTTCTTAATTATTAATTTAGCATGATATTAATTTAACCTAAGTATTTTTTATGTTATAAGTTATAATTAATTAATTATTTAAAACATGCTTATAATTAATTAATTTAGACATGACTTAGGTTATATTATTAATACATATTAATATACATTTTAACCTAAGTAATTTATTCCATTTTAATTAAAACATGTTATACTTTAATTAAAATGCTTAACCTATAGTTTAATTAAAATGCATGAAATAATAATTAAACTATACACTATATCATATGACTTAAGAAATAAGCTTATAAACACTTAGACTTATATTTTAGCTTATGCAACCAGCTTAATTCTAATTATGGAAACTTCTATTTATAGAAACTTAATTAAATAAGGCAACTAATCTAATCATGGAAACCTTCTATATATATGGAAACTTATTTAATTAAGGCAGCTGATCTATTTTTGGAAACTTTCTATTTTTAGAAACTGATCTATTTTAAGCAGTGAATTCTATTTTTGGAAACTTTCTATTTTTGGAAACTATCTATTTTTGGAAATTTTCTATTTTTGGAAACTTTCTATTTTTGGAAACTTTCTATTTTTGGTAACTTTCTATTTTTGGAAACTTTCTATTTTTGGAAATTTTCTATCTTTGGAAACTTTCTATTTTTGGAAACCTGCTATTTTTGGAAAGTTACTTATTATTACACAGTAAGTATAATAATACATGAATTACCAGTAATACTTTATCAGATTAATCAGAGTACAAGGTAAACACAGATAGGGCTTTAAACAGTAAACCATGACCTAAAACATACAAAGTAGCTAAGATGAGACATAAAACCCAGTACGTAATCAGTGATTCGATACTTATACACGTGTGTATTCATGTAGCGTTAGTGATCCAGAAGTAGGAGTCTTTCTTCCGTTCATTCACTAGACTTGAGGTACGGATTCCCGTCCTTTCAGTATGGACATTCTTTCCTTATTAGGATTTCCCCGTATGCAGCCAACTGTTTTCCCCAGTATTTGTTTTATTGTTTTGAACTGCTTATGTTTAATTAGCATAATCTATAGCCATATACAAGCATGACCAGTTTCACCTAGTTATGGAGGTACCATAACCATAACATTGAAGGCACCAATGTTATGACTTCCCCACGGCGGAGTGATTGCTCGTGGCGTCCCTTTCAGTTTTGGCCATATTATTATATCATGTGGGGCGTATGGGTGCATCCTAGTTACATGTTTTATTCAGTATTTCATGGTGAATGTGGTGTGCCTTGCATCCTTCACAAGGAGTTGATCCCTCCTACCCAGACCAGTATATTAATTAGAGGCATCCCCTCTAATCAGCATGATGAGGTCACCCCTCTAAGTATTCATGCACGTGACCTTTTCATGATCTATATGGGCTATGGTATATATATGTTAAAACAGTTTTCGTAAGATAAACATAAGGCTTTTCAAACTATAAAACCAGTTTTCTCAAATACTTAACCAGTCTACTCAGAATTTAGTCTTCCGCTGTTATATGTTACATGCTTATCCTATTTCATGCTGTATTGTACATCCGTGCACTGAGCGTCTTGCTCAGCCGTTTTCCTTTTCATGTTCCCAAAACGGCAGGTACTCAGGGACGCTCGTAGATCTCAAACGTACGTGCATATGGACTGGAAGCTTTACTGTCTTTCTTTACTTTATGCATTTCCTTTACTTTAATACAGCTTGCAATGGACATTGTTTCGTCCTTTCCTTTTACAGTATTTATGTTTGTGTGTGATGAGCTCTACTTTGGGGTTACCGATGTTTGATTCCGGTATTTCCCTTTTATGGTCAAATAATGCTTAGACATTTATCCTTGTATGCTTTGATGACACGCCATGATCATGCGTAAGATTCCATTTCCAAAATGGGGTGTTACACTTCTAGATCCCATGTCATTAAATATACCAGAGCAGATTGCTTTGGTTACCAAAGCAACTCCCTCTTCTCTCTGTCTACAAAAATGAACAGTGTTAATCATCAAACTATTACCATAACCGAAAACGGAAAAAAAAAGCACCATAACAACAAATGGATTCAAGAAGGCAGTGAATCTTTCAAGAATGATGGAATATACACAAATAGCCGTTTTACAAAACCAAAAAGTGTAGGAGTAACAAAGATAAAATATGATAACGAAACTTGGTAACTCACTGTTAGGCCTTCACGATACTCTGATTCAAAAATTGTCATTGCCGCAAGAGATCCAGAACCCATGCTGGCATATGGAAGTGTGTCGTGTAACCCATGGGGGTACATCTAAAAAGAGTATTTTTGAACAATTAGTACATTTACTAAAACTTTAAGAAATTCTCGGATGGCCAATACACTTTATAAATCTTTTACGACTATTAAATTTTCTAAATGTAATTACTTAGGAAGTTAAATGTGTATAAATGACATTAGGCGAATTTCAACCTACGTGACCCGTTTCCCTTTTAGCTTTTTCATTTGACCTGTTTAAGGCTGTACACAACCCAAATCAACTCATTAATAAGTAAATGGGTTGAAAATGCTACATCTAAAAATCAGCATTCTATCCGACTCTTGTACCTTCTATCAATTATTTATCATCGAATTTCCGTTATGCAGGGAGAAATAATGGGGCCGCTGATAACAACTGTTGTTATTGCTCTTAAAGATTTGTATGCAGAATATGTTTTGGATGAACAAAAAGTACCTAAAGATGAAAAAAAGGCTTAGGGATGTTTGGCCTATTTGCAGAAATATGTAAGCAGGTACAATGTGCCAACTCTCTAAATATATAGTGTTACTACACAGATTCTTTGTAAATTTGATGGGTCACTGCACCTAATTTGTTATAACTGTATTCTTTGGAAGCTCGTAATGTTTAAAGCGACTGAGTGTTAATAACTTAATATATATACATACGTATTTTTATAAAAATCAATTGTCATGTTATCACTATTCTACCAAGCTTTAGGGTCCTGGTTCCATTCTCATAAGTTCATAGTCAATGGGTTTGTTGTGACAATCCGTCAATTTGAGGTCGTTATTTTATTCTCAAGTATTATTTTAAAATCATTATTTTATTATTAACTTATGAACTCACTCACTTTTGGCAAGAAATAAGGGTTTACGTCTTAAAATTAGCGTCGACTACGTCTAAACCGGAGAACTCTACGTTACGTGCTTACGTTTACATACACCGTTTTTGTGACAATCCGACATTTTAGGAAATAAATTTATTCTCGAATATTATTTTGGAATTTTAATTTGTGTTGGTTCATAAACTCACAAATATACGAGAAGAAATTAGGACTTACGTGCATAATTTAGCGTCTTTTACGATTAAACCGGAAACCCTAGGTTTACGTATTTACGCTTTTGAACTCCGTTTTTTATGGGACAATTTTTATTAGAATCGTTTTGTGCCGTAGTTTCATAATCTATAAAAACGTTTTTCGTAAAACGACCCGAGGGCACGTAAATCGAGGAAACTAGAATCGAGGAGTACCCGCAAATTAGTGGAGATGAGACAAGTGGGACACTTGTCCCACACCCACTATGGGCTGATTTAACAAAGCCACAACACCATATGTGGTGTCAAGTTTACATAAATCACAAGGACACATGTCCTAGTCTTTTACAAAAACCATCAAAACCACTTAACAAAACCATTTCCACTCACTCTTATTTTCTCATACATGCAAACTAGCCATGTTTTTCAATATCTCCTCCCCTCCCTCTCTATTTTCATCCAACATCACCACCAACTCATCATTATCATCAAAAAATTTAACCTACAACATAAGCTATAATCAACATATGTTGATAACCACTTGAAAAGATGAAGATTGGAGGTGATTTTAACGTATAAAAAGGAGTTTTTATGGAGGTCAAGGGCTGATTTCAAGAAGTTGTTCATCCACTTGGAGATTTATAAAAATGGTCTTGCTAAGATCATAAGATTTGGTGACAAGAACAAGTCTTGTTCATCATAAATCTCAACCTTTTCATCACTTTGGTGGTATAGAGATTGTTTCTTCCTATCATCTTGTTATTTTATAAAAGTACTCATGTATTTTCTTCATAGATGTATATGTATATGATGATGAATGATGATCAAAATATTATGTGGGGATTTTGTGTTAATAAGATTTGGTTAAAAAGACTAAAATCAACAAGTAAAAATATAAAAATCTTGGTTAGATTCATAGGTTGTATAAAACAGTAAGTATCAATATGATCAATTGGTAAAATAGCTTGGATTATTAAATATACAGTTAGATATATGATTTTTATATATGTGGTGAGTTGGCCACTCAATAGAAGCATTAAAATGAGCAAGATATGATCAAAATACTATTGAGGTACAAATCTGTATAGTCTGTTTTGGACGAATTATTAGTACTACTTAGAGGATGATTTAGCAGTAGCTATACCGGAGTTATTTGTAGCACATATCATTTGGTTTGTGCTGCCCAAATTTGAGCTTCTATCTCCTTGTAGAACTCAAGATATGGCAAAAATGGTGGAAGTGACTTTGATAATTAGATTTGTAAATAAAACTATATAATATAAAATGAGCACTCAAGCAATATTATTATAAACTTAATATATAAAACCCACTAACTAATAATAATATTTATAAAATGTGTTGTATACTATGATGAATAAGTATGACATTTTATAAAAGTAAAACTCAAATGCTTTATAAACCTACAAACTATATATAAGTTTTACGTCTTTTCTGCTAAAACCGAAAGATTAACGTTTTCGCCAAATAAAACTAAGACGGTCGGACCCGTCTAATGTAACATCTTATAACTTATATACTGATATGTAAACACTTTTGACAAGTAAAAACCGATAAACCCGAGATTTATAACTTATGGACCAAAATGGGCCAAAGTAGCCTTATTGGACCATTAGCCCAACTAGTTTGGCTAAACACTAATAGACTTACTCATGGGCTTAACCCACTTGGGCCCAACATATGAGTATAGGCCTGGTATTAAAAGTATGAATGGGCTAATATAATGAACTGAACTCTTAATGTGCTTATTGTGCCTTAATATGTAATGGGTTAAAACTAGTATAACTAGTCTAAGTTGACTAACACATAACAACTATAATATTGTATGAAGAGATAAAATTCCCACTTGATCATCATCATACTTATGATATCATCATATATACATAACCCTTATTTTTATAAAGTCATTGGACAAGAGTCTAAGACCGAGTATTATTTGTCTAGGTTTCCGTGATCGAGGCACGTACCATACGTCCTAACTGCCGATAACTCGCCTTCCCACACCAATGTGAGTTCATAGCCTCACACTCTTTTAAATGTTTTATGAAATATTTTATAAAACCGCGAGGGAGATAACATGTTATTTTTAATAAAAATAGGACACCAGTTGTCCCGATTGTATGCTTATTGATATGGACCCGAATGATTATATGACCCGATGAATGAAATGAAATGGATTATTATTAGTTAGGTTATGTCACTAAAAGTCCCATTAGAATGAATTGTGAACTACCGGGATTTGGTAGACGCTTATGCATATAATAGTACTATTTGGGGAAGATCACCCCAGTTCACCCCTTGACGGTTGATCCCCGTCGTGCCACATCGATTGGTAAGCGATTGGTAAGGAATTACGAGTAAGCTACCCGTGTTTGTTATAGTAAGGTAGCAATGTCATGCGGCTTATAATAATCCAATAATGAAAATACTGATGTACGAATTGAATTATAATATATTGCCTGACTAGCAATATTGGGTCTTATTACTTATATTATGTTCGTGTTTGGGTTTTACATAACCATTTTCATACAACGGTTTTTATTTAACTCTATACAACATTATGCAATGTATTGTATGATGTTTTTGCGACAATGGTTCGTATAACAGTTTTCAAGGAAAAAGCCTATATTATGATTTACGACAAAGATTTGTATAAAATGTCTTTGGCCTATTTTATAGCCTACGAGAAAGATTTGTACAAAATAATTTTCGGTAATAATTATATACCGGTGATATATTAATGGTTTTTATTAAACTCATTGAATTCACTCGGCGTTTTGCTGACTTTTTAACATGTTTTATCTCAGGTACTTGAAGGTAATTCTCGGGAAGACGACAAGAATTAATGGCCCGCATTCAAATAAAATTTCCATTCAAATGTTTTGTAAATTTGTATGACATATTATGACCTGAGGACCTATGTAAATTGATATTTATGAATGGAAAATGCTTTATTATTCAACGACGCGATTTTTAAGCGTTGTCTATGATTTGAGTAATGTGCTATCCTGTAACACCAACGACTCTTCCGTTGATCTAAAGTATGAATATTTTGGGGTGTTATAGTTTGGTACCAGAGCTCTCGTTATAGAGAATGAAAGATTTTTTAAACAAGGTTTTGAATAAAGTATTTCAAAATCTTTTAACCATAAATATTTTTAAATAAATGTTTTGAGTAAAATGTTTAAAAATCTTTTGACTATAACGGTGCCGAACAATTCTCGAGTTACCAACAAGGCCAGACTGACAAGTGTTTTTTTTAATATATATATATATATAACTTGGATTATATATATGTTGTAATTTGATTACATGATTATTTGACGATTATTTTAATACTTATACGAGATATTTATACGATGTAGATTGTCACAAGGAACCCTAACTCCCCTAGCAAATCAATCGAAGTTATTCCTGTAGGAAATCTAGCTATTCTAGATCTAAACCAAGTTGTGGATGTTTATGATCCCAACAAAATGGTTGATATTCGTAGAAATATTGATATTAGTTGATTGTGGTATTAAAGAAGAATTTGCGAGATTAAATCTGATATCGATGTCATGACGATCTTTCCTTATAGAGTGGAGTTTGACAAAACCTTACCACCTAGAAAGGTGTCATCTGATTCGGTGTCACCCAATTCTTAAATTTGAAATCGAAAAGGTGAATGTTGCACTTGAGGCTGTCATTGGAGCCTTTACCCAAAAGCCTCATGCCACTAGTACCTTTCCGAGAAATCTAATTGAATGGGTGAGTCATTTCATACTAGTGACTCATTTGATAACTATTGTTGTAAGAGCTATAGAATTGAAAATTAAGTGTTGTTCATATCGAGCTTTTATTGCCCTTTCAAGGTCTAAGAATAAGGTTGAAAGAATTGGAGAATGAGGTAGGATATCACATTGAGTATAAGTTGATTGAAACATGAATAAAGTAAAATTTAACTCGTATGGAATATGAGATTGTTAAGAGGAAGTCGTTGAGTCCTGTGATTAAATTATAAGGTTTTAAATGATTGTTGGTTCGTGTTAAGGGTTGTTCCTAGGCCATTGTCCAATGACGAGGATGCCCAGTGTCCAAGAAATAAATTGAAGAAATCTTCTTCTAAATTGCGATCGATGGATCTTCCAAGACAGGTGGAACACCTAATGACTCTTGTAGATTAGTATTCATTCTGGTATCTTTTAAATCCTAACTTAACTGAGACATCAGTTGGTAGGATGAGTCCTTGGAATTGTATGACATGGCGACACGTAATGTGTAACGGTACAATGTTTGACTTGTTTGTGATTAATTAAAAGACTACCTTTGATTGCTAAATCCTACATGTATCGATGTTATCTATCTTTTCTTGCTTCTTTCTAATGTTCGCATTAGTGATGCAACCATTGAATAAGTACTCATTTCGGATATAGTTGCGTTGTAGATTCTTCTCTTTGTATTCCTAAGTACCATCGAGGTCATGAACCTCATGATTAATTGGCTAAGCTCATTTCCTATCATATTGTAGTTAGTTCTTGTTGAACAACTTTTCATCACTCTTTTTCATATCACTCATTGTTTTTATAAATTTAAAACAGTATCCCTTGATAAAAATTGAGTTTTCGTCACCATATGGATTATTCAAAGTGAGATTTATGAGTAATCGTTATCTAAATAAAGTTGTTTATGAAACACTTTGGAAAACTTAATTGCTTCCATAACGAAGAACATCTCTGTAAATTCATTTTGATTCTTATTCCAGAATTAAGCATGAAATTAGTTTTTATTTAAACATGATGACAAAGTTTTGACGAATTGAGTATTGCATCGTTAATCGTAAAATTGTATATAGTTGCGCGCCTACGTACAATTTGGAAGGGACCATGCAAGGCTGATTAGTAGTCACCATGAAATTGTTAATAAACATTACATTTTTCTTTGTAATTGTGAAAGATTGATTTTTTATGAGATCTGCAAGAAGTGCAAAATAGGGACAATTTGTTAGGGACACCTACATATGTGCCCGTACCATTTATACTTTTGAATCGAATTTACTCATCTGTGGAAATTGTCTTATTTAACAATTGACCTCCCCTTCTTGTCCAATTCTCTCATGGTGAGATTCTTTGGAAAAGTATCTAATTACCGAGTGTTGATACTCGACTGGGTATATCGATGTTCCTGTCATTTCTTTTGATTAGATTCCATTTGAATGACATGGGTAACGATCCGAGGTGCTTTCGAATGCGTACTCAAATCATGAAAACATGGGATATATTCATATTCGTTTATGTTTTCGTCTTTATCTGATTGGAATTTCTCTCGCGTAAATTATGTGTTGACCTTACTCTTTTAATGTTAGCTATGTCTACAGATAGGGCTATTTTAAAAACAGGACCAAAACCATATGGGCACTTAAAAAATAACCCAATGGAGTATCAATTAGCCAATTAGCCTATTCGACCTATTCGACCTATTCGACCGGTGACACTTGGCATTTTTGCAAATCATTAGAAAGTACATGTGGGACCCACTCAGGTACATACAAGTACAATATGTGTAAGTTGCTTGTTATTCGACTACCAGTCACATCCATTATTCGACCCGTACTTTTTTAATAAAATAATATTTTTTATTAAAATAATTTCCAGTTATTATGTTATTCGACTTTGACTTAAACATTATTCGACCCGTACTTTAATTAATAAAAATAAAAAAACTTTCTTCCAAATAGATCCTTTTGTTATTCGACTTGTACAATTTACTTATTCGACTTGTACCTTTTAAACCCACTGTTTTGTTAAACTGTATCTAATGTTATTCATTAATCCAGACCCAGGGTTTTGTTAAATAGTGTCTTGTTATTCATTAATCCAGACCCAGGGTTTTGAACTTCTACTTTTCCGTTAATCTGCTTTTATCAATATCAAAAAGCCTATTCGACCTATTCGACCTATTCGACCGGTGACACTTGGCATTTTTGCAAATCATTGGAAAGTACATGTGGGACCCACTCAGGTACATACAAGTACAATATGTGTAAGTTGCTTGTTATTCGACTACCAGTCACATCCATTATTCGACCCGTACTTTTTTAATAAAATAATATTTTTTATTAAAATAATTTCCAATTATTATGTTATTCGACTTTGACTTAAACATTATTCGACCCGTACTTTAATTAATAAAAATAAAAAAACTTTCTTCCAAATAGATCCTTTTGTTATTCGACTTGTACAATTTACTTATTCGACTTGTACCTTTTAAACCCACTGTTTTGTTAAACTGTATCTAATGTTATTCATTAATCCAGACCCAGGGTTTTGTTAAATAGTGTCTTTTTATAGTTGAACCAGGCACTAGAATCCTTGTTTTGAACTTCTACTTTTCCGTTAATCTGCTTTTATCAATATCAAAAAGAAGGCATTATCGTTGATGTATCTTGGCAACAGAACCAGCTTGTAGTTTTTATCATTTACTGTTGGAGTTGCAATGCAAACTTTTTCTTCTTTATTTGCTTTTTAAGGTTAGAGGGTAGTGAATAGTTGTTAAATTCAAAAGTTTCTTCGCTTTGGTGTCACATTACAAATAAATTGGTATCTAGAGGGTTGTTTAAAGTAAACATGTAATCTTTCACAAAGTGTCCTAGCCTGGTAAATGAATGTTTGCTAACGATTAGATGTTTTAAATGCTCTTACTTATTCCTCTTCTGCCTGGAAGCAATATCATAGCCTGAACTCTGGCTGCTGAGACTTTATGTGGCTTTTCCAAATTTCCAATGAAGAAAAATAAATGGCAGGAATAGCATGCAAGTTCACAAGGATAACTTTTTTTTTTGAACAGCGCAAGGATAACTTGCTGACGTGCATTGTCAAAAAACTTTTTCGATAAATTTTAGTAACTTTTAATTTTTTTTTCCAAATTTTGATTAACCTTTTTACCGTTTTAAATTAATGTGAATACAAACTTAATATGTAAGATGGTAATATTTGAATACTTCAAAAACCGTCATCAAATATTCGCTGTCACATTGCGCCGACACCATGCTAGTTTTGATAAACTGCTGTATTGTTCTGTTGTGTCAAACTTTATAGTCTTGTGCACTGTTGTGAAATTACAACGGGCTTTCTTTGATAAAGGGATGCTATAACTAATATTAATCATACATTAATGTTGAGCCATTTTTCCATGTCTTCAAGATAACTAATATTAGTTATAACTAATACTAATAACTAATATTAAGCAAAAGGACAGTACAACATCATTATTCAATTTAAAACCATCACTACATACTTGAAGATCCAAATAGCAGAATATACATGTAAGGTTCACTGCAAGTCTGCAAGATGTTAAAGGTGATCAAGTTTCAATTCTTTACTTTCTGCAATTGAATCCTCGAAGCCACAGAACCCTGAATGATCTTCACTAATACTATGAACTTAGCATACTTCCATCCTCGCCAATGAATTCACATATCTTAGACTGTTCACTATCTTCTTCGCGGACAACTGCTTGGAATACAGAAAAAAAACATGTTAACATGTGTACGCAATAATAGCTGATCCAATAAGAAAGAAATATAACGTACCTTCTTCCTTGATGAAAGTGATTGTTCTCATCGGTTCATCATGAGGTAATACCGTCAACCCTGAAGTAAGGTTACTAAAGTGCCTTTTAGTTTTTGAAGAGGAAGACACTATAATCTGAATGTTAGTATGGCCTTGATCTTGTTGAAGTAGCTTCTCATATGTAAACTGGGAAACAAATAACAGTATAAACTCATAGAAGATAAATATAATTTCTTTTGAGTTGATTATGGCCTTATGGGCAAGAAATATAATCTAAATCATGGTATAGTGCAATTAAAGTGACATAATCAAATCATCTTAGTGGGCTTCTTACAAGACAACTAAAAACGGAAATACATGAGACCCTTGCCTTTACTATGTGGCGCCATTCGTCAAACATAAGAGAAGAAACGCGCGAATCTAATGTTAGAGTATGAGGACGGCAACACCAAAGTACAACATCCACAACAGCTACATAAACAGATAATTTTTCTATTTCGATTGGTTCTAAATGAACATGCTCAAGTTCAAAAGGTGACCACTGACTGATCTTTAGTTCCTCAACATCAGTGAGATCCTACAAGAAAATTAGTTTATACAACTTAATATTGGGATTAATTTATATCCTTGCTTAAGAACAAGTAAATACACATTTGAGAATGGTATACAGTACCGCTTTAATATGCAACTTCAGTTCTTTGAATCCAATATTCCTGTCGAAAAATCGTCTCAACTTTTGGAACCAGAGAGTGTCAACAGAAGCACTAAGGTGGCATTACATACGTGCTTTTGACGGGACTGAATGCTTTACCTTAGGAAGGAGACGTTGTGAATGCCCTTTGTTATCAAATAAAAGCAAATTGGGGGTATTGATATCAATTTTATCCAAATCACACTCCGAATATAGCACAAACGTCTTCAGAGAATGACTTGACAACTTCAGATAGTTGCATCCCCTAGGAAGATCCAAAAACAAATTTTCAAGGAACGGGAAGTTGGATGACAATGACAGGTTAGCAAACCCATTCAATGCAAGGAAAGGATCCCCGCTATAATGCAATGTTGTTAACTTTGGGCATGAAGCCACATTCACGCAAGGCAGTGGCGCATTTCTTATATTTAAACACACTAATTGAAGAAAACATAAGCTTGAATCTACAAAATTTATGCTCTCAAATCCAGGCTGATAGGCAAACCGAACGTTTTGAAGATTTTTAAGTCCATTAACATAAAATCTTTTAAAGCCATCGCAAAAATATACAGTTAACTCCTCGAGTAGAGGGCAACTGCTGGTCAGACACTTGACCATTCTGTCATTTAGAGTGACATATTCAAGGTATAACAGCTTCAAAGACTTGTACTTGACAGCATCAACCATCGAGGACAAGGAAAGCTCACAACCACGTAGTGTCAAAGATGTTAATGAAGAGGCGGATAATAATTGGTTAGGCACACAGTACCGTGGACCAGATGACGGCAGGTACATAGTCGAATAATCATATAGTACAAGTCGCATAATCAAAACGAATAAAAAATGATTTTTTTGGGAAAATGTTTTTAATTTTTTATTAATAAAAAGTACGGGTCGAATAATATAATAGTACAAGTCGAAGAACTAGAGAATATATTTGGGAAAAAGTTTTTAATTTTTTATTAATAAAAAGTACAGGTCGAATAAAATTTAGTCAAAGTCGAATAACATAACTATTTGGATTAATTTTTAAAAAATTATTATTTTATTAAAAAAAGTACGGGTCGAATAACCGATGTGACTAGTGGTCGAATAACAAGTACACTTACACAAAGTGTACTTGCTTGTACTTTGGGGGACCCACATGTACTACCCAATTATTACCCACAATGCCATGTGTCACCTCCAAGTGATAGTCAAATAGGTCGAATAAGTCGAATGGACTATTTGGCTAATTTTGTTTTGAGAAGACCTTTTTTTGAGTGTCAGGGACCTTTTAGTCCTTTTTCTAAAATAGCCCCTACAGATATCCTTGAATTTGTGAAGGATTATGACTTATTATTAGTCTTTTGAGAAGTTCTCATCTTATCAACGGCAATAAAACTGAAAAGTTGGTAGTACCATTAGAATGATTGGTTGATTATGCCATGATATCATTGTCTAAATTGATGGGAACTCGAGTAGAATTCCCCTAAAAGATAAGATGTTGATTATCAAAAGTGATCTATATAATTCCCAATGGGAGATCATATCCTGCATTCAGGCTTAAAATTTTACCATTAATGGTTATGAATTAGTCATATACCTTCTAATCTAGAAAGAACATAAGGTGAATTAAATAAGAAAATATTCTTGTTATCTGAGATTTTCTGAGATACTTCCTGATGAATTACCTAGACTTCCGCCAATAAGGCAAGTTGAATTTGGAATTGATTATATTCCCGGTGCTGTACCTGTAGCATGTGCACTGTACGTCAGCACCATCTGAATCAAAAGAGTTACCGTACAACTGAGAGAGTTGTCGGAGAAAGCTTTTATTCTACTGAGCTCGTCATCATGAAGAGCTATGGTGTTATCATTCCATATATTCGTTGATTACAGCGAACTAAGTAAATTGATGATCAAAATTGATATCCATTACCCAAGATGAAGGATTTGTTCGATCATTTACAAGGTTTTAGCGTATATTCAAAAATTTGATCCACGGCATGGTCATCATCAACTTCGCGTCCGCGAAAAAGAGTATCTATTCCAATCACCACATCCAGAACTCGTAATGAATATTATGAGTTTCATGTGATGTCGTTTGGATTGACCAATGCACATGTAGCATTCATAAATTTGGTGAATCACGTGTGTAGGCTGTAATTTGATAAATTCATGCTTGTGATCATTAAGGACCATCTGTTTGTTTCTAAGAATAAGAAGGAGTTAGTAATCATTTGTAAACTGCCCTGAGTTGGCCGAGCAGTGAAAACCTGTACCTTGAGTATTTAACATATGATTTAAGGCTTGATCCTTTACATTATTTGACCGTGTGATTAATGATAATAGAATCTATATTGACTCTTCAAATATTAAATACAGTTAAGGCTTTGGGTTATACCGAAAAGAAAGTGCAAATATGTTTTGACAAATACTTTATCAAAGGATTTTTAAGGAATCATTCCCTTATACCCAGATCATTTAACTCCCTTAGGAGTAGATGTTTGTGTATACCTCAAGACAACCTAAGAGGGATTGAGAAAACCATTTAAACCATGATATGTAATTTGGAACGACAATTTTTGCTCTCCAACTAAGAAAATTTTGACCAAAGTATAAACAAAGATTTTTCGAACATTTACGCATCTTATTAATTATTTTCGATAAATTAACAAAGATCGTGTTAACTAAATTACAAATTTATTTTGAACACTTTTCTATAATTGAATGAACTGAGAAATTTAAAATTTTTTATGTTTACGTTTCATAAAATTTAATATTTGTTATTTAAATAATTGTAATATTTATCGACGCTTTAAACGTCGGACTGGGCAAAACTAATAAAGATAATAGTTGAGAAGAAACTAAAACTTAAAAAAAATATATGAAGAAAGAATTTTTTGAGTGATTATAGTCTTGATATTTATTTCATCGGGGAAGGTGAATGTAGTTGCTGATATATTATGTAGAAAGTATAGAGAACCAATTAGAATGTGTTCCTTAGTATTGACCATACACAATAAATTGCCCAGCAATTTAAAAATAGCCAATGCTTGTAAAAAGGATAATATAAATAGTAAAGAGTTCGCGGCTAATGTGAACCATTAGAAATGAGAGGCGATGGCGTTAAATGTTTAAAAGGCCGTTTGTAGTTGCCTAAATATGAAGGATTGTGAGATTTAGTTATGTTGGAATCTCATAAGTTTAAGTATTCTATTTATGTCATTTCTGATTAAATGTATCTTATCTGAAGAAGTTGTACTGATGGCCAAATATGAAAGTAGACATCGTAACATATGTTGGAAAATGTCTAACTTTTGCGAAGGCTGAGGCTGAATGCCAAAATCTAGTTGCTTCTACAGCTTATAAATCCTATTTGGAAGTGGGATCGAATCACCATCGATTCTTATCATAAATCTTCCAATATCATCATCTGGATTTGATTCGATTTGGGTCATCATCGACAGACTGACCAAATCTACTGATATCATTCCCGTTAATGATAGATTCTCGATAGAGAAGTTAGCTGTTTTGTATTTAAAGGAGTTGTGTAAACATAGTATGCCTGTATCAATCATCTCTATCAAGATCCTCTCTTCGCATCGAATTTATAGAGATTTCCTCAGAAGTCATTAGGAACGAACCTTGATGAGAGTATTGTTTACCACCCCAATCGAAGGGACGAGGTAAAGTAACGATACAAACACTAGAAGTCTTGTTTTATGTTTGAATAATTGACCTTTGGTAATGAACATGATAGTCTCTTTCCTTTGGAGAGATTATCATTGATAATTATCGTATTAGGATTGAGATTGAATCTTGTGAGGATCTATATAAAGAAAAGTTTAAGCGCATCTGTAGGCAGGAGTTGGGATGGAAATACCCGACCTGCGAGACCTGAAATGATTGTTGAAATTAGGATCTTATTATTGACTGCCAATAGTGAGCAGGAGGTTATGTGAATGTGAAATGTAGATCTTGAAGTGCAGGATGGGTAGCAAAGCTATACCGAGAATTTTTCATCATGGAAAGATGAATGTATGATCTGAAATATCGTGGGAATCTAAGTCGCTGTTGTATGGGACCATTGAGATAATGTAAAGACTTGGCCTGAGAGGCATATAAGCTAGATTTACCCTGGGACTTCAAGAACGGCATGAATTATGTTTCGTATATCGAACTTGATAAAATCTGGTTATTTCTTAATGAAGTTTAGATCGGCGAAAAGTTGCATTCATAAAAAAAACCCGTGAACATCATGGATAGAGAAAGTAAGTCAACTTAAGACTGATCGCATTCCCGTAGTTATGTTTGATGAAAGTCACATATTGTAATGAATTACACTTGAGAGAAAAGACCGAATGTGGAGGAAATACCCACATGTCTTGATTTTATAAGAAACGAGTAATAAGATAAATTGATCTTTGAGGACAAAGATCCTCTTTAGGGGTAACTGCTGTGACAATCCGTCAATTTGAGGTCGTTATTTTATTCTCAAGTATTATTTTAAAACCATTATTTTATTATTAATTTATAAACTCACTCACTTTTGGGAAGAAATAAGGGTTTATGTCTTAAATTAGCGTCGACTACGTCTAAACCGGAGAACTCTGCGTTACGTGCTTACGTTTACATACACCGTTTTTGTGACAGTCTGACATTTCAGGAAATAAATTTATTCTCGAATATTATTTTGGAATTTTAATTTGTGTTGGTTCATAAACTCACAAATTTACGAGAAGAAATTAGGACTTACGTGCATAATTTAGCTTCTTTTACGATTAAACCGGAAACCCTAGGTTTACGTATTTACTCTTTTGAACTCCGTTTTTTATGGGACAATTTTTATTAGAATCGTTTTGTGTCGTAGTTTCATAATCTATAAAAACGTTTCTCGTAAAACGACCCGATGGCACGTAAATCGAGGAAACTAGAATCGAGGAGTAGCCGTAAATAAGAGGAGATGAGACAAGTGGGACACTTGTCCCACCCCCACTATGGGCTGATTTAACAAAGCCACAACACCATATGTGGTGTCAAGTTTGCATAAATCACAAGGACACATGTCATAGTCTTAAAAAAACCATTAAAACCACTTAACAAAACCATTTCCGCTCACTCTTGTTTTCTCATACATGCAAACTATCCAAGTTTTTCAATCTCTCCTCCCCTCTCTCTCTCAATTTTCGTCCAACATTACCACCAATTCATCATTATTATCAGAAATTTAACCTACAACATAAGCTATAATCAAGGGCTGATTTCAAGAAGTTGTTCATCCACTTGGAGATTTATAAAAATGGTCTTGCTAAGATCATAAGATTTGGTGACTAGAACACGTCCTGTTCATCATAAATCTCAACCTTTTCATCACTTTGGTGGTATAGAGATTGTTTCTACCTATCATCTTTTTTTTTGTAAAAGTACTCATGTATTTTCTTCTTATATGTATATGTATATGATTATTAATGATGATCAAAATATTATGTGGGGATTTTGTGTTAATACGATTTGTTTAAAAAGACTAAAATCAACAAGTAAAAATGTTAAAATCTTGGTTAGATTCGTAGGTTGTATAAAATAGTAAGTATCAATATGATCACTTGGTAAAATGGCATAGATTATTAAATATACAGTTAGATATATGATTTTTACATATGTGGTGAGTTGGCCACTCAATGGAATCATTAAAATGATCAACATATGATCAAAATACTATTGAGGTACAAATCTGTATAATCTGTTTTGGACGAATTATTGGTAATACTTAGAGATGATCGAGCAGTAGCTATAAAATAGTTATTTGTAGCACATATCATGTAGTTTGTGCTGCCTAATTTGAGCTTCTATCTCCTTGTAGAACTCAAGATATGGCAAAAATGGTGGAAGTGACTTTGATAATCAGATTTGTAAATAAAACTATATAATATAAAATGAGCACTCAAGTAATATTATTATAAAATAAATATATAAAATCCACTAACTAATAATAATATTTATAAAAGTAAAACTCAAATGCTTTATAAAACTGCAAACTATATATAAGTTTTACGTGTTTTCGGCTAAAACCGAAAGATTAACGTTTTCGCCAAATAAAACTTAGACGGTCGGACCCGTCTAATGTAACATTTTTATAACTCATATACTCATATGTAAACATATTTGACAAGTAAAAACCGATAAACCCGAGCTTTCTAACTTATGGACCATAATGGGCCAAAGTAGCCTTATTGGACCATTAGCCCAACTAGTTTGGCTAAACACTAATGGATACTCATGGGCTTAACCCACTTGGGCCCAACATATGAGTATAGGCCTGGTATTAAAAGTATAAATGGGCTAATATATAGAACTGAACTCTTAATGTGCTTATTGGGCCTTAATATGTAATGGGTTAAAACTAGTATAACTAGTCTAAATTGACTAACACGTAACAACTATAATGTTGTATGAAGAGATAAATTCCCACTTGATAATCATCATACATATGATATCATCATATATACATAACCCTTATTTTTATAAAGTCATTGGACAAGAGTCTAAGACCGAGTATTATTTGTCTAGGTTTCTGTGATCGAGGCATGTACCATACGTCCTAATTGCCAATAACTCGCCTTCCCACACCAATGTGAGTTCATATCCTCGTACTCTTTTAAATGTTTTATGAAATGTTTTATAAACCCGCGAGGGAGATAACATTTTAGTTTTAATAAAAATAGGATACCAGTTGTCCCGATTGTATGCTTATTGATATGGACCCGAATGATTATATGACCCGACGAATGAAATGAAATGGATTATTATTTGTTAGGTTATGTCACTAAAAGTCCCATTAGCATGAATTATGAACTATCGGGATTTGGTAGACGCTTATGCATATAATATTACTATTTGGGGAAGATTACCCCAGTTCGCCCCTTGACGGTTGATCCCCGTCGTGCCACATCGATTGGTAAGCGAATTTATGCATGGAAGATTTATATAAGCGTGATTATTGTGACGACACGCTGTTTTAGATGGGCAAAGGAATTACAGGTTAGCTACCTTTTGTTTGTTATAGTAAGGTAGAAATGTCATGCGGCTTATAATAATCCAATAATGAAAATACTGATGTACGATTTGAATTATAATATATTGCCTGACTAGCAATAATGGGTCTTATTACTGATATTATGTTCGTGTTTTGGTTTTACATAACCATTTTCATATAACGGTTTTTATTTAACTCTATACAACGTTATGCAACGTATTGTATGATGGTTTTGCGACAATAGTTCGATAATGGTTTTGAAGGCAAAAGCCTATATTATGATTTACGACAAAGATTTGTATAAAATGTCTTTGGCCTATTTTATAGCCTACGAAAAATATTTGTACAAAATGATTTTCGGTAGTTTCGCTGACTTTTTAACATGTTTTATCTCAGGTACTTAAAGGTAATTCTCGGGAAGACGACAAAAATTTATGGCCCGCATTCAAATAAAATTTCCATTCAAATGTTTTGTAAATTTGTATGACATATTATGACCTGAGGACCTATGTAAATTGATATTTATGAATGGAAAATGCTTTATTATTCCACGACGCGATTTTTAAGCGTTGTCTATGATTTGAGTAATGTGCTATCCCGTAACACCAACGAATCTTCTGCTGAACTAAAGTATGAATATTTGGGGGTGTTACATCTATTCTAAACTCCTGGCGTTGATTAAATTGCGCAGGTTGTAGATTAAGTGTCCCCAAGCTTAGTTCAGTTTTTATGTGTTATACTAGCACTATAATCCCTTTCCGCTGATTTACTTATCTACTATATTTATAGTTTGGAAAAATATTAAGATATATCAAAATTTTCCTATATAATACGAAGTGCATTCTAAGATGGGAAGAGAAAATACGGAAACTACAGAATTAAAATAAAAAGAATAACAGAAGAGGTTGATGGGTAATTGGGGATGATCTAGCCGCCTATTCAAAGAGGATGCATGATTAGCGGATAAAACAACTTTATTACTTGTGAACTAAAGTCTATCAAGTCTGAATAAACTTATTCCTTAATTTGTGGCCAGATTGTGATTTTATTAGTCTGTTACCTAGAGCAAGCAAAGTTTTAAAGTATGTATTAGGTTTGTTACCTGTGATTGTTGTTTCCTTTATGACATTTGTTGGTGGGTCTTCCCTTCCACCTTGGAACACAAAACCAATTTTATAACCAATTCAACATCCAGGTAAGCAGCAACAACCATTTGTATTTTGCAACATATTCGTCGTGATGCTGGTCTTGAAGTTGTATCTGTTACACACGTGGGGAGGTCATTTTGGTTCCTAAAATTTGTATACATAGTCTATTATCTTCAGGGATGCTATATTGAGAGTACTTTGCTAACCTAGAATATTCTTCCATGCCATTGTGATCCTCACAGATGTACAGTGCTGGGTATTCAGTACTTTTTTATACATTTATGGCATGAGATGTAGAACCAAGGTATGTTCTGAACAACTATTGCTATTGTTGCCTAACACACAAACTGAACCCTCTGCAATAGGCGATATGTCATTATTTTATGTCTTGCTTATCAACGGGAATAAGTTGTTTTTCCGACTGACATACCTTGTAAATTTTAGTGTTTTGCTGTAGTAAAGCTGAGAGTGGCTGGTTGTTCTACTGCTTTTCAATTGCAGGTACCCGGGAATAATATTTGATGATCTGCATCCTGAGAGTTGATTTGAACTATTCCACCAGCATATGTTTTATATTTGGGATATTATCAGTTTTAAAATTAAAAAAAACATGTAAGCAAGAGTTAAAAGAAAAAGGTGTGACCAAGGACAACAGAACGCACTTGTTGTATGCATCCCTACCCTCTGTTGTTTGTGGGTTGATGTAATAGTGGGAGGCTGGTGTAGCCGAAAGCTCCAAACCTGCAATATAGACTGTTTAGTTATGGTAAATTAGCAGACAGTTGGTGTAACAGAGATTTTGTAGGTAGACATAACCTTTGTATTGTTTGACCCTTCACGCTGTTACAACAATCATAGCTGGTCGATCCATCTTCTCCACTTTTTCTTTGTTAAAATGTGTTGCAAGACCGTCCCAAAGTATTACTTCCAGAACGTGGCCTCTGCAATTTTACGCACGCAAACATATACCCAATTACAACCAATTATGTTTTATATTAGGCGCATTCGATAAGAGGAACTGTGCTTACTCTGCATCTTGGATGTCGATTTTGCGCCTTACATTCCCGCTTGGAGGTACGTCGCCAATGGATCTTATGTAGCCCAGGTAATCTGATATGTAAACCAAATGAGCCAACGTACATTTAATGTTTGTTCCTCTGAACCTCACAACCACACATTCTTTTCATTAAGCAAATTTCCTTGTCAGATCTCATACTGAACTCCCATGGTCGCAACTTCATTCTTATTTCTTGTTCGTCAAGTACGAAGAAATGTAAATGATATAACATTTAATTCGAAAGTATATTATGTAGTTAGTTCGATTGTACACTATTTGCAATTAGTAAAAACTTTTTTGATATTTGGAACATCAAAGTTCTTATTAAGTCGTTTGACCTTGTTTTTCTTATAGGGCGTTGCTGGTGTGCCAAAGACTTTTTTTTCCACATTTTGGTCCACCAACCTTTTCTGTTGCAGTGTTCGCCACCATTACCATGAAACAATGAACATTAAAAAGAAAAAAAAACCGCATATGAATGGAGAACCAAATAATAAAATTATATTTGTGAAAGGGGGCACCTGTTTTTCTTTGTTCCTTCTATATCTTGCGTCATAAATACGGCCATTATGTAACAAGACATTTACGTTCAAAGGGAACGAAAAAAGTAAGGATTATGTAATTTTTAGGCTCAGATAAATGAGCCGGATATCAGGAATCGCCCACTATGGCTGCAAAACTTAGTAATCATGCCCCGCCAAGAGGCATTGAATCCGAATAATAATTGAGCTTAAAAAGTATCATAATAGCCTTTTTTACCGGTATCATCATAGCATTTGTACAACATTATCGTTGCGATCTGATGAGACTGCTTTTATACATAGTCTCATCGTCCAATTTGGGCTTAAAATACATTAAATATCATTAAAAATGCCAAATATATGCTCGTGTTTGTTGCTTGTGTATTTTAGGTACGGCTATTGAGGAAAGACAAAAAGATCACAAGAATCAATCAAAAACGAACACGGGAAACGAAGCTGCATAAAGAACCGGACCCGAATCATAAATTTCCTATAAAGTCCTTGAAGTTTGAAGAATTGGCAAGATTGGTCCCTCATCTTTGTAAAATTGTCAACTTTAGCCCTTGAAGAATCACTATTAACAACATTGGTCCTTCAAGAATGAAGATTGTACAAGTTATGCCCTTGAAGAATGCAAAAATATGCATAAATGGTCCTTGATACAAGTTTATAAAAGCAACATGCCAAATTTGACAAGTTATGGAAAGTTGTTAACAAAGGAAAGGAAGTTTTTGGCTGTTTAATGGGAAGTGAAAGAATGAAGAGACTTTGGGGGCCTAACCTGACCAGACAAGAAACATTCACCCTCCAATCACATTGTGTCACCTCACTAAACCCACCCATTTACCAAACCCTTTACCCGACCTAACCCACAACCCACCCCACTTACCCAGTTTATTAAATAAACTGGGTCAAACCAAGTCAACCCCCCCCCCCCACTTAAATTTTAAACCCGTTTTTAAATTATTAAAACTGGAGGTAAACATGTACTATTCACCATCCCTCCCATAATCTATCCTATAAACCCAAATCCCCCATTAACCCAAACCAAAGGGTTTTGACCCAATACCCTCCAGATCCCTGATTAACCATCACCCCAACCCAACCCCACTCACAAAATACACTCCAGCTCACCATGGTCCCCAAACCCGACCACCCCTGCATATGTCTCTTTCACCCAAACCCAAAAAGAGACACATCCAACGTCCCTAAAGCATTCCTTTGTCCCAAAGGAGTTTACCAACGCTCAGGATCCTCTCATCCAACTGGCATTCACAAGATACCCATTTGACTGAAATTCAAATTATGAAGACCAAGGGCAATTTTGGAACTCACAGATTAGGGTTTAGGAAATTGTAATATTTTATTCAGATTCTAGAATTCTCTTTCATGTAGTATAAATGAAACGTATTGTGTTTCATTTTAGTTGTTCCAGATTTTGCATAATATTGTAATTCCTTTTTAATATATAAAAGTTGGTATTTTGATTTTAAAAGTAATTCCTTTTTATGTTTAAAAGTTGGTGTTGTTATTGAAGCATAATCTGAGTTTCATTTATCCATTCTGTTTTTTGAGTTCAAAGTTTTTCATTTATTAAAGTTTTTTAGAAATTCGTTTTATAAGCTTGTTTTCTGAAAAAGTTTTTCATAAGCTTGAAAGATTTGTGACTTGGTGAAGTGAAAGTGGATCCAAGTCATAAGTTTCAAGGCTTGTTGGTTTCAAAGGTCCCAAAAAGATTTTTAGAAAAAATCAGTCTCCCATTTTTTACTAAGCTTTACTGTATCAAAAGCCATAAGCTACAAGCTTATGGCCTTTTGATACTTGAATTTGCTGGCTGTTATTTGTGTTTGTGCAGGAACCCAAGAAACAAGGACTTTCATTCATCCATTTCATATTTCATTGTTTTGAAGATATTTTTAAGCTTTGGGTCACTTGTGATTCCAACAACAAGCTTTCTCTACATTTTCAGAATCTTTCATAAGCTCTTAACAAACCAAATAGAAGGCTTCAGCTCAGGTATACAAAGCTTGAACCCTACTTGAGTAGTTTTGAGATTTTTATGCAAGATATGTGATTTTGTGAAGTAACTGTTTTAAGGTGTTTTATCTGTTCTTATTTGTTGATTTATGTCCCTTGTGCATGTTTGAGTGCTAATAATCAGTTTCGTTAAGTTTGAGTGGCTTTGGTTTGCAAGAAAATTGGTTTTCAGTTTTAAGAGGGTGTTTGGTTGTGAGGTTTACTTGGCTTGAGAGACACAAGATTCAGATATAATCTGTCTAGACATACTCAAATAGGTTGTAGTAGGTTGTATTAGTCACTGGTGTGTAGTTTGGATAGCTTTAGAGCAAAGTTGCATGATAAAAATTGGTAAATAGCTTACAAATTCAGCAAGTCCATTTTTCTGCTTGATTTTTGATTTATTTGATCACCATTGTTGCAAGGTTATTAGATAGTAGGTAAACCTAGGGTTATATCTAGCTTATATGTTATTTGGTAGACTTGTATGCAAGATTTGATCATTTTAAATTCACTTTTGTGCCATTTGATTCAGTCAACAGTTCATCAGACCATAATAGTTCAACAGTCACCCTTTTTGTGCCATTTGTGTTTGATCTTGTGAGTTGACTTGTGGTTTTTGTGCTGTTCTTGACTCCCCACAACCCAACTGGTTGTGGGGTGCCTTATTGCCCAAGAAAAAGCTCAAAATAAGCTTTCCTAAGCTTATTGGTCAACTGACCTGTTTTTAACACTAACAGTGGGAACAAAGTTCCCCCTGCTAGTGCTTTGGTTTCCACTACTCAGAAAAAGGACAAAACCTATGCACATGTCACTTTCAAAAGTTTAATTTTTTGTCTTTAGTGCCTGAAAATAGGAATTAGACTTTGAAATTAGTTTCAGTATTTTTCTTATTTAATTTTTGATTTTTCTGTTTAATTAGATTTTTTGTTACTGTTCATTTAGTATTTTTTACATTAAATAGCTATTTTAAATTACTTTTTAATTTCTGATTTTTGTCTTTTAGTGGTAAAAAGTAATATTTTTCAGTTTTAAAATTTTTCATAGATTAAGAAAAATAATTTAAGATTTTCAGTTTAAAAAGTTTTCACTGGTCACTTTTTATTTGATTTTTAGAATTAATTTAGTTTAATTAGGGTTTAATTTCAAATTGTTTTTGTCTTTTAGTGAAAATTTTTATATTTTTCAAACTTTTTCATTTTTCTACTGTTCTTTAGTATAAATTAGGATTTTTTAAATTGTCAAATTATTTTTAGCATTATTTTATTATTTTTTATGATTATTTTAGTTTAAAAATAGTTTTAAGTGTTTTAAAAATAGAAAAATAGTTTTTAAAATTTAGGAAAAATACTTTTTAGTCTTTAAATAATATAAGTAACTTATTGGTTCAATAAAATAATATTTTGGACATTTTGTTAATTATATTTAGTTTTAGGGCTTTAATTAGCATTTAAAATTGAATATTTAATTAATAAAAGGTTTTAAAATATTTTTGTTGGATTTTTATTCTTATTTATATTATTTTAGACTTAGTTTTAACTTTAAATTAAATTTTAGGTTAAATTTTTTAATTTGGTGCTTTTTACGGTTTACGCGATTGACCTTTTCGTCTTAACTTAATCTGTCATCGTAACCGTCATTCTCTTCTAATCTCATTTTTATCTTTCTTTCTCAACAATAAAATCACAAAGTTAATCAATTCATTACACAATGCACTAGCCTCCTTGGGAAACGAACTTGAACTTATTTGGTCATTAGTGCTTGGTTTTCCTAAACCGACACTTAACACTTGCCACTTTTGCTCTCTTTTCCTAAAGGGTAGCAAAAACACTACATCATTTTTGGCGCTGCTGCCGGGGTGGCGTGTTGTGTTTTGATTTGAACAATTGTTGTTTTTATATAGCCATAATAAGTATTTGTATTAGTAGCACTCTACTAATACGTATTATCGGTTTTTCGTTTTTTGTGAATACTATTACTATATTGTATACGTAGAACAATAAATACACAAGTACTCCAAATACGTGAGAAATCACAACCTTGACTTGGGAGGTCATTACCCAATCATTGTATTCGAATCTCAAACCAAAGAAAAAGGCAAAAATAGATAAATACTTTCGAGAAGCTCGATTTTGAAAATACAAACTATAAGGTGGGTATAAGGCGGATATTATAAAATATATCCTAAGGAAAAAGGCTCTTAAGTGCGTCGCGCCACCTCGTTTCCCTGCTTGCTTGTGAGTATTTGATTTTGAGAGCTAATCGAGGGTTTTGCCGCCCAAAGTATTACTAAGTATCATATATATTTTCTTGGTTTCCATTGATTAAACCCTCTTGAACGTTTTGGTGTTCCACCAACGTTCTAAATTCATCGAAGGCGTTCACTTCACGTGATCGTTTTCATTCCTTGAGGCTTCTTTAATCGAGAGATTTGATTAAAGAGGAGATTTGTAGATTATTGTCTACTTAATACAATTCCAAAATCCAAAAAAAGTAAAACAATCAAAAATCCAAAAAAATTGAAAAAGTTAAAAACACAAAAAAGAATCTTCTTTGCTCATCCCCACGTTGTACGTGACATTTATGCTTACTCGCAATCAAGCAAGACGTGCACGTAAACGAAGAAACAAAAAGGAGGCAACACCTACTCCTAATCTTTCTAGTGAAGAGACTCCAAGTGAGGAACCTATTGTAGAACAAGAAGCTATCATGGCTAATCGTACTATGATAGAGTTGCTTCAAGCACCCACCGAGGGTTTTGGAGAGGCCATTGTGATTCCCGCCATCCTTGCAGAGAACTTCGAGATCAAGACGGGTTTAATGTCTATGCTTCAAGCCAACAAGTTTCGCGGACACGAGAAAGACAACCCACATTATCACATTAGGCAATTTAATCGTCTCACCGCGACAAGCAAGTTTAAGAATGTACCACACGATGCCATTAAGATGATGTTATTTCCATACTCGTTAGATGGACCCGCCAAGATATGGCTCGAGAAAGAACCCTCAAATTCGATTTTGACGTGGGGTGATCTCGTTTCTAAATTTGTGAATCAATTTTTTCCACCATCTAAAACAACACATTTAAAAAACGAGATTTCACGATTTACACAAAGATCTAATGAAAGTTTTTCAATGGCTTGGGAAAGGTTTAAAGAAATTTTACATGAATGTCCACACCATGATTTTTCCGAATTGCATCAAGTTGACACTTTTTATAATGGGCTTAATGATCATGAACGAGATTACTTGAATGCCGCCGCGGGTGGAAATTTTTTGTGCAAAACGACTGAAGAGGCTTTGAAAATCATTGAGAATAGGTCTAAGGTTTATAGCCCTCGTAACACAACGAGTGTTGCCAATTTGGGTTCGTCATCGTCTCGTAGCATTAATGCCTTGCAAGATGAAGCAAATGAGGAGAATCGGTTTTTTGATAGGTTTTCGACTCTTATGACTCATTGGAAAGCACAAGATGCTTTGAATTCCGCATCGGTTAAAGCGGTTGCCAAGAGTTGTATTTCGTGTGGTGGAGCTCATGATTTTTCCGAGTGCATTACCGCGGATGGTAACACTTCGAATGCTTATGTAGCCACGGGAACTTATAACCAAAACGGTCAAGGTTCCCGCCAAAATCAAGCTCCACAAAATCAAAATGCTAACAACTATCGAAACAACAATCAAAGTGGTGCTTATCAAGGAAATCAACGTAACTACAACAAGGGTAATTATCAAAGTGGAAATGGGCAAAATTCAAACCAAAACCAAAACCGTGATTTTCAAACTACCACTCAAGGTTTTCAAAATGATCACACCAAAAATCTTCAAGGAGAATTTTTGAATTATGCTAAAGCAAACGATGCCAAGTTTGATAATATGCAACGTGAAATGGTTAGCTTAAGATCCGAGTTGAAAAACGAGCTTAAAAACAAACTTGCTAATGAACTTAAGACTCATGCTAATAAAATGGAAGGAAATGTCCAACGTCTCCAACAAAATCAACAAAAAATGGAGCAAGGTCAACATGAGATTAAGCAAGAATTGTTAAAAGCGGATGCTAGGAAATCTAAGTTTGAAGATCGAATGGGAAAAATGTTTGAAGCTATCATGTGTAAACCTTCTTCTTCGGGTGGTCTTCCTAGTGATACCATCGTGAACCCGAAAGGAGAATTGAAGGTTATTACTACTCGTAGTGGTAAAACTTTCAAAGAACCCATTTCTCGTCCAAGTACTTCTACGGAGAAGGAAAAAGAGAAAGAACCCGAGGTGGTGGTAGAAAAGGAGCAAATTACAAGACCACGAAGTACCGCTCAAACCACACCTACGGTTGAACCAATATCAATAGTGGAACCCGAGATTCCAAGGTCGTTGCCTATGCCCCAACCCACGCCACCCTTACCTTACCCTTCAAGATGAAACAAGGAAAAGGCACAAGAACGAAATAATTATCAATTTGAACTTTTTATGAAAATGTTTCGTGACTTGCATTTTAATATAAGTTTTGCCGACACCTTGGTCATGATGCCTCGATTTTCCGCAAACTTCAAAAGTATGTTGAATAACAAAGAGAAATTGCAAAAGTTGTCTAGTTGTTCTTCGGTTTTTCTTAGCCGCATACCTCAAAAAGTCGGTGATCCCGGCAAGTTTTTAATCCCATGTGCAATACAAGATATGGAAGAATGCTACGCCTTGGCTGATCTTGGTGCTAGTATAAATTTGATGCCTCTTGAGATTTTTAAGTCACTCAATCTTCCAAATCTCACTCCTTCAAGAATGTCAATCGAGATGGCCGATCATTCTATGATTCTAGCTTGTGGAGTAGCCGAGGACGTCTTCGTGAAAGTTGGAAAGTTCTACTATCCCGTGGACTTTATCGTTGTTGACATCCCCATCGATCCTAAAGTTCCTCTAATTTTAGGTCGATCATTTTTGGATACCTCGAGAGCACTTATCGATGTGCATGCTAGGAAAATCACTCTTCGTTTCAATGAGGAAGAACTCGTCATAAATGCAACTCAAAACTCCACACTTTCTCATGTTTATTATATCACATCTTTGAACAATGTTAATCCCATCAAAAACATTTGTAAAAGGATTTCAAAAAGAGTTTTAGGAGTTGATGAAAAAACAATTTTTCGTCCCCTCCGCCGGTGGAGGTTAAGAGTGTTAAGCCTACGATTCCAATCACGAATGATTCTTCGAATGATGAATATGTTGATCCCGATGGGGAAGTTTTCTTTGTTGACAAATGTTTTGAGAACTTACCACCACCTAAACCAAAACGGTTTTCAAATGTGAGAATTTTTAGTGTAACTAACATTGCTTTAGAAACACCAAATATTTTTGACATAATTAAGTCGGGTTTTCATAAGGAGAGTTTAAAAGATGAAAAAGGGAAAGATTTTAAATTGGATTTAAAAGATTTTTCTACTATGCTAACTCCGTCATCACCTCATGTTTTGAGTGCTACAAGCTCGTCTTCTCCTTTTGACGATGCTTTGTGTGGACTTAGTGTGGGGGAAGCCCCTTATGTTCCCTCCCCTTTCTCCACCGAGGACGAGATATTTGATCCCGGAATTGCTTATAAAGGGAAATCTCGGTCTTCCACCGATGCAATAAATGGAAAATCTTTCTATTTGATTGGTGCGAGTCTACCTCGAGTAGCTCATGTTTTTTATGACTTACCCATTATCCCACCCTTCTATTTCTTCTCATCTATTTTCTTGAAACCCTTGGGGTTTGTGTTGACACATGATGAAGTGGCGTTAATTTGTTTTTCCAATGAAAACGAGAACGCCATCTTCGATACCGGTATTTTGCACCATCAAAGGACTTAGTCCTTAATACCGGTTGTTTTTGGGCCATGTTTATCATGTAAGCCCCACTAAAAATTGACCATACCAAGATAATCCCTAAATGATCACATTTATGGGGATTCGAGTCGAGCTTTTGACTCGGTTATCAAAAACAAGGTGCCTCGTGGGGGAGACCCATGCTTATCCATGTACATATTATTTCTTTCTAATTAGTTTAATGTGAGGGGATTTGTGCCCTTCCAACCTTTGTTCCGTGGTTATTTGTGAATTGTGGTTTTTAGATCATGATCATCACGATTGGAGCCTCTCGTGTTCATTTTATGGGAGCACTCGATCGTTTGCTTTGAAGACTTTCTCAATATCCATGATATATCCTTTTGATGTTCTAACCTTAGGTTTTTAGCACACTTCATAAACGACTATTAATTTATTGGTTACACCCTTTCCATGCTAGATTGGGCATTCGACTACGTCTCTAGTATGGGGGTGTTTGCACCCCTAGACTCGAAACATTGAGGACAATGTTTAACTTTAGTATGGGGGGTGAATAGATACTTGTCTTGCCAAACCTTCACGCTTTCCAAAAGTTTATCTTTTTGTTTATCGTTTTGTTGCAAAATAAGGCTAAAAATGGCCAAATTTTAAAATTTTTCTCATGTTTTATAAGTGTTTGAAGACACGAATGTAGGTTTTCCGATGGCGAGAATAAGAGTAATTTTTTACTCGACCGTGCGTGTTTAGCACTTAACTTTGGTTCCTTAACTACACATTAGGCTAAGTCTCTTAAATGAGGACGAGAAATGATAGGGTTAATTATAAGTTACTATGCTAAACGTAGAGTACTCGTATTCTTTCAAAAACTCATGTGTTCTCGTTGTTTGCTTATTCTCCCTTCGCATGTAAATATTTTTTGCTTAATAAATATTGACTTGGCGGTTTAGTTGAGATTGTTGGGTTTCTAGTCTTTTCAAGTAGCTTCCGTGTAATTAAATTGGGAAGACATTAAGGTATCGACAGCGTCACGGTTTTGAAGTATTGGCACCCTAATAATCGAAAGCTTCACCAAATAATAAGATTTCAAGTGCTCACCTAAATCTAGCAAACAATTTGAAGCCCCACAAGGCCGAAAAATCTATGCAAAATTGAAAGTGAATCAAGCCTTAATCTTCGAAGCTTTAAAGATCCAAAATTCGCCTTAGCGTGAGGATATACGTCTTTGGCTAATAAAATTACCGATGAGGTGGATAATAAAAGGCAAGGCAAGACGGAAGTCATAATAAAAGCTTCATGGCGAAGTTGAATAAAAGATGGAGGTAAACCAAAGATAATAAGGCCCTTCCGTTAGGGGCGTATAAAAGTCTTGGTAATAAGTCTCATGTTCAAAACCGTTATAAAACCGTGTTTATCGATTCTTCTTGTCAACTTAATTTTTTGACATCGTTGTCTATTAGGAGGGGTTATTGATTTGATGGTCTTGGTTACACCGTTAGGACTCTATTTTTTGACCTAAATCTCTATTATCGCATAAGTCAAACAATGTATCCTCGTGAAACATTCAAGACAAAATAAAATATAAGAGATACAACTTAGGAAAATGGGAGGATAAGTACGTGATTAGGGCATATGAGTAGTGTTAGCATTACTAACTTATAATGACAATGATCTCGTTGCACGCTTGGCATGGAATTGGGGTGAAAATCGAGGACGATGAAATTATTTCTAACGAAGCATTCGCGTGTTCTTATTTTATGAACCTAAACGTCCCATTTTGCTATGAAAATCATACATTATGTCTAAAACGCAAGTAGTAGAAATAGTAGTAGTGTAGCTAGTTTATCATTCAATAAAGTGAATAAAAATGAATTTTGGAGGTGCTACAATACTTTATTCTAGCATTGCGTGAGGGCACGGCAATGGTTTAGTATGGGGGAGTGATGAGACTGCTTTTATACATAGTCTCATCGTCCAATTTGGGCTTAAAATGCATTAAATATCATTAAAAATGCCAAATATATGCTCGTGTTTGTTGTGTATTTTAGGTACGAATATTGAGGAAAGACAAAAAGATCACAAGAATCAATCAAAAACGAACACGGTAAACGAAGCCGCACAAAGAACCGGACCCGAATCATGAATTTCCTATAAAGTCCTTGAAGTTTAAAGAATTGGCAAGATTGGTCCCTCATCTTTGGAAAATTGTCAACTTTAGCCCTTGAAGAATCACTATTAACAACATTGGTCCTTTAAGAATGAAGATTGTACAAGTTATGCCCTTGAAGAATGCAAAAATATGCATAAATGGTCCTTGATACAAGTTTATAAAAACAACATGCCAAATTTGACAAGTTATGGAAAGTTGTTAACAAAGGAAAGGAAGTTTTTGGCTGTTTAATGGGAAGTGAAAGAATGAAGAGACTTTGGGGGCCTAACCTGACCAGACAAGAAACATTCACCCTCCAATCACATTGTGCCACCTCACTAAACCCACCTATTTACCAAACCCTTTACCCGACCTAACCCACAACCCACCCCACTTACCCAGTTTAATAAATAAACTGGGTCAAACCAAGTCAAACCCCCCCACTTAAATTTTAAACCCGTTTTTAAATTAATAAAACTGGAGGTAAAAATGTACTATTCACCATCCCTCCCTTAATCACCCCTAATCTATCCTATAAACCATAATCCCCCATTAACCCAAACCAAAGGGTTTTGACCCAATACCCTCCAGATCCCTGATTAACCATCACCCCAACCCAACCCCACTCACAAAATACACTCCAGCTCACCATGGTCCCTAAACCCGACAACCCCTGCATATGTCTCTTTCACCCAAACCCAAAAAGAGACACATCCAACGTCCCTAAAGCATTCCTTGGTCCCAAAGGAGTTTACTAACGCTCAGGATCCTCTCATCCAACTTGCATTCACATGATACCCATTTGACTGAAATTCAAATTATGAAGACCAAGGGCAATTTTGGAACTCACAGATTAGGGTTTAGGAAATCGTAATATTTTATTCAGATTCTAGAATTCTCTTTCATGTAGTATAAATGAAACGTATTGTGTTTAATTTTAGTTGTTCCAGATTTTGCTTAAAAAATATTGTAATTCCTTTTTAATATATAAAAGTTGGTATTTTGATTTTAAAAATAATTACTTTTTATGTTTAAAAGTTGGTGTTGTTATTGAAGCATAATCTGAGTTCCATTTATCTAATCTGTTTTTTTTAGTTCAAAGTTTTTCATTTATTAAAGATTTTTAGAAATTCGTTTTATAAGCTTGTTTTCTAAAAAAGTTTTTCATAAGCTTGAAAGCTTTGTGACTTGGTGAAGTGAAAGTGGATCCAAGTCATAAGTTTCAAGGCTTGTTGGTTTCAAAGGTCCCAAAAAGATTTTTAGAAAAAATCAGTCTCCTATTTTTTTTACTAAGCTTTACTGTATCAAAAGCCATAAGCTACAAGCTTATGGCCTTTTGATACTTGAATTTGATGGCTGTTGCTTGTGTTTGTGCAGGAACCCAAGAAACAAGGACTTTCATTCATCCATTTCATATTTCATTGTTTTGAAGATATTTTTAAGCTTTGGGTCACTTGTGATTCCAACAACAAGCTTTCTCTACATTTTCAGAATCTTTCATAAGCTCTTAAAAAACCAAATAGAAGGCTTCAGCTCAGGTATACAAAGCTTGAACCCTACTTGAGTAGTTTTGAGATTTTTATGCAAGATATGTGATTTTGTGAAGTAACTGTTTTTAAGGTGTTTTATCTATTCTTATTTGTTGATTTATGTCCCTTGTGCATGTTTGAGTGCTATAATCAGTTTGGTTAAGTTTGAGTGGCTTTGGTTTGCAAGAAAATTGGTTTTTAGTTTTAAGAGGGTGTTTGGTTGTGAGGTTTACTTGGCTTGAGAGACACAAGATTCGGATATAATATGTCTAGACATACTCAAATAGGTTGTAGTAGGTTGTATCAGTCACTGGTGTGTAGTTTGGATAGCTTTAGAGCAAACTTGCATGATAAAAATTGGTAAATAGCTTACAAATTCAACAAGTCCATTTTTCTGCTTGATTTTTGATTTATTTGATCCCCATTGTTTCAAGGTTGTTAGATAGTAGGTAAACCTAGGGTTATATCAAGCTTATATGTGATTTGGTAGACTTGTATGCAAGATTTGATCATTTGAAATTCACTTTTGTGCCATTTGATTCAGTCAACTGTTCATCAGACCATAATAGTTCATCAGTCACCCTTTTTGTGCCATTTGTGTTTGATCTTGTGAGTTGACTTGTGGTTTTTGTGCTGTTCTTGACTCCCCACAACCCAACTGGTTGTGGGGGTGCCTTATTGCCCAAGAAAAAGCTCAAAATAAGCTTTCCTAAGCTTATTGGTCAACTGACCTATTTTTAACACTAACAGTGGGAACAAAGTTCCCCCTGCTAGTGCTTTGGTTTCCACTGTTCAGCAAAAGGACAAAACCTATGCACATGTCACTTTCAGAAGTTTAATTTCTTGTCTTTAGTGCCTGAAAATAGGAATTAGACTTTGAAATTAGTTTCAGTGTTTTTCTTATTTAATTTTTGATTTTTCTGTTTAATTAGATTTTTTGTTACTGTTCATTTAGTATTTTTTACATTAAATAGCTATTTTAAATTACTTTTTAATTTCTGATTTTTGTCTTTTAGTGGTAAAAAGTAATATTTTTCAGTTTTAAAATTTTTCATAGATTAAGAAAAATAATTTAAGATTTTTAGTTTAAAAAGTTTTCACTGTTCACTTTTTAATTAATTTTTAGAATTGATTTAGTTTAATTAGGGTTTAAATTCAAACTGTTTTTGTCTTTTAGTGAAAAATTTTATATTTTTCAAACTTTTTCATTTTTCTACTGTTCTTTAGTATAAATTAGGATTTTTAAAATTTTCAAATTATTTTTAGCATTATTTTATTATTTTTTATGATTATTGTAGTTTAAAAATAGTTTTAAGTGTTTTAAAAATAGAAAAATAGTTTTTAAAATTTAGGAAAAATACTTTTTAGTCTTAAATAATATAAGTAACTTATTAGTTCAATAAAATAGTATTTTGGACATTTTTTTAATTATATTTAATTTTAGGGCTTTAATTAGCATTTAAAATTGAATATTTAATTAATAAAAGGTTTTAAAATATTTTTGTTGGATTTTTATTCTTATTTATATTATTCTAGACTTAGTTTTAACTTTAAATTAAATTTTAGGTTAAATTTTTTAATTTGGTGCTTTTTACGGTTTACGTGATCGACCTTTTCGTCTTAGCTTAATCCGTCATCGTAACCGTCATTCTCTTCTAATCTCATTTCTATCTTTCTTTCTCAACAATAAAATCACAAAGTTAATCAATTCATTACACAACGCACTAGCCTCCTTGGGAAACAAACTTGAACTTATTTGGTCATTAGTGCTTGGTTTTCCTAAACCGACACTTAATACTTGCCACTTTTGCTCTCTTTTCCTAAAGGGTAGCAAAAACACTACATCACGATCTAATAAACGTTTTGAAACGACTTAAGCGTCTTACGATTTGTAAGTTTTAACCATGAGCAAAACCCACAGCAATCGATATGCAAAGCTATTAGCTGGAACACTTAAATGACCCGCATGTAGTACGGATGCAAAGCTATTAGCTTACCCCGCCAACATATACTGTTGATAGTCTAAATAGCGGGTTTTTGTAGCTTCTTGGTCATGTACCAATAATATGTATGCCGACAACCTTAAAAGGTCGCCCGGACAAAACCAAACGACATTACCAGAACTGGATATCAACCACACGACATAAGAACGATGATATTCATAATAGTTGGTTTTCATACCTTGTTGGGTATGAAACCGCGATACATATTTAGCAAAACCATTACGAACGTACGCTAAGGGAAAACTTACCAATAGGAAAATCTTGGTATGCCTAATACAATAACATACAAATCGAATAACACAAACTGTAATCGTCATCAGAATGATGAACACCGTAGCATATATAACAGGCCAACCGATCATAACTTAAAGAAACCATTTTTCGATTGTTGTGGCCGCATGCTGTTACAACATGAATGTCGTGCACGAATACTCAATAATTTCAAAAAACTAGTACATTTATGGGGAAATAATTATCACAGGCTTGCATCAACCAAGATTAGACAGTCAATAGTTGCAAATATAGAATATGTGCCAAGCGCAATCGTCACACAACCGTCACTATCGCCACACGCCAAAGATAGGGGCAACAAACGCAACGATGGTATCGAAAGCCTTAAGCCTTAGTTTTAAGCAAAAACACCATTATCCATGAACACAATGCCTGCAAGCACATTATTGTCTACTTAATAAAAGAGATAAATATCGGAACCCAATTTATAGAGACATAGCAGTTCTACAATGCAGCTAGATATACAAAATTAATACCAATTATATTATAGAAAACGAAAGAAGGAAAAAAACACAGCATAGCAGCAGAAAAGGTGCAATACAATTAACTAAGATATGTCAAACGGATCGAACCACCAAACCCGAGAAAAAATTATGGTTTCCAACAAAATAACCAATCACACGTCAGTAGCAACGGCTCAAAAGTATATAGATCAAACATCCGATCAAGATTAGATCAGATCACCACATATACAGACCACGACAATAGCAACCGGTGAGACATAAGATCCGATCAAGATGAACAGTACGATCAAGATTAGATCGGGTCACCACACACACAGATGTTTGTGTTGTGTGAAAGAGTTATGAGAGATTTATCAAAGGGAAAATCAAATCATGCCTAAGATGAGTTTCCTGTAGCCACTACACAACCAGACAACCAGCATTAGTGAAAGAGTTACTCACCAAAGGCCAATTAAAGTGAATCAAAGGGCAGAAGAAATTAATTATCAATGAAAGGGCAACTTATCAATTAATGACGATTAATGCCAAACGGAGCAAGGGGCAAAAGGCTAAATGCTTATTAATGAAGAACGAAGTGATTAATGAATAACGGAGTGATGTAAACGGGACTTGTGCCGGAAACGGTGTGTGATCTATGTGTGTGAGTTTTGTGAGGAAGGGGACGGTCTGTGAGAGGGGAAAAGAAACATTGTTTAATAACAGTGTGAGGGGAATCACTGTTCATTGGAAACCGTGATTTTCCTTTATAATAGAGAGACTAATATCCGCATTATAATTTGTGTAAGCAGTGATAAACAACTATTTGGAGGTGTTCTTTGGTTTGTTTTTCGAGTTGGTTGATTTATTCGGTTAACGTTTTTTAGGTTAACTCAAAAATTGAAATGAACCAAACTAGATTTCAACCGAAAATCATATTTAAATTCACTTTGGTTCGTTTTTCGGGTTAAAACCAAACTATCAGAATTATAAAAAACATAATTATTTAAGTATTAAGCAAAAAAGAAATTGGTTCAAGTATAAAAATTATATTTTTATATTAAGATTAAATTTTATTAATAATTTAATATATAATAATATATATTTGTATAACTTTGATTTGTGGTTCGATTTCGGGTCTGATTGTCAAACCCTTATCCAACGCGAAAATCAAATTTGTAATTCATTTCGGATTGATTGTTACCCATAACTTAAATTCTATATTTGGTTTTGTTCTAATTCGAGCATGATTCAATTCGATTTTCAGTTTTCGTGAATTAAACCCAAACAATAAACACTCCTACAACTCACCTCGTATTTCATACAAATAATGTATAATTCTAAAATAGGTTTTGTTAACCAGTTAGTATCTAATGAATAGACACAAGGATTTTTAATTAACATGAAAATGTATTTTGAATTTTATTCAATGAAAATTTTAAAAAATGTCTAATTAAGAAAATTACACAAACCAAAAATTAAGAAAATTAAGAAAATGTCTAATTATGAAAAATGTCTAAAAAGTCTAATTAAGAAAATTACACAAACCAAAAATTTTTAAAACTTTTATATTAAGTTATATTAATTTTTAAAGTTAAATAAAAAGCGTAAAAAATAAAATAACTAATAAAAAGACAAAATTCAAACTTTTTTATTTGTAAACCTAAAGTATATTAATTAAAAGCTGTAAAAGATTTTTCTAAAAATTAAAAACACTTTTTCCTATTTTTTAAATGACTTTCTAAAGTTTAGAATGAAAATAATCCTAAAAACTTAAATACTAAAAGGAAAAATCTGATTCTTTTTAAAAAAAATCTAATACTGAATAAGGAATCTAAGAAAAATATAAAAGTAAAAAAAACTAAAACAATAAGCTAAAAAGCAGCTTAATACGTTCAAACTAATATTATATATCAAAAACAAAACACCCCTTAATACCCACCCTAGGGATTATCTTAACGATAAAGACCCTAGGGCGTAGTGGTAGTGTGTGTGTGGTGTGGGTGTAAGGTCGTGGGTTCGATACTGGGCAATCTCAAAAAAAATTTAAAACTTTTTTTCTCTTTGTTTGGATCTTTGGATCACAGTCTACAAACACCTTCCACAAAACACAACTTGTTACACACTCATATTACCCAATCAAACCACGAATTCATAGGTTTGTTTTGCACAATTATGAATAAAGGAAACCAAATAGTAGGCACTCTAAACACACAGGCCTCTTTTTTTTGGCTAGTTTAAAAGTGATACACAGTTAACAAAACAAATTGGGCTCAAAACTAACACAATCACAAATAACAATCCAACAATGAGCAGGTAATCACGTAAAAAGTAATTCCCAGAAACTCCAAAAGCTTATGCAATTATGGTTTACACTTCTCACTTTGTTGGTTTTCTACTTTGTTGGTTTCTGTATGGTTTTGGAACAAGGGGCGCAGCAACCTCAATACCAATTCACAAATGCAATATCCACACTAGCAAACCACCACAATGATTTAAGCTTCGAGTGTACAGTTAAGAACAAGTGCTTTGTTTTCTTCTTTTTTGGTTACTGGTACTTTGTATTAGAACAAGCCACAAGGAGTATACCACTAAGCAGTGGTATACTCTAAAATAGTGGCCAAAATACTAATCAGTAACTATGACAGTGGGTGAGAAAAGCTCTTTGTGTTGGGAATAAAATGTAGCCAATCCACTTGAGCGCTGACAAGAGGAAAACAAGCGTTGATAGGAAGAAAACAAACGCTGACAGATCAAGCGTTGACAAGAAGAAGTCAAGCGTTGATAGGTTGAAGACAAGCACTGATGGAAAGATTTAATCTACGCGTATATTGTTTCTAGTTTGTTTCTAGTAAAGATAAGTTCAACATTGTATTTTCTATAATTATCTTTACCTAGAATAGTTGATACGTAGACTCTTGTCAAGGCTTCTTATGTCTATAAAAGAAGACCTTTAGGTTATGTTTCATAATAAGATTTCATACGTTAAACACTTTCATTGTATGCAAGTTTGTTATAATCTATCAAGTGAAAGTTTGTTTACATCTTTGAGTGTTCTTGTTTAAGTGTTAATTCGCATAACACTTAGATTACTTTATACATAAACAAAGTTTCTCTACGTGTATAACTTGATCTAATCTCGTATACACAAAGCTAAATCGATCTAAGTTTGGGATCAGCAAGTGGTATCAGAGCTTGTTGAGAAAATTTTGATCTTAAAGAACACAAGAACCCTAAAATCACCAAAACCCTAATTTTCACAAAACCCTAAAAACATCATGTCAAATCCAGAAGTAACCTCCTCCTCATCCTTACCAAACATCAAGATTCCCATGCTTGATGCAAACAACTTTGAGTTGTGGAAGTTCAACTTTGAGCAATATCTGGGAATCTATGACTACACTCTTTGGGAGATTATTGAATATAGAAACACATTCAATAAAGCTCAAAAGATTGCTGATGCCATTGCTACAAGATCAGCTGTTGCTGGATGTCCAGAAGCAGATAAGAAAGAAAAACCTGATGATGGTAGAGCTGTGTTTGCTGAAGACATAGCAAAGAAAAGGGTTGATATGAAAACCCTAAACATTCTGAAACTCTCTTTGGGACAAGAGAATCAGCACAAACACAGAGGTTATGATTCTGCAAAAGACCTTTAGGCAGCTCTTGAAGTTGCATATGGTGGTAATGATGATACTAAGGAAGAGAAGAAGAAGCAACTCATGCATGAGTATGCTATTTTCAAGGCTCAACCTAATGAGAAGCTTAGCAGTGGGAGAAGCAGACTGCTTGACATTACAAGCAAGCTGTCCTTCATGGGGACACAAGTTGGTGATGTTGACATTATTGCCACTTTTCTTAAAAGCCTTGGTGATGCGTGGAAGATTGAGGCAAGATCTATACTTTCCAATAAAACTCACAAAAGTTCTACTTTTGATGATATCTACAACAAACTAAGGCTATTGGAGAATGAAACTCTTTTAGAGCATGGAAGTAAGTCTACCAATAGTAACATGGCCTTCTTCTCACATAGTGAAGGTCAATTTGATCAGAAGGACTCATACATGCACCCAGTTACTGGATCATCATGTGTCAACGCTGGATCATGTCATGTCAACGCCTCACATTCAGACGTTGACACATACAAAATTGACTCACCAAGAGTTAAGCATGCTGGTTTGGATCTGGATACTGTGTGTGCATATATTGCTTCTTTTCCCAATGGTTCAATGATTACATATGAGGACCTTGAGCAAATAAGTGATGAGCACCTGGAGGAGATGGATATTAAGTGGAACATGGCTCTTGCTAGTATAAGAGCAAACAGGTGGAATAGAAGGTTTAAGAAGAAGATGACCTTTAATGAAAAGGACACTGCTGGATTTGATAAATCCAAGGTTGAGTGCTACAATTGTCATCGTATGGGGCACTTCATGAGGGAATACAGATCTCCAAGAAGATCTGATGCTGGCAAACCCTCAAGCCAAGTTGTTAAGGCTCAGGATCCTAAGGCCATGGTGGCAATGCAAGAAATTGATGGTATTGGATGGGACTGGAGCTATTTGGCTAAAGATGGGGAAGAGGATAAAGATTTGGTTGCTGAGATAGAAGAAGAAGAGCATGTTCAATATGCTCTCATGCCACACTCTCTTCATCAGATAATGAGGTATATGATGATGCTTTTTGTAGTAAGGGTTGTCGTTTAAATACTAAAAAACTTAACAAAGAGGTTTTAAGATTGTTAAGTGATGTGAGTACTGATAGATGCAAATTGTCTAACTATCAAATTGCTCTCGCTTAAACTGAGAAGATAGTTTCTGAATACAAGAAAATGGAATTTTACTTAAAAGATAAAATAAATATCTTAAAACATGAGTTAAATGCTAGTAATGATGTTAGAAACATCATGGAAAGGGTCAATGGTGAATTACAGGCTAAGTTAGATGAGGCTATTAAGAATAAGGATAATGTAGACCTTAAAATTAAGATATTTGTTAAGGCCTCACAAACCCTAGGAGAATGTGTTAATAAACAAAGGGATCCTAAGGACATGACTGGGATTGGGATGAAAGACTATATTGTTGTTCCACCACCAGCTGGGGATTTCTATGGTGTCTAAAGAAAGGACTTATTTTAGACTGGTTTACCAGAACTCCAAGAGGAGGAATTTATTCCTCCACCAAGAGTCATTACCCTAGTTGAAGAGTATAGACAAAAGTTGACTGACTTGAATGAATGGAAGAAAGCCAACCCTACCTTGTTTGTTAAGGGTGGCTTGTTGTGTGAAAGTCCAAATGAGTCTACCCTATTAAGGTAACAAACCCAATCACTGGCAAGAAAGTTGACCTTGGCTCAAACACTGTTAAGAAACCTAGCATTAAGTATGCAGAAATGTATAGGAATACTAGGTCACCAAAAAGCCAAGTTAGTAATGATGGAACAAGTTTCTTTTCTAGACCTAGAGTAGTGTCTAGAAAAGCCTGTTACACTTGTGGTAGCTTTTCACATTTAGCATATAAGTGTGTCAATGCTTCCAAGGTCAACGCTGTTAAAAAGTCAAACGTTGTCAGACCCAAAACCTTTGTGGAGCAAAGTCCACAAGTTGTTAGACCAGCCCCATTCTTCACTAGAGGATCTAACACTCATGGACAAAGACCATTTCAGAAGACCAATACTTGGTCTAATATGCAATGGGATTCTGTAGCAAACCCTAGGTTCAACGTTGACAAGGGTAATCTCAGCGTTGACAAGACCAAATCCAACGCTGAAAGAAACGTTGCCAGACCTAAATATTTGCAACCACAGGGTAAGGGGTTTAAAGCTTCTTCTAGCTTGACATGGAGACCTAAGCAAGATCAAAACCCTAATTCTAATGGGCTCTCTATGACCTGCAACAGATTTAATTATATTTCAAAGGTCATTACAAAACCAATTGGGGTTAACTAGGTATTTCATCTAAAAATGGATGAACAAGGGGTTGTTATAAGAACTAAGTCTGTTCTTGTTGAACAACCAGATGAATCCAAGTCTGCTAAGGCTTGGGTTCCCAAAAAAAACTAATTTGTTTTCTTTATGTGCAGGGCATTCAAAAACAGGTCAATGATTATGGATATTGGGACAGTGGATGCTCCAGGCACATGACAGGGAAGGAAGATAATTTAACTAACTTCACTCCCATTAAGGATGGTGATAAGGTTTACTTTGGAGGCGGATATGGAACTATCACAGGCAAAGGAACTCTTCTCACCAAGAACTTGCGTTTTGAAAACGTGTTTCTAGTAAAGGAACTTGATTACAATCTTTTTAGTGTATCACAAGTTTGTGATAACAAAAATAAAGTTCTGTTTACTGATACTGAATGCTTGGTGTTAAGCAAGGATTATAAAATCCCAGATGAGAAATATATTGACTATAGAACACCTAGGCATAAAGACATTTATAATGTGAATCTTAATGGTATTAGGATGAATAATAATATGTCATGTTTTATGCTAAAGCTTCAATTGATGAGAGTAATCTATGGCACAGGAGACTAGGGAACATAAACTTTAAGAATATAAACAGGCTTGTGAGATATGGCTTGGTTGATGGTTTGCCTGAAAAGGGTTTCCACAATGACCACTCTTGTGTTGCATGCCTTAAAGGCAAGCAGCACAAGTCTCATTTAAGTCTAAACAGGTGCACTCTAGTTCTAGACCACTTCACTTGCTGCATATGGACCTCTTTGGTCCAACTAATATAGAGAGTTTGAATGGTAAATCATACTGCTTTGTCATTACAGATGACTTTTCTAGGTTTACTTGGACTTTCTTTTTAGCTATGAAAAGTGACACTGTTGATACTTTAATTGACTTTATTACCCAGATAGAAAAAAAAAACAGGTCATGAAGTTAAAATGCTTAGAAGTGATAATGGTGGTGAGTTTAGAAATAAACTGTTGGATGATTTTTGTGCTAAGAAAGGGATTACTAGGCAGTTTAGTGTTGTTATAACCCCACAGCAAAATGGGGTTGCTGAGAGAAAGAATAGAACCCTAAATGAAGCAGCCAGGACTATGTTGGCTGATGCTCACTTTCCCATAGCTTTTTGGGCTGAGGCTGTGAATACAGTTTGTTATGTTCAGAATAGAGCATTGGTCAACAAGATACAGAACAAAACACCTTATGAGTTACTTTGGGGAAGGAAACCTAATATTGGTATTCTTAAACCTTTTGGTTGTCATGTAGTTGTACTTGATACTAGTGATGCCCTAGGTAAATTAAGTGCTAAAGGTGATGAGGGCTACTTCATGGGTTATTAAGTGCAGAGCAAGGGATATAGGGTTTACCTTTAGAAGGAAAAACGTATACTTGAGAGAGTACATGTTAGGTTTTTAGAGAGTAAACCTAGTGATCCTGAAAGTGGTCCAAATTGGTTGTTTGACTTGGAACCTCTATCTAGGACTTTAAATTATATGCCTGTTACTAATCCAGACATTGTGAAGGTAAATTCAAATGTTATGGAAGAACAAGTTGTTGATGTTTCAGGTACACAGGTTAATGAAGAGGTTGGATCACAAGCAGACAAGTCATCTCCCATACAAGAGTATGTAACTATCCCCATATGGACAGATGCTTTTGTTGTTGCTGCTGCTGCTGGAAAGGAAAATGGTGGTCCCCAAGTACCACCAGTTAACAACATGCATGGTCCTTCAGGCGCTGACAAAGGCAAATCTGGCGCTGACAGGACAAATTCAGGCGTTGATGGCTCAAACGTTGACAACACCATTTCAGGCGTTGATAACCCAAACGCTGACAACCAAGGTTCAGGCGTTGACAACACTTTTGAGCACATTTTCTCTTCCAATTTTGAACAAGGTGAACCTTCAAATTTACATGAAGAGGTTCATACAACTATTGATGGAAGAGAGTCTGAAGAAGATATTGGTAACATGGATAATGAGATTGAAGACAACAGACTTTTTGAGGGAGGAGTTCTCACTTATACAATGAAGAATCATCCCCCTTCTCAAATTATTGGGGATGTCATGACTCCTGTTCAGACTAGAAGATCTCATCAGAATCTTGGTGGATTTATTGCCAATATAGAAAAGAAGGTTGATACCCCTCTTGTTCAAGCATGTTTGTTTGCCTGTTTTCTGTCACAACAGGAACCCAAGAAGATCTTTGATGCTCTCAAAGAACCAAGTTAGGTGGAAGCAATGCAGGATGAGCTTCACCAATTTTCTATTCAGGATGTTTGGGAGCTGGTTGATTGTCCAAGGTATGTCAGGCCTATTGGGACAAGATGGGTTCTAAGAAACAAGAGAGATGAAAGAGGCATTGTGGTCAGAAACAAGGCACGTTTAGTGGCTCAGGGATATACACAAGAGGAAGGGATAGACTATGAGGAGGTCTTTGCACCAGTTGCAAGGATTGAAGCTATAAGGATATTTCTAGCCTATGCTTCCTGCATGGGCTTCACTGTCTATCAAAGGGATGTGAAGAGTGCCTTCCTCTATGGAACAATTGTTGAGGAGGTATATGTTATGCAGCCTCCTGGTTTTGAAGATCAAGAGAATCCAGACAAGGTGTATAGAGTCAAGAAAGCTATGTATGGACTTCATCAAGCCCCAAGAGCATAGTATGGCACATTGTCCACTTATTTGGTGGAAAATGGATTCAAGAGGGGCACCATAGACCAGACATTATTTACCAAGAAGGCTGGTAAGGATGTCTTACTTTTTCAGGTTTATGTTGATGATATCATCTTTGGATCTACCAATCCAAAGATGAGTGAAGACTTTTCCAAGCTTATGACAGACAAATCCAAGATGAGTGCAATGGGGGAGATGAACTTCTTTCTAGGATTACAAGTTCAGCAGAAAGAAGATGGTATCTTCATCTCTCAGGATAAGTATGTAGCAAGGATCTTGAAGAAGTTTGGCTTTTCTCCACATGAAAAGAGGGCTACTACTCCTATGGATAGAGAACACCCTTGGGGAAAAGTTGGAGATGGAAAATAGGTGGATGTCAGGCACTATAGATCAATGATTGGTTCATTGATGTATGTCACAGCCTCAAGACCTGACATCATGTTTGTTGTGTGTGTATGTGCACGCCATCAAGTGACTCCCAAAGAATGTCACCTTTATGTTGTCAAGAGAATCTTTAGGTACCTAAGATGTTATCCAGATCTTGGCTTGTGGTACCCAAAAGATTCACCATTGGAGCTTATTGCATATTCAGACAGTGATTATGGAGGTGATAAGTTTGATAGAAAATCCACAACTGGTGGATGTCAGTTTCTTGGGAGTAGGTTGATATCTTGGCAATGCAAGAAACAAACAATGGTGGCCAATTCTACAACTGAAGCAGAGTATGTTGATGCAGCTGCTTGTTTTGGACAAGTCTTATGGATTCAGAACCAGCTGTTGGATTATGGGTATAATTTCATGCATACCAAGATATTTGTTGACAATAACAGCACTTTATGCATTATTAAGAATCCCGTACATCATTCTAAAACAAAACACATAGAAATTAGACATCATTTTATAAGGGATTGTTTTGAAAAGGGTTTAATACAACTAGATAGGGTTGACACAGAAGAAAATGTGTCAGATTTATTAACTAAATCTTTTGATGCTGGAAGGTTTCAATACTTGGTAACAAGTATTGGAATGATCAATCTCACATAATATGTGTTTTGGGGTCTTATTGTAAAAGTATGTACAGGATAATGCATTGTTATTGGTCTTTTTGAGGATTTAGATTTTCCACAATGTTTTTCTAACACTGACAAAGGTTACCTTAACGCTGATAAGTGTTACTGTGACGTTGTCAGCAATATATTTGTCTAACACTGACAAAGGTTTCCTTAACGTTGACAAGTGTTATCGGGACGTTGTTAGCAACAATGTTAGTTTTGTGGTTTTTTTAATCTAAATGTGCAGGTGGTGTTAGCATTCTACCATTAGATACAGAATTGCTTATGGATCCTTGGAGAATCATTTGAGCATGTTTTTACTTATGGATGATGGTTGGAATATTTATATTCCTATCTTGACATAAATTTTTATGTTCATGCATATTTTTGAGTAACATATGTATCACAGTTTAAGGGAAGGTTTTAGGAACCTTTAGGACTTTTGGGTATTCTTATGATACTCTTATCATAATTCTAGATTGTGTCCACAGGTGAGTATGAGTTAGTTTTACTAAATCATGAGGCAATGTAGCATGCAAAGTTGATATACTATGCATGTTGCCAAGACATTTTTGGCCTAGAATTGGTTGTGGTCTGTTGGGATACTTGGGAATGATTTTATCATGGGTTTTACCTGGGAGTAAGAAGGAATTTTATGAGATAACTTAGTTGTTACGAGTTTTGGTTAGCAAGGGACACTAGAGGACTGTTATGTCTATCTTGCATAAGCAAGTGTGCATAACTGGACAGTGCTTGCCGCCCTATAATAATTATCAACTTATAGGTTATCTTCACTAGGATAAATTACTTTGTTAAGGTCCTTTTTCATTTTTAATATTTTTATTTTTGGACGCTGACAAGTATTTTTCCAAGCGTTGTTATGACCAATTTAGACGCTGACATGGCTTTGGCAAACGTTGACAAGAATATAGCCGTTGGGCGTTGATGGGTTATTTTTGACCGTTGACACCCATTGGGACCTACCCAGTTGTTATTTTTGACAAATTTTTAGGCCGTAATTTTGGGAGCAGATAACTTTTAATTAATGCATGAGATAACTTATTTTCTTTTCAATATTTTCATCATGATATTTTGAAAATATTTGCCTCATTTTTGACCAATCACATGCATATATCTCTCCTATATACTTGGCTCTTATTTTTAAATAGGGTACCTATCATTCTTGTCTAACAACTTTTTTCCTAAACTTCATCTTTATCAATCATTCAAACAGCTTTCTTCTACAATGGCACCAAAATTTAAACCAAGTGATTTGGTATTGGGATTCAGGAGTCAACACAACATGATTGCATATTTGGACCCTGATGATGCTCTGTTTCCCCAATACACCCAGATGGTGGCGTATTTGAATGCATCCCCAATTAGGTATGCTCTTTCTCATGCTCCTCTCATCTCTGTCACACATATTAAATAGTTTTGGAACACTGTTAGTTCCTCAACAGTTAATAGAGTGACTACATTATCATCTATTGTTCATGGGCGTACTTGGGTGGTTACTGAAGCCTTGGTTCGCCAGGCTTTGCATCTTGATGATGCAGATGGTATAACCACCCTTCCCATTCATGAAATAGAACAAGGACTAAGGGCTTTGGGTTATCCTTTCCCTGATGAGGGAACTTTAAACAAATATCATAAACAGGAGTTTCCCCCAGCCTGGAAGTACCTCATACATGTCATCTTACTATGTTTGAGTCCCAAGTGTACTGCCCACAATGAGATTAACAGATCCATTGCTAGTGCTATTGTGTGCATTGCAACTAGGCAAAAGTTTAATTATTCTAAAATGATTTTTGATGGCATGTGTAAAAACAAAGGGAATAAGATGACATTAGCTTATCCCAAATTTTTACAAATGGTTTTTGATGTCCAAAATTACTGCACAAGGGATCATGATGATTTTTATGAGATCCCTGTGCAAAAGAAAGCAATTTTTACAAAGATGAACTCACCCCCTCACCGTGACTTACCCCTCACCCCAGCTATGCTTGCTGTTATTGCAGCAGCACAACCCCAACCAGACCCTCAACCACAACTTGACCCAATACCAGAACCTTTACCTTCACCTCAACACATGCAAATTGACCAAGAACCCTTTGACGCTGACACATTAAATGTTGGCGTTGACACACCTAATCCAAACGTTGACACATTTCCTTCACAGACCCAAACACCCCTTAACCTTCCCACATCCACCCAATCCACATCATCTTCTACCCCACCACAATATAGGTTACAAAAACGCCAAAGGACTACTGGAGTGTTCTCCTCTAGTGGTCCTACCCATGTAGCAGAGAGAACCACCACAAGTGTGGTTGGTGCTATGGATGAGGCTGGGACTATTAGTTCTGGCTTAGATGCAGGCCAAGACAGTCCTAACATCTTTAAGACCTCATCCATGCCCCATGAATCTAACTTGGGAGGTCAAATACCCATTTTAGAGGAGGGCAGATTGGAACCAATGACATTAATGGAATTGACGGCTGTCTGCATTAGCTTGCAAAAGCAAAATGCAGACTTGGTACAAATTGTCAGTACACAAGGCCTTGAACTCAAGCAATTGAGGGAGAGGATTGTTATTTTGGAAAATACTAGCACAAGGCGTGGGATGGAGGAATCTTCCAAAGGGGAGGATGAGCAGATTAATGTGAGTGATAAAGGCTCACATGATGGTAAATCTTTGGGTGTTGCTGAAGCCCTAACTAGTTTGAAGAAGCAACCAGATTTTGTTAGATCTCTGGTAACTCCTACAAATTTAGACTTGTCTTTTACAGCTAGTTGGAGCAAATTACAAGAGGCGCTGAAACAGGTAATTTGGGCGTTGACAAGCAAAATTTGAACGCTGACATGAGCAAATTGGGCGCTGACAAAAGAAATTTGAGCGTTGACAGACCTGCAGATGAGGTTGATGTATTCCAGTCATCATCCATCATCAAAGAAGTATCTTCACAGGTATTACCATCATCCTTACCCATCATTGATCCATTAGATAAGGGTAAAGGAATTATGGTAGAAGTAGAAGTTCCAAAGAATGCAGCACACGTAGAGTTTGATAGAAGGTTGGCTGCACAACTTGTGGAACAAGAAAGGAAGAAGGTTGGTGAATCACCATTTGTTGTTACTTCAGAGGAACAAGAAGGAAGTGATGAAGCAAGTTCAGACTCAAGTGTGATGATTATAGAACAACCAGAAAGACTTGAGTATGGTGATGATTTGGCAAGAGAGAAGTTGAATGAGTTGAAATTGTAAGTAGATTTTGATATGCCAGAAGTTGTTCAGATGTACCATGCTTGGGAAGATAGGTGTATGGAGAATCCAGATTTGACTATTTCAGACCAGATATGGGGTTTGGAGATTCTTCTAAGAGTACAAAACGACTACAAGGTAATTCTGAAACACAAAGCTAGCAATATTCTCTCAATGTTGAAAAGGGATAGAAGGGAGTTGTACTACATGCTACTCAGATGTCATGGAACAGGATGGACCTATAAGAAATTGTTGGGATTATCCTTTGAAGAGTTGGAGTTCAAGGCTTATCCCATTTGGGCAAGAGTGGAGGAATAAAACACTCTAAGACTTCTTTCTAATGAAAGAAAAGAAGAACTTGCAGAAGAGATGGAACTTAAGAAGGCAATGATTGTTCCAAGACCTTTGAAGAAGGGATTCCCTCTTGAGTTTCCTAAAGATATGGATAGATTGAAGCCTAGTGAAGCTGTTATAAGAAGGAGCATCAAGCTCTCACCATTGGAAGCTTCAGATATGGTACAAGTGTTACCTCTTGATTCCAGAAATCCTATTATAAGCTATGAAGAAGATGAAAGTGGGTTTTGGAAGATTGGCAGGTATGGGAAAGAGGTACACACTTTTACTACACTCATATCTCTTTTTGCAAGTGTTGATAGAGAAGACTTGGTAGACCTTTGGAGGTTGTTAGAGGCCAAGTATGAGACTGAAGCTCCTACTTCAGTCAATGGAATAAAACTTTGGTCAACATTCAAGAGAATGTGTGGACCAAGAGATGAAGATCCTGCTGTTTGGAAGGATCTTGAAGATGACCTCAGTGGTCTTCAATGGCGTTTGTATTCAGCTGCTGGTGTGTACTACTTGAGCTCTACAAAGTTTGCTGAGTATCTACTTGTAGATGGTCAGTATTCCATGTCCAAAGAAGTTTTGGAGAAGATGAAGACAACACAGCTGGAGATTGATTATTCAAGTGTCGTGGCCAGAGATTTGATCAGACATATTTATTACCAATATGATAAGTGTTGTAAGATTCCTCCTAGTTCTTAACTTTTATTCAGAAACTTGATTACTATAGTAGATATCAAGTTTAGGGGAGGATTGTTGGGAATAAAATGTAGCCAGTCCACTTGAGCGCTGACAAGAGGAAAACAAGCGTTGATAAGAAGAAAACAAACGCTAACAGATCAAGCGTTGACAAGAAGAAGTTAAGCGTTGATAGGTTGAAGATAAGCACTGATGGAAAGATTTAATCTACGCGTATATTGTTTCTAGTTTGTTTCTAGTAAGGATAAGTTCAACATTGTATTTTCTATAATTATCTTTACCTAGAATAGTTGATACGTAGACTCTTGTACAAGGCTTCTTATGTCTATAAAAGAAGACCTTTAGGTTATGTTTCATAATAACTTTTCATACGTCAAACACTTTCATTGTAATCAAGTTTGTTATAATTAATCAAGTGAAAGTTTGTTTACATATTTGTGTGTTCTTGTTTAAGTGTTAATTCCGCATAACACTTAGATTACTTTATACATAAACAAAGTTTCTCTACCTGTATAACTTGATCTAATCTCGTATACACAAAGCTAAATCGATCTAAGTTTGGGATCAACACTTTGGCTACTTTCTTGTTGAGCAATAAACTACTCGCAGCTTGATGTAAACCTACTAACGACAATAATACGACTCCAACACTGAAACACAGTCAAATTAACAGATTCACACCCAAATTGACCATAGTTATGAACTATATCCTCTTTTTTTACCTTTCTGGTTTCTAGGTTTGCTTATGGTTGTTTATGGTATCCATAGTCACACGCACACAAAACAAAACACAAGTTTAAGATATGCAGACTGAAACTAATCGATTGCTAGAAAAGATCTTTTTTTGTGACTTGCTTTTTAAGTTATAAGCTTGATAGGTAACCAATACTACAAAATGATACTCCGTTAACCTAATTAATACATAAATCTAAAAGGACGCTAATTATTGAAGTCTAAACTACCCTACTGCACTTACCAAGCATAAATCGTTTATCCCTATAAGAATCATACCCAGTCAAGCAACTCACCTCACTTTGGCAGAATCTCATAAAACTTGCAAAACCAATTTTTAAACTAAAACACGTACTTTTTGTGCAACATCCACCTATCCTAATCCTATGGCAGATTACAAAACTAAACATGCATATTTTACCATGATCTAGCAAAACCAATTTTTCACTCCAAACTACTAAACATATGATCAAAATCAACTCACCTAAATTTACTTAATGTGTGCAGAGTAAGAATACGCTCTATGGTCAGTTATTACACAAGAACATACCACTCTCAAACACCCCTTAAGTAATTAGGGAGTCCCCTCTTTCAAAGATTTGGTGTTCAAAACAACTTAAAAAGCAAGGATTTAACTTATATAGATAAGACATGACTCAAATATGTGATTTCCATAATGTATTTCACATAAACAACACAAATAAACAGATTCAACTTAATCATCAACCTTGCACTCAGAAAATGAAAAGAGGCGAAAAAAGAACTCACCTCAAGGGTGCACATCCACACCCTTGAGTTTTAAAGCTTATGTACTAGCTCAAACAAGCACAAGCTTCCCATCCTGCTAAGAACAACAAACGTGAATAGTACACACTAAAACAAAGATCACTGATTTCTTTCTTTTCTGAAAACTTTTACTCACACAAAACTTACATGGAACCTTCCAGGATAAAAAGATGAACAAAAAAGTAACAATAAGCTTGAGGATGAACTTACAAGCTTATTGGTTCTCACAAGATTTCACAAAAATTTTGAGACAACTTTTGAATAACTGTAAATATAAATGGGCTTCAACCAAACTTGCATAAAAATAAACAAATTACACTACAAAATACTGTAAAAGGAACTCAGCTTGAATTTATAAAATTAACTTTTTCATTAAAATTTAGAAACAAAGCTGGAACAACTCTAAAAGCTAACACCTAATGCCTTTATATACTAGGCATACATCTTCTAGTAACAATGGAAAAATCTTATCCCTAATGCTGTTAATCTCCAAAATGCCCTCAAAGTCTTGGTAAATTTTACTAACTCATGATCTCTGGTCTTGTACATGTGAGTGTACAGCTGTTTGCAAGCAATCTTCACCCTTCATTCTACATTGGGGACCAAGGAAAAGTTTCCATACGTTTATCTTGTCTCCTCTAGGGTTTTGGGATGAAAATTATGGGTCAGGGGACCCTTTATGTGACCACATGGGTATGTTTGTGAAGGAATCTTCGGTGGGGTTGTGTTTGATTAAGTGTTAATCACCAATCTGCTAAAGATGAGAGTATAATTTAGGGGATTATGAGTTAGGGTTGATTAGGGTTCTTGGGTTTAACTGGGTATTTTTGGGGATGTTTAATGTAAGCAGTAGATGATTCCCACCCCTAAAATAGTATTAATAAACGTATTTAAACGTCTAATAATATAGATTAGGCTGTGAGTGGGAGTGGTGATGTGGCAAATGATAATTGGGTGGTGATGTTTGTATGTTTGGCAGGTTTAGTCCTTGCACTCCTAATTTGTCTTCATATCATTCTTTGGCAGATTTATATGCAAACTCCTTTTGATATAAGTTTTGTTTTTTCTATTTTTGCCACCAATGCTTTCCAAAAAGTATTTAAAGGATGTATCTTGCACTTTCTTGAATCTTCAAGGGCTGAATACGATATGTCTTGAAAGCTAAGGGTCCTTCCTTGTATTTATGAGATTTACGAGGGCCTAAAGGTGACAAGTCTTCAAACTTTGAAGGACCAATCTTGACAATCTTCAATTCTTCAAGGGTCTTTTTGGAAATTCAACATTTGGGCCCGGTTCATTGTGCGGCTTCTTTTCCCGTGTTTGTTTTTTATTGATTCTTGTGATCTTTTGTCATTTTCTCGATATCTGTACCTAAAATACACATTGAACAAACACAAGCATATATATGGCACTTTTTATGATATTTTCACCATTTTAAGCCCGTTTTTGGACGATGAGACTATGTATAAAAATAGTCTCATCACTCCCCCATACTAAACCATTGTCGTGCCCTAACACAATGCTAGAATAAAGTATCTTAGCATCTCCAAAATTCATTTTTATCGACTTTTATTCAAAGGTAAACTTACTACACTACTACTACTTTGTGTTTTAGACATAATGTATGATTTTCATCACAAAATGCGACTTTTAGGTTCATAGAATAAGAACATGTGAGTGGCTCATAGAGATAAATTGATCGTCCTCGATTTTCACCCAATTCAATGCTAAGCGTGTAACGAGATCATTGTCATTATAAGTTACTAATGTTAACACTACTCATATGCCCTAATCACGTACTTAGACTCCCTTAATCCTAAGTGGTATCTCTTATATTCTATTTTTGTCTTGAATGATCATGATGATCATTTTTTACTTATGCGATGATAGAGATTAAGGTCCAAAAATAGAGACGAAACGGTGTAATCAAAACCATCAAATTAATAACTTCTCCTAATAGATAACGATTGTTGGGTCAAAAAGTTGATGTGGTAGAAACTCAAAACGAAGAAAACATGAAGCATTCACTTCAACGCTGACACATTATGTCCAAGCGTTGACAAGTGTTAACGCAAAGCTGACAGAAGTCAACAGAAGTCAAACGCTGTTGGAAATATCTATTTAGGTTAAATATTCAGAATATTATTTATTAATATTATGTATTAGTTTATTTAAATATAAGATACACATGTTTTATTTGATCTTATCTCTTGTAAACCCTAATCCTTAGTCTATAAAAGTAAAAAGGGTCTTAGGTTTTATTCATATCATTCATTCATAATGTAAACCTAAAGCGTGTGTCGACTAGGTGTGGGATTCAATGTATACACACCTAGTGATTGTTTGTTATTAATATAATGAGCAATCCAATTGTTAGTAATTCTATGTTTTGTGCCTAAACACCTTGTTTAATGGTTATTGTTTTATTCCGCTTTGATTGTTTAATCATATGAGCAATGATCATTCCTAGTAGCTAAAAGATCGAGGAAACCAAGGTTTCCACAGTTGGTATCAGAGCCTCGTGTCTCATGATGCTAGGACCAACAAGGTGTTCGTGTTTTGAGAAAAAAAGAAAAATCCGTCTAGGGTTTTTCTAGATGATTTTGTGTGCGTAGCAGTATTCAGAAGGTCATAAATTTTTTTTTGAACCGTTGGATCGTCATGAAATTACTTGTGTGTGTTCTAAACAAATATATATAGACATCCACCAAAGGGATTGTCAAGATCTATTCCCAAGAAAATGTTATTAAGCGTCGACTTCAGCAGTCATCATATGCAGTTTTCTATGGACAGCCGTATTTAAGACACGATTTCTCCCTCGTTAACCGTTGGATCATCATGAAATTTTTGTTGTAGGTTCTTCGCACTTGTATCTAGGATCTCACCGAAGGGATCTTCGATCAGAGCGCATATGAAGAATTTATAGTATGTCAAAGTTGGCTGCAGTTTATAGTTTTTCAAGATCTCTATTTTGATATTATTATTAAACTAGGGTTTCTTTTACAAACCCTAGGTTCAGTTCTAAGCAGAAAAGGTGGGCCAGCATCGTTATGGTTATGTTCTATATGATCTTCAAACCCTAGTTTTAGGGTTTCGATTGTCTAAAACATGTTTTTAGGGTTTCAAGAACCCTAGATCTGATCACCAAGTACGTTAAAGGCTAGAAGATCTGGATCGATTGGAGATGTTAAAGGCAGCAGGGATTGATGTCTTAAACCCTAGATTCATTTGTTGATACAGGAAGTGTTGAATTACAACAAGTTTCTGTGTTCACACGACAAGGAAGAAAAAGGACATTAACATAGTCAGATCACATGGAATGAATGTTAGGTATTGAATAATCATGTGGGGTCTACTATGTGCATATTAACGTGAGAAGCAAAGGACGTAAGGTAAAGCATAAAGTTGCTTGCTTTGAAAAAGCAAAGTGACTTGGTATATGACATGCAGGCTACAAAAGAAAAGTGGTCCTAATACTAGAGCTAGTATTAAGGTACGTTATGTTATTAAAGGCACATAGGGACGCTTGCTTTATTGACAATGCTTCCAAGAATGTTTGTTGTAATGCAACAGTTTGAGACAAGAAAAATTATGATACATCACATAATGTGAGTAGACAAAAGTATTCGTATGGTCAAAGTGGGGTATCACGTATGTCTCAGAGGTGCAAATTAATGGAACACTTATCCGCATTGTCATAAAGTTATGTTAACCAAGGAATAAGTTCGACGCTGACAAAGTTTTGGTTCGACGCTGACAAGTAATAAGTTGAACGCTGATAGAAAGCGTTGACAAGAGTTGTGTGATATATGTTGTTCCAAGCGCTGATAAGTATTGTCCGATATTGGACAATACATGTGGTAAAGAAGTTGGACAAAGGAAGATATTGGACGACAAAGGAATAGCTGTTATTTGGAAAATTGGTAAGGTTTTTAACACACAAAAAGAGGAAAGTATTTATAAGCAAAGGTACATGGAATCTCTATTTTATTCAGAATATCATTATGATATTAATGGCTCGGATATTTTTAAAGGGGACAATGATTTTTCTAAGTTAGCACCAATTAGTGAAGTATTATTGGAGTAATGTTTATTATGTAATCGGGATAGCCTTGTGAAAGAGTTATTTAGTTACAGCTTTTACATATGAAGATATTGTTTCATTACGACTCGTCATGAAGAGGTGTTGGCTTAAGGGGAAGAGTTCTTATGGTAAGTTTTATGTCTGAAGAAGATTTTCGCGAGGTTATGTTCTATCATATCTTAAGGTTGTGACCTACCAGCCACTGACTATTAAGATAACTTGTGTGTGCTTACAATGTTACTGATGAAGTGATACAAGATCTAGGAATATGTGATTTTTCTTATGGTACTCTATGCACATATTTTCTATCACTTGAAGGAGTTACATTATCGTGCTCAGTGTCTCACAAAGGATGAGGATTTTTGTATAATGATGGTTGTAAAATCCATGATTTTACCATGATTTTATGTAATACATTTCACCCACAAATCCTAGAACATTCACTCATGTGTTGTACTTCTATAAGTGGTGTGTGAACTTGTCCACTATGTACTTATACTTCTACAACTACTTTTCTATGGTAAGATGTTGCATAACTAAACTTTGTACATAAGACTAGAATAACAAGTATTGAAAGTTATAACAAACTATGTATGCCCAACACTTAACCAAATCATGGAAAAATGTTGTATGAGGTTATACTATATATAAATATATGTGTACATTATAGACATACATACACATCTTGGACTAGCCCAAGAACCCTTATCCTTGAGTTCTATCCCAACATAAGCCCAACTTAGGCCCAACTCCCCCCTTTTGTTTAAGCGTACACGACACCTATAGGTGAAAGAAGGAGAGTTGCTTTGGAAATGAAGAGTATTACACATGTCATGTATTCCCTTCCCAATGCAATCTTACCCTTTTGCCTTCCTTCTCTCTCCCCTTTTAGCTAGGATCTCACACACATACATTCTCCATATTCTTATGCAAATCTCTCTCTCCCTTTTCTCTCTTAAATAATTCGGCTATAAGCCACAAAAATCCAAGGTTGTTCATCCAATCTATTAAATCTTTGTCCCATAGTAATCGCAAATCATTTGGTAGCATTATCATCATCTTTGGAAGTATAATACCAAGCCTTAGCCGAACATTAAAGGTCACGTCTTTGTTGATATTTGGAGTCTCCTTCATCATCTTGAATAGATCTCTAACCTCCTTGTTCATATAGATCTTCCTTGGTAACATTTAGGCAAGAAAGGTATACTCCTTATGTTCCTTCATTTTCACTTGCATGCATCATCATCCATCTATAAACACATGTATATGACTTGTTAAAAATAAAGATTTGGTAATAGCCATGATCTTAAAGATCACGGCCTATATTTGTGTACCATTAGTTATGGTTAAAAATCTTTTTAATAAGAAATCTATGACTAGTACTATATGTTTTAGCTTGATTTAAAATCATATAAAACATTTTATAAACTTAATGTAGCAAGGGTTACAAATCATACTTTATGGGACTTTGGTTAACTAATAATTAAAGATCCTATAAAATAAACATGTGTAACTCAAGAACCATGAAAACCATGACCTAGAAGTCACGGCATATATGATTAATGCATACATGATTTATGTGCTAAGTTTAAATGATGGAATACGTATCATTACATGTTAAATGGACTATTAAAAATCACTAAAATGTTTTATGTGTACACATCTAGCCATGGGCTATATGTTTACTTAGATGGTCTTATAGTGTACATGCATGTAAATGTAGAACCTAGATTTGTGGATAAATGGTAAATATGAAACTAGCTAAAAACCATATCTTGGAAATACCAAGATTAATGACTAGCCGTAGGCTATATATAGTGTACATGGACTTTGACTTATTTTCTTATTATATAAATAGCTAGATCTTAATATTGAAACACTTGCAAGTACATGCAATCTTAAAACAAGACTTGACACATCTTAATAAGCTATGATAACCATAGCCATGGGTTTTAAGCTCATGATTAGAACTTATGACTTGTATAAAACCTTGTAACATACCTAGGTCTAATTTGGTACATCACATAAATCAAACTATAAGTTTTATTCTTCTATTTTAAATTCAAAACTAAATATGAATAAACTAACAATAAGCTTATAAGAATATCCTAAGTTAAAACTTACATAAAATGTGAAGTAGTGTTAATGGACTATTTAAGCCCATTAGATGTTAATCCAAGATTTAATGGACTTAAGATTTCACTTAGGCCCATTTAACTAATTAAAGGACTTTAAAAATGTATTAAAATCCAATAATTGATTTAAAAGCTCATTTAAATAAATTAGTGGACTTGAGATATATTTAAGCCCACAAGATAGCCCATTAGAATGTTTAGCCCATTTAATGAGCCCATATACTATTCTGAATGTTAAATAAAAGTTTTTATAACAAAATATAACTTATAAAACTCTTTGGATGAAAATGACAACTTGTAAAACTTAAGGACTAAAACCGTAACTTATGAAACTTGTTTTGATAAACTAGAAAACACAAGGACTGAAAATGTAAATATCTAAAAGTCTAGGGTTTAATAAATACCATTCGTGACAAACTAAACCCTAGGGACCATTTTGGGAAGTTTCTAAAATTTACTTTGTCATTTTGAAACCCTAGGGACCATTTTTGCAATAATCCGAAACTTTAAAGAAGCCCTAGGGGCTGTTTTGGTTATTTTATAAAAGTTATAAAACCTAGATATAACTAGGAGGACTAAATCTGCCCTTAACCGAAAGTTTAACAAGCCCTAGGTACCAAACATGTAATATCCGAAAGTCTCACTTATATAAAAACATGGAGGGACTGGTTATGCTATAATCCGAAACATAAACTAGCCCTAACTGTGACAGTCCGTCAATTTATGGTTGATAATTTATTCATAAATATTATTTAAAAATATTATTTTAATGTTATATTATGAACTCACCTATTTTTGGGAAGCAATTTGGATTTACGTCTTGAAGTAGCATCGACTACGTTTAAACCGGAGGATTCGACGTTACGTGCTCACGTTTACATACACCGTCTTTGGTGACAGACCGACATTTCAGAAAATAAATTTATCCGTGAATATAATTTTGAGATTTTAAATTTGTGTTGGTTCATAAACTCACAAATTTACGAAAAGAGATTAGGACTGACGATTTGAATTTAACATCCTTTACGACTAAACCGGAAACCTTAGGATTACGTATTTACGTTTTCGAACTCCGTTTTTTATGAGACAATTTTTATTGGATTCGTTTTGTGCCGTTGATTCATAAATTATAAAAACGTTTTTCGTAAAACGACCCGAGGGCACGCAAATCGAGGAAACTAGAATCGAGGAGTACCCGTAAATAAATTGGGATGCGACAAAATGACGTTTGCCCCACCCCCACTCATAACCGGCCACAAGGTAACACCAGACTTGTGATGTGTCAAGCTTGTAGCAACAAGCTTACACTTGTTGCTTAACGCTTACAAAGTAAGCTACTTCATCCCACTAACTAGCAAAACCATCTAACTCTCCCATTACCTCCATTCATACATGCAAAACAAGCTACAAACTCTCTCACTCTCCCCATTTGTGCCGTCCCACTTCACCATCAAACACCACTTTTGATCAAAATTTACCATGAAATCTTATGTTATTTACACATAAGTTGAAGCCCTTTTGAAACTCTATAGATTGGTGGTGATTATAACATCCAAGGAGGAGTTTCTATGGAGTCTTAGAGCGGATTTTCCACAAAGAGTTCTTGAAGAATGGTGGTCTTGAAGATGGTCTTGGTTTATCACAAGTTTCTCCATCAAAATCCATGTCTTGATCATAACCTACATCATCATGGTGGTATAAAGATTGTTCTCCTCATCCTTTTGTTATTTTGATTATTTAATCATGTATTTTCTTTCCTATTGTATATGTATATGATGATTATATGATGATAAAAATATTATGTGGGGATTTGGTGTTGATAATAATGGGTAAAAAGATGAAAAACTATATGTAAAAAGGTTAAAATCATGCTTAAAATGATGGCTGTATAAAACAGTAAAGAACCATGTGATGAACTGATAAAATGGCTTGAATAGATTAATATACAGTAAGCTATGAGTCTTGTACACATGTGAGAGTTGGCCATGCAATGGAATCATTAGGATGAGTGAGATATGATCAAAACAAGTTTAGAGTACAAATCTGAGTTCACTGTTTTGGACGATTTTTAGAAAATAATTAGAGGCTGATTCAACAGTAGCTATAAAAGAGTTAAATGGAGCACATATCATGTAGTTTATGTTATAAATATTTGAGCTTCTATCTCCATATAGAACTCTAGATATGGTTGTTTTGGTGAACATGAAAGTAAAAATCAGATTTTGGAAATTAAAGTATAATAGTATTATATAAGCACTCAAATAAAAATAGTATAAAATGTGAATTAAAACCCACTAACTCATATAATAATTTATATAAATATGTATAAGGATAAATAAAGGGACATTTTATAATAATGGTAGTTTGATAAGTTTTATAAGTTATAAAACTATAAACATGATTTTTACGACTTTTTTGGCTATTACCGTTAAATTAACGTTTTTGTTAAATAAAACATAGACGGTTGGACCCGTCTAATGTAAACTTTTATAAACTCATATACTGATATATAAATATATATAACGAGTAAAAACCGATAAAACCCGAACTATATAACATACAGACATTAACGGGCTAAGTTAACGTTATTGGACTAATAATACAACAAAATGGGCTAAAACACTTATAAACTTATTTATTGGGCTTAACCCATTTGGGCCCAACATGTAAAGTATAAATACTGATAATACAAGTATGAAATGGATTAATACAAGTTAATAAACTTATAATAGGCTTATTGGACCTAAAACACGTAAATAGGTAAAACTAGTAAACTAGTAAGAAGTTACCAATACATAAACACAAAAATGAGTGAATGAGAATATGTAAACCCACTTGATCATCATATATATAAAATCATCATATGTATACATAGTTGTTATTTTTATAAATTCATTGGACAAGAGTCTAAGACGAGTATTATTTGTCTAGGTTTCCGTGATTGAAGCACGTACCGTACATCCGAATTGCCGATAACCCGCTTTCTCACATCAACGTGACTTCATAGCCTCTCACTCTTTTAAATGTTTTTATGAAATTTTTTATAAACCCGCGAGGGAGATAACATGTTAGTTTTTATGAAATAGGACACTAGTTGTCCCGATTGCTTGTTTATTGATTTGGACCCGAATGATTGTATGACCCGATGAATGATGTTATGACCCGATAGATGAAAGAAAATGGATTATTAAAGTTAGGTTATGTCACTAAAAGTCCCATTAGCATGAATTGTGAACTACCGGGATTTGGTAGACGCTTATGCATATAATAGTACTATTTGGGGACGATCACCCCAGTTCGCGCCTTGACGGTTGATCCCCGTCGTGCCACATTGATTGGTAAGCGAATTTATGTATGAGAAGATTTCCATAGCGTGATTATTGTGACGACACGCTAATTTAGATGGGCAAATTGAGTTTCGGGCTAGCTACCCGTTGTTTGTTGTAGTAAGGTAACAATGTCATGCGGCTTATAATAATCCAATTAACGAAATACTGCTATACGCACCGAATTACAATATATTTCCTGACTAGCAATACGAGGTCATATTATTGATATTATGTTTGTATTTTGGTTTTATATAACCATATTCATATAACGGTTTTTATATAACTATATACAACGTCATAAGACGTATTGTATGATGTTTTTACGACATTGGCTCGTATAATGATTTTTAAGGCAAATGCCTATATTATGATTTTGATAAGGATTTGTATAAAATGACTTTGGCTATTTTATGGCCTACTACAAAGATTTGTACAAAATGATTTTCGGTAATAATTTTATACCGATGTTATATTGATGGATTTCATTAAACTCTATGAATTCACTCGGCGTTATCGCTGACCTTTTCTTTTAACATGTTTTATCTCAGGTACTTGAAGGTAATTCTCGGGAAGACGACAAGAATTCATGGCCCGCACTTAAATAACAAATTTCCATTCAAATGCTTTGTAAAACTTTTATGAAATACAATGACTTGGGACCTATGTAAATTTGATATTTACAAATGGAAATGCTTTATTATTAAACGACGCGATTTTTATGCGTTGTCTATGATGTGAGTAATGTGGTATCCCGTAACACCAACTAGTCTTCCGCTGTATTGAGTTGCATAAATTTGGGGGTGTTACAGTTTGGTACCAGAGCTCTCGTTATAGAGAACGAAAGATTTTTAAAACCAAGGTTTTGAATAAAACATTTTAAAATCTTTTAACTATAAACATTTTTCTAAAAATGTCTAAAAATATTTTGACTATAACGGTGCCGAAGAATTCCCGAGTTACCGACAAGGCCAGACTGAGAAGTGTTATTTTAATATATATATATATATATATAACTTGGAATATATATATACATATATGATGTAATTTGATTACATGATTGTTTGATGATTATTTTGATATTTATACGAGGTATTTATACGACGTAGATTGTCACAAGGAACCCTAAATCCCTTAGAAAATTAATCGAAGCTATTCTCGTAGGAATTCTAGCTATCCTAGATCTAAACCAAGTTGTGGATATTTATGATCCCAACAAATGGTTGATATTCGTAGAAATGTAGATATTAGTTGATTGTGATACTGAAGAAGAATTGGCGAGATTAAATATGATATCGATGTCATGACGATCTTTCCTTATAGAGTGAAGTTTGACAAAACCATTACCACCTAGAAAGATGTCATCTGATTCGTTGTCATCCAATTCTTAAATTGAAATCGAAAGGGTGAATGTTGCATTTGAGGCTGTCATTGGAACCATTACCCAAAAGCCTCATGCCACTAGTACCTTTCCGAGAAATCTAATTGAATGTGTGAGACATCTCATGCTAGTGACTCATTTGATAATTGTTGTTGTAAGAGCTATAGGATTGGAAATTAAGTGTTATTCATATTGAGCTTTTATTTCCCTTTTAAGGCCTAAGAATAAGGTTGAAGTATTGGATAATGAGGTAGGATATCAAATTGAGTATAAAATTGGTTGAAACTTGAATAAAGTAAAAACTTAACTCGTATGGAATATGAGATTGATAAGAGGAAGTCGTTAAGTCCTGTGATTGAATTATAAGGTTTTAAATGATTGTTTGTTTGTGTTAAGGTTTGTTCCTAGGCCATTGTCCACTAATGAGGATGCCCAGTGTCCAAGAAATAAATTGAAGAAATCTTCTTCTGAATTGGGACCGATGGATCTTTCGGGATATGTGGAACACCTAATGACTCTTGTAGATTTGTATTCATTGTGGTATCTTTTAAAAATAATCCCTAACTTAACTGAGAGATCAGTTGGTAGGATGAGTTCTTGGAATTGTATGACATAGTGACACATAATGTGTTACGGTACAATTTTGACTTGTTTGTGATTAATGAAAAGACTACCATTGATTGCTAAATTCTACATGTATCGATGTTATCTATCCTTTATTGCTTCATCCTAATGTTCGCATTAGTGATGCAACCATTGAACAAGTACTCATCTTGATTTGAGTTACGTTGTGAATTATTCTTTTTGAGTACCATCGAGGTCATGAACCTTATGATTAATTGGCTAAGCTCATTTCCTAATATATTGAAGTTAGTTCTTGATGAACAACTTTGCATCACTCTTCTGTAGATCACTCATTGTTTTTATAAGATAAAACAGTATCCCTTGATAAAGATTGAATTTTCATCACCGAAAGGATTATTTAAAGTGAGATTTATAAGTAATCGTTATCGAAATAACGTTATTTATGAGACACCTTGGAAAACTTAATTGTTTTCATAACAAAGAAAATCTTTGTAAATTTATTCTTGATTCTTATTTAAGAATTAAGCATGAAAATGTTTTTATTATAAACATGATGATAAAATTTTGACGAACTGAGTACTGCATCGTTAATCTTGAAATTGTATATAGTTGCGCGCCTACATACAATTTGGAAGTAATCATGCAAGGCTGATTAGTAGTCACCATAAAACTAATGAACAAACACTACATTTTCTTTGAAGACTGTGAAAGAATAAATATTATGAGATCTGCAAGAAGTGAAAAATAAGGACATAGTGTTAGGGACACCTACGTATGTGCCTGTAGCATTTATTCTTCTGAGTCGAATTTACTCATCTGTGGAAATTGTCTTATTTGACAGTTGACAATTCTTTCTTGTCCAATTCTCCCGTAGTGAGATTCTTTGAAAAAGTATCTGATTACCGAGTGTTGATAACCGACTGGATGTATCGACGTTCCTATCATTTCTTTTGATTTAATTTCATTTTAATGACCTGGGTAACGATCCGAGGAGCTTTCGAATACGTACTCAAATTAGGAAAACATGGGATATATTCATATTCGTTAATGTTTTCGTTTGTACCTGATTTGAAATTCTATCGCGTAGATTATGCGTTGACCTTACTCTTTTTATGGTAGTTGTATCTCCATATATCCTTGAATTTGTGAAGGATTATGAGTTATTATTAGTCTCTTGAGAAGTTCACATCTTATCAACGATAATGAAACTGGAAAGTTGATAGTGCTAGTAGAATGGATTGATTGATTATGACATGACGGCATTGTCTTAATTGATGGGAACTCGAGTAGAATTCCCCTAAATGATAAGATGTTGATTATCAAAAGTGATCTAAATAATTCTTGATGGATGACTTGAAATTATACCATGAATGGTTGTGAATTAGTCATAGATATTATAATCTAGAAAGAACCTAATATGAATTTATTAAAAGATGTATCTGTTATCTGAAATTTTAGGAGGTATTTATTGGTGAATTACCTAGACTTTCGCCATTAAGGCAAGTTGAAATTGGAATTGATTATATTCTTGGTGCTGCACCTGTAGCGTGTGCACTGTACGTCAGCACCATCTGAATTAAAGGAATTTCCGTACAACTGAAAGAGTTGTCGGAGAAAGATTTTATTCTACCAAGCTCGTCATCATGAAGAGCTAGGGTATTATCATTCCTTATATTTATAGATTATTGTGAACTGAGTAAATTGACAATCGAAAACGATATCCATAACTCGAAATGGAAGATTTGTTCGATCATTTACAAGGTTCTAGCGTTTGTTTTAAAAAATTTGATCCATGGCATGGTTATTATCAACTTCGCATCTGCGAAAAAGATTATCTATTCCAATCACTACATCAAGAACTTGTAATGAACATTATGAGTTTCATGTTATATTGTTTGGATTGACTAATACACATGTAGCATTCATAAATTTGGTGAATCATGTGTGTAGGCTGTAATTTGATAAATTCATGCTTGTGATCATTAAGAACTATATGTTTGTTTATAAGAATAAGAATGAGTTAATAATTATTTATAGACTGCCCTGAATTGGCCGAGTAGTGAAAACATGTACCTTAAATATTTAACATGTGATTAAAGACTAAATACTTTACATTATTTGACCGTTTGATTAATAAATAATGGAATATATATTGACTCTTTAAAAATTTGAGCCATTTAAGACTTTGGGTTTTACCAAAAAGAAAATGGAAATATGTTTTGACAAATGTTTTAACAAAAGAACTTTTGAGGGATTATCCCCTCATACACAAATCATTTAACTAAACTCCTGTTTAGGGGTAAATGTTTGTGTATACCTCAAGACAACCTAAGAAGGATTAAGGAAACAGTTAAACCATGACTTAAATTTTGAAATGACAATTTTTGCTTTTCAACTAAGAAAATTTTTACCAAAGAATAAACAAAGATTTTTCAAACATTTACGAATCTTATTAATTATTTTCGATAAATCAACAAAAATCTTGTTAATTAAATTCAAATTTATTTTGAACATTTTATATAATTGGTCGAACTAAGGAATTTAAAATTTTTACGTTTACGTTTCATAAAAATTTAATAATTATTATTTAATTAATTGTAATAATTATCGACGCTTTAGACGCCGGATTGAGTAAAACAGATAAAAATAATAGTTGAGATGAAACTAAAACAGAGAAAATGTGAGGAAATAATTTTTGAATAAATACGGACATGATAACTATTCTATCTAGGAAAGTGAATGTAGATACTGACACATAATATAGAAAGGATAAAGAACCAATTAGGATGTATTTCTTAATAATAACTGTGCAAAATAAATTGTCGAACAATATAAAAATAAACGATGTTTATAAAAAGGATAATATAGATAATAAAGAGGGTTCGCGGCTAATGTGAACCATTAGAATTGAGAAGCCGATAGCGTTAAATGTTTAAAAGGCCACTTGTGATTGTCTAAATATGGAGGATTGTGAGATATAGTTATGTTGGAATCTTTTAACTATAAGTATTTTATTCATGACATTTCTGATTTAATGTATCATTATCAGAAGAAGTTGTACTGATGGCAAATTATGAAGGCATACATCGCCTCATACATTAGTACACGTCTAGCTATTGCAAAGGTCATCATCTGAATTTGATTCGATTTGGGTCATCGTCGACAGACTGACCAAATCTGCTAATATCATTCATGTTAATGATAGATTCTTGATGAAGAAATTGACTCTTTTGTATTTAAAGGAGTTATGTAAACATGGTGTGCCTGTATCGATCATCTCTATCAAGATCCTCACTTCGCATCGAATTTCTATAGATTTGCTCAGAAGTCATTGAGAACGAATCTTGATGAGAGTACTGTGTACCACCCCAATCGAAGGGACGAGGTAAAGTAACGATACAAAATACTATAAGTATTGTTTTATGTTTGAATGATTGACCTTTGGTGATAGACTGTAAAATCGTTTCCCTTTGGAGAGATTATCCTTGATGATAATCGTATTAGGATCGAGATCTAATCTTGTTAGGATCTATATATTAGAGCATCTGTAAACAGGAGTTGGGATGAAGACACCCGACATACACCCATTGTGAGTTGGACATGTCTTTTAGGTTTAAGGTTTCCTATGATGGCGAACCTAACCTCGCAAAATACCCAACCCGCGAGACCTGAAATGATTGTTGAGATTAGGATCTGATTATTGACTGCCGATAGTGAGCAAGAAGTTATGTGAATATGAAATGTAGATCTTGAAGTGCCAGATGGGTAGCGAAGTTATGCCAAAAATTTTAACTATGGAAAAATGAATTGATGATCTGAAAGATCATGGGATATAAGTCCCCGTTGTATGGGACCATTGAGATGATGTAAAAGTTGATTTGAAAGGCATATAAGCTGGATCTACCCTAGGACTTCAAGAGCTGCGTGAATTATGTTTCGTATATCGAACTTGATAAAATGTCTATCAAGTGAGAATCTGATCACTTCTTGATGAAGTTTAGATCGGCGAAAAGTTGCATTCATCAAAAACCCGTAAAAATCATGGATAGAGAAAGTAAGTCAACATTAAGCCTGATCTTATTCCCGTAGTTAAGTTTGATGAAACTCGCGTATTGTAATAAATTACACTTGTGAGAAAGGACCGAATGTGGAGGAAATACCCACATGGCTTTAACTCTATAAGAAGCGAGTAGTAAGGTATGATGATCTTTGAGGACAAAGATCCTGTTTAGGGGTAAATGTTGTGACAATCCGTCAATTTATGGTTGATATTTTATTCTCAAATATTATTTAAAAATATTATTTTAATGTTATATTATGAACTCACCTATTTTTGGGAAGAAACTTGGATTTACGTCTTGAAGTAGCATCGACTACGTTTAAACCGGAGGATTCAACGTTACGTGCTCACGTTTACATACACCGTCTTTGGTGACAGTCCGACATTTCAGAAAATAAATTTATCCGTGAATATTATTTTGAGATTTTACATTTGTGTTGGTTCATAAACTCACAAATTTACGAGAAGAGATTAGGACTTACGATTTGAATTTAACATCCTTTACGACTAAACCAGAAACCTTAGGATTACGTATTTACGTTTTCGAACTTCGTTTTTGATGAGACAATTTTTATTGGATTCGTTTTGTGCCGTTGATTCATAAATTATAAAAACGTTTTTCGTAAAACGACCCGAGGGCACGCAAATCGAGGAAACTAGAATCGAGGAGTACCCGTAAATAAATGGGGATGAGACAAAATGACTTTTGCCCCACCCCCACTCATAACCGGCCACAAGGTAACACCACACTTGTGATGTGTCAAGCTTGTAGCAACAAGCTTACACTTGTTGCTTAAGGCTTACAAAGTAAGATACTTCATCCCACTAACTAGCAAAACCATCTAACTCTCCCATTACCTCCATTCATACATGCAAAACAAGCTACAAACTCTCTCACTCTCCCCATTTGTATCGTCCCACTTCACCATCAAACACCACTTTTGATCAAAATTTACCATGAAATCTTATGTTATTTACACATAAGTTGAAGCCCTTTTGAAACTCTATAGATTGGTGGTGATTATAACATCCAAGGAGGAGTTTCTATGGAGTCTTCGGGCTGATTTTCCACAAGGAGTTCTTGAAGAATGGTGGTCTTGAAGATGGTCTTGGTTTATCACAAGTTTCTCCATCAAAATCCATGTCTTGATCATAACCTACATCATCATGGTGGTATAAAGATTGTTCTCCTCATTCTCTTGTTATTTTGATTATGTAATCATGTATTTTCTTTCCTATTGTATATGTATATGATGATTATATGATGATAAAAATATTATGTGTGGATTTGGTGTTGATAATCATGGGTAAAAAGATGAAAAACTATATGTAAAAAGGTTAAAATCATGCTTAAAATGATGGCTGTATAAAACAGTAAAGAACCATGTGATGAACTGATAAGATAGCTTAAATAGATTAATATACAGTAAGCTATGAGTCTTGTACACATGTGAGAGTTGGCCATGCAATGGAATCATTAGGATGAGTGAGATATGATCAAAACAAGTTTAGAGTACAAATCTGAGTTCACTGTTTTGGACGATTTTTAGAAAATACTTAGAGGCTGATTCAACAGTAGCTATAGAAGAGTTAAATGGAGCACATATCATGTAGTTTATGTCATAACAATTTGAGCTTCTATCTCCATATAGAACTCTAGATATGGCTGTTTTGGTGAACATGAAAGTAAAAATTAGATTTTGAAAATTAAAGTATAATAGTATTATATAAGCACTCAAATAAAAATAGTATAAAATGTGAATTAAAACCCACTAACTCATATAATACATTTATATAAATATGTATAAGGATAAATAAAGGGACATTTTATAAAAATGGTAGTTTGATAAGTTATAAAACTATAAACATGATTTTTACGACTTTTTCGGCTATTACCGTAAAATTAACGTTTTTGTTAAATAAAACATAGACGGTTGGACCCGTCTAATGTAAACTTTTATAAACTCATATACTGATATATAAACATATATAACTAGTAAAAACCGATAAAACCCGAACTATATAACATACGGACATTAACGGGGTAAGTTAACGTTATTGGACTAATAATACAACAAAATGGGCTAAAACACTTATAAACTTATTTATTGGGCTTAACCCACTTGGGCCCAACATGTAAAGTATAAATACTGATAATACAAGTATGAAATGGATTAATACAAGTTAATAAACTTATAATAGGCTTATTGGACCTAAAACACGTAAATAGGTAAAACTAGTAAACTAGTAAGAAGTTACCAATACATAAACACAAAAATGAGTGAATGAGAATATGTAAACCCACTTGATCATCATATATATAAAATCATCATATGTATACATAATTGTTATTTTTATAAATTCATTGGACAAGAGTCTAAGACGAGTATTATTTGTCTAGGTTTCCGTGATTGAAGCACGTACCATACATCCGAATTGCCGATAACCCGCTTTCCCACATCAACGTGAGTTCATAGCCTCGCACTCTTTTAAATGTTTTTATGAAATATTTTATAAACCCGCGAGGGAGATAACATGTTAGTTTTTATGAAATAGGACACTAGTTGTCCCGATTGCTTGTTTATTGATTTGGACCCGAATGATTGTATGATCCGATGAATGATGTTATGACCCGATAGATGAAAGAAAATGGATTATTAAAGTTAGGTTATGTCACTAAAAGTCCCATTAGCATGAATTGTGAACTACCGGGATTTGGTAGACGCTTATGCATATAATAGTACTATTTGGGGACGATCACCCCAGTTCGCGCCTTGACGGTTGATCCCCGTCGTGCCACATTAATTGGTAAGCGAATTTATGTATGAGAAGATTTCCATAGCGTGATTATTGTGACGACACGCTAATTTAGATGGGCAAATTGAGTTTCGGGCTAGCTACCCGTTGTTTGTTTTAGTAAGGTAACAATGTCATGCGGCTTATAATAATCCAATTAACGAAATGCTACTATACGCACCGAATTACAATATATTGCCTGACTAGCAATACGGGGTCATATTATTGATATTATGTTTGTGTTTTGGTTTATATAACCATATTCATATAACGGTTTTTATTTAACTATATACAACGTCATAAGACGTATTGTATGATGTTTTTACGACATTGGCTCGTATAATGATTTTTAAGGCAAATGCCTATATTATTATTTTGATAAGGATTTGTATAAAATGACTTTGGCTATTTTATGTCCTACTACAAAGATTTGTACAAAATGATTTTCGGTAATAATTTTATATCGATGTTATATTGATGGATTTCATTAAACTCTATGAGTTCACTCGGCGTTATCGCTGACCTTTTCTTTTAACATGTTTTATCTCAGGTACTTGAAGGTAGTTCTCGGGAAGACGACAAGAATTCATGGCCCGCACTTAAATAACAAATTTCCATTCAAATGGTTTGTAAAACCTGTATGAAATACAATGACTTGGGACCTATGTAAATTTGATATTTACGAATGGAAATGCTTTATTATTAAACGACGCGATTTTTATGTGTTGTCTATGATGTGAGTAATGTGATATCCCGTAACACCAACTAGTCTTCCGTTGTATTGAGTTGCATAAATTTGGGGGTGTTACACTAACCCTAATTACATTTTGGTTTAGTAAAACTTAAATAAACACGAAACCCTAAGGACCAAATGTATAAATTATTAAACTTGTAAATTATAAATTATTTTATGAATATCAAATAGTTTATGGAAATATCAAAAGCTTAATAAGTATTTATATGAAATATTTATATCGTTGCTTTAGGGAATAAAATGTATAAAGGTATATATAAATATATATATATATATATATATATATATATATATATATATATATATATATATATATATATATATATATATATATATATATATATATATATATATATATATATATATATATATATATATATATATATATATATATATATATATATATATATATATATATATATGTATATATATGTATATATATGTATATATATGTATATATATGTATATATATATATATATATATATATATATATATATATATATATATATATATATATATATATATATATATATATATATATATATATATATATATATATATATATATATATATATATATATATATATATATATATATATATATATATATATATATATATATATATATATATATATATATATATATATATATATATATACTAGTTGCAAAACCCGCCCGATGGGCGGGTATGACTTATGATTTTCGTTTACGTGTCTTACTTTGACAAGTTGTTTATTTCTAATTTTTTTTATTTGAATGATAACATTTGTAGAATAAAAGCAACTTGCAATAAAGTTTGGCTTTATCTTTGTTAATTTTCATACCAATATATACTTGAAGTGATATTTTTTCTATTTAACTTGAGAAGCATTTTTATTCTCCAAAAAGGTAATGACCATGTGCGGGATAAGGTTCATTCTATTACTTGAAAATTTCTAAGTTTAGTCTTTCTCGGCGTCAACCTCAAATACGAAAAAGGATTATAAATTATGAAACAAAAATGTTTATGACATTTATATTGCTTGTGGTACATAAAAATTTGAGTTCTAAATGAGAACATTAGTAACCAAGACATAATATCCAATTAAGTAATTCGAGTGATAAATTCTAAGCCTAATAAGTCCCAAACCCGACTTTAGAGCTAAGGGGGTAAACTGTCGACAATATTTAATTCTTGTGCCATAGTCACGGTGGGTAATCCATCTCCATCCCATTTTGTAAAAAAATTGCTTTTGACATGTTCAAAATCGTGATTTTAACATGTATCATGCGTTGTGAACAGTCCTAAAGGAGTTGAGTCAATATTTTTTTCTATTTTAACTTGAAAAGGATAAGTTTTGTTCTATTTAAGTCGAGTCATCAAAGTACTGATCTTCACTTCTAATACAACAGACTTCACTTTGGATCAATGTTTTAAAACCTGGGTTGACCCGGCCGGTTGAACCGGTTGAACCGTGACCTGGTCGAGTGATCGGAAGCCGGTTTTGACGAGAAAAATCGGTTGAACCACCGGTTAAAACGGTTGAACCGTGACCCGATGACTTACCCGGGTCAATTTTAAAACCGGTTTTTAAAACATTGCTTTGGCTGAAAATATGGCTTGTTAATTCGATTCTTAGACCTTTTAATTCTTGGAATCGATACGGGCTTCTTTCCTGTCAGGTACTCTGGCGAGTTTGAAGGTGAATAGATCTTGATTTTCTATTAGTACTCTTCCTAATTCTTGGAGAGCTTTTTAGCCATATGGTTAGCATTGTGAATAGCTGCCATCATCATAGTTTTTGTAGCCATCATCATAGTTTCTGTAGCAATCTTCATAGGTCTTGTGGCCTGATTCATGGGAGAGATAGTCTTCTTGCCCTCGGTGAACCGAATTGGCCACCTTTCTGGTTATCCAGAGGTTTCTCTTTGTTTTCCTACACTCTTCTTGTGGTTTGCATTATTTAACGTATCTGGTTAAGTGCTTTGAGATCTTCCATGGTGTTTTAAATTCAAGTGCACTCGATCTTTTCTCCATCTCACAGACCATCTATTTTGGGCCACAACACCTGATGACGACCTATTTGTTACTTCCTGCCATTACTATCATATTGAACGAATTTATGGTGTATGAAAGGTTTCGGAGAATCAACATGCTTCATAACACAGCTAACTTGTTCATCTATTTTCACGTGGATCTATGTAGTCATAATGTGATTGTAACATTAATCTCATGATTATCTCCTGCATTAGTATTATTTTGAGCCCAATTGACCACTAACGTCTTGTGGCAATGTAACATTGATCTCATGCATTAAAAGTTTTTTCGCATTGTAGCATTTCCCCTGAACCATTAAAAAATCAGCTTATTAACACAATCACCTTACATTTATAACACCTCAAAGATTTTCCTTCTTACTTTCTCATGAAAACAAATTTTGCAAAACCAAACAATTCTTAAATAAGAGTAATGTCATTGTGTCAACATTAGTGTGAGTTGTCTTTATACATTAGCATATAGACAAAAGTAGTCTTTCGTAAACATAATACAATTTATAAGTGCCTAGTTTTGTTTCCTGGGTTTCTTTCACGTGTATGGCATTTCCCTATAATCATTCAAAGTAGGTTAGAAGCTGTATTAATTACTTTGTAATTTGTATTATCTGTGGTATTTTAATTGAATATATTGATGTAGCGTACCTCTTTGTCCAATAGCATACAACAAAAATACAATGGTTATTTGGTTTACGTTCGTACCAAATCCATTTTCTGTAGACCAGGACTTCAATTGTTTCGTTGCTGTGCGTTGGTTTAATATCACTAAGGTTTATGATTTCTTTTTCATACAGTATTATTTTCCCTTTGTCTGTTGCTTTGGGAGTTGTGTTACTGGTTTCTGCCATGGTTCTGCAACATAAGAGGTTAGTAGCGTTAACTAAGAATTTAGAACAGCAAGATGTAACATGATTGCAAAAATCAGCATTAACAGAACATATATACATAAATGTAGGTTGTGGTTGTATAATATTGTCCTAAATAAGGTCAAGGAATATGTGCGGAAGAACAATTACCTGCTAGCGCATTGTTGTGATTGGCGTATATCCCTGGAGTTTCAGTCACCACAATCGGCAGTGAAGCAATATTAATGCAGCTATGTACATCCTTGTCGGTAAGTGAGCCTTCCATTACCATAGGCTCTTTGCTCAAGGACGATCCCTCGTTATACAGGTGGTTTGAGATATGGCCGTCAACATTGGTGAGACAACCATCGCCAAATGTATCGACATGGGCAAAATTTTAATTTTTAATAACAGGGGGCAGTTTTTAATTAGGCTACGTATATTTAGAAACTATGAGATATTTGTGGGCTATAAGGTAACTATGGTCAGTGGCAATTGTCACTTAAGAAAGGGGTAATGACAAACTATAATCGTAGAATAAGCAACGTATATTATTTGCATATAGTAGTTATTATGGTGAATAAAGATGAATGATCGCAAAAAGACACAAAGTGGACTGATCGAAGAGAAAAATAAGCAAAAAGACAGAGTGAATAACAAACCTGATGGGATTATCAAATTAAAGGTGAATGATCACACAAAGATGCAACTACGAAGTACTTTCTTTTATAGGAAACAGATAGCATAGATTCACAAACTACAACCAAAGGTTCTTCTAGAGAAATATGGAATGACACGAAGGGAAAACAAAGGTATACATGTGAAGCGATAAAGGGCGACAAAGTTGGGCTATGACAGTTAGCCCGCTGGGAAAAGAAAGTGGGCTATAGGTAAAACGACGTCATATCGCCTTCTAATGATGGTATTTATCAATGTTTTAAAACCCGGTTTTCAATCGGGTCCGGGTCAACCCGGGTTAACCCGGTTTCTAAAAAAATATATATTTTTAATAATTAACAAAAGTAATGTATAAATTGTTTAATAACCAATATAATATGTAAAAAAATAAATTTCGTCGCAAATACGTAAAATTTATATTTTTTTTTAAAACCCGAAAAAATCAAAACCCGGCCGGGTCTCAAGAACCGGGTTGACCCGGGTCACTCCAAACCTGACGGGTCGAGCCGGGTTTCGAAAATTTGAAACCCGGGTCAGTATGACCCGTTTTTTCGGCCGGAACCGGATCAACCGGTTCTTCTAGAGAAATAGTAACAAAACTGTCAGTGAAAGCACATATCATAAGGATAAAATACATTTGCTCATGCAATACACGGTCCAAAAAAAGTGCTAGACTACTCGTGCATATGAAGAAGACACCTAAATATATACTATTATTAGAAGTTCGAATCACATTTCAAATTTAAACGTCATAACAAAGCCTTTTTCTTTATGAGCTATACGTAAACTTAAGACTTTACAATATGGTCTTACCAAAAAAAGAAACCCTTTAGTAAATAACGGAAAAAACTTGGAATAAGAAGTAAATGACAAAACTGACCTTGTGTAATGCCTTTATTTGAGCTAGTATGATATACTCAGAACATTCCTTTACACAGGACTCACAGCGACCTTAAGATTGCCCATTTCAATGGCTATTTTTGCTGAACGGAGTACCTCAGGCATAGCTATAGGTGACAGAAAAAGTTAATTCTTAGAACATATTCAGCTGAATTTAAGTTTATCCGAGATGAATTTGTACCTGAAACTGCAGATTTCCTAACTTATTAACAAATTAGATAAACTTAAGTTTAACCGAGATGAATTTATACATAGCTATTTGTAACATTATTAAAAAATTAGATTGAGAAAGGGCAAATTGCGGGCTAAATTTGCGTAAAAAATGTCAACAGGAGAATCTTTAGAGTAAAACATATGCACCAACAATAACTTGATATCAGAACTACATCTATAAAGAAACTCGTAAGATTCAATCCTAGCAGTTGAGCATTCATGTCTGTTTCGTGGCTGATTATCAAATGTTGTTTTTTACACATGAAAATGCAAAGTCAGATACTATTAAACTGATACTGCTACACATGTTCTGAATATTATCAAACCTTTTGTCTTCGAGTTCCGCACCCCATCCAGGAATGCCTGGCGTCCAGAAAATGTTGCATGCTAATATGATGCCTCCCATGCCTGGTTATTAACCACTGCAATATAATCAGCCGAAAGGACCGTTGTTCATCGTGAAAATCGTTTAGCGGGAAACTATAATTACCGAATATATTATTCTGTACTAATTTAACTGTGTCCGAATATGAGCAACTGTATTAAAAAATTCAAAAAAATAAAATCCTAAAACCTATGACGGTATAAAAGGCGGTATACTACGGTGTACCTTATCTTGGAATTCTTTTTCTGCTTTAGAAGATTCAAATGAATTGTCGTCATCCTAGCCGGCTGTGTGATGGTTACCCACATGTTCCATTAAGCCAGAAAGTTAGGATACCAGAGTGCTAACTTTATATAGAAACATGAACAACGGTACGAACTATGAAGTAACCTTTTTATCTTTGGTTGATCTAACAGTGTCATCTTTATCGGAAGGAACACCAGAAGAAGACGCTGAGGGGTCCTTGGTAAATTCAATAAGTTGTCCAAGACTCCAAGTGCCTCAGAAGCATAAGGCCTTGTTGCAATCTGCATGTTGCATATTTTTATCAGATTGTACACTCAGTTTAATCAAAGTCAAGAAATGATTTATAAAGTAAAATCAAAGCTTTGCCAATGCATAAAATCAAAGCCCACCCCCATTGGCAGTATGTACATAAATATATTATAATTTCTTCACATATGTATATAAAATTTTAAGGTTTTCAAACTTCATTGTTGTTTGCATCAGCAATATGCGCTTCTTTCTCATTAAATTTTTCTTTCAGTTTCAGAAAAGATGAAATTTCCAAAAGAGGTTATAAACCTGTCTTTGATACATGTCACAGTCAAAGTGGGTATTTTTTAGTACAAACGTGTAAATTTATTATCAGGATTTGTATCAGATCTAAAGGACTTTTTAGAAAAGAAAGACATAAACCAATTTTTTTACAATTATTTCTCATGTATGTCTAAAATAAGAAGTAGAGGAATTACATACCAGGCAAGCTAATAAGTCGTAAGCTGATACTATTATTACATCTTTTTATTGCGTAGGTTGTTGTTTACCTTTTGGTTATGTCGTTAACTTTTCTTATATAGGTCCCTGATAATTTGTATGTACTGTTTCTCATGGGTATTGGCTTCCAGCAGATCCATACAATTCTAAAAACTTGTAATTCTATGACCATTTTTCGTCTTAGCGTGGTCCATTCCAGCAGATCCATATAGTTAGGCTGACCATTTTCCATATAGTGTGTTACCTTATGTAGGATCATATTATAGGGATTTCTCCATAAAAAAATGCATCAATCATTGTTATTAATATGTTACAGTGGTTTCTAATGTTCAATTAACATTGGATCTATTATTGTGTTTAGCGTATCAAGAAAGGACAATGTTGTTTCCATATTTAATTTTTGTGTTTAGCTTAACTATCATGGGCTTACTGATATAGTAGAATTTAAGATTCAACGTAAGAAGTACCTGCATCATTCGGCGATGTCTTGCTCCAACCTAGTGGAACTACACCAGTAAACATTCAACAATTATATTTCATCTATAAAATCCATTAAAGCGTTTGAATTTGATGGTTAAGCTGAAACTGAATCGACCATAGTCAACCTATAACCATCCGTCCACAGTACTAACCAAACTTAATACAAGACGAGCAGTGGCAGATATTATCTATTCCCAAAAGCACACCATATCATTAACGACAGATACTGTGATAAAATACACACCACATGTTTACAACTCATATTAGATTACAAGTCGAGTCTTTAGACATATTTGACAACATTTAAAAAGGAAATTCCAGTATCCTTTATTGTTTTTATCACATGCTCGACAAAAGACGAACAAAGCATTACACAATCAACCCGCAAAGGCGCAAAAGATAAATGTTTACACACATCAAGCAGATGGCCCAACAAACTGCATAGGGGAGATTTCCACTTAAGTGGTTTACCACAATGTCCACCCGTGACGCCTACCGGATAAGACCCGGGCACAGAACCAGACCTGGACCCAACCACATTAACCCCCTTTGGGTCAAACTCACCAACAAAAGTTTCAACCACTGCTGGAGGCCTTTGGCAGCTATAGCTTTCAGGCGATAACGTTCAGCCCTAGACCCAATAACCTGACCTAGAATAGATGCTGCAATGGTAAACGCCACTGCAGCTTTTGGCATTAAAACCGACTTTCTGAGCATACCTATAAAAGGAACAGATGCATGAACGGCTACAAACCAAGATGGTGAGAACTTTTTGGTGTGTTCACGCCATACTCCTAATGCGAAGTTAGCTGCCAAACCTAGTACACCTATGGAGAATTGTTCTAGTGCTATTTTACTAAGGGTTTTGCATAACCTGCTGCATCATCTAATAGTATTGTGGAAAATCAAACCGGGGGGGGGGGGGCACTTTCAGCACCAGGTCTTCTGAAGTACTATGTAACTGTAAAGAATGCATGTTTTATATGAGAATTTCAATGAAACAAAAAGGGGGCAATATATTTCCATTTTGTCTTCTTCAGGGCTGGGACATTTTACCATAATTAGGAAGTAGGATGCGTACTAATGTTTAATGTAAAGTTGATTAATTAAGTGCACACGCTTAGTCTTATATGCAATTTGTTTGGAAAATGTATTTTTGTTAATTATTATATGAAAGCCTATACCTCATCATTGCAGTTGGGCCACCGATTTCTATATCTTCTAGAACATATTTCAAGGAAATGTCTCCTTTTATTTTAGCCATCAGTTGCTTAAGTTGATCCTTTTGTGCTGGATCAGCTAAGCTCTCAAGCATCTGAGACATCGACAGACTCTCCCACATAATGATAAATGAAATAGCTTAGCTATCAGTTGCGCGGTATTACATATAACAAAAAACTAAGGGATATTAGATACCTGCATCAAGGCGCTACGAAGACGTTTAGCCATCCTCATGAACTTAGGCTTTTGCTAACCTGCTGCATCGTCGAATAGTATTGTTGTAAATCAAGTTAGGCCCCTCACTCTCAGCACCTTCGAAGGTCTTCTGAAGTTGCTCCACCATTTGGTTGACTGATGGAGCTTTAGCTAATTGTTCAGTTAGTTCCTTTACACCTGGGTCCTGTAGGTTCCAAGAAAAAATAATACCGTAGAGTAAGTTGAGATCACCCATTGGATTATGTGATATATTGATTAACCACTTTGGAAATAATGGATATATGATCAAGTGTTGGCTTCAGTAATGATCGTGGTCTCAGTTCGCGTTCTCAACTCAGTTGAACTCTAAGATGTTGAAAAGATGTATGCTAGGAAAAAGGCACTCACGAGTAGCAGGGGGAATATCTCAACTGATAAAAGGCCCTATTCATAAGAAGAATCCATGGTGTTCCAGACCCTCCATGAAACTTGTGTGGCATGGATTTAAGGTTATGGCATCATAGCCATCGACAACAACTAATCTCATGTCAATATCTACATATGGACCACTTTCAATATAAGCAACATTAAAGATATCAGTCTAACGTATATAGCAAGTTATAAATATGAAACAAACCTCGAAAATTATTTAAGATGTACCTTGCTGTGAAAGCAAAGCATCCAAAAGCTCCAAAATGATGAAGCAATCGAGACAGAGAACGTGTATCTGAGTAAATTCTAGTGACATTGCTACATACAGAGAAAGAACCAAGCATTTGGCGCCTAGTGGTCTGATAGAATTCACTTATGTAATTGTCCTTCGCTTAGACACAGCCAGTTTCATCAATAGAGCTACTTGCCACCATATGTTAGTTTGTCCAATCTATCTAGATAGAGTAACTTTGTTATGAAGTTACTTTACTACAGCTGTATGAATAGCAAGCAGCATATCGACCATCACCAGCCCGAAAATAAGCTCCAACAGCCCATCCAATTATTTTTGCAGCAGTACTCGCACCTGATCCTACCGACAGCATCACTGGTTCTAACAATACCTTAAGAACAATATCTCCGTCAATGTTGCAACCTGAATAGTCCCACCTAGAATTGCGTGCAGATGGATATAAGAAAAGGCAATCATGCACATACTAATGTTATGTTATATCTTAACCTCAATTTAGTTATAATCCAGATAAAGAGAATATGAAAGATTTCATGATTTGTATATATTTTTTTTTAAATCATTAAAAATGTAATTTTTTTTGTTAAAGCTTCTGTCTTTTATATTTGAATTCCAGATTTACCATTTCTGATTACCCACTCCTTTTCATGCACTAAAATACCCACTCCTTTTCATGATAGTTGGTGATATTCAAGATGAAAATCAAAACTTTAAGTAAGCGGTCCGTCAATACGACAAACATGCGGCTCAAATAGCATGCGTGTTCACAGTGACAATCTTGATATCAGATAACTCAATGTAATGCGGCAAAAAGCACAAACATTAATCAGTCACATAAACTAACTTCACCAGAAATAGACAAGGTTTGCTTATTAACCAACCTGGAGGGATTGGACAAAGACATTATTTCTCGTTGGGTAATGAGACGACGGTTGTTGCGACTAAACATACAATTTGCTAATACTACATCAGCAACATTAGGGAATGTCACAAGATTGATCTCAAGAACCTATAGAGAGTAGAGATATTCAGACAATGTTTATATACACGACACACATCACACATGTAAGAGATTTCATAACATGTTTATGACGCACTCAAGATCACACGGGCAAAAACATGAAATAAGGGTGTTGGGTATAACGTGTGAGACAGATGTGTTGTATCAGATTACCTTTTTCGAGAAATATGATCCAAAAAAAAAAAATTTTGATAATAATAATAATAACAAAAAGGTTAGAACCGTACCGACTCAGTCTTGTATAACAATAGAATATTCACACCAACCATTTTGTGCAAAGGTAAGTATACTTCGATACATTGCAACTTAAGTCTACACTCTCAAATCCTCCATCCACTCCATCCCTTGTTAAGATCCAAGAATGATGTTTAGGTCGTTTATTAAAACATAAATTAAATGCAAGGCATTTTAAATTTAGAAGTATTAGAAAATACTTACTAATTAACGTATCAAGAGGTTACCTTAAGTTTAACTTACAGCAACCCGAAGATTCTTGTGAAACTCCGCACACACCACATTCGTCAGTCTGACATTCTAGATAGCATTAATCAGGTCTGAGAGGCACCCTATCGCCTATCGTTATTGGTCTCACCATTAAGGTTTATAAGGTCCCAAATTTATTCAATTTATATAGTTTAAAGAATCGAAACAATTTATATAGTTTAAAGAATCGCACCTCCTATCATTTTAAATGATCCAGCTTCCGGTTATTAAAGCTGATTTCGACTACTCTTGTTGAAGCAAGCCATAAACACACAAAAAAAACATTCATTATGATAAATCATATTATTATATAAGTTCAAGTTCATATTATGATAAATCAACATTCATTATGTATATAGTTGATGCCATAACATAAACCGCATATACCTTTACAAAATACGAACATCAATAATATTATTCGATCGAAATCGAAAACACATACCTGGTGGATCGGAACGGATTGCGCCAGCTTCATAACATCATGCCTATCATGATTGTGTTGTTGTTACCACCAAGAGAGTCTTGTGTCATGCGAGTTAGCTTGTTGTGCCTATAGAGAGCATGTATGTCATGCCTTCTTTCCGATGCTTATCATCACACAGTGCACTGATCATATTGCCAAGAGCTAAAAAATATGAATACCTAACAAATTATAGAACACTATTTTAAATATATTATCATTACACAATAAGTAACTTGCAACGTGCAAGATACCTAAAGCTATCTGAATATAAAATAGATTAAATCCAATCAAAAAGTATCGGCTGTTTATTCTCTCTTTAAAATAAGGAAAATGTCTGCTTCTTTGTGTCATCTCACTACCTTGTTGTATGTACTTATTTAGATCCCGTGTCTGGTGAAGTTGTGGGTCATCATATCGCAAGCCTAAATTATGATAGCTGTAAACATGATTAAAAGTAGAAAATCCGCCATAAATCAAGTGGTACCTTTTAATGTCGTTTCTGAATCTCGTCCATCTGCAGAGCGTAGAAAAGCCGCCAATTCTTTGGATGATGAACAAATGGTATTCAGGGTTTTGTGGAAAAAGGATATACTCTATTACGGATGAAATTGGACAGATACTGTTTTTTATGAGTATATGTATCTGGTTTGGGAATCGCGTAACACAAATATTAACTTGGTCAAGTGGTTGAGACTAAATTGTGTTAGATGAAAGACCCAAGTTCGAAACTTGCACGGGTATATTTTTTAACATGTGCTTTTAAAAAAACGAAAATTAAAAAAAGTAAAAAAAATAATGATGACATGGCATTATAAGGTGCTTATGTGGCATATCCCTCCTCTTATATATAATGTAGATATATATATATATATATGTATATATATATATATATATATATATATATATATATATATATATATATATATATATATATATATATATATATATATATATATATATATATATATATATATATATATATATATATATATATATATATATATATATATATATATATATATATATATATTCCTAGATTTTTAGGAAAATAAACAGCGTATGAAAATGAGATATATACTAATATATATGTCATAGAACGTAAACGGATATTTTAAGTAAGACATCTTTTGTTTACTTAATTATGAGATTATATACAAGTTGTTGTATGAACGTTAAATGAACTACATGCTAATAAATGTGTTATAAGCGTAGACTGATATTCTAAGTAAGACATTTTGTGTTCACCTAGAAATGAAACTTATATAGATAAGTTTAAATGAATATTGTGGAAACCTGAACTACGATTATTCAGATAAATACCGTAGGATAAATGAACTGATTAAAATCTGTATAAGCATACATATATGTTCTTTGTACTATCTATTAAGACTGTACTATCTGGTTAGGCATAACTTTGGCGTGAGCTTTAATTGGATATTCATATTAAACATCTATTGCCTACTCCCAGGTGAGTTTACAGCCTCATATAAACTTTTGATGAAACTTTCCCTTTTGGGAAAGAAAATAGGCAAACATATAATGGACATAACCAGATTGTATAAACTTGACTATGATTGATTATTATTGGAACTGTTAAATTGTTGTAAATCGCCCAAATGTTATAAATAGATCTATTCGGGATTGACCATCCCCGTCTGGGTAAGTCATGCTCACTGTGCCTTGGCCAGGAAACCAGACGTATACCATGTTGGAACTGGAATGGGTGTCTTTTTGTAAGACACTACGTCCTCATCTGTTGAGGACTATGGAGGTTAAGCTTCAGTTTCTAATAATAAACAAATGTAATCTACATTTTAGTAAGAATTCTTTGTGCATTGTTACTTCTATGATTAATGTATGTCTAAACTAATTAATTGTTAAAATCTGTAAATTCACCAACTTTATGTTGACCCCGTTAGTATGTTTTGCACAGGAATATGAAGTTAGTACGTGGTGTGTGCATGGTCTCCAGCAACTAAGAAATCTGCATCATAGGACTGGTCAGGGATTCTATTTGGGAAACATAAACCATCACCTTCTGTCATATTTAAGAAAAAATTATTTTATTTGTTTATCAAACATGTAATCTGATTTATATAACTCTTTATCTTATGCTCTATGGACTATATGCTATCGATCCACCCTAGTGACATCTCCGTGGATATTTCCGCATATTTTGACCCTACCCGTGGTGTCACAGAGAATGGTATCAGAGCATTAGTTATAGAGAACCAGATAAATTTTTAAATAAAATAAAAATAAAATTATTTTTCTTTTATTTAAAACTGGACGATAACTTATAAAAATCTTTTTGGGATTTTATTTTGGGACCGTATTAGTTAAGCATATAGATCTTAGGGCATATTATTCTATGTGAACTAAGTTTATATATATTGATTACTAAACTTGATTATTAATACTATTTAGTGAGATATTGCTATGAAAAATGTTAGACGTGCTAAACTTGAAAATTTTACACAACATAGTAAAATACTGAAATGAGAATATAGGCAATATTAAACCAAACTTCGCACTTACAAATTGATAAATGAACTACTTAAATGATAATACATATATATATATATATATATATATATATAATTATATATATATATATATATATAATTATATATATATATATATATATATATATATATATATATATATATATATATATATATATATATATATATATATATATATATATATATATATATATATATATATATATATATATATATATATATATATATATATATATATATATATATATATATATATATATATATATATATATATATATATATATATATATATATATATATATATATATATATATATATATATATATATATATATATATATATATATATATATATATATATATATATATATATATATATATATATATATATATATATATATATATATATATATATATATATATATATATATATATATATATATATATATATAAGTATTAATATTTGTAACCTTAGAACATTATAATAATTGTTTAAAAGGGATATATTTCATAAAGCATGTAATCTAAAATAATATTGTTCTTTGTTTGTAAGCTTATACTCACTTCAAACTTAAAATAATACTATTTCAGAACATCATGACTCCGCCTACTGCATCCTCGACTCTTCTACCCATAGTAGCTCCTACTCCAGTTGTTCGTTCATCTCCACGATCGACGCAGTATGGATGGTTGTCAGCCTCAGATTTAGAGGATGACCCAACCATCGAAGCTGTACTCCCAGAGGACCCGTTTCCTATCTCCGCATCAGCTATACTGGGACCTCTATGGAGGAGGACCAGGTTCTTCCTAGCCTACCATCTTCCGTGCCTCCATTCTTATCATCGGGCTATTTCTCCGGGTCCGTACCTGTCTCCACTTATGAGACCGGGGAAGGTTCCAGAGCGAGACGTGTCGATTCCGTTCAGGCTTAGATTGCCGCACTGGCTGCACGCCAGGAGAAGGAGATATCGGACCTCCGCAGCCTAGTGATAGCCGGTCAACAAGGCCACACCGTCATCTATGATCATATTGACACTTTCTCCCGCACCATGAGGAGAGAAGCCCAGGCCACTAAGGGTGTCCAGGCCAAGACTGATAAAGCATTGAAGTGGCTCATAGAAGAGAACCGTCGTCTTCACCAACGTATTCAGGTCATGGAGGGTCCTCAGCATCAGACCCATACTGCCCTATCTGCTCAGGAGCAATCGTTGTCTATCTTTTGTGATCTTGCCACCGTCCGACATGACAGGATTACTGTAGAGATGACTCATCTCCGAGGAGCCACCAATATACTCAGGACCCATTTGCTAACAGCATTCTATGTGCTCAAGGAGACCCGAGCGACGATTCAGACATTACAGGGTTCCCGAAGAGCATCTGCAGCTCCACCATCTCCATCAGCACCATCAGCACCAGCCTTATCTGGTGGACCATCTAGGCAAGACTAGTATCGATGTACCGGACTTCTTGTACATCATGACAAGCTTACGGGTTGTATCCCGGCTATCATGATATAAGACCTTCGTACTTTTATTTCTTTTCAAGCTTTTGGTGATGTATCCTTGTGTTGTACCTCTCTTTTTCTAGCATGTATTTTTGGATTTGATGTACTTAAGACAATGTGTACCACTACCCAGGACAAGGCTAGCTAAGTCTCTGTCCCGGATTTGATATGCTCGATGAATGTTTAATTCCTTATGGAAATTTGCATGTAATCATTCTCTTATGTTATATCTGTTGTGTAAAGTATTATATTATGAAATCCTGACAGGTTATCCAAATTTGTTATGATATTTACGCATGAAATCATCTCTTGCAAATAATATAAAAACTGTACTAACGTTTGAACTAATAGTCTCATTTTGTGTATGATTATAGACAAATGGTGATTACGCGATCAGACCCCAATAATGCAACCACTCCCAACACCGCTAACACCGAAGTTCCTGAAGCGACTTATAATGTTACCGCTGCTCAACTCAGAGAGATGATTGGTGAAGGCATTACGGTAGCTATGGCAGCCTGAGAAGCTAATGTGAGCAATGGCCCAAACCACAACCTGCACAGAAACAACTTCAACAGGGGTTGTTCTTACCCCGACTTCTTGAAATGCAAACCCTCATACTACCGAGGAAAAGAAGGAGTTGTTGAATTGATGCAATGGTTTGAAAGACTAGAGACAGTTTTTCGCATCAGCGGTTGTACTAACGAGAGGAGAGTTAAGTTTGATACGTGCACTCTGCTTGAGAGCCCCCTTACTTGGTGGAACTCTGTGGTCACCACCCTTGGACATGACACTGTCTATACTCTCACTTGGGCCAACCTCAAGGAGAGAATGACTGAGAAGTATTGTCCCATAGGAGAAATGAAGAAGTTGGAAGTCGAGCTGTGGGATCTAAAGTGTCAGAACAATGATATCCTCTGGTACAACCAAAGATTTCAAGAGTTAAGCTTGATGTGCACCAGAATGTTCCCTTTAAGGAATGACAAGATTGAGAAGTATGTCAGCGAACTCCCTGACAACATTCATGACAGTGTGATAGCTTCACGACCCACTACCGTGGAAGGTGCAATGGAATTTAAGACAGAGCTGATCAACAAGCGAGCTCACAACATGTCTGAAAGACAAACAGACAACAAGCGGAAGTCGGGTAAAACTACTCGTAGCCAGCACCGACAGTCTTCCAAAAGACAAAACATTGAGCAAACTAATGACACTACTCCCACAACCCGCAACAAGAACTATTTAGGATCCAAACCTAAATGTTCAAAGTGCGACTACCATCATGATGCTGGAAAACAATGTAAAGGAAACGGAAACCCCGCAAGTGGAAGTAATCATGGGCCAAAGAAAGCTGTAGTATGTTATGAGTGTGGGGAAACCCCTGGACATGTGAGACTTGATTGTCCCAAGTTGGCCAACTGGAAGGAGGACAACAAAGGAACCTCATCACAAGCATACATGGTTGGAGATGCCCATACCAATCCAAATTCCAACATCGTCACTGGTACATTTCTACTAATACAATGATATGCATCTGTCCTATTTGACACCGGGGCAGATCGAAGCTTTATATCGACGGAATTTAGTAGAGTATTGGAAGTTACTCCATCAGTTTTGGACTCCTACTATACTGTAGAACTAGCTGACGGAAAAAGTGTGACATTTGACACCATCATTCGAGGTTGTACCTTAAACCTTTCCAATCACCCGTTCAACATCGATTTGATCCCTGTAAGTCTTGGTAGCTTTGATGTCATCATTGGAATGGATTGGCTGTCAAAGTACCATGCATTCATCTTATGTGATCAAAAACTGGTCCGTATACCTTGGGGAGATGAAACCTTGATTATACGAGGGGATGGTAACCCTGATATAATCAACACTAGACTTAGTGTCATTTCTTGCACCAAAGCACAAAGATACTTGACCAGAGGATGCCCTATCTTCCTAGCACACATCTCCAAAATCGAGGAAGAAGACAAACCCGAGGAGACACGAATCGAGGACGTGCCAATTGTCCAAGATTTTCCCGAGGTATTTCCTGAGGAACTGCTAGGTATGCCCCCATTACGACAGATAGAATTCCAAATTGATTTGATTCCTGGGGCTGTACTTGTAGCTAAGGCTCCCTACTGGCTAGAACCATCAGAATTGAAGGAACTAGCCAAACAACTCCAGGAACTATCAGAAAAAGGATTCATCAGACCTAGCTCTTCTCCATGGGGAGCCCCTGTCTGTTTGTCAAGAAGAAAGACGGCTCTTTTCGAATGTTCATCGATTACCGAGAATTGAATAAAATAACGATAAAGAATCGCTATCCATTACCTCGTATCGACGACTTATTTGATCAACTCCAGGGATCAAGTATGTATTCTAAGATTGATCTGAGGTCTGGTTACCATCAACTGAGAGTCTGGGAAGAAGATATTCCTAAGACAGCTTTCAGAACTCGTTATGGTCATTTCGAATTTAGAGTTATGCCTTTGGGTTGACAAACGTACCGGAAATATTCATAGATCTCATGAACCGGGTGTGTAAACCCTATTTGGATACATTCGTGATAGTCTTCATCGATGACATACTTGTTTACTCCAAGAACAAACAAGACCATTCTGAGCATCTGGACCAAGTACTGAAAGTACTCAAGGAAGAGCAGCTATATGCAAAATTTTCCAAATGTGAGTTCTAGATACCCAGAGTCCATTTCCTAGGACACGTCATTGACAGCGATGGTATTCACGTAGATCCTGCAAAGGTTGAATCCGTTAAGAGTTGGGCACCTCCCAAATCACCAACAGAGATCCGCCAATTCCTAGGCCTTGCCGGATACTATCGCTGATTCATCGAAGACTTCTACAAGATAGCCAAACCAATGACAAAACTCACTCAGAATGGAGTAAAATTTAATTGGGGAGAAAAGGAGGAATCAGCTTTCTAGTTGATAAAACAGAAGTTGTGTAGTGCGCCTCTCTTATCCTTGCCCGAGGGCAATGATGACTTTGAGGTATATTGTGACGCAGCATATAAGGGATTGGGAGCAGTATTGATGCAAAGAAAGAAATTGATTGCCTACGCTTCTAGGCAATTGAAGAAGCATGAGAAGAACCACACTACCCACGACTTAGAACTTGTAGCGGTAGTCTTTGCCTTAAAAATTTGGAGGCATTACCTTTATGGAACAAAATGTACAGTGTACACCGACCACAAGAGTCTGCAACATATATTAGATCAAAAAGAGCTTAATATGAGGCAGCGTCGTTGGATCGAACTGTTAAGCGATTACGATTGTGAAATCAAATACCATCCAGGTAAAGAAAACGTAGTTGCTGATGCACTGAGCCGTAAGGATAAAGACCCACCCATGAGGGTCCGAGCCGTAACCATGACCATCAATTTGGATCTGCCCAAGCAAATCCTTGAAGCACCAACCCAAACACAGAAACCCGAAAACCTCTGGAAATAAGACATAGAAGGAATGCTTCGAACCGACCTCTCTAATGAGAAACTGGATCCAAAGGCGGACGGAACATTGTGCTTACACGGGAGGAGTTTGTTACACCGTTATGGGAATTTGAGGGACATAATCATGCACGAGTCACATAAATCCAAATATTCAATACATCCGGGATCGGAAAAGATGTATCAAGATATGAGGAATTTATATTGGTGGCCAAACATGAAGGCTGACATCGCCACTTACGTCCAGAAATGTTTGACATGCACTCGTGTCAAAACAGAACACCAAAGACCATCCGGTTTACTGGTACAACCTGAGATACCTGAATGGAAGTGGGAAAATATCACCATGGATTTTGTGACCAAACTCCCAAAATCATCACGTGTGTATGATGCCATTTGGGTGATAGTCGACCGACTCATCAAGTCTACTCATTTCATACCCATCAAGGAATCTGACTCCCTATCCAAGTTGGCAAGGACCTACCTTAAGGAAATTGTAACCAAACATGGAGTAGTAGTCTTAATAATATGCGACGGGGACAACAGATTCACCTCCAACTTCTGGAGGGCTCTCCAACGAGCCCTGGGTACCCAACTGGATATGAGCACCGCCTATCATCCACAAGCGGATGGTTAGAGTGAGCGAACCATCCAAACTCTAGAGTACATGCTAAGGGCATGTGTAATTGATTTTGGGAACAGTTGGGTCGAGCATATACCTTTGGTTGAGTTCTCCTACAATAATAGCTATCACGCCAGTATCAAGGCCGCCCCTTTTGAAGCTCTTTATGGAAGGAAATGTCGCTCTCCTGTATGTTGGGCAGAGGTAGGTGAGTTCCAACTCATTGGGCCTGAATTGATTCAGGAGACTACAGACCAAATTGTCCTTATAAAGCAGAGACTGCAAGCTACTCGTGATCGAAAAAAGAGCTGCACGGATCAGAAACGCAGACCCGTGCCGTTCAAAGTAGGAGATAACGTCATGCTAAAAGTATCACCATGGAAGGGAGTTATACGATTTGGAAAGCGGGGAAAGTTTAATCCACGATATGTGGGTCCTTTCAAAGTGATATCCAAGATCGTGGAAGTGGCTTACCGTTTGGAACTACCGCCACAATTAAGTCGGATACACCCCACCTTCTATGTATCAAATTTCAAGAATTGCTACGCCGAGGAACCTTTGGTTATGCCCTTAGAGGGGGTCCATATCGATGACCAACTCCAATACACGGAGACGCCAGTGGAAATCATGGAGAGAATAACCAAGAAGTTGAAACGTAGCCGCATCCCGTTAATCAAAGTATGATGGGACTCAAAGAGAGGCCCCGAGTACACCTGGGAACGAGAAGACATCTTCAAAGCCAAATACACTCATCTTTTCACTTAAAAGAGAATTACGGTTTTAGTAGCTTTGAGGATAAAGCTAAAATAACGGGGTGGTGCTGTAAAATCCATTATTTTACCATGATTTTATGTAATAAGTTTCACCCATAAATCCTAGAACATTCACTCATGTGTTGTACTTCTATAAGTGGTGTGTGAACTTGTCCACTATGTACTTATACTTCTACAACTACTTTGCTATGGTAAGATGTTGCATAACTAAACTTTGTACATAAGACTAGAATAACAAGTATTGAATGTTATAACAAACTATGTATGCCAAACACTTAAACAAATCATGGAAAAATGTTGTATGAGGTTGTACTATATATAAATATATGTGTACATTATAGACATACATACACATTTTGGACTAGCCCAAGAACCCTTATCCTTGAGTGCTAGCCCAACATAAGCCCAACTTAGGCCCAACTCCCGCCTTTTGTTTAAGTGTACACAACACCTATAGGTGGAAGAAGGAGAGTTGCTTTGGAAATGAAGAGTATGACACATGTCATGCAATCCCTTCCCAATGCAATCTTACCCTTTTGCCTTCCTTCTCTCTCCCCTTTTAGCTAGGATCTCACACACATACATTCTCCATATTCTTATGCAAATCTCTCTCTCCCCTTTTCTCTCTCAAAAAATTCGGCTATAAGCCACAAAAATCCAAGGTTGTTCATCCAATCTACTAAATCTTTGTCCCATAGTAATCGCAAATCATTTGGTAGCATTATCATCATCTTTGGAAGTATTATACCAAGCCCTAGCCGAACCTTAAAGGTCACGGCTTGGTTGATATTTGAAGTCTCCTTCATCATCTTGAATAGATCTCTAACCTCCTTGTTCATATAGATCTTCCTTGGTCACATTTAGGCAAGAAAGGTATACTCCTTATGTTTCTTCATTTCCACTTGCATGCATCATCATCCATCTATAAACACATGTATATAACTTGTAAAAAATCAAGATTTGGTAATATCCATGATCTTAAAGATTACGGCCTATATTTGTGTACCATTAGTTATGGTTAAAAATCTTTTTAATAAGAAATCTATAACTAGTACTAATTTGGTACATCACCTAAATCAAACTATAAGTTTTATTCTTCTATTTTAGATTCAAAACTAAATATGAATAAACAAACAATAAGCTTATAAGAATATCCTAAGTTAAAACTTACATAAAATGTGAAGTAGTGTTAATGGACTATTTAAGCCCATGAGATGTTAATCCAAGATTTAATGGACTTAAGATTTCACTTAGGCCCATTTAACTAATTAAAGGACTTTAAAAATGTATTAAAATCCAATAATTGATTTAAAAGCTCATTTAAACAAATTAGTGGACTTGAGATATATTTAAGCTCACAAGATATCCCATTAGAATGTTTAGCCCATTTAGTGAGCCCATATACTATTGTGAATGTTTAATAAAAGTTTTTATAATAAAATATAACTTATAAAAACTCTTTGGATGAAAATGACAACTTGTAAAACTTAAGGACTAAAACCGTAACTTATGAAACTTGTTTTGATAAACTAGTAAACACAAGGACTGAAAATGTAAATATCCAAAAGTCTAGGGTTTAATAAATACCATCCGTGGCAAATTAAATCCTAGGGACCATTTTGAGAAGTTTCTAAAAGTTACTTTGTCATTTTGAAACCCTTGGGGCCATTTTTGCAATAATCCAAAACTTAAAAGAAGCCCTAGGGGCTGTTTTAGTTATTTTATAAAAGTTATAAAACCTAGATATAACTAGGAGGACTAAATCTGCCCTTAACCGAAAGTTTAAAAAGCCCTAGGTACCAAACATGTAATATCCGAAAGTCTCACTTATATAAAAACATGGAGGGACTAGTTATGCTATAATCCGAAACATAAACTAGCCCTAACCCTAATTACATGTTTTTAGTAAAACTTAAATAAACACGAAACCCTAAGGACCAAATGTATAAATTATTAAACTTGTAAATTATAAATTATTTTTTGAATATCAAATAGTTTATGGAAATATCAAAAGCTTAATAAGTATTTATATGAAATATTTATATCGTTGCTTTAGCGAATAAAATGTATAAAGGTGTATATATATATATATATATATATATATATATATATATATATATATATATATATATATATATATATATATATATATATATATATATATATATATATATATATATATATATATATATATATATATATATATATATATATATATATATATATATATATATATATATATATATATATATATATATATATATATATATATATATATATATATATATATATATATATATATATATTCCTAGATTTTTAGGAAAATAAACATCGTATGAAAATGAGATATATACTAATATATATTTCATAAAACGTAAACTGATATTTAAGTAAGACATCTTTTGTTTACTTAATTATGAGATTATATACAAGTTGTTGTATGAACGTTAAATGAACTACATGCTAATAAATGTGTTATAAACATAGACTGATATTCTAAGTAAGACATTTTGTGTTAACTTAGAAATGAAACTTATATACATAAGTTTAAATGAATATTGTGGAAACCTGAACTACGATTAATCAGATAAATACTACAGCATAAATGAACTGATTAAAATCTGTATAAGCATACATATATGTTCTTTGTACTATATATTAAGACTGTACTATATGATTAGGCATAACTTTGGCGTGAGCTTTAATTGGATATTCATATTAAACAGCTATTGCCTACTCCCAGGTGAGTTTACAGCCTCATATAAACTTTTGATGAAACTTTACCTTTTGGGAAAGAAAATATGCAAACATATAATAGACATAACCAGATTGTATAAACTTGACTAAGATTGATTAATATTGGAACTGTTAAATTGTTTTAAATCGCCCGAATGTTATAAATAGATCTATTAGGGATTGACCATCCTCGTCTAGGTGAGTCATGCTCACTGTGTCTTGGCCGGGACAACAGACGTATACCATGTTGGAACTGGAATGGGTGTCTTTTTATAAGACACTACGTCCTCATCTGTTGAGGACTATGGAGGTTAAGCTTCAGTTTCTAATAATAAACAAATATAATCTACATTTTAGTAAGAATGCTTTGTGCATTGTTACTTCTATGATTAATGTATGTCTAAACTAATTAATTGTTAAAATATGTAAATTCACCAACTTTATGTTGACCCCGTTAGTATGTTTTGCACAGGAATATGAAGTTAGTACGTGGTGTGTGCATGGTCTCCAACATCTTAGAAATCTGCATCATAGGACTCGTCAGGGGTTCTATTTGGGAAACATAAACAATCACCTTCTGTCATATTTAAGATAATTTTATTTTATTTGTTTATCAAACATGTAATCTGATTTAAATAACTCTTTATCTGATGCTCTATGGACTATATGCTATCGATCCACCCTAGTGACATCTCCGTGGATATTTCCGCATATTTTGACCCTACCCGGGGTGTTACAATGACACTTCGTCACATGGAGAGTACAAGATATGGAACACAGGTATGGGTTATTCTACTTCTACATCAAGATTATTAAAGTTATTTTTCTTCAAAATCATTACACAGAGCCTACATTTGGAGAATCTTCGATTGCGTACATTGTTTCCTTCCCTATTGATGTGACAAAAAGGGGAAAACATACATGCTACACTTGAGGGGAAGCAATTTAAAGATGATGTACCACTTACAAGAGATACACATAGAGTTTTGCCGACATCAACTAGGGGAAGATTTTTGGGTCAAAAAGTTGATGTGGCAGAAACTCAAAACGAAGAAAACCTGAAGCATTCACTTCAACGCTGACACATTGTGTCTAAGCGTTGACAAGTTGTAAAACCCCAAAATTTGGGCTTTTAACACGTCATAGAATTCATTATTATTATCGTTCATTATTTAATACTTTACGAACCACTTTTACAATACATCATCACAAGAATTATTACGTATAAAAATCGTCATTTAAGTCTATAAAAATAGTGAAGTATTTTAATTCACTATAATACATATTGTCATATTTAAAATACAACTTGTAACTACACTCATAATTAAATTTATATTTAATTATTCAAAAGTATTTCGATAAAACGATTAATTGAATCGTTTAATATTTTATTGTAAATATACGAAGAAATTTAGTGAGAAGTTATTTTTATTAAAATGATATACTTATTTAAAACGATAAATAATCGTCATTTAATTGAACAAACACATTATTTATAAATAAAAGTCGTATAAATACTTTAACTTATTGGAGAAATCAGTTTAAAAATCAATGACGCAAATTTCATAAGACAAATCGATTTTATCGATCTTGATCGAGTCCTGAACCACGTTTGAACGAATAAAAGAAAAGCTTAGAGAAATGCTTACGCTTTTGGCCCTCAACTATACACCATTGTCATTTTTATTTTACTATAAATATCAACCTTACCATTTCATTTCATAAAAAAAATACATACCCTAACCCTAAATTTAAACACATACAAAACCCTAGTTGCCATTTAACTTTCCTGCGCCTCCTTTTTATTCTGGCCGCCGGAAAAGTTTTCCGACAGTCATTCATCATCACCACGAGAAGCTCCCAAATAGTTAGATCTTTGTAGATCTATTAACCTCACCACTCCATGAAAACTACCACACTCGACATCAGCCGCCGCTGCCACCACCATTTGGCCACCCTCGTCACTCCATCACAACAGACCCATCACCAACCACCTTGCGCCCACGTTCATCATAGCCACCAAGTCTTACAGCCGCCACCATCAACCTGAATCCCACAACCACTATAAACAGACCCACCACTGTGGTCATCACCAGCAGACGCATATCACTACCCCCATCATCACTGTGATACCAACCACCCACACCACAGCTGTCGTCACAACATCACCAGGCTACACATTACAACCATCAACCTTTGCTATTGCCGTTGTATGTTCGTGACCACCAACAGATCTAGCCATCACCACCACAACCCGAACCATCTGAATACCACAGGTCATCGTTGTACCACCATGAACAGACGTGCTTCCAGCCACTGGGGTGTTTGTTTGTTGCTGTGATTCAGCAAAAGGGTGTTTGTTTGAAGTTATTATCAAAAACCACCACAACCGTGGTGGAGTTTATTTCACCGGCCGTCGGGTTTTGTTGCAGCAGTCGTAAGGGTGCGTTTGGATCTACTGATTAGCAGAAGTGGGGACTGTTTGGATTGCAGTTTAAGGCAGAAAGAAGGGGGCGTTTGGATATGCTGTTTAGATGCAGCAGAAAGGGTGTGTTTGGGACTGTAGAACAGCCATAAAGGTGCGTTTAGTTCGCTGCGTATCAGCAGCAGGTGCGTTTGGTTCAGCAGCAGTCGCATCGGGACGGTTTGGATCTGCTGATTGGTAGCAGTAGTTGGGGACTGTTTGGATCTGCAGATTAGCTGCAGGATAAGGGGCTGTTTGGGATAACAGCAGGCTTAAGGGTGCGTTTGGGACTGCTGATGACAACGGAGGTGCGTTAGGTTGTGGGGGTATAGCTTCAGGGTACGTTTTGACTTGGGCATAAATCAATCTAAGGTATTATTGCCACCGTTAGTTCATATGTTCCCACTGTTAGCCTTAGATCTTCCACCAATAAACTTAATTTACCACTGTTAGTTATAAATCTGCCAATGTTATCTAAAACTAACCACTGTCAGATTACAATAGCCACTGTTTGCTTAATGTATCCGCTGATTCCTTAAACCTAACCACTGCTTTCATAATATACCCATTGTTTTCATTAAACGTACCCACTGTTGGCTCGTATAGCCACTGTTGGTGTACGAGGGACAGTTTTAACAACTTTTTGGAAAAGATATTATATTTTACTAACGGGAAACGTATTTTAAGTCGGGGTTATTAACAAATAAACTTTAACTAATTATTTTGGAGCCTTATAAATTATTAAATAAATTTAATAATTTATTTAACAACAAAGACTACAAATATGTATATCTTTTTAACCATCGAGGGTACGCGTAAACAGTAAACGAACAACACGTACATATAACCTTTGTCATAACAGTATATATGAATAATTTAATATATTGTGACCTATTAATAACGTGAACGAACGTATGAGTAATTAAAATGCATACATTTATTATTTGTGCATATACTGAGACCTACTCAATTACTTAGGTATTTGATGTACTGTGTGCACTATGACTTGAATACTTGATCATCCTCGAGCTGTATTATTCAGGTGAGTTCATAGCCTCTCCTTTCACTACTATTTATGTTTTTACTAACCCGCGAGGGGGAGACATGCTATAGCTTGTTTTGACTATATGATTTTTATATCGTGAGATCGTGGCCCCACACTTATACTTAATAAACTGTTGATCGAGGAGATGTAAACTGAACTGTTACCCTTAATTACATTTGCCTATTATAGATGAACCCGCATGACCCGTGCATCTGAAACTGTTAGAATTTTTGAATTGTCTGAATGTTATAAATAGATCTATTTGGGATTGACCATCCCCATCTGGGTGAGTCATGCTCACTGTGCCTCGGCCAGGACAACAGATGTTTCACATGTCAGAACTTATTATTATTGGGTGCCTTTTAATAAGGCGAAGGGTCCTCATTTGTCGAGGACTTAACTGTCAAGTCTCAGTTTCGGGAAATATGGAAATGTAATTACCTTATAGTATTTGGCTTTGTGCGATACTAGTTTTATGATGTTTGCGGTTCTAAACTTGACTTTATATTATTTGGTACATTAATACATGGAACATACTGAGATCTCTGAACTAGATTTTTATCACACCTTGTCCAGTACAATATTGAACATTTTGATATTTCTGAACTTGATTTTTATCAAACCTTAAGAAATACTATACCGGATATTTTGAGATATTAAACTTGATTTTATATCGAATGAACTACTATTTTACAAAACTCTATGAATTCACCAACTTTATGTTGACTGTTTTAAGCATGTTTTTCTCAGGAAATTAAGTTGGATTATTTGAGCATGGATGATAACGCCTAAATCCAACATGTTTTTAGGAGCGTTATCCGTACTTTTGTACATGTATATTGGTTAATTATATGATACTTTTGTGCATATTTGTGCCCAATTGTGTTTGCAAGTCTTTGTGTAGCCAATTGCAGGAATGGAGTATAAAACAACATAAAAGTAAAGAATTGTACAAGTACAAAGAATCCTAGTCAAGTTCAAGACCCGTGTACAAGTTACAAGCTTTTGAAGATTTATTCCGGGTGCAAGAACAAGTGCTTCCAAGGAGCAAATAAAGATATTCCGCATGAAAGTTGCCACCATCAACATACATCCAACTTGCCACTAGAAAGAGTGAAGTTGCCACCATCACATGGGAGTTGATTTGCCTCCACCATGAGTGAAGTTGCCTCCAACATTTGTCTATCCAAAAATGTGTCCACATTCATACAAGCTCAAGGAATTCCATACAAGAAGTTTCTAGACATGCTTTGGCTCCATGCCATCAACTAACTTATAAATAAGACCCTTGGGGTCATGTAACTACATATCCATATATGCCTTTCACATATCTTTTCACTTTTCAATCATCTTCTCATTACTACATCAAATAAACTCTCTCATCCTTGTCCAAACTCCCATTCCCGGATTTGAACAAGGTGATGCTAGAAAAGTCAGTTTTTGAGTCCATTAAGCAAAGTTATCATCACGAAACTCTTAGGGATCATTAGCCTAATCATTTGTATCATTTTTACACTTTGTAAAACTCGTGATTATGACTTATAATACTTTTATTTCTGAGTTTATTTCATCATTTGTTATGAGTAGCTAAGTTTCATTCTACACTTGGTAGGATGATGATTGTAGTATGAAGTGGTGGTTGTGATTGTTATTTATGTTTAATTCAATGTCAAGCTTTCCTATGATCCAGTTATATTTATGTTTCATGTGACAATTTCTATCAAAACTTAATTTGTTGGTAAAGATTTCATAGGTCGAAAGGGTTGTTTTCTATCAACAAGTCGTAGCCGGTTTGTCTATGATTGGCTATCTATTGTATTGATCATTTCTTAAGAAGTTTTGATTATCAAGAAACATAATTACAAGTGTTAGCAAATTCGTGAAACGACCGTGAATCAAATGTGTTGAAATTGGATTAAGTCTTGAATTGAGTGATTGAGTCTAATGCTTGTTTTCTTTAACCAAGGTCTTGACGAAGATTAAAGCTTTTGAAAATAATAGATTGGATTATCCATCTAAATATCATAATCATATATTAACGTGTCATCACAATCATACCATTACGAATGCTCAAACTAGTCTTTACCAAGTGTACCTTTAAAAATATTATTTATCTCATCATTTTTACTTATTGTTTGTTTGTCAACAATTGCTACAATCAATGATTATAGTTGCATTTTAGAATAATCATAGATTTTCCAAATCCCCGTGAACGATCTCGATATTACCACGTAAAAGCTATACACAAACGAAAGGGTTATACTTGCCCGTGCGTTTTTAGTCAATCCGGCAATTCGTGTTTATAAATTTAAAACTTGTTACCAACACCATGCATCAAGTTTTTGGCGCCGCTGCGGGGATTTGATTGTGTTCTTAGTTCCAAAATCATCCTATAATCAAACCCATTGTAGTGTCCTCATTGCAAACAAACCAAAAAAAATAAAAAATAAAAACAATTTTCTGACAGGAGAGCATTGCCGCCGGCAACACCCTCCTGCCGCCGGCAACACCATCACAGAAGCCCCTTTGCCGTCCGGCAAGGAGCTCCTGCCGCCGGCAAGCGACAAACAGAACCCTAATTGTCGTACGACAACCCTTGTTTGCCGCCGACAAGGTCCCAGACACTAAAAAAAAATTATGTTCTTATTTTGTTTGGTTTTTTTAATTTCCTATTTACTTATTTTCTTATTAGTTATATTTTGTTTTTTTTTGTTTTTGTTACTTGTAATCCTTTTTAAAAGTCGTTCAAGACTTGAATGAACACACGTTCTTCCGGTCAAGAATTGCTTAGTCCATACACCGATCCCGAACGTTATATTCACCAATCTCGAAAGAAAAACTGCAAGAAACACCCCTTTGTTTCTTTTGAAAACCGAATCTCAAAAACCACAAACCCACCATTTGATAATCTCTTAGACGCCTTTGTCGTCTATAACCCATTTAACGATCTACCATTTCCAATGGCCGACGATCAATCAATATGGGCAGCCAACCGAGTAGTAGCACCTACCCCCGAGGCTGCTACTGTTCAAGTTGACCTTGGATAAAACTTCACCGTGAAAGGTCATCACGTTTCAATGATCAAAGACCGCCAATTTTACGGCCGTACGTGGTCCGATCCGCATAAGCACATATCCGAATTCATAGAAATATGTGGCATGTTCCGTTATGGAGCCGACGTCGATGGAGACGCCATAAAACTCAAACTCTTCCCATCATCTCTATCCAGAGATGCAAGAGTTTGGTACAACGAGTTGACGCCCGGTACCATTGAAACATGGGAAAAAATGAGAACGGCTTTTGTTAGCCGTTTCTTTCCACCTGCCATGTACGAAAGACTCATGGGAGAAATCCGAGGTTTCGCCCAACTTCCACAAGAAACACTCATTGATGCGTGGAATCGAATGAAAGACCTACTTCATAGTAGTCATGGACATGGTTTATTAAAAGGAACCATCATCCAAATCTTTTATCATGGTCTTAATGAACCGACTCAAGCAATCCTTGACGCCGGTGGACTCTTTCTCTATAAGACTCCCAACGAAGCATATCAATTGCTCGAGGACCGAGTTCTCTTAAATCTCGATTGGTCCAAAGATAACCGAACCAAACCTTTCAAGAAAATCGTTGTTTTCGTTGAAAGTGACGAAAATTCCAAACTCATGGAGAAGATGGACGCTCTCACATATAAATTCGACTCGCAATTCAAAACCATCAAATACGAAATAAAGGAGATGCTAGGCGAATGTACTCTTTGCGGAGGACCACACCCATCCACAGCGTGTGATGATACACCAATAAGAGAACTGCCACAAGAAGCAATCTACGCCCAAGGAGGATATCGAGGAAGTGGTTATCGAGGTAACTACTACGATAGAAATCCCGGCATATGGCGTGAGTATCCCAAAAACGAAAATCGTAGCTCACAACCTCGTGAGAACGATAATTCCGGTCCATCAAACGAAAAGAAACCTGACGAGTCGACCCTAGAGAAAACGTTGTTAGCTTTCATAGAATCTCAAAAATCGACAAACACGTTCATTAAGAACAAGTTATTCGATCTCAAAGCCAATGTTGAAAGAGGACAAAAACACCACACCACAACCATTAATGATCTCAAAACCAAACTCGGTCGAATCACCGATCAATTAGCCAATCGACCAAGTGGTTCGCTACCAAGCAACACTCAAACAAACTTAAAACCATCTACGGATAAACCATACCGCTCATCACCCGCCCGTAATGAACATGTGAATGCTGTATTCACAAGGAGTGGGCTGAGTTATGATCCACCACAAAACCCGAACACCAAAGCTCCCACTTTCGTCGACGAAAGTGAAGACGAGGCCGATGAACCGGAGAAGGAAGAAACCGTTCCTCCTTCCAAACCCAAACCAAAACAAACCACACCCATTCCAACACCAACACAGAAGGCGTATGAACCAAAAATTCCATATCCTCAACGCGTACGAAAAGAAAAGTTGGAGGCTCGTAATGCCAAATTCCTTAAGATGATCAAGGAAGTTAAGATGAATGTTCCACTTGCTGATATCTTAACCGGCATGCCCAACTATGGGAAATTGCTCAAAGATCTTGTGAGCAACCATAGTAAGATGGAGCAAATCTCTGCTACGTTTCTAAATAAAGAATGTTCTGCAACCTTGTAAAGCAAACTTCCACCAAAGCTCGGAGATCCGGGAAGCTTTCTCATACCATGCACCCTAAACAACAATATCGAATGTCACACCTTGGCCGATCTAGGCGCAAGTATCAATCTTATGCCATACTCATTATACAAGAATCTTTCAAACAATACTTTGAAACCTACGAGTATGAGTATATGTTTGGCTAACCACACCTACCAATATCCCATTGGGATATCCAAGAACATGCTTGTTCAAGTTGGTAAATTCATATTTCCCGCCGACTTCGTAATCCTTGAGATGGAGGAAGACCATCAAGTCCCTCTCATTTTAGGACGACCATTCTTGCACACCGCCTATTCTATCATTCATGTGAAGAATAAAGAACTCAACCTTGGAGTTGGTGACGATCGAGTCACATTCTTAGTCGATAAAGCTATGCAACACTCCCATTCCAATGATGACACATGCTTCCGCCTAGATGTTATCGATGAAGTAACGGAAGAAGAGTTGGACGCATTGCTTGATGACAACGCACCATTCTAAAAAACTTCTATAAAGATTAGCGATACTGATCGTGATCGTGAATTCGAAGAATTCATGGTCGTTGATTCCAAAGTAACTCTCGAAGAGGAGGAAAACAAGTTGTTTGAAGTTTTGACTTCAAAATAGAACTTTGTAGTTCACAAATCTATTCATGATCCACCGACGGATATTGAGTTGAAACCTCTTCCCGAACATCTCGAGTACGCTTATCTAGAGAAGGACTCACTCCTTCCGGTGATTATCTCATCCAAGCTCGAGAAAGATGATAAGGAACGTCTCGTTTCTATGCTCAAAAACCACAAATAAGCATTTGCATGGAAAACATCCGATATACTGGGTATTAGCCCAAATTTTTGCAAACACGAGATCAATCTCGAAGACGATGCCAAACCCGTTATTGAGAGGCAACGTCGACTTAACCCAAACATGAAGGAGATAGTAAAAGCTGAAATCGTCAAACTCCTTGAGGCAGGAATCATCTATGCCATAGAGGATAGTCCTTGGGTTAGTCCTATTCATTGCGTTCGTAAAAAAGGAGGAATGACAGTTGTGACCAATGAAAATAACGAACTTGTTCCTACAAGAATCATTACCGGTTGGCGTGTGTGTATTGATTACCGCAAATTAAATTATGCCACACGAAAAGATCATTTTCCTCTACCATTCATGGACCAAATGTTGGAAAGACTAGCGGGGAACAAATTCTTTTGTTTTCTCGATGGCTTTTCTGGATATTTTCAAATACCTATCGAACCATCCGATCAAGACAAGACCACTTTTACGTGTCCTCATGGAACGTTCGCTTATAAACGTGTGCCTTTTGGTCTTTGCAATGCACCTGCGACTTTTCAAAGGTGTATGATCGCAATCTTTCAAGACATGATCGAAGTATCCATGGAAGTTTTCATGGATGATTTCTCAGTCTTCGGAAACTCATTTGAGTCTTGCCTTTTTAATCTAGAGCGCATGCTCATCCGATGCAAACAAGCTCATCTCGTACTCAATTAGGAGAAATGTCACTTCATGGTGACTGAAGGAATTGTGCTTGGACACAAAGTCTCCGGAGCGGGATTGGAAGTGGACAAGGCCAAGATCGAAGTGATATCCAAATTACCACCACCCACTAACGTTAAAGCCGTTAGAAGTTTTCTAGGTCATGCGGGATTCTACCACTGATTCATAAAAGATTTTTCCAAAAGCGCTAGACCGATGACCAAACTCCTTGAAAAAGACATAGTCTTTGATTTCAATGAAGAATTCATAAAGGCATTTGACAAGCTTAAAGACAAACTAACGAATGCACTGATCATGGTTTCACCGGATTGGTCGCGACCGTTTGAACTTATGTGTGATGCAAGCGATTTCGCTATAGGAGCCGTATTAGGACAACGTGAAGGAAAACATTTCTGTCCTATACACTTTGCAAGCAAAACTCTAAATAGTGTGCAACTCAACTACACAATCACCGAGAAAGAACTACTTGTCGTAGTCTTTGCTTTTGACAAATTTTGATCCTATCTCGTGTTGTAAAAAACGATTGTATTCACCGATCATTCCACGTTGAAATATCTATTCTCAAAACAAGATGCTAAGCCACGTCTTATTAGATGGATTTTACTACTCCAAGAATTTGACATCGAAATCTAAAACAAGAAAGGAGCTGAAAACGTCGCAGCCGATCATTTGTCGCGACTTGAAAATCCAAACATGGAAGAGTTAAAGGATGAAGATATCGACGATTATTTTCCCGATGAAACTCTTATGAAAATCTCTACGGACGAATCTCCGTGGTTTGCAGATTTTGCAAATTACCTCGTTGGAAGAATTCTAAGAAAATGTTTAACCTATCACCAACGATGTAAATTCTTTTCCGACCTAAAACACTATTTCTGGGAAGATCCCTACCTTTTCAAGGTATGCCCCGATGGCATGATTAGGAGATGTGTTTACGGCACGGAAACAAGAAAGATCCTTGATGAATGTCATCATGGCCCTACTGGGGGACATTATGGTCCTTCCACCACCGCGAAAAAGGTCTTCGATGCTGGTTTTTATTGGACAACAATTTTTAAAGAGGCCTATACTCTAGTCGAAAATTGTGATGCTTGCCAACGTACTGGTAGCCTCTCACGAAGAGACGAAATGCCTCAAAACAGCATCCAAGTTAGCGAGATATTTGACGTATGGGGAATTGATTTCATGGGACCCTTTCCCAAATCCCATAAGTTCGAATATATCTTAGTCGCTATTGATTACGTGTCCAAATGGGCCGAAGCTGAAGCTTTACCCACGAACGATTCACGAGCCGTAATCAACTTTCTGAAAAAGCTTTTCTCTCGCTATGGAATGCCGAAAGCATTAATTAGTGATCGAGGTTCCTGATAACTAGATTTTACTAGGTTCAATTTTTGTTCTCGGTATCTTAACGAATTGATCTAGGCTCCTATGTGTGACTTAGTTGATCTTTGGTGAAAAAGAATATTTTTGGGTGGTTTTAAATTTAAATGCAAAGACTTAATATTAAAAGTGCTCTTAAAGTAAATCTAAGTCTAATTAAAATAAAGTGCAAGTATTTAAAAACGTGACTAAAATTAAAGGGCACTAAAGTAAATTGACGTAAACTTAAATCTATCTAAGGCAAACTTAAAGTGCGACTAAAAATAAGGCAAATAATCTAAAAGTGCAATTAAATAAAAAGGTAAGAAAAATAAAGCTTGAAAATAACAATCAAAGATAAAAGCTAATAAGAACCTGAATACAGCTCATTCGGAATAAACCTTCGTTTGGAACAATCACTCGTCCTAAATGTCACCTTTGGTTGAAATGATTCTTCTTCACTTGGAATATTACCAAAATCCTTGATCCGGAACAAATTTGTCTGAATATGTCACTTATCCAAAACAATCCTTCGTTCGGAACTTGCTGATTCGGAACTTGTAAATCTTGCCTTGATTCGGAAGTTTTGGTCACCCCCTGATTCGGAACTTTCCGGATGAAGCTCCTTTATTCGGAACTTTTGAAGTTCCGAATGAAGGCCCTTGGTTCAGAACTTTTGGAATTGGTTCGGAAGTTACTGATTCGGAAGGTTCCGAATGAAGAGTCTTGGTTCGGAAGTTTTGACTTCCGAATGAACAAGTTTGGTTCGGAACTTTTGAAGTTCCGAATGAGGCTCCTTTATTCGGAACTTTTGAAGTTCCGAATGAGTTTCCTTGATTCGGAACTTTTTGAGTTCCGAATGAACAACCTTGGTTCGGAAGTTTCAGACTTCCGAATGAAACCTTGGTTCGGAAGTTTTGACTTCCGAATGAAGCCTCAATCCTTTCCTTGGTTCGGAACTAAATCTGGAAAGATCAGAAACAAGCAAAATCTTCCGAAGAACAAGGAAGGTAATAACAGTAGCAGATATAAACAAAAAGTAAGCAAAATCAAACACACGTATTAATAAAAACAGTAACGAACCAACAAATAAGCATCAACAAACAATCAAAAACATGAAATTAAACAACTTTAACCATAATAATCAAAAACCACTTTGGATCAAAATAAAAGCATGAACATAAACATAAACACAACAAATCAAAGAATAAGAAAGGTAGATAAGAGATTGACAAGATAAAGTAAAGATTGATAATAATTAAAAGGAAACTTACTTGAAATTAAATGAATTTAAGGTGCAAGACAAGGTAATTAAATTGACAAAGTATTTAAATGACAAGTAATTAAATTGTGAAAGAACTAGTGTCACCCTAGCCAACAAGAGTGAAATGATAACTAATCTAGTCTATTTATAGGGGAGACTAAAGCTTGCTTAGGAAGCTTCCTTAATTGCATACTTAGTCCCTCCTTCTTTAATCTTCTTTTTAATTGCAAGATTAAGTCCCTCCTTCTTTTAATCTTCATTAAATGTAGACTTAAAGGACTTTTAGCTTCGGGATTTCTTTGAACTCGTCTTTAATTTCTTCAATAAAATAGACTTGAATTCTTCGGCTTTTGATAAACTTCCATCTTTTGACTTTTTCTTCGATAAATCTTCAGAATTGGTCGTGGACTTCCGTTCTTTTTGCACTCTTGACTTCTTGACTTCGTCTTTTATCCTTTTCTTCAATAAAAGTCCATAAATGCCCGTGAATGTCCGTGTTTTATCCATTTTTCACCTTTTCATCCTAAATCACAACAAAAACACAAACCACGCATAATTCCGACATAAAAGACATAAAATACACGTTTTGGTCCGTTTATTTTTGTAATTAAGTGGTAGAACAGATGGGTGTTTACACACCTATCAAATCCCCTACACTTGACCATTGCAATGTCCTCATGCAATGCATTAGTTACAAAGCAAGATTACACTTTTCATCATAATCAATCCACGTTGGCCTTTATTAAAGAGATAGAAAATTAAAAACATACAAAATAAAGAAATCAAAAGCATACCTTGGGTTTTGAAAATGTTATGAATAATCATCATCCTCAAGTTTTCACTTTCTCCAAACCAAGCTTAAAAACGAGATCATTGTTATTATAAGTTAGTAAACTAACACTAACTCATGTGGGCCAATTACTCACTTAGACTCCCTTATTCCTAGGTGTATCTCTTATATTTTATTATTTGTCTTGAATGATCACGAAGATGCATTGTTTGACTTATTTCGATAGTTATTTATTCTGAAAATAAAGTGCACGATTTAATCAATAGTTAGCTAAAGGACCAAATCTTTTAAAACTGCTTCTCGGGATATCAGAAAGTTCATATCTTGGCATAACTTGGTTCGCGATTCGAGACCTTTCTCGGGCCGATATTTGGCAGCGACTTCATACTTCAAATCTTGAGAGACGTTCATGAAATAATGGTCTTCTCTTCATAATTGGAATTTCTTCACTTGAAGTTTTGAGAGATTCATACTTGGACCACGACTTCTTCATTTTTCTCCAATCTTTATTTTGGACTTTGATATACAACGATCCGCCTCCTTTTATGACTTGGATCTATTTATCCTCATACCTTGTTAGGGTCTTTTCGGATACACTTCTCCATGACTTTTGGGGAGTTTTGCTTTACGTCGTGTGTCTCGATCCTTCATATTGATTTTCGATAAATGATTCTTCACATCACTTTGGATCTTTAGCAACAAAACATAGCCCTCATGCCTTGTTAGGGCCTTTTCGGACTCGCCAATCTTCGCGCCCCGCTTCATAAGTTATGCCTTGGCTATGAACTCTCGTCATTACCGAGCAACTTTTAAACGATCTGGGGTTAGAAGCTAAGTAACTTTTCAAATCGTACAACCTTATTTATTAGCAAATAAATTATTAGCAAGCGATGGGAGAATAGGCTCATAATTAACTCACATAAATTCATGAAAGAATACCGAACTTATAATTGGCTCTATCATCTCTCGTTCTCCACAGTTTAAAATCTCAAGTAATGAGACTCGTGGATGCTTAGCCTATTAAATCAAAGTTTTGGGTTTTCGAGTCGCCTATAGGATCTTGCAAATTCTTAGACTCTTTCAAGTTTAGAAATCGCATCTTAAAGTTCCCTTGATAAACGACTCTCTAGGATCAATTATAGGAACTTGCGAAAAGTTCTTGTTCTTAACCCGTGAGAGTTAAGACTTTCGCGTTTTATAGCTCCCTATATAAAAGCCTAGCAAAACTTGACTTAAACACGTTAAGGATACTAGCTAGAGTAAACTCGGATTGAGTCAAAAGATTCACAACGTTTGAAAATTAAAACCACTTATTAAACATTTATTCTAGCAGAGAAAGAAAATAACTATACAAAGATAACAACTAATAGGCCAAAATAGATCAAAAATTTTGAAAAATGTCGAAAAATTGATTTTCCGGTTAAAATGAGGACAAAACAAGGAAAAGACCACTTAACTTCGATAGAAGTCCCCCTACACTTAAGATAAACATTGTCCTCAATGTTTAAGCATGTGGGAGTAAGCTCCCCTACACTTAGGACATTGTGCACGTTGTTTAAATTTCGCTAAGGAAAGGATAACTAAAGAGATTCCTATTTAAATATTTGAGAAAATATATAAAATAGTGAATCGAAAAGAGTTTAGGATAGAACCGGGAAGAAATAGAACACGGAATCACGGGTCGTCAAGAATCATCAAGAGTGGATCATTGAAGCTCGAATCCCTGATTAAGAAGTGAGGAGAGGAAATAGCAATCCAAAGGGGTCCCCCCCTACACTTATGGTAAAGAAAGCGAAAAGATAGATGCAAGGGTTGCCTCCCAAGAAGCGCTTGGTTTTTGTTAACCGAGTCGTGAGCCTGACTCGACCTTGATCATTCAACGGAAGTAGCATGAAACAAATCCACCAGGATCAAAGACATAGTTTTCATCCATCAATAAGAACGAGCTTAAGGCGAACAAGGCAAGCCAAAAGAGAAATGACAAGGTTCCCTTAAGCAGCGATGGAGCATGGTGGAAGCAAAGTTGAAGTGGAGCAAGCATGTCTTCAAAATTTCCAAAGATATTTCCTTTTATTTCATCAGGTGGATACTGAGATGGCTTAAAGACTTCAATACCGGGGTCGAACACCTTTTCCTTTAGGGGAAAATAGCACTCAGGCTCAGCCGAGTGTGAAGAAGATCCGCAAAGAAGCACAACCTCGTCCTCAGAAGTGGGACAAAGAGGTGTCAAATCATACGTGCAACGGATTTTGGTGTCGACCGGTTTCTTCTCCTTTGACAAAATGCTCTTCAAATCCAAAGTGGGATCAAGACGATAATCTTCTAAGTCAAAAGGAGGAGCATCACTCTCATGAGGGAAGTATGTGTTGAGAAATTCAGAGAAATCTTCCTCAAATGAATAGTCGTCCAAAGTAGGATCGAGTGATGGTGGAGGATCTTCACCATGTGAAGAATCGCTTGATAGAGTATCAGCCTCATCAAAATCATCGAAAGTGGGCAGCTCGGGATACTCAGAAGTACAATCAAAATCATCCGAATCTGAGCTAGAATCATCATCATCATAAGCATCGAAGACCGGTTGAGAATCATAAATGGGAGAGGCGTCCAAAGTAGAGTGAGAATCATCCACATTATCTTCAAAGAGTGGATTATCAGTGGAAGATTCGAATATAGGATTGTCATAGACGGTAAAGTCATCGAGCACATTTATCATATTCACTGATTCTCGGCCTCCAAAAGATTTGCCTGTAAGCTTCCCCATTTTAAAAACTTTAGAATCATCCCCGACTCGTAAGATTAACTCACCTTCGGCTACATCTATTAAAGCACGTCCGGTTCTCAAGAATGACCGACCAAGTATTAGAGGAATACGAGGGTCCATTTCATAATCAACTACGACAAAATCGACCGGGAAGGTAAATGTGCCAACTTTGATAAACACGTCTTCGGCTATACCAACGGGGTAAGCGAGAGTGTGGTTTGCAAGTTCGAGAGTCATCTTTGTAGGAATGAGATCGGGCAATGATAGTGTTTTCCAAACACTGAGTGGCATAAGATTAATACTAGCCCCGAGATCAGCAAGGGCAGTAAATTCTTCAGTTTTGTTGAATACGCAAGACAACACAAAACGACCGGGATCTCCAAGCTTTTCCGGAAGTTCTCTAAGAAGGACTGCAGAGCAGTTTTCATTTAAGCGTGTGTTGGCGAGTTCAAGCAACTTCTCCTTCTTGCTAAGCAATTCCTTGAATGCTTTGACAAATTTCGGCATGTGGCAAAGTGCTTCAACAAGGCTAATGTTGATGGTCATTTTAGATAGCATATCCACATATTTCATTACATTACAGTCATTCTTGGTTAGCTCGTTGGTCTTGCCTATGCGAGAAGGGTATGGGATTCTGGGTTGATAAGGGTTAGGTGGAGGTGTAGTTGGTGAAGGTTGTGATGTTGAAGGGTCCTTCCGAGATACATCGTCATGACGAGGCGGAGACGGTAATGGTGGACTATCACTAAGTGTAAGAGGAGTAGGGATACATGGTGGTGGAGGAGGTGTAGATAATGGTGGTGAATCAGGTGGATTGACAATGGTAATTCCACTACGCGTAGTTATAGCACTCACATTAGCTCGCGGATTGGGGACGGTGTTTGAAGGTAGAGAACCCGCAGAAGAAGAAGGTTGAGCCTCGGGCAAGAAACTGGCCAACAGATTCTTTAATTCAGTTGTTTGAGTGATGAAAGAGGATTGAAGGTTTTCACGAACCTCGGTTCTGATGTCATTCCCTTGCTTCAAGATATCTCCTTTCAAATTGATTATTTGGCTCTGTAGATTCTTGATTTGCTCACCTTGAGTTCTCATGATTGTGTCAACATCGGGGTTAATGGGTGGGTGTTGTTGGGTGGGTGGTTGATAAGGGTTAGAAGCACGAGGTGGGATTTGGTTGCTTCTATTGTAGTTGTTGGCGGGGTTTTGGTTTTGAGGAGAAAAACCGGGTGAAAGGTAATTGTTGGAACGATAGCTCAGCAGGTTTCTATCCCCTTGTTGTCTAGCTTGGTAATTTTCTGGTGAATAATTACCGTAAGCTGCATACACATTTTCCGGATTTCCTTGTGTCGAAGGACAATCGGTGTATGAGTGAGGACCGCCACATGTTTCACAAGGATTAGCGACTGCTTTAACTTGATGTTGTTGTTGGTTTGAAGCGAGAAGCGTAATACTTTTGCTCATTTCAGCCATCATGCGGGTGAGTTCGGTCATCTCAGCGTTTGCCGAGGTAGAAGAAACATTGACTCTCGTGTTGTTTCTAGAAGAAGCAGAGGAATCCCAGTTCTTATGATGAGTAGTCATGTTCTCTATTAACTCTCTACACTCCTCGGGTCTCCTTTTCATGAATGTGCCACCGGCGGCTGCATTAATCGTATCACGATCTCGAAAAGTCAATCCGTTGTAGAAAGTATCGATCAAAGTGACCGGAAGCATATTGTGGTTTGGACAACGGTCGATCAAGACATTATATCTCTCCCATGCATCAAAAAGAGATTCATCGGGATCTTGCATGAAACCGCTGATCTGATTGCGAAGGCTTGTGACCATGGATGGTGGAAAGTAGCGCGAAAGAAAGCGTTGAGTCATGTCATCCCAAGTGTGAATAGAATTCTTCGGGAGACGATCAAACCATTTCTCGGCATGATGCGATAAAGTATGTGGGAAGAGTTGTAGGCGGAGTACATCCATTGTGGCACCAGGCAACTTCATGCTTTGGGTGATTGTAATGAACTTGTCGAGGTGTTTGTTGGCATCATCATCAGGCAATCCTCTAAATGGGTTTGTTTGTACTTGCTGAATCATGTGGTGCTTCAACGAAAACTCAGGAGCGTTGATTTGCATCGGCGCAATCGGTCCTCCTCGTCCAAACATTGTTGGTTGACAAAGTTCCTCCATGGTCCGAAGATCGGGCTGTGGAAGAGCATTGTTGTTATTATTATTATTGTTGAGGTGCGGTAGTTGATTATTGTTGTTAACACCTGCCATATCTAAATCTTCTTGAGGCTCGGGCTCTTGGTAGTTAGAAGATCTAGTACGCATACACCTGAAAATGCAAAAGAAAAAGAAACCAAACGCAAAGACAATATATATATACAAGAAAGATAAAATCTTTTTGTATTTTTGAAATTTTTAATTTTTATGGTTTTTTGTCAATTTTTAATTTTTATGATTTTTATGAATTTTTTAGGCAAGAAAAATAACGTTCACAAGTGAGAGGATCCCAAAAAAACAACGTGTCTAGCACAGAAAACTGTTGATCTTAACGAAAAGAGCAGGCAGCGGCGCCATTTGATAACTAGATTTTACTAGGTTCAATTTTTGTTCTCGGTATCTTAACGAATTGATCTAGGCTCCTATGTGTGACTTAGTTGATCTTTGGTGAAAAAGAATATTTTTGGGTGGTTTTAAATTTAAATGCAAAGACTTAATATTAAAAGTGCTCTTAAAGTAAATCTAAGTCTAATTAAAATAAAGTGCAAGTATTTAAAAACGTGACTAAAATTAAAGGGCACTAAAGTAAATTGACGTAAACTTAAATCTATCTAAGGCAAACTTAAAGTGCGACTAAAACTAAGGCAAATAATCTAAAAGTGCAATTAAATAAAAAGGTAAGAAAAATAAAGCTTGAAAATAACAATCAAAGATAAAAGCTAATAAGAACCTGAATACAGCTCATTCGGAATAAACCTTCGTTTGGAACAATCACTCGTCCTAAATGTCACCTTTGGTTGAAATGATTCTTCTTCACTTGGAATATTACCAAAATCCTTGATCCGGAACAAATTTGTCTGAATATGTCACTTATCCAAAACAATCCTTCGTTCGCAACTTGCTGATTCGGAACTTGTAAATCTTGCCTTGATTCAGAAGTTTTGGTCACCCCCTGATTCGGAACTTTCCGGATGAAGCTCCTTTATTCGGAACTTTTGAAGTTCCGAATGAAGGCCCTTGGTTCGGAACTTTTGGAATTGGTTCGGAAGTTACTGATTCGGAAGGTTCCGAATGAAGAGTCTTGGTTCGGAAGTTTTGACTTCCGAATGAACAAGTTTGGTTCGGAACTTTTGAAGTTCCGAATGAGGCTCCTTTATTCGGAACTTTTGAAGTTCCGAATGAGTTTCCTTGATTCGGAACTTTTTGAGTTCCGAATGAACAACCTTGGTTCGGAAGTTTCAGACTTCCGAATGAAACCTTGGTTCGGAAGTTTTGACTTCCGAATGAAGCCTCAATCCTTTCCTTGGTTCGGAACTAAATCTGGAAAGATCATAAACAAGCAAAATCTTCCGAAGAACAAGGAAGGTAATAACAGTAGCAGATATAAACAAAAAGTAAGCAAAATCAAACACACGTATTAATAAAAACAGTAACGAACCAACAAATAAGCATCAACAAACAATCAAAAACATGAAATTAAACAACTTTAACCATAATAATCAAAAACCACTTTGGATCAAAATAAAAGCATGAACATAAACATAAACACAACAAATCAAAGAATAAGAAAGGTAGATAAGAGATTGACAAGATAAAGTAAAGATTGACAATAATTAAAAGGAAACCTACTTGAAATTAAATGAATTTAAGGTGCAAGACAAGGTAATTAAATTGACAAAGTATTTAAATGACAAGTAATTAAATTGTGGAAGAACTAGTGTCACCCTAGCCAACAAGAGTGAAATGATAACTAATCTAGTCTATTTATAGGGGAGACTAAAGCTTGCTTAGGAAGCTTCCTTAATTGCATACTTAGTCCCTCCTTCTTTAATCTTCTTTTTAATTGCAAGATTAAGTCCCTCCTTTTAATCTTCATTAAATGTAGACTTAAAGGACTTTTAGCTTCGGGATTTCTTTGAACTCGTCTTTAATTTCTTCAATAAAATAGACTTGAATTCTTCGGCTTTTGATAAACTTCCATCTTTTGACTTTTTCTTCGATAAATCTTCAGAATTGGTCGTGGACTTCCGTTCTTTTTGCACTCTTGACTTCTTGACTTCGTCTTTTATCCTTTTCTTCAATAAAAGTCCATAAATGCCCGTGAATGTCCGTGTTTTATCCATTTTTCACCTTTTCATCCTAAATCACAACAAAAACACAAACCACGCATAATTCCGACATAAAAGACATAAAATACACGTTTTGGTCCGTTTATTTTTGTAATTAAGTGGTAGAACAGATGGGTGTTTACACACCTATCAGTTCCCATTTTTGGAACAAACAAATGGAGAGAATCTTAAAGCGTTATAGAGTCACCCATCGCTTTGCAACAGCGTATCATCCACAAACGAGTGGACAAGTTGAAAATACCAATAGAGCCTTAAAAGAATACTCGAATAAACGGTTAAGGACAATCCTTCCGTTTGGTCAAGGAAACTTGACGACGCTCAATCGGCTTTCCGAACAGCTTATAAGACACCAATTGGCATAACACCTTATCGTTTATTGTATGGTAAAACGTGCCATTTGCCCTTCAAAATCGAGCACCGTGCTTATTGGGCATTGAGAAGCTATAATCCCGATCTCAAAATCGCTGGAGAAAACCGATTCTTGCAACTGCATGAACTCGATGAATTAAGACTCTAAGCTTATGAGAATTCGAAATTGTACAAAGCACGTACCAAAGCTTATCACGACAAGAAACTTCGAATCCGAAAAGAATTCAAGAAAGGAGATAAAATTCTCTTGTTTAATATGCGTTATAAATTCAAAGCCCCCAAGCTTAAACAAAAGTGGTACGGTCCTTTTATAGTAAAAAATGGATACCCGTCCGGTTCTGTTGAATTGTATGACAAGAGTGGAGGAAGCTTCATTGTTAATGGACACCGTGTTAAACTATACCATGAGGAGTGGAGTTAACACTTTCCACTCAATAAAAATAAAGAAAACTAAAAATAAATACGAGTCAGGCTGATGACTCTATAAAAAAAATAAGCGCTTCTCGGGAGGCAACCCGTGTGTTTTAAATTTTTAAGTGTGATTTTCCTTTTTAAAATAGATTCATGCTTACACCCCACATTTTTAACCAATGTTTTGCTTAAGTGTGAGGGGGTGAAGCATGTGTCGCTTTTATAAAAACCTATAAAAACAAAAAATAGAGTGTTTTCATATTTTTGTGTGTTTTACCTTTTTTGTAGGTACCGCAAGTTGAAGGCGAAGACAAAACTCTTGTATGATGCATGATATGCCCGTGATTCTGGTTTTTCTCTCATTCCCTTACTTTTTTTTAGTTTTATCACATTGAGGACAATGCTAAACTTAAGTGTGAGGGGATTGTTGGGAAATCGAGAAAAAGATGCTTAATTGCCATATTTTTGGGCTATTTTAAAACATTTGTTCTTGTTTTCCCTCGTAAATAAAAAGTTTCAAGCAATGTATATAAATAATTAAGAAATTATCCACTCGGTAATTTTTTAAAATTTAAGATGTATTTTTGTGTCAAACTTACCCAAGTCAAAGCCTCATATAATAGTAGAAGAAAAATCCAAAAAAATTAGGAGAAAGTTGCAAGTTCCATGTTTGTCAATACAACATGAACGTTGCAAGTATGTTGATCCATGGCTAGGAGTTTTAGCCAACAAAAGAAAAAAAAGGAGAAAAAGAAAGAAAAAAAATCAAAAAGACAAATAAATAGCCAATGAGCTATAATGTTATGAAGTTGAAGGAAGAAGAAGAAATAAAAGGTATCGATTAGCCAGTGTGCTAAGTCGTGATACATGTTGCTTCAAATCATATGTTATTAGTGTAGTATAGTTAGAAATAAAAGACTTTCTAGATTTTTATGGGTATTGACTTTATATCTCAATTTTTCAACCTTAAAAACTTAAGTCGATGATTTTATCTTGTACTTGTACTTGGTAGACTTGCATCCAATTTTTGTAAAGATACATGTACCTTTGGATTTAATTTTCTTTTCTTCTTGCTTGAGGGCAAGCAAAACTGAAGTGTGAGAGGATTTGATAATGCCTAAATCCAACATGTTTTTAGGAGCGTTATCCGTACTTTTGTACATGTATATTGGTTACTTATATGATACTTTTGTGCATATTTGTGCCCAATTGTGTTTGCAAGTCTTTGTGTAACCAATTGCAAGAATGGAGTATAAAACAACATAAAAGTAAAGAATTGTACGAGTACGAAGAATCCTAGTCAAGTTCAAGACCCGTGTACAAGTTACAAGCCTTTGAAGATTAATTCCGGGTGCAAGAACAAGTGCTTCCAAGGAGCAAACAAAGATATTCAGCATGAAAGTTGCCACCATCAACATACATCCAACTTGCTACTGGCAAGAGTGAAGTTGCCACCATCACATGGGAGTTGATTTGCCTCCACCATCACATGGGAGTTGATTTGCCTCCATCATGAGTGAAGTTGCCTCTAACATTTGTCTAGGCAAAAATGTGTCCACATTCATGCAAGCTCAAGGAATTCATACAAGAAGTTTCTAGACATGCTTTGGCTCCAAGTTTTGTCTTTGGCTCCAAGCCATGCATTCACTCCATGCCATCAACTAACTTATAAATAAGACCCTTAGGGTCATGTAACTACGTATCCATATATACCTTTCACATATCTTTTCACTTTTCAATCATCTTCTCATTACTACATCAAATAAACTCTCTCATCCTTGTCCAAACTCCCATTCCCAGATTTGAACAAGGTGGTGCTAGAAAAGTCAGTTTTTGAGTCCAATAAGCAAAGTTATCATCACAAAACTCTTAGGGATCATTACCCTAATCATTAGAACATTTTTCCACTTTGTAAGACTCTTGATTATGACTTATAATACTTTTATTTCTGAATTTATTTCATCATTTTTCATGAGTAGCTAAGTTTCATTCTACACTTGGTAGGATGATGTTTGTAGTATGAAGTAGTGGTTGTGATTGTGATTTATGTTTAATTCAATGTAAAGCTTTCCTATGATCCATTGATATTTATGTTTCATGTGACAATTACTATCAAAACTTAATTTGTTGGTAAAGATTTCATAGGTCGAAAGGGTTATTTTCTATCAACAAGTCGTAGCCGGTTTGTCTATGATTGGCTATCTATTGTATTGATCATTTCTTAAGAAGTTTTGATTATCAAGAAACATAATTACAAGTGTTAGCAAATTCGTGAAACGACCGTGAATCGAATGTGTTGAAATTGGATTAAGTCTTGAATTGAGTGATTGAGTCTAATGCTTGTTTTCTTTAACCAAGGTCTTGACGAAGATTAAAGCTTTTGAAAGTAATAGATTGGATTATCCATCTAAATATCATAATCATATATTAACGTGTCATCACAATCATACCATTACGAATGCTCAAACTAGTCTTTACCAAGTGTACCTTTAATCATATTATTTATCTCATCATTTTTACTTATTGTTTGTTTGTCAACAATTGCTACAATCAACGATTATAGTTTCATTTTAGAATAATCATAGGTTTTCCAAATCCCCGTGAACGATCTTGGTATTACCACATAAAAGCAATAAACAAACGAAAGGGTTATACTTGCCCGTGCGTTTTTAGTCAATCCGGTAATTCGTGTTTATAAATTTAAAACTTGTTACCAACACCACACATCAATGGACTGAGCATCATTTAGGAGCATCATAATAATTGGGGGATCTGGTTTCACGGGGATACTTGTAACAACTGATATTCAATATTTCAACTGATTGTACTAATATAATATTTGTATCAATTGTATTTCAAAATCATGTAATTATGATCAATGCTTTGTATGCCATTTGTTCTGTGATCCGCAACGTGACACCCAATTACTATTCCGCTGCAAACCTGATTTGGGATTGTCACAGAATGGTATCAGAGCAATGGTTATAGAGAATCAGATCGAAAATAAAAATTGTTTTACTATTTTAACTAAACTATAACCGGAATTTTTTTTCAAAAACTTAGATTTCAAAAACTGGGTTTTTGACGGGGACATACTTAGAGAGCATTTAGCATAGAGAGCATGCATAACTATATGATTTAAATGCAATTCATTATCCTATGCATTTATATATATGATAGTACTAGACATTAACCATTTACGTGCTTTACATATTACGAATGTTTAATATCTTTATGAAGATATTAAAAGATTAAAATACTTAACGTATTTAATGAAAGTTATAAACATATCATGTTAGTAGGGAGTTTTATACTAAAGATGTTCCATCTCGATATTACATTTTGACTGAGTGGTTGGGTTTACGATTTAAAGTGCCCTCGCTCCTCAAACGTTTATAAAATGGCTTCTGAACTATGATGGTCCGAACAATGCATTATAACCACAAACAACATAATACATACCAAACCCTTGGAAATATGTAAATGGAAATCTAAATAAAATCGTGGAAATATTTGGAAATATTTGGAAGATATAAATTAGATTTTATAAATCTTGGAAAATCTAAACAGATTTTTATAAATCTTGGAAAATCTAAAATAGATTTTGGAAAATCTTGGAAAATCTAAAATAGATTTTGGAAAATCTTGGAAAATCTAAAATAGCTTTTGTAAAATCTTGAAAAATCTAAAATAGATTTTGGAAAATCTTGAAATAGATTTTGGAAAATCTTGAAAATTCTTGGAACCTAAAATAGATTTTTATATATCTTAGAAAAATCTAAAAAGGATTTTGGAAATCTTTTCTTGAAGAATTGTATTTTGGAATAATTTAATTAAATGTTGGAAAAATCTAAATTAGATTTTATAATTCTTGATGAATCTTATTCGAACTATGAAAATCTTATTTAATCTTTGTAAACCGTAATTCATTTTTGGAGATACAAACCAAAACATTTAGTATCTAACCACATCTCAACAGTTATATCACTAAAGTTTTCGGCTAATATTAATACAAATGTTTGAGATTACTCTCTATCTTATTTTAAACCTTATACAATAGTTACCAATTGACAAGTATACTTGATATTTTAATAATATCCAAATAAGTCCTAAAATCTTATACTAAGATTTTTGAATCCTTCATGACTACTTGCTGTATCTATCTAAGCTTATACGTTGATAGTTCCTTATATAACTATTATAATATATGATTATATTATATACTGAAGATCCCCGTTTGATACGTATTTTAACGCACGTAATTTGAACATCTACTTACAGAACGCAACTTATTGACGACTTATACGCTTTGCTCTTGGTAAATTTTTCTGATATTATTTGGATAAGTTTGCATGTTTAAATGATGCGGTGGTTCCCAAATCAAGGTATGACTCTATATTTAGATGACGTTCAAATATGGAACGTAAGTCTCTTGATCATAAGCCACCGGACCAGAAGTTTATTTATAGTTTCATATTAAGATGTTATGGAACGTCTGAAGACGAAAGTTATAAATAAACTGACTGTAAACTCTCTTAGTACTATATATTTTCTTAGATATTATATTCGTTTTGATGGTAAGCCTTGTCGGGAATATTTAAGTAGGCTGGGCTATGAAATCCTTATTGAAACGAATTAGGAAGCTTTTTCGTTTGAATAAAGAAATCATAGGTCACCGAACCATGAAGTTATAAATTTTTACTTTACATCGATGAGGACGCTTATCGATGTAAATAAAAATTTAGAAACAAGTGGGCTTAAATATATTTGACGTGACTCATTATTGATATTATTTTATTAATCCAGCTATGGAATGTATTCCTTTTGATTCGCAGTTTTTCCTAACATATCTTATCATTATTACATCCTCATCAAGAAACCTTAGGAAGATTCGTGTTTCATCTCTCTGGGATCATAGCGTTGTGCTATTGATTCTCGGCTTATTTTCGACCCAACACCACATAAGCTTATTGAAGCTTAATAGACTTAAAGATATCTTGAAGAACTATTAAAAGCATTAATGAACCTTATCTATGCATATCGAGGCCCAATAAGGCCCATGAAGCACATTTAAATAAAACCAAGACTTAAAATGAGCTTCTCATAGTTTATTCAACCTTGTAAACTTATTAGAACTCGAATATGATTTAATGAACCTTTACTAAATCTTTTGGGCTAAACTTGAATTTTAGAACCATCGGGGACTTATTTTGCCATTTGTCAAACATATTGCAAGCCTTAGAATAATAAGACGAGAGTAGTAAAACTCTAAGGACTAAAAATTAATTTCAGTAAACTTAAAACAAACCCTAGTTAATCTAACACGAGTTAAAAACATAAGTGTTGATTTTGCCACTTTGAAACTAAAATTGAGCCCTAAGTTATTTTATGGGAAACTATTTGTGCCCTAAGGGTCACATTACAAGACTAGAAGGACCAAATATGTAAATTATCAAAACATAAAAGACAAGTTACTTTGTGCATTAAAATTTACTCACCGGAGGCATACGATCAATAACTACATTCTATATATCACCTATGAGTCTAAACTTGAGTTCACAAGATTACACGTTCAAGAAAAAGTGTCCTCACTTGTTCCCTGGACGAGTAACTTCATCTTAAGCTTTGAGGACAAAGCTAAAATAACGGGTAGGTGCTGTAAAACCCGAAAATTTGGGCTTTTAACACGTCATCGACTTCATTAATATTATCGTTCATTATTTAATACTTTACGAACCACTTTTACAATACATCATCACAAGACTTATTACTTATAAAAATTATCATTTTAGTCTATAAAAATAGTGAAGTATTTTAATTCACTATAATACATATCGTCATATTTAAAATACAACTTGTAACTACACTCATAATTAAATTTATATTTAATTATTCAAAAGTATTTCGATAAAACGATTAATTAAATCGTTTAATATTTCATTGTAAATATACGAAGAAATTTAGTGAGAAGTTATTTCTATTAAAATGATATACTTATTTAAAACGATAAATAATCGTCATTTAATTGAACAAACACATTATTTATAAATAGATGTCGTATAAATACTTTAATTATTGTAGAAATCAGTTTAAAAATCAATGCCGCAAATTTCATAAGACAAATCGAATTTTATCGATCTCGATCGAGTCCCGAACTACGTTTAAACGAATAAAAGAAGAGCTTAGAGAAATACTTACGCTTTTGGCCCTCAACTATACACCATTGTCATTTTTATTTTACTATAAATATCAACCTTATCATTTCATTTCATAAAAAAAATACATACCCCAACCCTAAATTTAAACACATACAAAGCCCTAGTTGCCATTAACTTTCCGGCGCCTCCTTTTTATTCTGGCCGCCGGAAAAGTTTTCCGACCGTCATTCATCATCACCACGAGAAGCTCCCAAATATTTAGATCTTTGTAGATCTATTAACCTCACCACTCCATGAAAACTACCACACTCGACATCAGCCGCCGCTGCCACCACCATTTGGCCACCCTCGCCACTCCATCACAACAGACCCATCACCAACCACCTTGCGCCCACGTTCATCATAGCCAGCAGGTCTTACAGCCGCCACCTTCAACCTAAATACCACAACCACTATAAACAGACCCATTGTTGTGGTCATCACAAGCAGACGTATATCACTATCACCATCATCACTGTGATACCCACCACCCACACCACAGCCATCGTCACAACATCACCAGGCTACACATTACAACCATCAACCTTTGCTACTGCCGTTGTATGTTCGTGACCATTAACAGATCTAGCCATCACCACCACAGCCTGAACATCTGAATACCACAGGTCGCCGTTGTACCACCACGAACAGACGTGGTTCTAGCCATTGGCGTGTTTGTTTGCTGTTATGATTCAGCAAAAGGGTGTTTGTTCGATGTTATCATCAAAAACCACCACAACCGTGGTGGAGTTTATTTCACCGGTCTTCGGGTTTTGTTGCAGCAGCCGTAAGGGTGCGTTTGGATCTGCTGATTAGCAGCAGTGGGGACTGTTTGGATTGCTGCTTAAGGCAGAAAGATGGGGGCGTTTGGATATGCTGAATAGATGCAGCAGAAAGGTGTGTTTGGGACTATAGAATAGCCATAAGGGTGCGTTTAGTTCGCTGCGTATTAGCAGCATGTACGTTTGGTTCAGCAGCAGTCGCATCGGGACTGTTTGGGTCTGCTGATTAGTAGCAGCAGTTGGGGACTGTTTGGATCTACAGATTAGCTGCAGGATAAAGGGCTGTTTGGGATAACAACAGGCGTAAGGGTGCGTTTGGGACTGCTGATGACAACGGAGGTGCGTTAAGTTGCGGGGGTATATCTTCGGGGTACGTTTTGACTTGGGCAGAAATCAATCTAAGGTATTATTGCCACCGTTAGTTCATATGTTCCCACTGTTAGCCTTAGATCTTCCACCAATAACCTTAATTTACCACCGTTAGTTATAGATCTACCACTGTTATCTAAAACTAACCACTGTCAGCTTACAATAGTCACTGTTTGCTTAATGTATCCACTGATTCCTTAAACCTAGCCACTGCTTTCATAATATACCAACTGTTTTCCTTAAACGTACCCACTGTTGGCTCGTATAGCCACTGTTGGTGTACGAGGGACAATTTTAACAACTTTTTGGATAAGATATTATATTTTACTTACAGAAAACGTATTTTAAGTCGGGGTTATTAAAAAATAAACTTTAACTAATTATTTTGGAACCTTATAAATTATTAAATAAATTTAATAATTTATTTATCAACAAAGCCTACAAATATGTATATCTTTTTAACCATCGAGGGTACGCGTAAACAGTAAACGAACAACACGCACGTATAACCTTTGTCATAACAGTATATATAAATAATTTAATATACTGTGACCTATTATTAACGTGAACGAACGTATGAGTAATTAAACTGCATACATTTATTATTTGTGCATATACTGAGACCTACTCAATTACTTAGGTATTTGATGTACTGTGTTCACTATGACTTGAATACTTGATCATCCTCGGGCTGTATTATTCAGGTGAGTTCATAGCCTCTCCTTTCACTACTATTTATGTTTTTACTAACCCGCGAGGGGGAGACATGCTATAACTTGTTTTGACTATACGATTTTTATATCGTGAGATCTTGGCCCCACACTTATACTTAATAAACTGTTGATCGAGGAGACGCAAACTGAACTGTTACCCTTAATTACATTTGCCTATTGTAGATGAACCCGCACGACCTGTGCATCTAAAATTGTTAGAATTTTTGAAATGCCTGAATGTTATAAATAGATCTATTTGGGATTGACCATCCCCATCTGGGTGAGTCATGCTCACTGTGCCTCGGCCAGGACAACAGATGTTTCACATGTCAGAACTTATTATTATTGGGTGCCTTTTAATAAGGCGAAGGGTCCTCATTTGTCGAGGACTTGATTGTCAAGTCTCAGTTTTGGAAAATATGGAAATGTAATTACCTTATAGTATATGGCTTTGTGCGATACTAGTTTTGTGATGTTTGCGGTTCTAAACTTGACTTTATATTATTTCGTACATTAATACATGGAACATACTGAGATCTCTGAACTGGATTTTTATCACACCTTGTGTAGTACAATATGGAACATTTTGATATTTCTGAACTTTGTTTTTATCAAACCTTAAGAAATACTATACGGGATAACTAAACTTGATTTTTATATCAAATGAACTATGATTTTACAAAACTCTATGAATTCACCAACTTTATGTTGACTGTTTTAAGCATGTTTTTCTCAGGAAATTAAGCTGGATTATTTGAGCATGGACTGAGCATCATTTAGGAGCATCATAATAATTGGGGGATCTGTTTTCACGGGAATACTTGTAACAACTGATATTCAATATTTCAACTGATTGTACTAATATATGACTTTTTGTTTAGCGTCTATGTACTCGATATCGTTCTCGGTATCTAATCGAATTGATCAAAGGTAAACCAAAATCAAGAAATATAGAAAGAGATTAATGGACAAAAAGCTTAACTTGAACTTGTGATTAATGAAATCCAAATACAAGGATAATTAAAAGCTTAAACTTGAAAGATAAAAAAAAATGAAGAAAAGATGAAAACTAAGTGAGAGAAAGTTAAACACTTTCTCTCTCTAAAAACTAAAGAAAAGAAAAAAATGAAAACTAGCTAACCCCCCTCCTAATGTGTTTAGGAGGGTATTTATAGGAAAATGGGAATGTGCATGTGTTGCTTCCTTTTTCTTTCTTCTCGGCTCGACTCGATTAAATCCTTTGTCTTTCTCGACGTCGTCTCGGGATTTAAACTCGTCTTTTAATTTTATTCTATAATTAGACTTGAGTTCTTCGACTTTATTAAACTTCCGTCTTTAGACTTTTTCTTCGATAAATCTTCAGAATAGGCCTTGGACTTCCGTTCTTTTTGCACTCTTGATCTTTTTACTTCGTCTTTTCTCGTTTTCTTCGATAAAAGCCCGTGAAAGCCCATGTTTTCTCCTTTTTCGTCTTTTGGTCCTAAAACACAATAAAAACACAAACCACACATAATTCCGACTTTTACGACATAAAATACACGTTTTGGTTTTGTTATTATCGGAAATAAGTGGTAAAAGGAAAAGTGTTTTCACACTTATTAAATCCCATACACTTGACCATTGCAATGCCCACATGCAATGCATTAATTTTAAAGCACGGTTTACATTTTCCATCATAAATAACCCATCTTGGCCTTTATTAAATACTAAACATTTAAGGAAAAATAAAAAGATAGAAACAAGTAAAGAAATCAAAGACTTACATAGGGGTTTTGGCTGCCATGAATGTTTATCATCCTCAAGTTTCACGTTCCCCATACCAAGCTTAAAAACGAGATCATTGTTATTATAAGTTAGAAAACTAACACGAATTCATGTGGGCCAATTATTTACTTAGACTCCCTTATTCCTAGGTGTATCTCTTATATTTTATAATTGTCTTGAATGAATTGTTTGACTTATTTTGATAGTTTATTAGGCTGAAAATAAAGTGGGACGATTTAATCAATAGTTAGCTAAAGGACAAAATCTTTTAAAACTGCTTCTCGGGACCTCTTAAAGTTCATATCTTGGCATAACTCGCTTCACGATTTGAGACCTTACTCGGACCGATATTTGGCAGTGACTTCATACTTCAAATCTTTGAGAGACGTTCTTGATATTATGGTCTTCCCTTCATAATAGGAATTTCTTCACTTGAAGTTTTTGAGAGATTCTTCATCTTTGGACCACGACTTCTTCATTTTTCTCCAATCATTATTTTGGACTTTGATATACAACGATCCGCCTCCTTTTAGGACTTGGATCTATTTATCCTCATACCTTGTTAGGGCTTTTTTGGATAGACTTCTCCGTGATCTTTTGGGGAGTATTTGCTTTTCGTCGTGTGTCTCGATCCTTCATATTGATTTTTGATAAATGATTCTTCACATCACTTTTGGATCTTTAGCAACAAAATGTAGTCCTCATGTCTTGTTAGGACCTTTTCGGATTCGCCAATCTTCGCATCCCGCTTCAATAAGTTATGCTTGGCTATGAACTCTAATTAATACCGAACAACTTTTAAACGATCTTGTGCTAGAAGCTAAGTAAATTTTCAAATCGTACAACCTTATTTATTGCAGATATATTTATTAACATGCGATGGGAGAATAGGCTTATAATCAACTCACATAAATTCACGAAAGAATACCAAACTTATAATTGACTCTATCATCTCTCGTTCTCCACAATTTAAAATCTCAAGGAATGAGACTCGTGGATGCTTAGCCAATTAAATCAACGTTTTGGGTTTTCGAGTCATCTATAGGATCTTGCAAATTCTTAGACTTTTTCAAGTTTAGAATTCGCATTTTAAAGTTCCATTGATAAACGACTCTCTAGGATCAATTATAGGAACTTGCAAAAAGTTCTTGTTCTTAACCCGTGAGAGTTAAGACTTTCGCGTTTTAAAGTTCCCTATATAAAAGCCTAGCAAAACTTGACTTAAACGCGTTAAGGATACTAGCTAGAGTAAACTTAGATAAGTAAACTCAGGTTGAGTCAAAATATTCACGACTTTGAAAAATTTAAAACCACTTTATTGAAAATTTATTCTAGCAAAGAAAGTAAATAACGATAACAAAGGGAAATACTACTATACTACTAGGCCAAAATAGATTAAAAATTTTGAAAAATGTCGAAAAATTAGATATTCCGGTTAAAATGAGGGCAAATTCATGGAAAAGACCATTTACTTCGATAGAAGTCCCCCTACACTTGATATAAACATTGTCCTCAATGTTTAAGCATGTGGAAGTAACCTCCCCTACACTTAGGACATTGTGAACTTTGTCAGGCAAATCATGCTGTCAGGCAAATCATCGTTGAATTTTGTGTAACCACACTTTTACGTTTCTCTATGCAACCAGAATGCGGTATATACTGGCATTGCCAGGTTATCATGATGGTTTTCCTAACCGTTTAAATGATATACTTTCTTTAGATCATGATAAATGATCGACCCCATACCGATCATTTCATGTGCATTCAACGTGTACTCCATGTACCGTATTCCATGTGTATTACACGTACCTAAATCCATGTGTATTTCACTTGCAATACTGCACGAGTATTCGCTAGTCGATTCTGAATCACCTCAGGCGTATTTTCAATTGCTGATGTTCTACAAGATTGTTGATGCCGCTCATAACTGGGAGATGTTACTAAAGGTTGATGCTGCTGACGTTCGGAGACGCTACGAGATGCGGATGCTGTTCACAACCTGGAGATCCTACAAGACGAAGACAAAGGCGTCGGAGCAAAGCAATTGGACGAGAAGATGCTTCACCATCAGACAATTTCCATCAATCATTGTCCCTAATTCTTAGTTACATGTCATACGTCATTCAACTGTCATTTCAGCCTTATGAGTGCAAACCGGTACCAGCCGGCCACTCAGCTGAATAGTTACATGAATCACGGTCATGAGAATGACCGTCATGGAACTGACAGACAGGACGACAGTAACCACTACTATGACAGAAACTATCCTAGAAATCGCAACCGAGGCTCCGGCCGCGGACGTGATCAGACATACAAATGATCAGTAGTCCAACAGATCCGCCAATTCTGGCATAATAACCTTATATTGTGGTTATATTTGTTTCACATCTCGAGACACATGTCAAGACATCAGTCAAGACATATGTCTCATGTATACTTTCTGAAGACACATGTCAAGACATCAGTCAAGACACATGTCTCACGTATACTTTCTGAAGACACATGTCAAGACACCAGTCAAGACATATGTCATGCTTATAGTTCCAAGACACGAGTCAAGACACATGACTCACGTCCAACTATGGAACATTTCTAAGAAATTCAGGGTACCCTCCAAGGGTATATCCATTTTGTTGTGCCATGTATTAATCAGGCCACAAGAATTTCAATACCATTATCGGCGTATCAGTGAGAACTATCACGTTGCCGATGTCACTTTCATTCTTTCACCATACTTCATATATTCATGACCATGAAGGACGCCTTTCGTATTCCCACGTATACGAAGGTTTTCCTTCAGCTTAATGATGAGATCCAAGCTTCTAACGCATTCCCTCGGACAGACACGTGATGAATTTTATCCTAATTATGTACTATGAACAGCACACCATGATACGATTCATAATTATGTACAGTAATGTTCAGGCTCCTGAATACATTCAGCTTGATTTTCCATCGGGAAAATCGGTACAAATTATCTATGCTTACAAGCATGTGCGTTGTTAGCCATGGTCGCTAAAATTTACTAGCTGTCAGTAAGACACGACCACTTAAGTCTTCTACGCATAACCAGTTTATTATTCCAAAATCTTCCCATACATTCCAGGAGAACCTACACGGAGAAGGATGGTACCATGAGATTATGTGTCGACTACCGTCGACTTAAACAAATCACCATTCATGACCGTTATTCTCCTCCACATATTGAAAACATGTCCAATCAACCGTATGGTGTTAATCACTTTTCCAAGATCGAACTCATGATCATGCTGCCAACAGTGACGAATGAAACAGCAGGACATGTCCATGACTGCTATTCGTACACGACTCGGTCATGCTAGATTTATAATTTTGAATTAGTCTCATCAATGCTCCAACGGTATTATAAGAATGAGTTTCCATGAACTCATAGCAAATTCATCGGTGTTTTCATTGAGGATAACCTGATTTCCTTTAAGCCTAGAAGAAGAACAGGAAGACCATATCTGCACTATGTTGCAAATTCTATGACAAGAAAATTTTCACCCTGGAAAATTTTCCAATATCAATTCTGTTTGATTACAGTGACACGCTGGATCACATGGATTTGCATGGTTAATCTTACCATGACTCTGCTTATGGCGTAAAGGAGAGAACCCTACACTACATTAGGCGTTCTAGAAAATCCTACGCTAGGAGAAGTCTAGATTTAGAGACTCAGAGTTTCGCAAAATCCTATGTATCAAGTTATACGAAGCAAGATACAGTTATGTTCATATCTAGGTACCTGACATACCAACAGGTTAAGATAGGACACTAACAAACTGGGATGGTTTTCATCATCTGAAATGGTGAATTGAAATGGGACAAGATCTCCACGGATTTTGGCTACCAGTTTAACGCAAACTTCGAAGAAGCATGATGCTATCTGGTTTATTGCAAACAGTTTGATCAAGTCTGCAGAATCCTTACATCCGCAAGGATTTCAGAACCAACAGATTGATCGGACATGTTCCAGCCAAGGCTCATCCGATCACTTGGCAATTCCTCAGTTATCAGGACAGACAAATATTCATAATTATGCTCCTTATTTACTTCACGTCCTTGTTCTAATTCCACGCCTTGCTTTCGCGCTCGCGTTCATGACACTATTCACGTTCATGATCGTATTTTGGTTTACGATTTTACGTTCATTTCTTTTCTCATTATGGGTAGTTTGCAAGAACTTGAGAGATCAGACCCAAGTTTAGTATAACTCCCTATCCTCAGATAGACGTTTCTCGTCATAATCTATGTCTCACCTTCTAGCGTTTGTCGTTACCGCCATTATATTCTATGATCACGATATGTTTCACATGTCATGTTCATTCCACGTTCCTCATATCCTGATCAAGATATGTTACACGTATCAGGGATCACGATATGATTACTCATACTACACTCGCCATATCTCCACGTAGCACGTTCAAAATTTTTCACGTATCACGTTCTAAAAATTTTCACGTACTACGTTTCTATATGTCTCGCGCATTGTTGCTAGTTATAGGTTAAGTCGGATTGTTTTGCACCATAATGTTTCAGTTACTCTTACATATTAATTCTTATTCCCTCGATCGAATTTAGGGGATCTACCTTACGTTGATAACCAGGAACTTCTTCGTATTCCAAGTCAAGGTCAGGAGGACCAAGACTTATCATTCGTGTCAAGATCTTATAAGGAACCGTTCCAAGAGGGAAGCCACTTGGAAACGGACAAGTTCATCTGGACTTCTTATCCGTTTTCTCTTATCAATTAGATATGTCCTTTCAGCCACGTCACGTTCCATGTCCTTTTAAGACATGTCACGTTCCGCGTTCTTTCTGCCAGGTCACCTGCACGTTAATTTATCTTACATACCCTCTCAGTTTGATTCGGGTATGTTTCTCTTTCAGTTACGTTATCTATAATTCGGGGACGAATTATTCTTTTTAGGGGGGAAGAGTTGTAAAACCCGCATGCTTTTACCATGCATAGTACCCTTAGGATCGTACGTACTAGATTAAAACTTTCCTAATATAGCATGATTACGATTACGTGTTAGGAGTTTACGTATTACGTACGTGTTAGAACACGGTAAGTATTTATTATGCACGATCACGTAATAATTATTTAACGATAATTAATCACGAACTTGCGATCATGAAATCATGAACGTAATTAAAACACGAACTATTATTAATTACGTATATATATTTATTACGAGCGTAATTAAATATATTAGGTCACGGTAATTATTTAACGAGAACACACAAAACGCGAACACATATAAACACGAACAAACACGTAAAACAAGAACACGAGAATACACTTATTAATTAGACACGGAAAATAATCGGGTTACCCCTTGTGGGCCCCATTACCATGAAATTAGGAGGGAGGATGGGCTTAGCCCATCAATTTTTCACTAAAAGGGGTTAAATAATTTTTCACTACTCATTTTTAATTCAAAGAAGATTTTAGAAAAAACCCTAAAACCCTCCTTCCCTTCTTCTTTGTGCCGCCACCCTAAAACACCACAAGGAGGTGATTTTTGATCTTTCATCTTGAAGTTTTGGTGATTGATCGTGTTTGTTCTTCGTCCTCTTGATCCACGAATTCGGTAAAACCTTTTTAAACCTTTTCTTTTGATTTGATCTTTTTATAAATTATGAACATGAGATGTTTTTACAAAAAACATAATAATTAAGCATAGATCTAACATGTTTTGGTGTTAAATGAAATCAAAAGGTTGTTTTTAAGGGGTGTTTGTTTTGGCCACAGGCTGCAACCGAACCCGAATGGGTTTCGGTTTGCCAAGCCGACCACCACCAAGACCATATGGTCTTGGTTGGTGCATGTGGGTCCCACGGCAGCAAGGTAAACACGGGGTACCCCGAGTTGGTTCGGGGTACGGTGTCGATTTCATGTCCGGTTCATGTTTTTAGCCTAGATCCGGTTCATGGTGTATGTTAGTTTTTTTTATGTTTATGAACTTATGTTAAAATTAAATTAATAAAATGATGTGATTAATTTAATAACATGGCTTAGGTTATTTAATTATTAATGATCATGAAATTATTTTAACCTAAGTATTTATATATTTAAGACCTATAATTAATTAATTATTTTAAAACCATGGATATAATTAATTAATTAACATGACTTAGGTTATATTATTAACATATAATAATACATATTTTAACCTAAGTATTTAACTTATTTAATTAAAAACATGTTATACTTTAATTAAATATTATAACCAATAGTTTATTTAAATTACATGAAATAATTATTAAACTATACATTATATCATATGACTTAGAAAATAATCATGAAAACACTTAGGCTTATATACTTAGCTTATTTAACCAACTTATTTCTAATTGTGGAAACTTTCTATTTTTAGAAACTTAATTAAATAAGGCAGCTAATTTATTTATGGAAACCAGCTATTTTTAGAAACTTATTTATTTCAGGCAGCTAATCTATTAATGGAAACTTATTTAATTAAGGCAGCTAATCTATTTATGGAAACTTTCTATTTTTAGAAACTTATCTATTTTAAGCAGTAAATCTATTTTTGGAAACTTTCTATTTTTGGAAACTTTCTATTTTTGGAAACTTTCTATTTTTGGTAACTTTCTATTTTTGGAAAC